>CP137683.1:17982829-18215329 GCA_037976565.1 Mesocentrotus franciscanus | reverse complement strand
GGGAGGAGGCGGGTAAAAATGAAGAATGACGAAAATAAGAAGGAAAAGTAAAAAACTAGGGAATAAAAAGTGATTATTCTAAGATGCCCAAATTAGAACTACACCAAGTTTAAAAGATCTGTAGATATTTGACTTGATTTGATTTATTTATTTGTCTTCATGGAGTAATTAAAACATAATCATGATAATAAACAAATAATTTGAGTAGTACATCATCAAAGTAAAGTACTTATACAAATGAACATTAACATAAAATAACCTTGAACAAGGATTGCCACATAAGAAAAGCTTGAAGGCGTGGTAATATTCGGTATTATTATTTTGTACCGTGTGCTAATTACGAACTGGTCTACTGCTATGCAATGCTGGGCGAGTTCGCCGGGTTTCTATCCCGGTTGCGTTATTTTTTTCTGCGGCACAGATTGGGGTTAGGTGCGTGTTGAGCCTATGGGAAAGTTTAGGGTTAGGGTTAGGGTTAGGGTTAAATCAAGACCTCTTTTTTTTTTAAAGCCCCAATCTGTGCCGCAGAAGAAAATGACGCATCCCGGTTCCTATGGCACATAGAGGAGACGATTCGGAGAACCGGGTTGAGCATCGGATACCACGCCCTTAGTTGTGTCATCCATGAGCTTCAGCTTGAGTTCGCTAGGGGACATTCCCTCAGAGTTACCAAGAGCGATAGCTACAGCGCCTGTTTAGGGAAGCCACATAATTCACACTGAGTAATGTCTCCTTTTAGTGACGTTTTTGCAATATCTTTTGATCCAGAATGCTAGGAATTACACATCATACATGAGTAGAAAGGGAAAAATTCACAGAAAATTGAGAGTCCAATTCCAATGCAGTACGCTGTGTCATTTAAAACAAAAGCGATTTCATTGTAAAAATAGCCTACAGTGTCTAGATTGGCAATGCGGTGTAAAATATAAAATCACTAATTTTATGTACAAAGTGGCAATTGTTCGGTTAAATTTAGATAAAATGTTTTTCTTCACATTACGATGGAGTGGAAAATAACATGAATTTTGGAAAATAACTTTGGAAAATAAGAAAATTCTGAACTGCTCATGTGGGGGTAAGGACAGGAAGATGTTTGTATCTCATACCCCAGTCACACAAACCAGACCAACACTTTATCGACGAGTGACCACAGAAAACTACAGTACACCGAACAACCATGCAATAATCCGTCAGTTTTAATAGGTTTGGCGGTGCGACTAAGGTTTCAATCAAACCGATAAAACGCCATACCGGGCTGACTGTATACCGACTCCAAACCGATCAATCATTGGCTATTCGGGGATTTTTTTTTGGGGGTAGGGGGACTGGGGGTACTTGCATCATGGGGTGCGAATGAAATGGAAATGTAGAAGGCTTCTCATTGGGGATAGGATATAACCCAGCAATTTTAGGGTTGAAATACCTGCAACGTGAGGACAAGACATTGATGTTCCACTCAAAATGTTTAAAACCTCTCCACCACGTATTGACACACTTGGGATTTCAACACCAGGGGCAAAAACATCCACACAGGTTCCGTAATTAGAGAAATAAGCCCGACGATCGTTGAGAAATGTAGCACCCACGGTTATCGCCTGTATGGGAAGAGAAATCGTCGGCTTCATTCTTGACGACAAATTTAAAACACAGTCAAACCTGTTTTTTTAAGACCACTCACGGAAGGCAAGCGGTGGTCTTTATACACTGCTATAGACAGGTGGTCTTATGTACAAGTTCTTTTTTTAAGTTGCCCTTTTCGAATTGCCAAGCTCTTTTTTAAAGTTTCCTTGGACCCTCTGAAACAGCGATATCATTTTGTTTGTGCTGAGCAGGGCTATCCAACGGTATGTAATATTATGTATATATTTCGCTCTGTTTGTTTCATGTTGTTTTTTCATACGGAAAAAGATACTACAACTTTTAGTTTATGTTTTAATGAGGAACTCTATGATTTAGGGAAACATGAATTGTGGTCTTTATAGACAGCCGTTTTTTCTATACAGGTTGTTACTAAAACAGGTTTCACTGTCTTAAATGTTGTACGGAACAAATGAAAATCAGCACATAAAGTAAATCATATTGTTGTAATGAATTGTTTCGGCTTGCACCCATTATAGATAAAGATTGCGAAAGATCTTGTAATTGAAAAAAAAAGTCAGAACAAAATCTTGAAACCAGCGCGCAGCGGGATTTGATTTGCACCTGCTATCTACTGCTTGCCGGGTAGTCTAGATTCAGTCCGTTCTTTGTTTTTATTAGCGAGCTTTCGATTTAGGCACCCGACGTGGGCTACGACGCGTGACGTCATATTTATCAACTGCGCATGTGCGAGCTTCTGGGCCCACGTTCCCTTCCAAATCACACGACGGGATTCGGGGGCAATTTCCGTGAATCCCCGTCGTCGTGAAAACGGCAACGTGGGTGCAGTTTCCTCGGTATCCCTGTTGTTATCATTCTATCATTTTTCTTTCTGTCTTAATTTCCTTATGTTTTTCTTTGTTTCTTCCTTCTATCACTTTCTCCTATGTTAGTCTTTGTTTTTATCATTCTATCACATTCTCTTTCCTTATGTTATTCTTTGTTTCTTCCTTCTATCACCTTCTCTAATGTTATTCTATGTTTTTATCATTCTATCACTTTCTCTTTCTGTCTTTCCTTATGGTATTCTTTGTTTCTTCCTTCTATCACCTTCTCTTATGTTATTCTTTATTTTTATCATTCTATCACTTTCTCTTTCTGTCTTTCCTTATGTTATTCTTTTTTTCTTCCTTCTATCACCTTCTCTTATGTTATTCTTTATTTTTATCATTCTATCACTTTCTCCTTCTGTCTTTCCTTATGTTATTCTTTGTTTCTTCCTTCTATCACCTTTTCTAATGTTATTCTATGTTTTTATCATTCTATCACTTTCTCTTTCTGTCTTTCCTTATGTTATTCTTTGTTTCTTCCTTCTATCACCTTTTCTAATGTTATTCTATGTTTTTATCATTCTATCACTTTCTCTTTCTGTCTTTCCTTATCTTTTTCTTTGTTTCTTCCTTTTATCACTTTCTCTTATGTTATTCTTTATTTTTATCATTCTATCACTTTCTCTTTCTGTCTTTCCTTATGTTATTCTTTGTTTCTTCCTTCTATCACCTTCTCTTATGTTATTCTTTATTTTTATCATTCTATCACTTTCTCTTTCCTTATGTTATTCTTTGTTTCTTCCTTCTATCACCTTCTCTTATGTTAGTCTTTGTTTTTATCATTCTATCACATTCTCTTTCCTTTTGTTTTTCTTTGTTTCTTCCTTCTATCACCTTCTCTTATGTTATTCTTTATTTTTATCATTCTATCACTTTCTCTTTCCTTATGCTATTCTTTGTTTCTTCCTTCTATCACCTTCTCTTATGTAAGTCTTTGTTTTTATCATTCTATCACATTCTCTTTCCTTATGTTTTTCTTTGTTTCTTCCTTCTATCACCTTCTCTTATGTTATTCTTTATTTTTATCATTCTATCTCTTTCTCTCATCCTTATGTTATTCTTCGTATCAGATTTTCGCGCACTGTGAATTTAGTACCTGACTTAGTCACCTGATCTCAAAAATTGGTCACGTGACCGACGAAAGCCCCGTCGTGAAAAATCGAAAGCACTTCCGCGAAGGGAACGGACGGGAGCTGCGCAACGTCTCCACGCTCCAGTAACTCGTAGTAGCCCACGTCGGGTGCCTAAATCGAAAGCTCGCTAGTCTTCTATCACACGCATCAACCACACACACACATACAGCGCGGTCTCTCCACTGATCGCGCGATCCTCCAATTACAGAATAAGAGGAATGGCTAGGTCTACTTTCAACGTTGAGGAGGTGTTATTTTATCAGCTGATTGGGCACGCGACACGGAAACGGTACAGAGGCTGGACTACTTGCCGGGCAGCGACTCTCGGCTCCAAGATCGAGCACGCGAACTTTATCTAATGGTACGTGCAAGCCAAAAATGTATTATACAACAATTTAAACTTCTCATAGGAAGCCTAACATTCAAAGTAAATTATATATACATGTAGTTGCCAATTTGCATTTTGATATTGAAACCTATTAAAATGTCCATACTTATTATATTATCAATTGTGTTCACTAACTTCTGTGACTCTGGCCGGGGAGAACAAACAGGAATCGTTGTTGGAATTACCAGCCGCTACTACCGTGGTAATGCCGGCATTGATGATTCCCCTGACAGCATCATCCAGAGCCGGCTGTTCCGCGCCTCCCAGTGACATGGAAGCCACGGCCGGCATCTCGGATGAATTCGCCACATAATCACAGCCTGGAAGTAAAATTCGAACAGTTGAATTGAACTATAATATCACGATTTAACTCTGAATATATTTCACCAATACTTTAGTCACACCGCCAAACCGACTCTATAACGACTTCAAACCGACTCTATAACGACTTCAAACCGACTCTATAACGACTCCAAACCGACTCTTTAACGACTCCAACCCGACTCTTTAACGACTCCAAACCGACTCTATAACGACTTCAAACCGACTCTAGAACGACTCCGAACCGACTCTAGAACGACTCCAAACCGACTGATTCTTGGTCATGGGAGGCAATGTGATTTCTTGTTCGTTCCGTTGTCGGTGAGCTGTCGGTTTCGTGGGTGTGACTAGAGTATTCGGGCATAAGTAGGTCTATCAGAGAATGAACCCACGATCGATCCAACCAAGTATTTAAACAACTCGACTACGACTCATTGCCTGCGCTTATCAAGAATGTTAAGGCTATTAGCCCCAGTACTTAAATGCAATGATTGCAACGTTTAATTTGCCTTCACTTGTTGTAGTATAACATATTTAACAATAATAATAATATTGGAGATACTCATAGCGCACACTGAATTCCTTCGTACTGGTAAACATTTAACACCTTGGTGGAGAGTGGCAAATATAGATTAATGTCTTGCCGAAGGACAATAGTGTCGCATCCAAGTAGCTGACACAATCCAGACCAATATACACAGAGTTCACTTTCAGCTAACTTTCTTCTTGTTTATTTTCAAATATTTTTGTCTTGATATCTTGGGGAGTAGGGGGTTCATTTTTATTTTTGCTGTTTAAAAATATAATATATCTTATAAAAATATTGATGTGGTTTAATAATTGTTCTTCATCCATTGTTGACCAAATGGCATAATTAAAAAAATACCGGACTGATGAACTTTCTGCCCTATCATACTGCTCAGAGCCATCTATACATATATTTATACACATAATGGCTCTGATACTGCTTATTGCACAGCGCCATCTCATGGTCAACTTGCCAACAGTGCGTAACCCAATACCTAATTTCCGCTTCGCAGACAGAGGACTTGATGCGAGAACCAACAGTTTAACGAGTTACAGGACCAAACTGCTACAACTGACCTGAGATGGTGCTAGAGGCAGTGTTTCTAGTACGATGTGGCTTTAAACTAATTTGTCTAACCTGCAACGACATCGGCAGTTGAACCGTATCCATCGCAGCCAAGTACACGTACTCCAAAGAGATTAACACCCGGGGCAACTCCAAATATCTCTGCCCCAATGGTACCGGCACAGTGGGAACCATGACCGTTGCAGTCTATGCCCTGATAATAATGATAATAATAATAACTAAAGCATCAACAACAATTGTGATGATGATGATGATAACGATGATGATTATGATGATAATAATGATTATAATTATTTCAATTTATATAGCGTAGTTACTATATAAATACACTCTACTGCGCTGTGATGAAAACAAGACTCCTAACAGTGCTACTTTACAGACACACAATAACAAATATTTAAACAATCCTGAAAACAAGAGCGGCTTCGTTAAAACTTTAAAGACAGCAACGGATGAGGCTTTTCTTATGTCTAGTGGTAGATTAGGCCTAAAAAAAGATGTTGTATTGCCCTTTAATAGATGCCAAAACATGGGTCGGTCGGTCGGAAATCTTTTTTTTTTTTACTTTTTTTTTTTTAGTGCCATCAAAATGTGTCATGAATAAAGTGTTGTGAGCCTTCCCGTAGATAACTCTAAACAACGACCGTCGCCCCAAAAATTCAAAACCGGGAACGTCGCCCAAATCTCCCTGGTTTCTAGCTGGTGCAGTGCATGGTATATACACGTACACGAGGCCGGGGTCTACTTGCATGTTTACGCTAGCAGGATTTTGAAACTAGGGCAGAAGATGAGTGAGAATTTGGGAATAATGTTATGATTTTATGCATTTATATCCCATTGAAAGAAATAAAATACATACTTTTTTGTATTCATTACAAAAAAATCAATGAAACGGTGAAAAAAAACTTTTTAAAAAGCCGACCGTAGATTTTCAGATTTTGGGTCGGTCACAAAGGGCTATACAACATCTTTTTTAGGCCTTATTCCAAAGCTTTGGAGCAGCGCAACTGAAAGCGTATTCACCAAGAGATACTTTTGTTCTTGTGTGAGGTAGCTTTAGAAGGAGCTTGTCCTGTGTACTTGTTAATTTATGTGCATATGGATGAGATTAAAGAGATAATAAAACAGACAAATAATTTGCGGCTTGACCATTCAATGCTTTGCAAAAAAGAAAATCTATATTCAATGCATTAATGGCAACCAATGTAAGTTAATTAAAAGAGGTGTAATATGAGATTTTAAAAAATATGATACTACTACTACTACTACTACTACTACTAATGATGATGATAATAATAATAAAAATGAAAATAATAATAAAGATGATATTAGTTGTCCCTCTTATAGTAACTACTATTATCTAATAATAATTACTTTTACTACTATTTTTAAAATAAAAAAAAATTGTTTACAAAGGGAAGCCTCATCAGCATAGTTGCGATCGTGTTATTTTTTTAAAAATTAAAAACAAAAGAACACATTCTAAGACATAAATGTCAATCTTTAACAAAAATCTCGGCAATGTAGGACACTTACATATGAACCAGTTCCAATGGAATCGTAGGCCACTCTGGCTCGTCCCCCATAGTACACACTCTCTGGATAGATGCCTGTATCGATGACGTAAACATTGACCCCGGAACCATTTCCTGTAGAAGGGAGGACGATAAGGCCAGCAGTAAGTTAGAAGAGGTAAGCTTTTTTTGAAATAATGTAATTTAAAGAAAAATCCGATCTTAATAGCAAATTTAGAGAACCACTTGGGATTCTCGCATTCATTTTTCTACAGGTGTCCCATTTAATAATAGAGATCTTTCTTTTGGCGGGGGCAGCTTCCCTCTATAAACGCTATTGGGTGGTAAATGATTTACATATATATATATACAAAAAAGAACAGCTGTATGTGTGCGAGTCTGTTCGACCCCCCCTCCCATGTGAAATTCCGGTGGAATAGACAGAAAAGAGTAAAAGTATTATCCTGGGTTAAGGTAAGAAGGGATGGAAGCGGGCAAGGTTGAAGAGGATTTTGTTCGGGGGGAGGGGGGGGGGGTTAATTAGGAGGTAAGGTTTGTGGTTCTTGCATTAGTTTTCTACATTTGCTTTGCTTACATTTCTTAACAATTAGGATTTTGGGGCGGCGGGGGTTGTTGAGCTCCCAGACCCCCTCTAGAACTGAGTGGGATATTGTTATAACATCAACTCCGATGAACTTTGTCAGAAATCAAGTACCTACCGGTGAAACTGTAAGCTCCATCAAGAGGCAGTAGTCGCTGGCTAATACGGTCCAAGCCCCATTGTGCCACGGTCGAGGCCCTGACCACCCCATCCTGAGATATGTACTTTATCTCATCCCGGGCTAGCAGCTGATGGGTGATTTCAAAATAAAGTCAATCAAACAAGAACATAGAAAAACAGAGATTAAATTCTTTAACCCTAATAAGGACGGGTTATTTGAGTTCTTAATACGGCCGGGGCATTATGGCCCCCTACGATCTCGGCCGTGAAAATTTGCATGAATGTCAAGTGAAGTGTATAGAATACTATAGCAATTTCAATTTTTGAAAAATTACTCATTTGCATATTTATGGTAAATTATGCAAATAAGGTCAAAAAATTCATATTTTTACCCATAAATCATATATTCTTCATATTTCAGCTTTCTTTTCCACTACATATATTTGTTAGACCATTTGGAATAATAATACGAAAAAAAATTGGAAAGCTAGGTTATTCCTTATGTTATCTCTTGTTTTGATAATTTCTTATGTATTTCATTGTTTTTTTAACTTATGTATTTTATTGTTTTTGTTGTTTTATTTCATTTCTAACTATAATTTAACTATTTTACCCCCCAAAACAAACACCTAAACTTTAAACAAGACCAAATAACCAATGTTTTATCTCTTTTTAGGAAAAATGATATTTCCATATGTTTTGTACACAAATCACGAAAATGAGCGATTTTCGGGCCGACATGTAAAGACAAAAGGTCACGTGACTTTGTAACGGTAGGTCCGATTTTCAAAACAATTGTTTTAAAAGATGCGCAAGACTCGAAAGAATAAAGTCATGAAGCGACGGGGCGTCATCCGTATGCGTTCCCGAACAATCAGAAAAATCGCGGAGGGGGGGGGGGCATGATGGCCCCCGGCCTTATTAGGGTTAAATCCGCCCTGAAGCTATACTTGATTTGAATCATGTTATTGTTATTGTCATGATACAGCGCTTGTGATGCCCATCTTCATGATGTTTGAATCACTATCCCCTTTAATATACGACATGTGAGGAAGATTATTAAATTTTGGATGTGCTACTGAGTTTTGGACTTTCCAGATAGGTCACCCCGTCGTGAATGTTGAATGGCAACGAAATAATAATATTCAGTTCTAGATTAGCACATAGTCCACTAATGTAACATCTCTATGTGCTTCATTATACGAATTTGTTTCCAAAACACGCTAGATCCAAAGAACAAGGTTTTGATCATAAGATGGACTTTTAATGTTCCTAAGAGGCCGTTGTTTTACAATAAATTGAAGATAAGTAAAAGAGGAAAATATATGAAACAATTAAGGAAAATTCAGAAGACATTGCAAATTGGGGGCGAATCCAGGAAGGGGGATTGGGGAGAGCATTTAACATCGAAAGATTTTTGACAAGCCAAAATAATTGTTCAATTTCATGTTGCTTATTTACCCACACTCTTTGAAAATGTTCGTATCTTCAGATGCTTCTGGGGTTTAAAAAAAAATTAAATGAGTTACATGTTTGGTTTGCATACCTATAGGCCTAAGGTTATGAACTTAGGTTTTTAAGGGGGTGGCGGTTTTGCCCCCTAAATCCTCCAGTTGTGTGATATTTAGCATTTGTTCATCCCGACTTACCTTTTCGACAGCTCTTTTGGAGAGTTTAGCGGAGAAGCCTTTGATGGCCTTAGTGTAGGTGTGCTTGACAGTGGCGCCACTGAAGATTCCTGAACGATCTCCCAGGATGAGATTCTTGATCGGAACCACGTCATATCCCGACTACAAAGGAAGGAAATAAACAAAATTCGTCCCTGACATCGTCTGTTTGGAGCCCAAAGGCGTTAATTAACTCATATACTTTTACACAGTTTTATCGCTCTACTGTCTCTAAACAGACAAAGTAACGGTAAACTAAAACTATAACATGTTGGGCCTACCTCAACCGTTTCCTGTCAGTTGATGTGGAGGAGATATATTTTGTTTCCATAATTCGTCTTGTGATTTAAGCCTTTAAGGAGGGTTTCATTAATGACCAAGTACATGAAGGATAAACTAAAACTATTAAAGGTAGGGCTTACACCAATTGTTTCCTGCCAGTTTATGTGGAAAAGATTCAGAATTCTTCTTCAGAATATTTCCCCCCATTTTTGGTACTTAGAAGATACATGTACATGTACATATACTCAAAGTGATCCTTTATTTGAAAACAATATCAAACAAATAAGACGATTCGTTGATTTTTCCATAACGGAGGAATTGTCTTTTAGTTACCACAATGGAACCATAAACCTTGGTATAATTACCTCAACATAAAATTAGTTGGGAAGAAGTTAACATGAAGAAAAAACTTGTCCGTTATCTAATTCTTCACGACAAGAAACAAGATTTGTTATTATTTTAACCATATTTACTTGCCTTACCGTGAAATCTAGAACGGGTCAGTGTCACATGAAAAACATGATGTAATGACAACAATAATACTATGTATTTAATATTGTATAGTATTTATTCCATTCTTCATTAAAAAAAAAACATATATACAATACATACAGAGTATACAAAATTTGAAATTTGAAATACATAAATACATGTAGGGTAACATTACAGATAATAAGAATACAAGCGGTTAATAAATATACGGTTAATATATAGCGGTTAATACATCTAGGCTATTGTTCGGTAACAATTATTGTTCCCGACTCTCGCTTCGCAATGTAAACAGAAAAGTATGAGAATTTTGATATGATTGTAAAAATTATTATCAATAAATTTGGTCTACTTCACCAGGGTATAACCACATAATAATTAACACTGCTCTTCCTGCGGGCTCTGCAATTGTTGTTACCGTAGCATTGCCAGCTACACCTGTGTCGAGAGGGACAATGTTGGCAAAACACCTTGTCAAAGGATGAAAGCAGCTAGCAGTAGCACTGAGCAAGGAATGAACCCATTTTTAATGAGAGTCAAGAGCCTTCACCAATATACCACAATGCTGTATAATTTTATTTGGATGTTCAGAAGCTGATAAATAACATTATGACAATATTTTCAACCTAATTTTATCAATATTCTCTTCAACCGTCACATTAAGGGAAAAAGAAAAAAAACAACAACGATGTTCTCAACTTGTGTTCGGATGATTTAGCAGAGAGGGAGAGAAATGCGAATATTCTCACGATTATCAACGATGTATTATTATTCTTATTTGTTCATCGTCTCTACATTGCTATTTGAATATGTTGATGACAATAAACGACATTGTTGTACTATTTGTATATAGCGTCACATGGCAATCACATGGCAAATAAATTCATCAGTACCAGGTTCAATAATTTTAAAGAAAACTGAATTTGATCCCTGACCATAGTCTTTCTCTCTAACTCTCTCACTCTCCATCTCGCAATACGATTTGGGGGAAATGCACGTGCCCTTTTGCCCATAACAATTTCAGGGGAAAAGCAAACTTAGCATCGATTGTTGTTGAATTTTAGCAACAATCGTTCGCCATGTTTTTCTTCTTTTACAGTTGAATGCATTGGGTTGCTTCCACTGTTCGGACGATTAAGCAAAGACCCTTTTGACGTATGAAATGCGTTAAGAAGCTTTATTCAAAGTCTAATCACATGAGATAAAGAGATACATGAGATAATCCCCCGCCCGCCAAAAATCGTTCTCCATATTTCGTTTTACATGTTAATTCCACTCTGTTAATACCGTTGGTTGGAAGATTAAGCAGAGAGAGAGAGACAGAGAGAAAGGGAGAAATTAATATGTTTACGATTACGGCCCCTCTAAAGTGTTGGGAGCCCCAAAAAATTGATGGCAACATTTCACTTAAACTGTATCTTAATGTCAAAGAGGATGTAATTTAAGACACATTTCTGCAAGGATTTTCAAAACAAATGTGTTTGAAGTCGAATATTGATGAAAGAATACAAAATTTAGGTTTTCTGCGTACAACAGAATATACCCCAATTACGTATTCTTTTATCAATATTTGTCTTCAAACACATTTTTTTGAGGGAAAATCTTTGCAGCAGTGTGTCTTATATGAAATCCTCTTTCACATTATGATACAATTCAAGTAAAATTTTGCCATCAAAGTTTTGGCGGATTTGGGGCTCCCAACACTTTAGAGGGGATTTAACGACGATGTACTATCAATCTTATTTGTTTATCGTCTCTACAATGCTATTTGATTATTTTGATGACAATATTGCCTATTCACGTTTGAAATGTGCTAAGAAGCTTTCATCACAAGTCTAGACACATGAGATACAGTTAAAAATTAAATCACTCTGTGAAATTGATTTCGCGACAAAATCAGTCCGCCAAATTGATTTTGTGACAAAATCACATTGTGAGATTGCTTTTGTGTGAAAATCAATTATTTGGAGTGAGTTTGTGACGGAATCACACATGTGTCACATGGCGCCCCATATTAATAACATTTCGTTTTCATTTGATTCCACTCGGTTGATTCCACTATTCGGAGCATTAAGCAGAGAGAGATAGAGAGAGATATAAAGAAGTGAATATTCTCAAGAATAGCGACGACATATTGTCATTTTTATTTGTTCATCGTTTCTACAATGCTATTTGAATATTTTGATGACGATAGTCGACATTGTGGTACTATTGTCATATAGTGTCACATGGCAATCACACTTCAGATACATTCATCAGTAACAGGTTCAATTATTTATTTTAAAAAAAAATGAATTTGAACCCCTAACCATACTCTCTCTCTCTCTCAATATGATTGGGGGAAATGAACCTGCCCTTTCGTCCATGGCACATTTAAGAGGATTAAGGCAATCTCAGCAACGATTGTTGCTAAAATTCGGCAACAATCGTTCTCCACTGCTCCACGGTTGCTTCCACTGTTCGGAAGATTAAGCAGAGTACCTTTTGACGCATGAAATGCGTTAAGAAGCTTTTCTCCAAAGTCTAATCACATGAGCTAAAGAGATACATGAGATAATCCCCCACCCACCAAGGGCGGGGGAGTAGATCATGCTCCACTTTTATGAGCTTATTTGTGCAAAACAATCTTGGCGGTGCCCGATGCTCTCGTTCCCTATATATATCGTGCCAAAAACGCCGTTTCGTGAATGCAGTGACGTTACCAAGTCCCTCGGAGAGAACAATTGTTGAGTTTTAGCCACAATCGTTCGCCATAATTTGGTTTACAGTTGATTCCATTCGGTTACTTCCACTGTTCGGAAGATTAAGCAGTATGAAATGCGTTAAGAAGCTCTTCTCCAAAGTCTAATCACATGAGCTAAAGAGATACGTCCGCCAAGGTCTGGGGAGTAGATCATGTGTGTGTGTGTGTGTGTATTGGGTTTTCACAGACGTGTATCAATCAGATATAATTATTTACGTCTGGGGACCGACCTTTAACGTCACCATCCGAAAGACGTGACTCAGTTTCGAACCTGCGTCCTCGGTTGAATCAGTTTGTAACATCCACTGTTAGCTGGATTACAGGCGCACGCCACAACGCCATGCTCCCCCTTTCATGTAGCCTATCCGATAGGCGTCGGGCTTTATGGCAAGTATACTAATCGCGTCATGGAGACTGACATCGGCCCTATCCGATAGGCGTCGGCCTTTATGGCAAGTATACTAATCGCGTTATGGAGACTGACATATACTTGCCATAAAGCCCGACGCCTATCGGATAGGCTACCTTTCATGAGACTAGGGACTTCTCGATTTGCACGTTCACTAGTGGCCTGCTACGTATGCGGTCATTTATTAAGCAGGGTTGACGAAACAAGATTGCTTTCTTGGCGGTGGGGTTTTCACACGGTGGAGTTGCCCGGGTTCGAAACCAAGTCAATGCGCTCGTTCCCTTTGTTAAGGCATTTATCCTCATTACCAAGTCCCTCGGAGAGAACTGTAAGCGGTCGGTCATATTTGTACGTCGTCTCTACAATGCTATTTGAATATTTTGATGACAATAAACGACAATGTGGTACTATTTGTATGGCTTCACATTGCAGTCACATGGCAGATAATTCATCAGTACCAGCTTTGATAGAGAAAACTGAATTTGAACCCCGAGCCATACACACACGCACGCTCTCTCTCTCTCTCTCCCCCTCTCTCTCTCTCTTCCCCTCTCTCTCTCTCTCTCTCTCTTCCTCTCTCTCTCTATATATATATCTCTCTCTTCGTCCTCAGACAAAGTTGAGTTCTGGTCATGCGATTGTATTGTGAATGAAACCGTGTGGAAGAGACCATCATGTAGCAGACAAGTAAGGCGAAATTTAAACCAAAAAAAATGTTTAGCGTCCCCGCCCGCTTCCTTTTTTGAGGCCGCCTGCTTTTTTTTTTTTAATGTTATTATTATTTTTGTTAAATGAAAAAACCCGAAAAACATACTGCTAAAATGATCTTTTTCGGAAAAAATTATAATAAAACATAAAAGCTGGCGGCCATCTTAAAAAATAGCCCGGCCGGACGTCTTGGGAAACGGCCTTTTAAAAAAAAAAGGAAAAAAAGGGTCTCCCCCTTCCTTTTTTTCAAAAAGGCAGGACCTTGAACGTGTTTTTTTTTTTTTTTGCCTAATGGCGTACACTGTGAGGTTTTGGAATCATCAAAATGATGCTGAAGGGTCACGCCCACTGTAGGCCTACACAGAAATATGTATATGTGACTAAACAAACGTGTGACATCAAGTTGCGCTCCATAATGTACCTCTTACTTGCCACATGTCGAATACAAGGTCATTTGAAGAACTATCCTTTTCAGGGTATACATATTTTTTATGATACATTTCCACACTAACGTAAAAAGAATCAAAAATATCACAAAATTGTTCTTCCACCTTTCCCAGAACTCAACCTTCACTTTAAAATGAGCCGCTAGTTGGCGCGGCGTGCACCCCTCCGCCCGTTTGAAACCCCAGATCTGCCAGTGGTAACAAAACAATAACAGCCGAAATGTGCAATGTAGTACACACTGTTTTAAAATGCCCGATTAAAAAAAATCCTACCCTTTAAAAATACAAAGAAGCACAGTGAATAAACGTAGAATCACAGAAAAGGGTAAAAAAAAACCTTAGGGGGATGCAGATATTCACTCATGGCGGTGTTATTAATCAGAGTTGAAAATCCTGAAAGGCAAAGGACAAATTTTGAATTTTGTTGGGGGGTGTTACAACACGTTTTGGCTTTTGCATCCTCTGTAAAAGCGAAAATGTAATGACTTGTTCTTCCAGTAGGAAAAAATCTGAACCGGTCAAGTAACTTTTTTTTCTTCTTCCTTTGCTATTTTTCCTTTTTTTCCTCTCTCTCTCTCTCTCTCGCTTATCTGAGGATTTTTTGGAACGTTATTATACAAAATTATACAAATAAATAGGCTAATTAAGATGCTAATCTCACCTTCATTACAATGATGTAGTGGTCGTCTATCGGTTCAGCAACTTTATGAAACGTAGCATTTTTAGCCATTCCACTGGCCAAAGAGGCAGCCAAAATTGCGAAAATCAGCATCGTCGTTTTCGTACTTTGCTAACTGCTTTGCTCACCATTCAACCGCCCAGGGTATAATGATTTTGTTTGTGCGATGCAAAGCCTTATACAGCCGGGTTCGCAGGGTTAAGCGTATTGTCATTCACCAATGCCACAAACCGACCCTAGCCATAGCCACACCAGTTCTTTTTTTTTTGTTTCTTTTTTTGTTTTGTTTTGCGGTTGACTAGATATAAGTTAAGTTCCTATCAAACATGTGCATCAAACACGTGCCTGGGAGATGTGCGACAAGACTGCTTCATGATCAGAGGCGTAGCCAGGGGGGCATGGGGCGATTTTTTTCTTTCCCAAACAGGTTTACCTATGAGCGTAAAATCCTGCCTCCTGATTGGTTCAGAGGTTTACGCATCATGAATATTCATGAGCTGAGCTTCTTCTTCTTCTTCTTCCATTTGAGTACATCCCTCTTTATAGAGTATTGTCGTACTTTGTGCAGAAAAAGGTGCGCGGTCGCAGGAACACGTGCGAGGGAAGTGCAGTGACGGACAAATAAGAAAAACTCAAAGCTAATGTGCAAGTAAAAACAGCATCTGTCACTTAGCGAAGAGTGACTGAAGAGAGGCGGCTCTTGAAGACCTCGATAGACGGGGCCGACACCGCTGTAGATGGGAGAACATTCCAGAGACAGACCACACTTGGAAAGTAGCTGTGTTGGTAGGCAGAGATTCTGCAGTGCTGTTGTCTGAACTGTAGGTGATGTCCCCTTGTTCTTCCAGAAGATGGATGTAGGTAGGGTTGAGCCGCAGGAATGGCTATAAGGCCATTCATAATTCTATACAGCATGATGACCTTGCTGTGGGCTCTTCGTTCGGATAGAGTCTGCCATTGGAGCTTCTGGAGCATCGTACTGGAAGAAAAACTACGCTCTAAACCCACGCTTTATTTATACCGGGTCTTAGTTTGGAAGATGGTGGGGTCTTAGTTTAAAAGTTTTTTTTTTTTTTTTACTTTTGAATAACCGGGTCTGGAGGAAAGACTACGCTCAATACTCATGTTATTCCACAGGAATAAGATGATGGGGTCTTAGTTTTGAAGATTTTTTTTTTAATTAAACGGGCCTGGAGTAAAGACTACGCTCTAAACCCATGCTTTATCACAGGGTCCTATAGTTTGGAAGATGGTGGGGCCTTAGTTTGTCTAACTAGGCGTTGTGGCGTGCACCTGTAATCCAGCTAACAGTGGAAGTTACAAACTGATTCAGCCGAGGACGCAGGTTCGAAACTGAGTCACGTCTTTCGGATGGTGACGTTAAAGGTCGGTCCCCAGACGTAAATAATCATATCTGATTGATACACGTCTGTAAAAACCCAATCACACACACACACGGCCTTAGTTTTAAAGTTAATGTTATGTTTTGTTTTGTTTTATTTTTGAAATAACCGGGTGTGGAGTAAAGACAACGCTCTAAACCCATGCTTTATTACAGGCTCTTAGTTTGGAGGATTGATGGGTCTTAGATTTGAATTTTTTGTTTTATTTTTTATTGTTTTTTATTTTTGAAATAACCGGGTCTGGAAGAAAAATTACGCTCTAAACCCATGCTTTATTACCGGGTCTTAGTTTGGAAGATGGTGGGGTCTTAGTTTAAAAGTTTTTGTTTGTTTTTTTACTTTTGAATAACCGGGTCTGGATGAAAGACTACGCTCGATACTCATGTTATTCCACAGGAATAAGATGATGGGGTCTTAGTTTTGAAGATTTTTTTATTTTATTAAACGGGTCTGGAGTAAAGACTACGCTCTAAACCCATGCTTCATAGTTTGGAAGATGGTTGAGCCTTAGTTTAAAAGTTAATGTTTTGTTTTGTTTTGTTTTATTTTATTTTTGAAATAACCGGGTGTGGAGTAAAGACAACGCTCTAAACCCATGCTTTATTACAGGGTCTTAGTTTGGAGGATTGTTGGGTCTTAGATTTGAATTTTTTGTTTTGTTTTTTATTGTTTTTTATTTTTGAAATGACCGGGTCTGGAGGAAAGACTACGCTCGATTCTCATGTTATTCCACAGGAAAAGGATTATGGGGTCTTAGTTTTGAAGATTTTAAATTTTTGAAATAACCGGGTCTGGAGTAAAGACTGCGCGCTATACCCATGCTTTGTTACAGGGTTTTAGTTTTGAACAAATTCGACAAAATATTCCTTCAAATTTATTACATTTGTGGGTAAAGTCATTATTACATTTGTGGGTGATTCAAAATTATTACATTTGTGGGTAAAGTGGTTATTACATTTGTGGGTGAAATTATTACATTTGTGGGTAAAGTGCTATTACATTTGTGGGTAAAGTGTTATTACATTTGTGGGCGTTATTACATTTGTGGGCGTTATTACATTTGTGGGTGTAACACTCCGTTGAACCATTTCTATTTGAGATGTGAGTTCAATGGTGTGTGGTTCCCATACTGTAGAGGAGTACTCCAGGGTCGGTCTGACATATTATGTCTTGTATGCTTGCTCTTTAATTCGTGGAGGACATTTCCTGAGGTTACGTCGGAGGAAACTAAGAGTGCTGTTGCTCCTCTTGCAGATATTGTTGACATGAGGTTTCCACTTTAGATTTCGATGGATAGTGACGCCAAAGTACTTTGCCTCATCCACGGTGCGAAGTGCTGTCCCATGAATGGAGTAAGGGGTTGCAGCGATGATGTGTTTACGCTTGCTGGAGATCCTCAGCACCTCACACTTCTCAGTATTGAAGGACATGAGCCACTTGCGCTCCCATTCCTGGATATTGGTAAGATCTTGATGTAGAGTTTCAGTGTCATCCTGGGTCTTGATGGATCGGTACAAAAGAGCATCGTCAGCGTAGAGGCGAATCGATGATGAAACGCAGTCAGGGAGGTCGTTGATGAAGACCAAAAAGAGCAGAGGCCCGAGGACAGTGCCCTGGGGCACTCCGGAAGATACGATTGTCGAGATGCTTTTAACTCCTTCAAGTGCCACTTGTTGGGTGCGTCCTTTGAGGCAGTCACAGATCCAAGACAAGAGCTGACCTCTAATACCATAATGATGCAGTTTCAGGAGAAGGCGCTCATGTGGTACACGATCAAAAGCTTTCGAAAAATCAAGCAGGATTGCATCGATTTGTTGTTTGTCCCGTAAGCCTGCGGCAAGATCTTGAACTGTGATCAGCAGTTGCGACTCACACGAGCGTCTTCGTCTGAATCCGAATTGACATTCTGTGAGAAGGCTGTGGGTATCAAGATGGCGCATTATCTGGCTGTGAATGTGCTCAGCAGTCTTACAGATAATTGAGGTAAGGGAGATTGGTCGATAGTTCTCCGGCTTATGCTTGTCACCCTTCTTTAGGATAGGAGTTATGTATGCTGATTTCCAGTCTTGGGGAATTTTTCCTTGATAAAGGGTTGCATTGAAGAGAAGGCAGAGGATAGGAGCGAGTTCATCAGCAGCCTCCTTCAACAGGTGGGCAGGGAGATTGTCTGGACCACTAGCTGTGTGCGTCTTGATTTTGGCAAGAAGTTTCCTGACCCCTTCTTTATTAACAGAGAATTCTGGGACTATGGGGTGATGGCTATCACCCAGATCAGGGAGATTTGACAGGGTCTCGTCAGTAAACACAGAGGCGAACTGTTCATTAAGTAGGTTGGCTTTAGCGGAGGCTTCACACTGGAGAGTGCCGTCCTTCAGCAAGGGTGCAACACCTGTACTGTCACATCTGGTGTTTTTAATGTAGGACCAGAATCTTTTGGGTTTGCCTCCTTCATTGCTGAGCATGTCACTGATGTACGTGTGGTAAGTGGATCTACACTCCCTCTGCATAGACTTTTTGATGTTTTTGTATCTTGACCAGTCTTTGGTTCTCTTTGATCTGTGTGCTTTCTTGTAAGCTCTCTTCTTCCTCCTTAATAAGGCTTTGATGTTGCTGTTAATCCATGGTTGGCTAAAACGGGTCGAGGTAAACTTGGAGGGGACAAGGGTATCCAGAACTCGATGGAGCTCGGATTTCAACTGCATCCACAGAGTGTCGACACCAGTCGAGATGGAGTTTTCCTCGGTAAAAAGAGTGCCGAAAGCAGAGATTTCTGATCTTATACGGCTCATGTCTGCTTTTTGTCAGAGGAATATCTTGTGGCGTACAGGCTTCTGTCTCCTGGCACGCGTTTCAGATAGAGTGAGGACCATGTCATGGTCACCGACTCCTGGGGTGGGCACGCATTTTGAAGTCAGTGATGGTCTGTTGGTAAAAAACAGGTCTAAGGTCTTCTCCCCTCTTGTTGGGAAGTCAACAATTTGTGTAAGCCCGGCGTCAGAGAAGGTGGATAGGAAATAATTATTTATGGCGTTTGTGTATTGATGACTCTCAAAGGCTTCCGTGGACCAGTTGATGTCAGGGAGATTGAAATCTCCACCGATCCAAACAACAGCAGATAGGTTGCCTGCGATGATGACCTTGATAGCTTGACACATATTCTGAGCATAGGCCACGTCATTCTTTGGTGGCCGGTATGCCGATATGACAATCAGAGTTTGTTGGCCATAAACTTGGATTTTGGTAGCTATCAGTTCACATGTAGTGTCGATCTTGATTTCGCAGTCGATGATGTCCTTTCTCGTGGCTAACAATACACCGCTATAGCCATCAGCTCGATCTCTCCTGATGGGCGTAAAACCAGGGGGCATTATCTCAGAATTCAATATCGATGGTTTGAGCTATGTTTCATTTGCAATAATGATGTCAGGTTGGCAGCTATCCACAGCCTCCCAGAAAGCTTCCCTTTTTGCCGGGAGGCTTTGAAGATTTGCAGTTAGAACTTTCAGGGGCTTAGGTTCATTCTTCCTCTTGCCAGTGATTTTCCTGGCAGTCGAAGACTGATGAACAGGAGATCCTGGGTGGATATCTGAGTCAAAGGATGCTTGGCTCGAGTCACTTCTAGTGCAAGTTGAACTTGTAGCAATCGAGTCACTGCTTAAAGGAGAAATTTATTGTCAGATTCGTTCAGATACGAGTCGAGGAGAGATAAGCTATGGTTGAGGGCATCGCACTCAACACATATCCAGGTGACGTTGGACTTATTGACGCGATCATACGACTCAGATGACATTCCCATACAGTCAGTATGATACCAGGTATTGCAGTTATCACATGCTACCGCTGTCCTAGTTTTGGACCAGCGGACAGCTTTGTGGCAAGCACCACAGGGAATTTAGGTTCAGATTTGTGGCTAAAATGGGTAAGAATAGAAGCCCAGCATAAATCTGCGAGTTAAACATGTTGGAGTTACATCAAGTTCAAATCTGGGAAAGGCAAAGGAGGTAGCATACAGACATAGCAGGTGACTAGTACTAGACAGGGCTAGAACTTAGAGGTAGAAATAGAATCCACTATCTAAGTTAGTCTGAAGTGAAGAGACTAGTCTAGAATAGAGTCTAGACTATTGTGAGTACTGACCTCAAATTCAGGAACAAAATCAATAGAGATGCTGGTAAAATCTTTTTAAAAACCTGGCATAGGCACTTAAGGTGGTTTTCCAGTGACTGATCTTGGTTGAGAGTTAATCTTGAGTGGCCATGTATCAATTGAGTAGTTTAATTGGTGTCGAGGCTGCTACTATCATGACTATTGCTAGTTACAAACACAAAAGGGCATCCATGGGACTGCACTGTAGCAATTTTCCAAGATGGCTGCTGGTAGTTGTAGAAGCCCACAAAAACAGTCTTGAAGAGTTAGAAATTATGGTACTGTGGCTGAGCTGCAAATGCCTAGTACAGTGTATATGAATTACGCATGCGCATGGACTTCAGTTTCGCTGGCCATTTAGGGTGTATGTGAGCTATGGTGTGAGGGGATTTTTATTGGGGGAAGGGGGTGTCTGTGTGTTTGTGAACATTTCTGGTTGTTCTGGTGCATGTTTGGTTTGTATAGTTTTCCACATCTATTTTTTACACTGCGGATTTTTTGACAAAGAGTTCACTTACAGTACACACACTAATATTCAAATTTCACACATAGGCTATACATACAAACACCCTCTTTCTCTCTCTCTCTCTCTCTAAACACACACCCGCCCACCCTCATGTATTTACAAACACATAAGCAACAAATGCACACACTAGCTGTCAAGAATACACAATAGACACACACAATGAGTATGAATTATCTTATCAGGATGGTCCTTGAAGACAGGAGATGGTTGGGTGTGGGTCAAAGCCACTGTGTTGCTCTGGGCATGATATCCTGACATATCAGTGGTTCTGGTTCCTTTGTGACAGAGGAACCTGGCCAAAGAA
This sequence comes from Mesocentrotus franciscanus, assembly GCA_037976565.1. Lineage (NCBI taxonomy): Eukaryota > Metazoa > Echinodermata > Echinoidea > Camarodonta > Strongylocentrotidae > Mesocentrotus > Mesocentrotus franciscanus. The sequence continues at coordinate 18,193,868 of CP137683.1, read as the reverse complement.
AACAAAGGACATAAAGTAATACATACAGGCTCTACACATGTCAAAGACAAGCTTTTATTATTAATATGCATGCCAAGTGCACATTATACTGATTTATCTCTTAACATGAGTATCTGACCATGTCCTTTTTCAATTTTTTATATATCTTCAAACTTCTTTTCTCAAGATCATCCAACTTAAATCAGAATCAAAACAAAATTTAAGGACTTCTATTTCAATGCATTAATTTGAGCTTTCAACAATAAATACGAACAGCAGGTTCATAACATTTGACCTACTTTCATGAATTTAAACTTGATATGACATGCACGTACAGGATATGATTTTACATTTTCTGTTATTAAGATACAATCCGCACACATTTATTTCACTGCCTCTGTCAACTAAATTTGAGACTCCATGTATATCTCATGCATGTGTCACTGCTTTTGAGACTAATTCAGAATACATAATAACATAACCTGAAATTTCTTTGCCACTTGCTTGTACTGACACTATATACTGACAATTTCTAAGCATTAAAAACAAAATCCCAATTTTAATTAAAAACCTGAACTCTCACTATTTATTCTCAGATTCGAAATTTGACATCAACACTCTATGTGCAAGAATTTAGCATGACCTTTCACATAAAAAAGTAGTATGAACGTTTACCCAAATTATTTTCAAGATTTTGTTCTATTAATAATCTTTCTTTGTCAATACATTCTAATTACAAGTATGTATTACTCTTACTGAAATCTATGAAAAATGTCACCATTTTCTTAAATGAACAAAAGTTATCTTGAAAGAACTAAAATCTAAATTAGCCAATTAAATCATCAGTCATTAAAATGACTATATGCGTGAGATAATATCTTACTTGAAAATTCACTCATGCCTCCATTTATTTTCTTCAAAAGTCATAATGTGCCTTCATTCTATCCTACAAGACTATTTCGTGTCTCATATAAGTTCTTAACAATTTTCATAGCATTTGTTGAGCATTATGCCTAGGCCTATAACTTGATTAACTCACTTCAAATCTAACTTGGTACAATTTACTTGACAGAAATTGTTTATATGCCAGTGATTGAAGTATTTGTGTGCTCACAATCAAATTTGGGAAATATTAAAGGAGAATGAAACCCTGTAACGTTACTGTCTCACTCATACATACACACAACAATTAACTAGACAATCAAGTACTTAGTTAAATCTAGGCCTAGACCTAGGCCAGACCCTACGTTAGGCCTAGATCTAAACGTACATACACAGCTAGCTAGCATGTAGCTGCATTGTGTCACGCGCATGCGTAATACTACTAGTATCTTTGCAGCTCAGTCATGAATATTCATGATGCGTATACCTCTGAACCAATCAGGAGGCAGGATTTTACGCTCATAGGTAAACCTGTTTGGGGAAAAAAATCGCGGCCCGGGGGCACATGACACATGTCCCCGAAAAATTCTGAATTTATATTAAAAAAAAATCTGGAACAATCTGCCGATGGTTATCCATGATCCACAAAACCTAGACACTTAAACCAGGCTGCTAAAGACCCACCTCTTCAACACACAGTAAATCCCTAAATTCAGGAGAACATAATTGTGCTACCAGCCTGTAGTTTGTAAGATTAATGTGTATTTACTTTTAAATAGTGTTTTATAACTTTTTTATATCATTTGCAGGCAAACAGTATAAGTTTTCAGTTTACGTTTCCACAATATTCAAATCTTGTTATTTTTTTTTTAAACCACGGGCTTTATTTTTTACCCCAAGTAGACATGTGCATGTGATGGAAATCATCCAATGCACCTCTCATCTCTTTACAAATTGTTTTGTATCAAACCATTCAATTGTTCTTTTCCAGTATTGTCCAATTCACAAAAGCTAAAGTCAGTAATAAACGAAGGTGAATAAATGTGCTAAACTTAAATGGTTTTGAATAATAAAATGCACAATTTGCGCAGGACTTAGAGCAGTACTTCCATACTAAAGCTTCCCTGTTCAAACCCTTGTCATATAACGAGACCAATGGCAGACCGACAACAGACCGAACAAAATCTTAACATTACGCCTATTATTAAAGCGGAGGGCCAAAGTAAGAAAAGATGGGTTTGTCTGCCACTACCACACAAACTAAGCACACCCTGTTTATTCCAAAGATTTTACCATAATACACAATATTTCAGAGGTGTTTTTTAATATTTGTAGTGAACAACCCCTAATTTGGAGGGGGCGTCCAAAAAAGAGGCCCTTTTGACGAATAATAGTATTTTGTGAATAATGTTTTAAGGAAACCTTGAACCACCATGAGTTTGATGTCATATAAGATAATTAAATTATCTACATTTTGATCCCAATTTCAAGGAATCGGGATAAATTAACATCGAAAATGTAAGTAAAACACATGATTTTTTGTCAAAATATTGAATTTCATCAAAAACCGTTATTTTCGACCTATCAAAATCGGAGAAGTGCCCCCTTTTCGTAACTTTTCAGGATTTTTCCTATGTACAAGGACAATATTCTGTGCGAAGGAGAGGCTTATATCTCTTTTCAGTAAAAAGTTATATCAACCCAAAGTTGTTGATTTGATTTCCACAAAAACGACATTTTTGCCAAAATGTGATTTAACTGTATGCATACGTGTATTAGTGTATTGAGGACGTGTTTTGTGTGTTTACATGAGTTTTAAAGATAACTTTTAGGTAAAACCTCTAATGACCATGGATTTTGTGTCAAAAGATCGATAATTAAAATACCTTCAAGTTAATATCAATTCAACTGAGTAATGTAGTGTGTGAAATATAAATTTGAGCCGAAAAGGTGCTTTTTTGTAGATATCTTTTCCCTCTAATTTTGGCCAGTATCTCGGTATATTAACTTGACAAAAGTGATTGGACATTTAGTAGTGCAGAAAGTTCATAGGATTTGGAGTGCTGATTGCAATTGATAAGTACTTCTTCTGTACTCTGTGATGTTTCAGGAAATGTGGGCATTGGCAGTCCCCCCCCCCCTCATCCCCTACCCCGCCCTTTCCAGCCGCTTGTCATAATCTTGCCCATGACCAAGGCAAGTTAGTGCATCAACATGAATATAATATAATATCAACATGTTTGGTTTGATGGTTTATTTTGCCTGACTACTAAGAAAACATGTGTATTCGTGTAAGCAACCAGGGCACCGACAGTCGTAAGTCGTCTCCGAGGAATTTAGGAATAATGCCTTGCCAATGGGCACTAGCGAATCCACGTGGTGTCGCCTCCTCACTCCTGAATAAGAAGTGAACACACCACGCTTTTATCCTATGTTCTATAGCAGGGCTTCTCAATGTCCGGACCGCGATTTTTTTCCCCGTAACCTTAACGCGTCGAAATTGACAATAGTGTCACTTGAGCAAAGACTATCAGGGGACTAGATGGTTTGTACGCATGCGCGTGGACTTAAACTTTGTGTGTGTTTTCCATAGAGTATACTACATGTATTAGTAATAGTCGCTCCCAAAGGTCGCTCCCATCGGCATCGCGCGCGTTTGGCTAGGCTTTGCATGCCGTCTGACCCCTACAGAAAAGCGTTTTAATATGTGCTCATTACTTAATTTTAACCATGCATTTAAGGTTATTTTGATAGTTTTCTCCTTCGTAGGCATTGGTAGAGATGTCATTGAGAAATTTATTTGAAATTTATTCTTCCGTAACATATGGAAAAGTGGTGTCTTTTGGCCAGTCTCGAACGCATGCTCGCGCGCATGTACTATAACCAATGGGCACAGGCTTCAAAAACCGCCGTTTTTTTGTCAAAGATATTGGGGTAACTTTGCAATATGCTGCAAAATACAAGGCTGGCGCGAGCGGTTTTCTATTGTCTATATTTTTTTCTTGTATTTTCCAGAATATGAGGAAATAATTTTTAGTATTTGCGTCGGACTAGGCCTCGAAAGAAGATTTTCAAGTGAATTTTGACACCAACCCTTCCATAGCAATGCACGTACTTGCACAATTCAAAGCAGGAAACTAATCGATAACCCCGTGTTTGAGACTCTGTATCCCAGCAACGGATTACCCTACGCATACAGCGTTTTCACTTTCCAGTCCGGAATTTTCCCCTCTCTGTCATATATATCAAAATCAAGCTGATTGGTCTAGAAAATTCGTCGGACTCCTTGAAAAAGTAAGAAGATTAATCTATTCCATCCAATCACATTTTGTGACACTCCGAGCTCATTAGCATCTGGAAGAGAGTCATATCACGCCATGACAAGGACTGATCCCGATAACAATACGACGTTAGGCCAACTTGGGGCCAACGTAAGCTGTTACGTTGGTCCAACGTCGCCAACATGATGTTGGGCCGACGGCTTTCTTGCCGGCGGGCCAACGTTGGCTCGTCAGCGACAAAATGACATTAAGCCAACATCGGGCCAACGTTATGCCAACCTCTATCCCACCATGTGCCGATGTCCTTCCGACATTGAACCAACGTTATGCCAACCTCTTTTCCACCGTATGCCGACGTCTCTCCGACATTGGACCAACGTCATCCCAACCCTTTGTTTACCATGTGCCGACGTAGGGCCAACGTTATGCCAACCTCTTTTCCACCGTATGCCGACGTCTCTCCGACATTAGACCAACGTCATCCCTACCCTTATCCCACCATGTGCCGACGTCTCCTCGACATTGGACCAACGTTATGCCAACCCTTTTCAACCATGTGCCGACGTAGGTCCAACGTTATGCCAACGTCCCCCCGACGTAGAACCAACGTCATGTCAACCCCTATCCCACCATGTGCCGACGTAGGACCAACGTAATGCCAATCCCTTTTCCACCATGTGCCGACGTCCCCCTGACGTAGGACCAACGTAATGCCAACCCCTTTTCCACCACGTGCCGACGTCGGCCTAACATAATGCCAACCCCTATCCCACCATGTGCCGACGTTGAATCAACGTTATGCCAACCCCTATTCCACCATGTGTCGATGTTGGACCAACGTTATGCCAACCCCTTCTCCACCATTTGCCGACGTAGAAGCAACGTTATGCCAACCCATTTTCCACCATGTGCCGACGTCCCCCCGACGTTTGACCAACGGTATGCCAACCCCTATCCCACCATGTTCCGACGTTGTACCTACCCCTTTCGAGTTCATGCCAACATCCTTCTGACATCACCAACACCAACATCAGTCATCCGTTCATAAAAACATCGTCAAGATCATACTACATCGGACATGTACAATCATTCAAACACATGCATCACAACGTGACAAGGAAAAGGCCAGGTAATTTAAGATTGGGTTAAATAAACAGAGCAAAATCAATAAAATGAAATAGTAACAATTTCATCAAAATCGGACAGTAATTAAAAAAGTTCATTATAGAACTCGACTTACATCCCTCTGGAACATATGTATAATGACAATATTGCAGCAAGTGGACATGTTATTTTAATTTCGTCATGTCTATTTTCTGGTACATTTTAATAATTTAATCACTATCAAAACTTGATAATAACTTATTTGTCCAATTTTAATGAAAAGTTCACCGTCTTGCTTTTTAGGACTTGCTCTGAATACATCCCCCCTTGCAAAAAAAGAACAAGGAAAATAAACTGATTTTGTGATAAAACATACTTTATTTTATGTGTAATAAACAAACTGTTGTAAATATGAATACAATTCTTGTACATTTTTCTTTGGTACTTTCGTTTGAGAACAAAAAAGATGTAATCATAGTTTCAAGTTCAAGGTATCTCACTGTGTCACAATATACTGTCAATGAATGCTAGGACGATATGAGCTGTTATAAAATGAAGTGTCGCTGTCACTTGACACAACCAAACATACTGACATACATTGTACGAATATTATAAACAATCCTCACTACTTCCCGAGTAAAACAAAACAAACTTTCTGGCAGACGAACACCATTGTTTATGACAAGATTCCCTACACTGCTGGGTGGTTCCAATGTCCTTGTTTCAGGAGGATTCCTCTACATATGTACAACACAAAATATAAAGAAATTAATAAATGTTCACCATTTGTGTATCAGGAACTAGGCAATTAATGTAAACAAGTTTTCATAAAAATAAAAATAAAATTCAGAGAAATTGCCAACATTTTTGTTGCTTTGGCATTTCAGAGATGCTGATACATTTTGTCACCAAATCTATTGTTAACACATCTATAAACCTTTTTTTCCAGGACCGGAGGGATACATTGCTTGAATGTGTGAAGTGAAACAATTGCTAAATGTTTATATTAGAAGAGTGGAAATTTGAAAGAGTAGAAAAGAAATAGAAGAGCTTGAAAAGGGACAAAACACAAGTTTCTTTACTCTAATATACCACTTTCAATATTTCTTTAAAATTAAGAAAAAGTTGTACGAAAAACATTCAGTCACTTAGATATATGAAATATTGTTTTCTTACCTTTGGAATTCGTTATAGCATGCATTTAGTTGACACATTATACAGGCATTCAAATCAATTACGACCTTCTTTGGCTCATGGTATGGCTCTCTTTTTCAAATTTGGCCATTGGTGAAATTTCACCACAACAAATAACAAGTAAAAATGTATAGCACACTTTTTAATAAAAAGTTAATGTTTATGTTTGTGTACAAAACATATAAATGCAGAGCTGGCTAGCAAGCACCGTAGCTCGCCTAAGCGGAGATCGTTCTCGATATGACATCACAAATCCTTCGGTCAATCATTCCGAGGAACTCTGAGAATTTTAAGGGGCGGGGTCCACCATTAAACGAGCAACTTGGAGAGCTTTTCAAAAATTTGTAAACAATATAAGGAGGCGTTTATTTAAGAAACAATTGTTATTATCTTGCTTAAAAAAGGTCTCAATACAAGACATAATAGCTTAAAATTTCCCAAGGCAGTCGACCTTTAAAGAATGGGTTAGTCGGAATCAAAATCTTGACTAGCTTGTGGTGGTACAACTTCGGCATCTGTGGCAGAAAAAAAGAAGAAAGAAACCAAACAAGATTTAAAACCAGATCATGGAAACATCACCTAGAAATAGTACGATATTAATCAAATAGTACGGCATTCAAAGAAAGTAGTCCTGATTGGCACATCCTCCCTAATTTTGATGAAATTTCATGGATAGAACTTAGAAGTACTTTGTCATGAAAATAACTTTGTTCAAATTTTAGAGCAAATTAACCAGTAGTATGGAAATGAGAAAGGAATGGATTTCTTTTATTTTTGTTTTGTTTATAATTCGAATACGGCATCAAACACTCTTAACAAAGAAAATATTCACTTTAAGTAAAATGGCAGTGATGAGTCAATATAAAGTATCTGCTTGCTCAGTGTTAGGATGTTTGATTGATAACAGTTTAAGGCCCCTCTTAAGTGTTGGGATCCCAAAATTAGCCAAAGAATAGATGTCACAATCTCACTTAAATGGTATGATGTGAAAGAGGATGTTATTAGAAACCGGGCACTTCTGCAAATAGAATTTTTCCCAAAATATGTGTTTAAAGAAGAATATGGATGAAAGAATACACAAGTTGGGTTTTCTGCATACAACACAAAACCTTAAGTTAGTATTAAAGTTTGTATTCTTTTATCAATATTCGTCTACAAACACATTTTTAGGGGAAATGTTTGCAGAAGAGTGCAGTGTTTAATGACATCCTCTTTCACATCATTATAAATTTGAAGTGAAATTTGAGGCTCCCAATACTTGAGAGAGGCTTTAAAAGTAAAAACAAAAACACAAATATATAGCGTTATATAGTTGCTTATACAAGAAACAGATCAATTAACTGTGTTTTGTTCTTTGTGGCACCCTGCATTCAGAATTTTTTCCAAAAAATACAGCTATAAGCACTATTTCATGATTTTGTTTTTAGTTGAAAAGTTTTGTAGAAGTGATCACATTGCAGTAATTACTCAATATAATGAGGAAAAAATACTTTCATCCTATGTCATACATAAACGTACATTGATCCAGTACATTTGTAACTTTGTGTGCAGGGCACCATTATAAGGAATAATAAAAAGTGCATTATCTATCCTGTCTACATGTATAACTATTAAAAACAAAGTGAATAAAATGCCAAATGACATACCCATATTTCTGAATGTTGAGGTCGATGGGGTCGTTGGGGCTGTTGGGGTCGACAGTGTTCTGGAGGTTGATGGGCTCGTTAGAGTCCATGGGGTCGAGGTCCTCGAGGTCGAGGGGTCCTTGGTGCTGTTGATGGTGTTCTGGAGGAGGTAGGGGTACTACACGTTAATAGGCCTATAGATTATCTATATGACATGACTCGAGATTAAAGTTAAACTGGATTAAATCTCTATGTGAACACACCCTGCATTGAAACTATGCAGTAAACTATCAAACAGTACACACAAGCAAACATGATTATGAGTGTGAACAGGGCCACATTCCGACGCAGTCCGTCACTTCGGTTCCTACGCTAAATAAGTAACAAAGAAAACTGTTTCTCTCCTACTTACTTTTGATCTAAATTTCACATGAACTATATATAATAAACAAGTAATCATCTACATCGTTGCAGAATATTTGCTACTTCAAAATACACTAAAATGTACTGTAATTTCTGCTGACAAAGACACAAAACTCAGCTTTTCTACGTATACACACTCATCTCTTTGTGTACTCCTAAAAGGTACAACATCTAGTATCATCTTTACGAAACTTATATAAAATTCTACCAAACTTAACTGAAATTATATTAAGATACATCCTAATTGCATTCTATAGTATTATATCAAGTAACATATAGAAATGGATATATTGTATTCTTACCGAATTGGGCCTGTACTTTGTTCCACAAAATGTTTTGCTGCAATGTTGTAATTCGGACCTTACTGCATCACTTCGACATTCAAAATGACTGGAGTCTGCTCCTCCCAGAACACGTGGTTGGAGAGAACAAAGAACTTCCTGTCTTCGTGACTCGGAGTATAATCTTAAAGGTGATATTCATAGAAGAGCCCTAAATATGAAGATATTCATATCTACACAAAGCTTATAAGCCATACAATGAGCTTGGATGACATTCAAACAATATAACACTTCCGAAAAGCGAAATTAGGGTGAAAACAATCACCCTATTCTCTGGGACAAATTTGCCCTATTGTCATCCGAAACGGCCTTTAGCTGTGACGTAGGAAAAGGAGGCGTGGCTAGTGTGCCACTTCCGGGTATCTAGTAGAACGCATGTATAACATTACAAGGCTGAAAACACAGCTTCAACTTATGTGTTATTTTACCCTTACTATAGAATAAATTATAATACAACATCGTTTGTAAGTTACTTCTCATTAATATTTACATCTTGATATTCTAAGAAATGTATTATTTGTGAAATAAAAACGTTGAAAAATGGGGGAAAAGAAGGTGAAACTATGGCTGTGTCCCCGCGGCTTTGTTGTACAGCGAGCCTGCATATATAATGGGATTTGGGTGCCGGCGATTTTTACCACCATGTAGTTAATTCACTTTGACATATCAGTCGGAGACTTAATTCTTCTCTTCCACTATGGAAAAAAACAGTTAGTATTGATTTAATCATTATTATGAATAAAATAAAATTCAAACAAATCGAAGAATATTTCATTTAGTCGATCGTATCATGGCTAGATTAGCTGGAAAAAATCGAGGCGATTCTGCTGTTGTTACGATTCATCTGCGAGTAGTGCGGCTATTGGCAGCCGCATTACCTACACGGCTGATCGCTGATTGAATTTAGTATCGCTGGCGGATTTACATTACCTGCGCGCACATCAAAACACACGTAAACGTGACTGCACTGCACACCGCACACACACAGTACTGTACGCTTGCATTTCAGTCGCGATAGACGAAACCCTTACGAAACCAAACCAAAACAAAACGGCGAGAAATACACTATTCTATGTAATTATAGTTATCGACAAATGAAAATGGAGAAGAAACATTATTCATTGTTATGTCAAAGGAAATTCCACCTCGGAACATGATTCTACTAAAGGTAATTTTGTTTTGAAACACAGCTAGGTTGATTTTTCATACTATCTTAGTGTACATACAGCTCAGCTGGCAAGCTAAAGCCGGTGAAAAAGTTGAGTTGTAAACAGTTATTTTACGGATATTGTCACTTTTTCAATGCCAATAATGACATGAATTTGACATTAGGATATGTTTCAGGACGGGAGAGGACAACTGTATGCCAGATATTGACCATTCAGGCAATATTTCAATCGTTTTGAGAGAGTGGAACTGACATCGACTTTATGAACATTTGTGTGTAGATCGCAGTTAGTCTCTATAGCTGCGTGAAGCATATCCCGGCTCTGACGTCACTCACAAAGCCACTTTCCCTTAGGCGATTTCGTAGGTCAGGATAGAGTCAATTTAGTGAAATTTGATTTCATAAAACACAAAACTGCACACGTTCATGGCATGTTAGCTGCATAAATTGCTTTAATAACTCATTCAATTATAAAATAAACTATTTTTATTTGATTTTATTTCCTATAAGTATCAACTTTAAAGTAAACATCAGGCACCAAGATGCTGGTAGTCTCATAATAAGACTATTAAAAACTAGTAGAAATATATATTTCTTCACTACATATTAGTGACTGTAGGTACGTTACTCACAGGCAATTGATCCAGACGATTTGACAGGAAATGGCTGACGGTGACCACATGAGCATGCGCGCGCATGCAATTTCTTACTCGGATGTAGGTACTAGGTCGTATTTGTTACGTTGGCCCAACGTCATAAGCCAACCAATATCCATGCACTATATTTATCCGTAAAGATGGAGACGTCGATGGAACAACGTTTAGCCAACGTTAGCCCAACGTCGAATAGCCAACCAAAATCCACCATCATTTATGAGTACAATTGAGACGATGGACCAACATTGAGCCAACGTTAGCCCAACGTCGAATAGCCAACCCAAAACCACCATTTATCAGTAAAATTGAGACGATAGACCAACGTTTAGCCAACGTTAGCCCAACGTCGAATAGCCAACCAAAATGCACCATTTATCAGTACAAATTGAGTCGATGGACCAACGTTTAGCCAACGTTAGCCCAACGTCGAGTAGCCAACCAAAATCCACCATTTATGAGTACAAATTGAGACGATGGACCAACATTGAGCCAACGTTAGCCCAACGTCGAATAGCCAACCCAAAACCACCATTTATCAGTAAAAAATGAGACGATAGACCAACGTTTAGCCAACATTGGCCCAACGTCAAATAGCCAACCCAAAATGCACCATTTATCAGTACAAATTGAGTCGATGGACCAACGTTTAGCCAACGTTAGCCCAACGTCGAATAGCCAACCCAAATCCACTATTTATGAGTACAAATTGAGACGATGGACCAACATTGAGCCAACGTCAGCCCAACGTCGAATAGCCAACCCAAAACCACCATTCATCAGTAAAAATTGAGTCGATGGACCAACGTTTAGCCAACGTTAGCCCAACGTCGAATAGCCAACCAAAATCCACCATTAATGAGTACAAATTGAGACGATGTACCAACATTGAGCCAACGTCAGCCCAACGTCGAATAGCCAACCCAAAACCACCATTTATCAGTAAAAATTGAGACGATAGACCAACGTTTAGCCAACGTCAGCCCAACGTCGAATAGCCAACCCAAAACCACCATTTATCAGTAAAAATGGCGACAATGGACCAACGTTCAGCCAACATTGGCCCAACGTCGAAAAGCCAACCAATATCCAGCGTTTATCAGTGAAAAAATGGCGACGATGGCCCAACGTTCAGCCAACGTTAGCTTGCCGACTGCGACCGTGCCGACCGTGGCCGACGTTGGCCCAACGCCGTAATGTTATCTGGCTCGAGCCTGCACCATTGTCTGCACAGGGGGTTTCATTGCCATTGCTTCATTTGTTTATGTCAGCGATGATTACATTGGCTGTATTGTTGAACAGTGATGTTCACATTTAAATAAAAAAGAAGAGATGAGATTATTGAACGCTGTTTTATGGAGAAAATTCCCAACTCTACCCAATGCATCTTCAGTGCACACATTACAACTGTGTGTTATCCCTCTGTACATTGAGCTTAATCTACCTATATTCGCTATTAAATGGACTGGTCCGCACACTCGCCTTTGCGTGGCTGTGTGTGCAGTTGGCGCGTAGGGTCATGAAATATTCATGAGACGTACCTGTGCGCGCTGGGCAAAGAAAGACACGCACAGATCCACTTTAGTGGAATTTCGGCCTGAAACTTTTCCATATGGTTTTGAATAGAGCTGTTGTCTTTGGCTGTTGTACATAGAGGTTACTTATTTGGAGTGATTAGGCCTACTATCGAGGGTGCATTTAAAATGGAATACATGTATTCTTTTCAGTTAAATTGTGATATTTTGCATACTTTCTTTTCTATTCCATTGTATGGGAGGTCGCAGAAAACGTCAGAGATTTCCTGATTTTCTTGATCGATTATAATTTGTTGAAGACTTTAAAAATTGATACCTAATTCCCTATTTCTTATTCCTCAAACTTTTACCAATCAGATTTTCTTATATTTTGTCTGCTTTTATTAAGAACAAGTTATCTTTTAGGAAGGACTTCCCCTTTAATCATACAAGGTGTACAGACCTGTAAATTCCTCTATTTCAACGTTTGACATTGTATCTGAGCCAAACCGTTAAGTTGTGGTAGATTTCTACAGCCTGGATGCATTAGAATACATGCAGAAGATGCACATTTGGTTAGGAAAAGATAGCCAATATTACTAAAGTAGTCATAATATGAGCAGTTGAATTGGCAGAAAGGGATGGAACAAACTTTATGAACATGGTATACTTGTCTAATTTTCTAACCAGAATGTCAGTAGTATGATACAAATTTCCATTGTTTCTTTTTTATATGTCATGTGCCTAAAAGATTTGTTATATCATGTTCAGCATTCCTGTGTCTTATGTTTATTTCTTGTGATATACAGGTATGTTTGATAAGTGCAACTGAAAAACTTCATGATTGGTCAGGGAATAGTTTTGAAACTGATAACATTGAAACTGGTAGGAACATATTGATTCCCTGCTTCTGTTGGTGTTCTTACAAATAAATAAAAATCAATGTTTTAATATTCAATTGTTTCTCTTCATCATTTTATTGCATCGACTTACTCTAAGGTTGTTGGGCATTGAAGGGAGGGAGTAGGAATATAATAACAGTCGCAATGCTTATTTAGACTGATGATAGTGATGATCGGATGCTGAAAAATATGTAAGAGATTTGATGAAGTTGTTGTTGATGGACTGGTGATTCAAAGAAAGTATCGGATAGTGGTGGTGATACAGTGACAGTAATGATAGTGGTGGTGATAAGAGGATAGATTGTGGTGATATGATGATAGGAATGATAATCATGGTGGTGGTGATAAGATGATAGTTGTGAAATGATAGTAATGATGTTCATGGTCGTGCATGGTAATCTAATAAAAGTAATGATGTTAGTGATGATTGGTTGATATTAGTTGTGATGGTGGTGGTGGTATGTGATGAGGAAGACATATATGGCTGGCAATGATAAAGTGAACATCCTGTTTTAAAAATAAATCAATTTTAAACAATACTATAACAATTTTGTACATGCATGGACTGGGAGAATGAATTGCTGTTTGTTTGATATAGCACATCTTTTTTTTTTTTTTTAATGGCATTTCGAAATTCCCTTATAATGCTAATTAAATCAACGTAATCTAGAGATAATTATCGATCAAAATCGATTACTCTCCCCCTTTCTCTCCCCTCCCCCCTCTCTCTCCCTCCCATCTCTCTCTCTCTCTCTCTCTTTATGGATTTAGGCTTACATTATTAATTTGCATTTTATGAGCTGTGAATATATATCATCGTTTCATATTGCCAAATGTATATCATTTAATTGTTTTAAATATAGGCCCATTTGTAAACTGTATTTTAGCCAGTGGCTGCAATCAACAGTGTTAACCATGAATAAATAAATAAATTAGTACATCAATATCTCAGATAAATTAAGAGTACATACATGTATGTATATTAAGATAACATCTGGATTCTTTCTTCATCTTGGATGTTAGTGCGTGAGAATATAATCATAGATCTTGATCTACGACTACGTGAACTTGAACTAAAAAGAAGCCCATAATACGACTTTCTGAATCATTTTTTTAATCCAATATTAAGTCCATAAGGCCTAAGCACAGTCATTGTGAAGTTGGGAAGGATTAACCCAAATTAACCCAGCAGTGTATCCATTACCCAATAAACAATATTTTAATTTCAGTTGTCCACTTCGAATCTGATTCTGTGTTAGCAGACGACCATGCCGCTGTACTGTGTACGTATGCTAAACGATGCGCGATGCCGATGGCAATATGATAGTGGCGATAATGATACATGTAGAACTCTGTGGAACAGACACAAAAGCTGCTCAAGTCCACGCGCATGCGTACAAAAACCATCTAGTACACTGATAGTCTTTGCTCAAGTGGCAATATTGGCAATTTCGACGCGTAATAGGGTTACGAAAAAAAAAAATCGCGTTCGGACCGCAGGACGTGCCGATCCGAACCGCCTGGGACAGTCTCCAATATTATTGCCTTTTTAAAAAAGGAAATACCGAATTTTGATAGTGTCAAGGAATTTTAAAAGAAATTTAAAGAGTTTTTTCAAATTTTTTTCAAACTGTATGTAAGAAATCCTGAAAAGTGAACATTTTCACTATTTCATCATTTGATTTGTTTAGCTCTAAAAACAGTGGCGGTTCCAGGTATGGGGCCGAATCAGCCGCGATCCCATTTTTATGGCGGCCTAAAAAAATAAAGAAAGAGAAGAAGAAAAAAAAAGAGAAAAAGAGAAGAAGAGAGGAAAAGAAAAAATAGAAGGGGAAAAAAGATAGAAATATACTAATCAAATTAAAAAAATTGCTACTCTGAGTAACAGGTCGGCAACGTATATAAGATAAAAACCAAATCCCACCGCAGGTTATGCGTATTGCCTGCATCAACGTATACACTGGCTCATCGGGGGGGGGGCGGCAAATCAGCCGCGGCCCTCCCTTTTTGGCAGCCTAGAAAGATGGCAATGGGAAAAAGAGAGAACGACGGAAGGAAAAATGATAAAAGAAAGAGAAAATAATGTTAAAGAGAACAAGATAGAGGGTGGGGGAAAGGAAAGAGAGAGAGACAGAGAGAGACAGAGAGAAAGAAAGAAAAAAGGAAGAACATGAAACTTAAATTTACACTTACAGATTAAGGTACCGATGGGTTGGCTCGACGTGTGCCTAAGAAGACCGCGGACGCAAGTAAAACAATACGAAAACAAAGTTTTATGAAATTGTCTTTAAGAGAGAAAGAGAGGTTATTTCTAAAATGAAATGAAAGAGGCTATTTGACTTTCAAGGAATAATTAAAATTTCTATCGCTCGTGACGGCTATTTTGATTTGTTCTATTTTTTTTTAACATTCAAGAACTTTCTGGGGCTCCGCCACCTAGACTCCCGGCAAAGGCTCTCCCCCTGCACCCCATCCGTAAAAATATAAGTGGTTCCCAAGACAACTTTTTGTTGTATAATACTTGTCCTTAGGAGAGAGTGTGAGTATTATGTAGTTTAAGCTTCTAACATCCACTCCTGTGGACTTTTTAAATAATCCTTTACACAATTTCTTGTTGTCTGCTGCCTCGAGATCACTGGAGCGAAGAAAGGTAACAATGTATAGCAAGAGTATCTATTCAGTGAAGGATTAAATCCTATTTATCCAGATGGATAACTCATTAATGTGGGCATCATCCCATTGAATGTTGTGTCTAGTATTAAGGGCGTGTCTGCTAGTGCTGAATGAGATGGAATGTTAAATCTGAGGGCTTTTGTGCTCTTTGAAAGGAGCACACAATGGGGGCAGTGCGATTTAAATTCCAAGGGATGGATTAGAGTTTTTATCGCTCACGATAGCTATCCAGGGGCCCTAAGGCGGACCCCTGGAACCCATTAGTAAAGATAAAAAGTGATCCCAAGACAACCCGCTGTTGTATAAAATTGTCCCTAGGAGAGAGTGTGAGTTTCCATCGCTCAAGACGGTCATCTTAAAGTTTCTGAATAGCTAAAACTCGAGAGGGTCCTGGGCTCCGCCCGTAACCCCGGCAGGGCCTCTGTCAGGCCCCAAGCTCTGCCACGTTGTACGGATCCATTAGAAAGCAAAATAAGCCCACTAAATAATTCATATACATATATACATAATATATATATATATATATATATATATATAATATGTATTCAAAGGTCATAGCAATTTATCCAAATAAAAAATCCACGTAAGAAGCATTTTGAAAGTTTTAAGAAAATTCCTTCAAATTCCAGGAAATTGGGTGTTCTTTTTCAGGAAACTATATTTAAACGAGTGGAAGCACTGGCGGCTCTGTTTTTAAACTGTAACAATTCTCCTTTGATCAGATATAGACGTAAAACAAGCCTTATTATCTTCAGTATTCGAGTGTCATTACTGTAAAATTTAGGAGTAGATTGTCTAAGTCTGAAACAAAATTGAGTAATGCTTGAGTCGTGCCCGGCTTTCCATGTTTCGGACCTTACAGCTTTCATAGAAATCACATCTGGACCGTCAAAGAAAATGTTTGAGAACCCCTGTTCTATAGCATCACTATAACATTTTGGATAGGGGCTGATGCGAACATAGTTTGCTGACAAGATATTGGCATTATCCTGGCTGTCCAGAAGGCCAGCCAAAAAAGGGGGTGGAGGCACATACATGGGTAGCTTCTGTATATCTACCTTATCTAGACTTGCTATGATGCACACCATGTTATAACTTTAAGAGCAATTTGGAGGATACTCAGAAAATGAAGGGGATGCTAAGAACATTTTTTTTTTGAATTTTGTATTCAGAAAATCCAATTGCTCATTTAAATCAGCCAATAAATCAAATAAAATTTTGAAGGAAATGGAAAGAAGACCCTGCTTTAATACAGTTCTATCATGATTATGGAAACGGTGTGAGGGATTTTTTTTCCAGACAAGTTATGATGCACAATATTTTTCCTTTTGAAAAAAGAATCCTTTCCCACATCAAAAGTAGTCTGAGATTTTAATCACCAAGACACGATTATGATGTAAGAAAGTTCCTAATTTTGAAGAAAAATTATGGATAAATGCAGCATTATGCATGTATTTTGGGGGTAAGTGTGCAAGAAATCTTGGAATTATTAAGTTCCTAGATTTGGTAAAGTGTACATCCTGGCAGTGGCGGATCCAGGGGGGGGCGGGGGCCTGGGCCCCCGCCCCTAGAAAAAACAAGTAAAAACACCCTTTTTTGGGAAAAAGAAGAAGATGGGCCCCTCCCCTGGCGCTCAAGGGGTGGTGCTTAAAAAAAAATTGGCACTCTCCCCCCGTTGAGCAAAAATAAAATAAAAAATGAGTGCTCACTACAACCCCACTGAGCGAAAAATCGACCGGCACGATTTTCCAATGGGGCTAGTGAGCACAATTTTTTTTTTTGCCTCCGAAAATTGAAAAAAAAATTGGAAAATAACGACCGTTAGTTTTCGAATCGACTTTAGTGATTGCAATCCATTTAGTAATAGTCTGATTTTCAGACCCTTCTACCGAATGGTCGTACATTTTGTGCTGCGCAAAGATCCAATCAGTTTAATTTTGGCCATTACAAGAAGTGGGTTATTAATGTAGACAAATGCTCGTGTACCCTTTACAGCTCATTTTATGTATGATTTTCAGACCCTTGTACCGAATGGTCGTACATTTTGTGCTGCGCAAAGATTCAATCAGTTTAATTTTGGCCATTACAAGAAGTGGGTTATAAATGTAGACAAATGCTCGTGTACCCTTTACAGCTCATTTTATGTATGTTATTACCAAATAAAAAAAGAAGTCAGTCAGTCACTCAATAGTGTCTGACAGTAAACGGGTTTTCTTGCATAATTCGAATACTAGGACACGGCTAACGTTTAAATTTCACAGATAGGACATACGTGACATATTCATAACTCCTGCAAAGTTCTACAGAATTTGATGTTGGCTGCAAATGGGACATATAGCACCTTTAAAGAATATTCAGTATGAAAAAAGGGGAAAATGGCTCATTTGAGTTTTGAAGATTTTTCGTTAAATGCTAGGATAAAATGTTCATCAAACTTTTGAGTTGATGTGGTGTCAACCCTCATCCCCTCTCTTTATTATCTTTCCCAATCGACGCCTGTGCTTTACTTTTTACAAGGGGCTTCCACTGACAACTGCCGATGACAAATGTGTCATTTTAGGTAAGAAAAAAAAGATACACGTATCCTATAAGGAAATATCCAGAGCAGATTCGCCGTGGGGAGTTTGGGGAATTTTCCCCACGAGCAGCTCTTTATTTTGGGCCGGATCAAGGTCCAGTCGACATTTGCTCTGAGGGCCACTTGATATATGCATCTTATATAACTTAATCTTATAATATATTCAGTGGGCTGGTCGCATAAACCTTTTAAATCCCCTGGAAACATCAAATAAGTTTTGTGTCAAAGACATGATGTAGAAAAATAAAGAGGCCTGTCTAGATGTTGTAGTCCTGTTGTTATCTGGTTATTCGATCTTTCGACAAAGCTGTAATAGTTTTAGTTGCTTTAAGACTTAGTGAATAGGAATCCATTTTTTTCTATTTAATTTTACCTCGTTTAAATGGCATCCACAGATATACGAGATTCATTTTGATAGTGAAGTCGTGCTAGTGTGATCGGAAGTCGTCCAAATTTAGAAAGGAAGGTGAGTTAAGGCAATTTCATAATGTCACTACTTTCTGCTTAGGCGAATCCAAGGTGAATAATTAAATAAATTATTTAAAAAATCTAGGGGTAAAACACTGGGGCACTGGACTCACATTGCTGGTCTCGTGGGCTGTCTATATAATCCCAGCTAAATCACAAGCAGGATTCTTTGATTATGTTGAAATATTTGTTTTGACAAGATTTTACTAAGCGGTGAGATGGAGGGGGTGCCAAAGAATAGTTGATAGTGTGTGTGTATGGGGGTGGGGGAGGAGGAGGCAACTGCCATATTTCCTGAAACATCACAGAGTACAGAAGAAGTACTTATCAGTTGCGTTCAGCACTCAAAATCCTTTGAACTTTCTCCATTACTTAATGTCCAATCACTTTTGTCCAGCTAATATACCGAGATACTGGCCAAAATTAGAGGAAAAATATCTACAAAAAGCACCCTTTTGGCTCAAAATGTATATTTCACACTCTACATAACTCAATGAAATTTATATCAACTTGAAGGTATTTGAATTATCCATCATGTGTTTTACTTAAATTTTCGATGTTAAAGGGGCACCGTCCAGGCAGTGTAGTTATCGCTGCTCTAGTCATCGCCATCTTGGTTCCGAAGATCGACTTTTAATTTGCATACAGCTGTCAATCAAAGTTCAAGGAGGGGGGGCATTACAATAACTCTCAACGACTGGCGCGCGCGTATGCCATGTGCACACTACGCGCTTATTGGTTTAATCTTGTTTACCTTGCGCGTATGCGAATTAGGTCAACTCATGATAGTTATATGAATATTCATTACCATTACCATCAATGGGCTCTAATTGGCTGTATGTAAATGAAAAAATTACGTCATACCTCAATAGGTTTTGTTCCCTGACGCGTATTAACTTGTTGTAATAGGGGGAACGCACGCAGGGGACTTACGTGAATGTAGTACGGCCTGCCTTCGCCAAGCCAGCTGATCGCTGCCGATCGTGACGTCACGAAAGTGGGCGGAAACAGCAGCCGAATGAGCCGAACTGCGATTGGTATTACTTCGGCACATGTATGCGATAATCGGCATTGTTCGGGCATTCGGAACATGCCATCTGCGTAAGAACCGTATTCTGTTGGTGTAAATAGGCAGCTAGCACCGTCCGCCAGCGCGTACGTATTTTGAACGCCCTCTGGAATGCGGGGCGCATGTGTCTTTAATTAATCCCAACTCTGTTGAAATTGGTATCAAAATGCAGATAATTTAATTATCTTTCATATGACACCAAATTCATGGTGGTTTAAGGTTTTCTGAAAACATTATTCACAAAATACTATTATTCGTCAAAAGGGCCTTTTTTTTGGACGCCCTCTCCAATTTAGGGGTGTTCGCTACAAATTAAACAAAACACCTCTGAAATATTGTGTATTTTATGATAAAATCTTTCGAATGAACAAGGTGTGCTTAGTTTGTGTGATTGTGGCAGGCAACTAAAACACTAAGCATGATATTAGTTTGATTTTGGCCCTCCGCTTATATGGTCAAGAATCGATCGGTCTTGAGTCAGGTTTGGCTGTGTGACTGATATTTCATTCACACCCACGGGCCAACAAGAGACCGAACAAACAATTACGTTACTACGAATAGCCAAAAGTTGTTTTGGATTCGGTGTGGCGTCGGTTCGGCGGTGTCACTGGGTACTATAGTATAGCCATAGGTATATCACGAGTGACTCGGTTTGAAAAGGTTTTGTGTTTGAGCAGCAGAGTCGCAAAGCTAAGTCAACGGTCCATGCATCAATAGCGAGCTTTAGATTCTGACACCGAACGACCATCGACTACGAGTGACGTCATTTTGAGGAACTGCATTTGCGCAGAAGCAGGTGGCGCATGCGCAGTTCCTCAAAATGACGTCCCTCGTAGTCGATGGTCGTTCGGTGTCAGAATCTAAAGCTCGCTAACAACTGAGTTACACCGACGAGACCGACACCAGACCGACACCAGACCGAACAAACAATTACATCACCACAAATGGCCAAAAATTGGTCTGTTTGGCTTCGGAGTGGAGTCGGTTCGGCGGTGTCACTGGGTATTAGCTATATCACGGGTGACTAGGTTTGAAAAGGTTTTGTGTTTGAGCAGCAGAGTCGATTTATTACCCAAGATCAATCATCACCTCACTTCTAAAAAGACATGATAGCCAATGACTAAACATGGTGGTAGTGGTAGTGGTAGTGGTAGTGGTAGTGGTTGTGGTAGGAGTAGTGGTGGTGTTTGGTTAGGTTTAGTTTGGTTTTATTTTCCGTATAAAAATTCAAATACATACAAGAATACAATTTACAAATATAATACAAATCAAGAATTAAAAACGGCTGGAATGCTCTATTCAAAGCCATTTTTAAAATGGCTCTGTTCTTCCTAGAGGTCCAGAAGTAGATAATTAAACATAGAAATAAAACACAAAATATTACGAAGATATTGCAAAGTGTCAGTGTTGGTGATAGTGGTAGTGCTAGTGGTAGTGATATTGTATCTTCTAAGTATAGTACGAATAAAAGGATAAAGCATTCCAACATCTTAATTTTTACCACATACCACTGTTAGGAAAAGGATGGGGGTATGTCTTTTGTTTTATAGTCTAACTATCTATCTTGTCCCATAGCTTGGAGGCCGTTAGCGGCGAAAATGAAACTCTTTTTTTAGCTGGGACATGACATGGTTGTGATCAAGAATATTATCCTGTTAGATCGTTCAGGAATCTTCAGGGGCTCCATTATCAACTACACCTACTGTCTACACCAAATCCATCATAGGCTTCTCAGCTAAACTCTCAAAGAGAGTTGTCGAATAGGTAAGGAGGAAACAACGAAATTGCTCTTCACACTTCCTTAAAACCAAAGTTGCTAACCTTGCCTATGCATATTTTCGACTCAATAGGCATGTTAAAAAAATTTAATGTGATTATTTTTTTTTGCCAAAGCTGGGCGGTGGGCTGGTAAATTAACAACAAGAAATGTCAAATATATTGGGGGAGGGGCTTGCCTTTTTCCAAAATTGTGGCTTCCTCCGTGTAACATCCTGGATCCAACCCCGATTTACATTGTCTTTTTTTACATATTCTCCTCTGTTTACCCTTTTCCCCTCCATCTTTTACTCTTCCTCGATTTCAATGCAAAAACATAATTATAAATGGGAAAATCCCAAATCCATCTATTTTGTGGACCTAACAGGTTTTAGAAACAAACCCATCATGTTGACAATTGTGTTGCATTAATAACAATTTTTACAAAATTCATAACTTTTTTGTCTTTAATTGGATTTTGCTCAAAATTATGCTGACCAGTTTCTCTAGTTTTTTCTAATTTGATGTAACCCAAATAATTATCGGGGTGGACGTTCTCTTTCAGAATATAGGCCGAGGAAAGGAAAACGAAAACAATCAAGTGACGAAACGTTTGACAAAGAAGCAATCAATTGTGAGATCGTGTCTTTCTAAAATATCGCCCTCCTGTGTGCAAAGTTTTTATATGTAAAATAATTATTTCTTCACGTTGCGTATTCACACAATTATGATTGGTCAAAGTCTTGAGTGGGCAGTATTTTCCCTTTAAAAATTGATTCATATTTTCAGGGAAAAGTTTGATCATGACATCCTTCAAAGCATCCTCTACGCTTGGGGTCCCTTGTAGCAACCAATGTATAATATTTTAACAGTTTATCATGCTAGTCAATTCAATTATGTCATACTAGACTATAGATATTCTACTAAATGAGTACAGCCGTCAATTTATCTCTCTTGTGAATATTTTTCTCGAAAAAACAAAAAACAAGCAAGGATCATACAATTCTGTTTTACTTATTTTTTCATAATTTTATATATCTACCATTCTCTCTGTTGCAAAAATATAAAAAATAGTAACAATAAGAAAAACATGAAAATGAACGCCATCTAGAGAGTGTATTTCATCTATTTGTCTACATTGAAAGAAATCATGGTGTAACGTTCTTCAGATCAGCAATTGTCAATGTACCCGAGCCTGTGATTTTTATGTCTTGAGTTATTTTAAAATTTATGTTTCGTGAATAGCGAGGGACTTTCCTCACTTGTTTTTGGCTATTCGTGTTGTAAGTCACTAGCTTCTTTTTGCCTATACACACCTACTATTATTGTCTGTGCGCTCTCTCCTTATATTTGCCTTTTTCTTCTCTCTTATGTTTTACTTAGACACTTATATCAATTCCTTTATAACCTTTCCGAAAGCGACCATACGCCCCCTCCCACACACACACACACACACACACACACACGCATACCTTGTGGGCGGAGTTAATCTCCCCGAATACATTAGGGGAAAATGGCAAATTCGTCTGGACTGTTATCGGGGAAGAGAATGAGGGTAGCCTCTAATTGGGCACATCTCTTGTTTTTCTTATTGTCGTTTTTGTACTCCACGTGGTCAACTCGGTCACCGGTCAAATCACCTCCCTGCAAAGTGCTGGTGTGCCTGCCTCCCTACCTCTACATGGGCCCGAGGAAAGGGAAGTGTAATAATGTATTTAGCTAGTGTTGTATATCGAATATCCGAGAGATAAAGGATAAAATAAAGCTTCCTAAGATACAAATTTGTTTCACAAGTATCAATTCAACTTCTTTTCATTGATTTTCTTTGGAGTATACGTGTTGTACGTGGTCAAAACATCACCTCGCCGTAAATATGCCCGCCTACCTCTACACGTCAAAATTATAGAGTTGGCCCAAAGTCGGGATAATGACATTGGGCCAACATTGGGCTGGCGGACATTTTAACATCGGGCCAACGTTACAATTATGATTTTGAACCAATGTCAGAATATGATGTTGGCCCAACATAATTTCCCGACGTCGCACAGTGGGCCAGGGAGGAACAAAAGTGCGCCAAAACTCATTTTTGGTGATTTGCTTTTAAAATTATATTCTTGCCCAGTTGAAAGAAAATACATTGAAGAATACCTCAGTAAAGTATTTAATTCCGGTATGCAAAATAAGGGTATCAATTTACTCCTTCAAACTACATATTCTTACACAGTTTTAGTGCAAAAGTGACCGATTCTGCTCGTTATTATGTTAGAGCCGGTTTTTCCTTGCAACATTGCCCCGAAAAATGTGTTTATTTTGGTCCGCGGCTGAATCATGAAGGATTCGCGGTCATAAATTACGGCGCGTGAGGGCGCGTGACAGTTGTTCCGCGTGTACTCTAGTTCCGCGGACCAATTCGGGGCAATGTGGCAAGGAAAATCGGCTATAACATAGAATCAGGCTAAAGAGGGCAGCCAAATCTGGTATCAACTTAATCAGAGAAAAAGTTGGTAGTAAAATTAAAGTGGAAATCCCTGGAAATCCAAACATTTCCTCTGGATTTATAAAAAAACATGGATAATTAGTCCATTTTTCAGTGAATTACCCTATAATATATTATGAAGATTGTGTTTCTATCCATTTTTAACCCATTCGTGCAGTGAAATGAACTATCAGGAATATGTGAGAGCAATATCATATCAATAGCTTAAAGATAAAGACCAGTTCTGGTCATGCGATTGCATTGTGAAAGAAACGTTGTGGAATCGATCAGAAAAGGTTGATAATCTAGAATATAAATATTCTTGTGTACTGCAAGGTTCTGGAATTATCATCAAAATGATGAGAAATTTGGCCCAGTCTTGGTAAAGTTACAGGCACTGTACACAGAAAGATGTATATGGGACTACGCGACCACGTGCGCGATATCTATTTGGTCCCAATAGATATAATAATTTACCAAATATATCAATTAGTAGGCGGTTTCCCGGCAAAATTTGTATCATCACGTATTAGTCAAAACATATTCTTTCACATGATTGGTAATGAGAGCTTCCATTTCATTTTTTGAGAGAGGGGCGTTTCCAAAACTGGCCTTTACCTTTAAAAACTCCATGTTGAATTGAAAGATTTATAAAATAAGTCACTTTTGCACTAAAACTGTGAATATGTAAGATTTTGCTGTTTGAAGAAGTAAATTTATACCCTTATTGTGCATACCGGAATTAAATATTTTACTGAGGTATTCTTCAATGTATTGTCTTTCAACTGGGCAAGAAAAAAAAAAAGAAAAAAAGAAATCACCAAAAATGAGTTTTGGCGCACTTTTGTTCCTCCCTGACGCGTCGGGTCAACATTGAGCTGGCGGACATTAATTTGGGCCAACGTCGGAACTTGATGTTGGTCCAATTGCTCGAGATACATTGGTCCAACGTTGGCCCGATGTCGCATTGCTAGCTGCAAATATATGCAAGGTATCTGACAATATATTGGCTAGATAAGAAACGATAATATAGGGCACAATATGGTCATGAGAAGAGACGACATAGATTATGCACAATTAACATTCCCTGTTTCATGTAGGAAAATCGATGCCATCGCCAAAATACACTATCCGAATTCCATGCACATGTTCAACAATAACATTAAACGGTAATTGTAAACGGTAAGCAGATGTTTGGAGGCATATATGCAAGCTCTCTTCCCCTCATCTACATTCTTGTTCTTTTTTGCTCTTCATTCATTCATTTTCGGTCTATTATCTTACTCTGCTATCTTCTCTTCTTTAGCGTAGGTCTTTACTTTTGTCATAATGTATTCAAATTTGTTTGTATATCTATTTGATGATTTTGTTTTGTGCACATTCATGTATTCTTATGTTACTTATTGTTATCTTCTGCCAGTGGAGGCCAAATTTCTGGGGTTTTTTAACGTAGACAATAAAACCTGAATCTGAATCTGAATCTGAATCCCCTTATCAGGGGAATCTTCATGTTCAGGCTCTGGGCTATGATATTAGTCAATAGGCTGATATAATAGAATGGATCGACCCGATCGAGCTTCTTAAGATATTCAGCTAATATATCAACGCATAGAAATATCATCTAGCTTCTTCAGTCTAGAATATAAAAATAAGTCAAGCGAAAGTTTTAGATGTCCTTTCTATACCGCGCAGGTAACCACCTTCAGTTGTGTTTACATTATTAGTCACCAGACAACTGAAATTAGAGGCAGTTGTTTAAAACCTGATCGCAAAATCACCCTCCAGCAAAAGTATTCATGTGGATCAGCTGGGAGTGTACTCTGGGCATTGATTGGTTAAAAGGCATCCGCAACTCTTTGTTTAACCTGTCATGTACGTCGTTTCATGATAAAAGGTTTCCGCCTCCAAAATTCAATACAAATGCTTCATACTGACGAAGGAAAACACGGTTGTTTGGTCTTGATTCGTTCTCTGGTCGCCTCAATTTCACCCATGGGTGTCGATCCCGGGGGGATGGGGGATATATCCCCCCCCCATTATTTCAGGTGGGGGTGGCCTGTACAATCATCCCCCCCAATAATTCACCATCAAAACAAAAAAATGAAGAGAAAAATTAATGATGAGAGTAGTTAATGGTTATTACTCGCAAGATGGCCATTAATATACACATTTTGCTATCTCATTTTCATAATACATACATATATAAATAGAAAACGAAGTAAATGAGACAATCGTATATGAGACAAGAATAAATTGAATTCTCGCTCATACGGCTTCATCAGGAATTGATGAATTTATATGAATTTATTCAATTTATTCAATCAACAGCATCATAGAAATGCAGTGCGCCAAATGCAAAGCCGCAGCGTTTAAAAGCAACGAGCTAAATGTTAAGCGCGAAGCGCAAAAGTGCAAAAAAGAAGTAGAGTGGGAGAGAGGGATAATGAGAGACAGAGAGGATAATAACCCAGGTAGCAGGCCCATGTGGGACCCACATGGGTCCCATATTCTCTGAAACATGGGCCCCATATGGAAAACTATCTGGGGCCCTAAGGCATCTGCACACAAGAAGCATATGGGACCCATATGGGTAAACCCACATAAGACAGATGGGACCCAGATGGGACCCATACCAAACTGGGCCCAAATGGGTATGCCCAGCTTAATCCTATCTGGTACCCATATTGGTTAACCCAGATATATCCCATGTGGGTTAACCCAGATTTTCCCCATGTGTTACCCATATGGGCATATTCATATTCTACCCATACATGTATGTGTAGGCCCAGCTCATTCCCATCTGTGACCCATAAGGGCTGGCCCAGATAGATCCCATATGGGTTACTAAATATTGGCCCCATATGGGATACATATGGGTTCCATTTAATAGCCCAGATTGCACAAGGGCCTTAGGGCAATATTATGCTTATATTTTAGAGCGTATCTGGTATGATAAGTATATCTGGGTGAAGAAGGAGATAATGGAAGTTTGTTGTTTGGTAGTTGGAACGTAAGTTTTATATTATGTTTTTAAGAAACAGACAGTTTGTATGAGATCAGGAGTGGAAATTTTCTGTCATTTTGAGAACCAAATTTTGCATCAGTGATATTCTGTTTCATTGAATTGAGTTTCCCGCAGAGAGGATTCAGTTGGTTTAATTAAAGAAGGAAGAGAGTCAAATGAAGAACCAAAAGCAATATGTTTTTCATTTACTAATGAGAACTATGTTTTTGAGATCTCCTTACACAGAATATTGGAATGGGTTTTTCACGATGAATGTTGTTTGGAGACATCAATATTCATAAAATGTATGTTTCTATCACCAGGAAATAAAGAATTTTCTGTCTACATGAACCTTTCCTGGTTGCTTATTAATGCATTTGCCCACTGGTAACATAATACTTTCACAAGTTGATATCCCTCACCATTGGATTTTTTGTTGGTAATGTCTAAATTTCGTTTAAAAATAGATGATATCAGTCTGGTAGGCCTACATTGCAGGCAAGAGTCAGGACTAACATTTAGCATGTTATTAATTTTATTACCACTCTTATATTCTCTGAAATGTTATCTTTATTGAGGGTGACTTGAAAAAGTTAATAACTTGGAAGGGAGGGGTGCAACCTGCCACACGCTTCTACCTCTTGGTTGCTTTGATCCATTGCCGAAAATATTTTGGCACCTATCATCCCCCCAACCACGGATACAAATCGACACCCTTGATTTCACCAAAGTTAACTATGAGCTAATTTCCAACGAGCGGGGATTTCCTTGCGTTTTTGTTCAAGAAAAACGTTGTTGCATATTTAAAATATCATAATATAACATTATAACCGGGGTGTTGGCTCAGTCAGTAGAGCGTCCGCCTCACAACCGGGAGGTCGTGGGTTCGAACCCCGGTCGCGTCAGACCAAAAGACGTTAAAAGATGGGAGTTGCTGCTACCTTGTTTGGCGTTCAACAATAAGGGGATAGAGCAATGTCGATCTGGCGCTGCTCAGTGGCTGCCGGGCTCACGATCAATTGGGCAAAAAGAATTTCCATTTTCGGTTTAACTTAATAAAATTTGGAGTGGACTTTAAAAGATTATTATTATTATTATAACATATAACATTTAATCATAGTATATTATTTTTTAAATCCGATGAAAAGTAACTATTAGCATGTTATATACATAATTACAACAACAACAAATATTACAAGATAGTAAATTACTGGACAATTTGAAAATTACTGCATGTAATCTAGTATAGCCATTGAATGTACACTCTTAAATAACAGTGAAAATACAAATAAATATATAACTGATAATAACTTATATGAAATCATTCTTTCAGTTTGAAAAGTGTTATGTCGTCCTACATTTAGGCCTAGGGCTAAGAAACAGACAATCAAACATTTTGTGCAAGCAGGACAATTACAAATTTCATATCCTTGACAAAGTCAACAAATAAAAAACATTTTCCTAGCAATGAGGATGTATATGAAACCACATTTGATCATGTTGTTCTGCACGCGCATTATTAACCAATGATTCTGGCTTGGCATCTTTTCCGGTTTGGCGTAGTTGCCTAGCAACTTCACCAAAAGATCGCGGTCAGGCCCCGGTTTGGCCTCTTTTGGCATGTTTGGTTGCAAGTGTAAATTGCCCTAGAAAAAGTTTGCAGTTACAATTTTAGAAGCGGGGTACTGCCTGTTCTTTGGACCTCTCAACTTATTGTTTTAGATATTTCACTTCGATCGTTACATGTCCATGCTCAGTAAAAAATAAATCGATCAGTTGCGATCAAGTTTTATAGATTTTCTAACGAGTAAATTTCAAACTTCCCCACAGTCCTGTAAATTCACTTTTAATGCACAGGCGATTACTGATGCGATCAGAAACTGTGAGCGGGAGATTCTAATACGGTGTTGTTTTTGTTTCACAAACGCTTGCTTCATCAAATCCATTTAACCTGATATAACACGGTCAGATTTCATGTTCATCGAGAAATTCTTATAAGAAAATATTTTGAGGTTCTACAGGAAAAATTGACATCACTTCCAACTTCTTCTCAAAGCTTCAAAATCCATTTCACCGCTAAAGATGCCTTCAGGTA
The DNA here is from genome assembly GCA_037976565.1 of Mesocentrotus franciscanus. Classification (NCBI taxonomy): domain Eukaryota; kingdom Metazoa; phylum Echinodermata; class Echinoidea; order Camarodonta; family Strongylocentrotidae; genus Mesocentrotus; species Mesocentrotus franciscanus. Next base: position 18,164,684 of record CP137683.1, on the reverse strand, counting down.
AGAATTATGTGTTTTAACATTTTGTTTTAATTTCTGAAGGTACGATACTGTATTGTTTACTAAAGATGATTTGCCCTTTTTTTTTTTATTGCAGTTGAAGTATTTTTATTCGATGCTTCTGGTTTTGACAATTACATGTATTTGGGGAGCTGGTATGAACATTAAAGTTTTCATGGATGCAGAGCCTTTGTCTTGAAAACAAGAATCATATATTGAGCTCTAGGTGTAAATAATTAAGTGTGAAACAGGCCGGGGCTACATAATTAGAACTGAATTTTAAAAAAATGTGAAGACCGCTGGGATTATCATCATAAATCATCATCATCATCCTTATCATCATCATCACCACCACCACCATCATCACCACCACCACCATCATCATCATCATCATTATCACCACCACACCACCACAACTATCAACTTCATCGTCAATATTACTACTACATCATCCTTCTCCTCCTCCTCTTCCTCCTCATCACCATCATCATCACCACCACCACCACCACCATCATCACCACCACCACCATCATCATCATCATTGTCATCATCACCACACCACCACAACTATCAACGTCAATATCATTATTACTACTACATCATCCTTCTCCTCCTCATCATCACCATGCCTCTGGGAATTCGGAAAATGCGTCCACTGCTCAGCTACTGTATTCACAATTAACATACAATTTGGTGCATTTTATCATTAAAGATAAGGATGAGTTCTTGTAAATGTGTAGTAGTACAATACTGTGTGAGCTTTCTCATTCTTTGCACACGTTGCATGTAAGTTTTATAGAAGGCTATCATATAATAAAATGTCACCCGAAATGGCTAGTTCTTCCAATGCCCTCATATTTGAAATATGAAATAGATGTGACATAGCTGAAAGGTAGACCAAACATTCATGCCACCTGTGTCGATATCCCACATAGCAATTTCTGTGTTCAGGGCATGTGATTTTCAGCAAGATTAATTGAGTCGATTTCATATAATTTTGAAGATTCTGAAAACGCATAGTGTACCCACCAATTTAAATACACACATGTATGTCATCACCCTTTCTAAATAACTCCGAGATAGTTTCACATTGTATTCGCATGATCATTACCAGTAACGTTTTGGAGGGAGGCTATAGGGAGGCGACCCCGACCCCACAAAGAAAAGTTGCGAGGCACATCTAGAAAACGAATGCAAGAACATTCAAGCCTCGATCCCCGCCCAACCCTCAGAACCCCCAACAAAAAACAAAAAAATGATATTACATTGTCATAATATTCTAGAACCGATACTTAGCATTACAAAATTATCTTTAAATGTATTTTTTTTTTCAGAGGCGGAAAGAACCCGAATCAGTAGCTGTTTGCTGTGTCTGTTCTTCATCCTGATAGTGGCAGGAAGCTGTGGTAAGATAACTTACAGAACTCGATACGTACGGCCGTTTCTCCCGAATCCGACAAAATCTGTTTTTGTAATCAGGGGCGGCATATTTAGTGTTCTCGTTTACACAAGACCGGTCGATAGTAGTCTTTAGACGTAGACTCTACTTTGACATTTAACCACAATTCCTTGAGCAGAGGAGCATTGAGCAGAGCCTAGCTCTGACAGTCTCTGGCTGTGTCACAGAGCCTATGCAGTAGGCTGTCACCCTAGACTCACAGTGCACACACTGTTGTACGCACATCGACTGATAAGGGTTTGGGCCTGCAAACTAGGCCATAGTTCATGGTTGGGCGATACTCGGGCATGTTGCATTTTTATAAGTCGGGCATGCAGACGGGCATGTAGAACTAAAAGGGCATGTTGAGGAAGATACAGTCACCGTATCGTACCGAAATTCCCGATCCAAATTTAAATTACTCCTAGTCTGCCCCTTGTTATAATTACAGACCCATTTTATAAAACATGATAATTTTTAGAAAACATATATTAAGCCTATTGAAAAAAAAACATGGATTACGAGAAACAAAAAAATCACATTCCGTCTATTTTTGATGCAGGAGCTAGTGAGGTCCACACAAACAAAAAATGAAAATTCAAACTTGTAAATTGGAACGTGGAAAAAGTAAGAACTCATGTATGTTAAGCAGGGAAGTCCCTTGTGAGGCTTGTAGCCAGGCTCTATAGGGCTTGCGTGAAGGTATCTAAGGTTCTAAGATGCACTCTGGTGCAAGCTGAGCCATATTTTGAAGCATTTTCAAATAAATCTTATCATTACTATTTCATTAAAAAATTTGGTTGAGAAGGAATATTTACTTGCAGCTGACTTTTAAAGCTGTACAATCCAAATTCAAACATGTTGCTGTTAATATTTGTTTAAACACCTTGTGGATCTGCATGCAGGAGCAAATGTCGGGTCACCTTTCAAAATCAGATAACCTTTACAGAATTGATTTTTTATCGACTTCTCATTCATTACTTAATGCGTGTTCTTGATTTATTTGCAGATGGTTGGCCGAGTTTTAACACAAGAAGAAGAAGAAGACGGGCCGGTAAGAATAGTTTCAGGCAAAATTCAGACAAGATATTTTGCTCATTTTGCATTGAAATTATTATTTTCATTCCTTTCCTGTACTGTTTTCCATGACGTATATTTTAAATGAAGTATAAGGCCAAATAACAAAAATAACAAGTTTCTCGTCCGGACTTTTTCAAAAAAGGAGGAGGCAGGGCATTACTATTTACTATTTTTCAAATTTTTGCTATTTTTTCCAAGAAGGCCGCCATGCTAATATAGATGGCCAAGGTATATTTATTCACAGATATTGTGCTATTTGAGTATACTGGTGCAATGTATGACAAAACAAATGATTTTGTATCATTTTAGTCCACTTGCTAAGCAAGTTTCAAATTCAGAAACAGTGAATGTACATGTAATTAGCTATAGAAGTTATTTGTACAAAATGTACATCACAGCCTTTTTTTCCCTTCTTTTTTCGGAATAGTAAATAGTATTAAAAAAGGGAGGCGGCGGCCAAAAAGGAGGCGGGCGTGGACGAGAAACTCGTTATTTTTGTTATTTGGCCTAATGCGGGTCTGAATACGAATGTTACAATACTTTGAATGCATTCATACATGTATTTTATCGTGTATTTTTTCATTTTCCCCAAATGTTTTCACTTTTACTATAACCTGTCAACGGTTATATATCATTTACTAAGTGAACTGTATAGTTAAAGGTCTAATTGATGGTTTATTTTTACCCGACTGCTAAAAAACACATGTATGCTTGTAAGTAAGCAACCAGGGGACAAACGGCTTTAAGTCATCTCCGAGGGACTTTGTAATGAGGATTCATGATTTAAACGTACTATGTCCGATTTGTAGGCCCCCCAAAATGAAAAGGTTAAATTCCAACGGCATATGAAAGATAATACTTATTTCGAACTTCCCTCAAAACGAAAGGGCTTGAAAATGTCTTTTAGTGGGAAATTAACGACCGTTAGTTGTCGAATCGACCCTGGTGATTGCAATCCATTTAGTAATAGTCTGATTTCACACCCTTGTACCGAATGGTCGTACATGTTGTGCTGCGCAAAGATTCAATCAGTTTAATTATGGCCATTACAAGAGGTGGGTTATTGATGTAGACAAATGCTCATGTACCCTTTACAGCTCATTTTATGTATGTTATTACCAAAGAAAAAAGAAGTCAACCAGTCACTCAATAGTGTCTGACAGTGAAGTCTAGAAAGTGAACGGGTTTCCTTGCATAATTTGAATATTAGGACACTGCTGACGTTTAAATTTTACAGAATGGACATACGTGACATATTCATAATTCCTGCAAAGTTCTACAGAACTTGATGTTGGCTGCAAATGGGACAAAGTACCTTTAACAAAGGGCATCGACTTGGTTTCGAGCCCATGACCTCCCGGTTACAAGACCACTGATCTACCACTGAGTCATGAACTCTGAGTTCTTTCCTTGCCATCTCTATAAAACTTGAAATAAATACATATTCCATGCGAACGTATCGAACAGAAGATATAACTATAAACATGATCGCGAAACTTTCGAGAAGTCAAACTAAGGCAATTTCAGTAGCCCTTGTCCGCCACACTTTGAAAAATGCAATAACGTACGTATTTCGTAATCTGAACTTGATTTACATGGGATATCCAATAGCCTATATGGCTCTCGAGTTAATGATTCGACAGTTTTTGCAATCAAGTTCGTACATGTTGTAACTACTTTGTGATCATTTTCATTTCATTTTATTCATTTCCACGTCAAAATAAAAACAATATTATATAATCTTCAAAATACAAACATATAGAATAAGATATCTGAATCGGGAGGATAAGGAAAGCATATAAATGGCTTGTTAAAATGATCCTCACAAAATATACAAAATAACAATAACTTTGGAACATAATTCACATAGAAGCAAGGTAAAAGAAAATGCTTGGAGATAAAGATAAAAGAGAAAAGAAAGGGAGATGCATAAATGTTGACATTATAAGTTATTAGAATTTATCGAAAAGAAATTGCTTATATAGTCGTTTAAATTGTTTACTTTAACAGACGTATCTGCACCGAATTTCGCTGTTTGTCCAAAAAATATTGGTAAAAAGTACACCTTAACGACGTCGATGAAGGTTTCGTGGGCGACCCCGATTGCAACCGACGATAGAGGCTCAGCTACTGTATCGTAAGTATTTGCAAAGCTCAACCTCGTCACACAGTACACACGAGGCGCCATTGCAATAGACATTTGACTTAAGTATTATAACTCATAAATGCTTATCTCCCTAGTCCCTGGTACCAGTCATTTCATTCACATTCTATGAAATAATGGCACCTCTGTGGATGGAGTCCACTTTGCGTACATCCGCCCCCCACTCAGTGTTATTTAGGGTACGCATATGCGTGTTCCAAGCGACCCCCTCCCCCCCTTTCAGCAAATGTCCGGTGTGTAAAGTCAATACGGGTCGACCTTTTCTTTTGTTATACGAGCCTTTTTCAGCACCCCCTTTCAGCAAAAGTCCGGTGTGTAAAGTCAATACGGGTCGACCTTTTCTTTTGTTACGAGCCGGAGAGTTTGGGAACACGCATGGTATCCCTCCGTTCACGGAGTGGGGGTGGCCGGGGCGTACATTAGTCGTTGATATATGTCAGACAAGCATCTGGCAAGCTTTGTAGGTGCCAAGGGAAAACTTTTGTTTAAAAAAAATGTGCATTAAATTAGTAAACAGGTAAATGACGCCTCATGTGCATTGGGGTATAACAGGCATACTACATGTAGGTGAAGAAAAAAAACCATAGCAAAAAAAGAAAAGAAAAAATAAATATTTATACTTTTGACCTTTTGTATGTGAATCTCCTCAAAATGGTCCTTTGCATTTTTAATCGGATTTTCATTTTTTGACGAATCAAGGCTACAGAATTGAAGTCTGTGTGTAGAAGTAATTAAATGAGATGACAATGCCATCGTACATTGCACTTGTCAATTTCCGTTATTCACTGAGCAATCACCGGGCGGCATAGAAAATAGAAACCGAGGGGGCTCTAAAAATAGAGAACCTTCTTTAGTTATTTAGACTATAACCTAAAACGAATGTACTTTTAAAATGCAATTATTAATACAAGTAATGATGATTCTTTTTTTTTTGGGGGTATAGCGTCACGCCATGACGCTCATGGCGCTCCAAATTATTAACCGGTTATAGTCGAGCGGCCAAATAATTATTGGGTATCTACCTACACCTGGGTGGAGAGTGGCACATGTGGACCAATCAATGTCTTGCCGAAGTGGATACGTCACCGGACTTTGGATCACATTGGTCAAGGTTCGAATCCCGCCCTGGCACTAATGTCCTTCGGCAAGACATTAATCTACATTTGCCACTCTGCACCACGGTGTAGTACGTGGGTTCCTGATAGGGATTTAGTCTTTGAATGCTTTAGATTCTTAGGGCAGCTGGGCTAAAGCGAGGGTAATGTAGATATTACTATCATCATTATTATTAATAGACTTGAGCACTAGTGGTTCTAGCCCTCCCCCAAATTTTCGCAAAGCACATTAATTAAAGCAAGAACCCTTACGCCCCCAACTCCTCCAAAAGACAAATCCACAATATTCTACCATCACTGATGTAACCCCAAGTGATGTTTATTTATGATGGATTTTTCCCATATGTAGTAAAACGTCTGGTTCGGATCCTGGTTCGACGTTCACAGAGGGTTATCATTTTACAAGATACACTGCCCGAGACGGTGCCGGGAACCAAGCAACTTGTACCGTATACTTCTGGGTCATTGGTAAGATTAGGATCGTTAGACAGAGAGAAAAAAAGAGAGAGAGAGAGAGAGAGAGAGAGAGAGAGAGAGAGAGAGAGAGAGAGAGAGAGAGAGAGAGAGAGAGAGAGAGAGAGAGAGAGAGAGAAAGGGAGAAGGGACGGATTTGGGTTTTTAACATCCCTCTCCAATATTTAACAAGAGTAAATTTTATTTTGTCTTCATCATCATTATGATTATTATCATTATTAATATTTTTATAATTATCTTTATTTTCATTATTATGATTATGATTATGATGGTGATGATTATGATGATTAGTATGACAATTCTGTCATCCTCATCACTCTTTACTTTATTTATATTATAACTTTCTATAAATTTTATCTTTGATGTTGAGCTTTTAATCGTTATATCTATGATTTTCTTTGTTCAATTGCTGGATATTTTTTTCTTTCCTGACCTGAAGATATGGGTCGACACTGTTTAGGATACAAGGCCCTCAGGTAGTACTTATACTTATATAAGTACAACTTGAAACACTTGAAAACATCATGATCTTATTGGTTAAAGTTCCTCGTCTCGATATGATGATCGGTTTGTCGGATTCATGTGACATCTTTTTTTGTTAAATCATGGGGAACTTTACAGGAATATATCGAGGTAATTCCAAAAGGGAAGTGATAAACAAAACAACGTTGGCTAATGAAGGGTATGGGGGTGGGGCGCTGGCCGTGGCAAAGTTCAATATGGCATAACTTAAGTACACTGAATACAATACAGTTTCAGCCCCAAATGGCACTGATAAAAGAACGATAACCCCATGTTGGCTTCTCAGCAGACATTCCTTTTCATCAAAATGACACGGCTAATTTTCACCAATAAATATACTCATTTCTATAATAACAGAAGTGCAAATCTGTCACTTTTCGCTTTTTGAGCTACATCTACGATCGAGAGTATCATGATGTGTCTATCTCATTTTCCGTCTTCTATTTCTCTAATTCTCTCTCTCTCTCATTCTCTCTCTCTCTCTCTCTTTCCCTCTCGTTCTTCCCCTCTCTCTATATCTCTCTTTTTTCTTTCTATTTCTCTCTCCCACTCTATCTCTCTCTCTTTTTACCCAGTATCCTTAAATTACCCTTTTCACCCCCTATGCCCCTTCCTGTCTTTGTATTGTTTCTTGGGTTGCATTTCCCTTCTTTCTCGTATTCTCTATCTTTTCTCATCACTCTCGTTTTGTTGTTGTTGGTCGTATGTCATTAGTTTACCTTCTTTATTATTTACTCTGTATCTTTCTTCATCCCCCTCTCCGTTTTCTCTCACTCACTCACTCTCTCTGTTCTATGATTGCCCATTCCTAACTTTAAAACAAATCTTTTCCTATTTACTCTATTCCTTCTCTTTCGAGTTTTGTTCTATATAATCGTTAATTCCATTATACATGAAGCATTCTCTATTTCTAGCACATATTAATAATTGTCTATCCCTTTCTCTTCTTTTGTCTTTCTCCCATTTTATTTCCACTCTCTCATGTGGCACTATCGCTCTTGCTCTGTCATTTATACAGTCCAAAATTGTGTACACTCAGTTGAAATCCAGCACATCGTTCAGATTCCGGAAATCTTTGTTCCGAAATACAGCTTTGCATGCATATGCTCAATCTGACTTGCGTGCATAGAACAAATGAGCATTTTTGCATGAAAAAGTGAAGTTTTCTAAAAAGTGTGTTTCTGTCAAGCATTGGGGTGCCCAGGAGTCACTTGCGTAACCTTTAAAAAAGTAGAATATAAAAATAATATGCACGTTCTCTGTATTTTTGTCGGAAAAAACAGTAATCCAGCACAATGTCGTCTCTTATTGCGTTGGAGAAGAGCAAAATAGCGAGTTTCAATTGCACTTCGGCCGCTCTCGCAAGCCCTCACTCGTTCCATTGTGGTCAGGCGGCTTTGGGAAGAGCGGCTAATGAATATACAAATCGTTAGCTTTCTTCCGGTGGTTGTATATTGTTGTCGGAATAAAGGAAACCAAAAAAACCTTCAGCGTCTGAATTGACTTTATGATGCCCGATGCACTCAACACTGTGTGGGAGTTAGTTTGTGGTCAACTTCTTTTATGACACAAATCCAAGCAAATGTTTCCATAATTATGATCCCCCACATGGCGACAGAGCCGGAACTAAAAACATGGGAACCGGAATAGAATATACGGATGGTAGTCGCAGATAAAGCACAAGTGAAGGTGATTAAAGTACAAGTCCACCCCACTGAAAAGTTGAGCTGATTAGATAGACAAAAATCTAAAAAGCCAAAATACAACTTAGTTTTTGAAAATGGTGCTCTTTTGTAATGAGCAAAAAACAAGTTAATGATCGAGTCGGTTCTCCCCCACAATGCATAGCGCGACATTTTTTGTGACTTAAAGTCCTCCGACACAGACAGAGACGACGCGACTAGATTAGACTGTGGCCATCACATACCACTCTTTTTTAACCAAATTCGTACGTTCGTATGTTGAACTTGTTTAGCCATTATGGGAACATCTCCCCCTGTCTTTCAAAGGGTTTTGTATTCCAAAGAAACTTTTCTTACTACCATCCCCTGGCTGATTTGAACAACCGTAAGCCTGGCACATCGGCATCTTCAATAGGCTATTTTCGTAAATTCGTAATGTAACCAAATTTAATGCATACGTCTTTGTGAAGTGCCTCGATAAAAATTCTCCTGATAATAATAAAAGCATTTCAACAGTCAGAATGCAAACTGCATATATTAAGTGTTGATAGGTAGGGCAAGCCATAATGTTTGTCCAACCTGGCAACGACTAATGTTGCAGTTCGGATTCTATTGTCTATATAATACTATTATTTGTATGAGGTGAATGAAATAGTTTGTATCGAGGCACTTCACAAAGACGTATGCATTTAATTTGGTTACATTACGAAAATAGCCTATTGTCAGAATGTATACTGCTGGCACTTTCGTTGTGAGGAGCATAGGTCACATCCGTGCCGCAATTTAAATGTTTTGCTCGAAATAACCGACACAAGACTGCTCTTAAAAATCACCTGATTGAAGTACGCCCTTGACATTTGGCAGTTTTAACCTTTGATTTATTTACAACATGCTATAATTTTCGAAAATTTGAGTGGACTCGGGCTTTAAACACGAAGTAAAATACTAAATAAAAAGAAATGAAAAAGGATGTGAGGTTAGTAAATGAGCACTTGTTTGTTTTCATTCAGCACAGTCCAGGCGCGGATCCAGGATTTTTCAATAGGGGGCCGGAAATTCGAAAATCGCGCAGACCGTTATTTCAACTCAACATACCAATACTGACAATGTCATATTACTTATTAGAAGCACCGTATCGGTACCTACAAGCAGGCACAATCTTGGAAAGGGGCAGGCTCACGTCACGTCTCTTGTCCGATAACAACTTCCTCCGTTTTTAAAGCTAGCAAAATTGTTGAATTTTTCACCCGAATATCAATTTTCTGGTTTTACAATTTGGCGAGCGAGCGAAAATTTGAGCATAGGTATGTTGTGAAAGTGTTATTTATCACCAAAATATACGAGATAAGATTTTTTTAAATGCATATTCGGGCAGCTCGCTGCCCGAATATTTGTAATTGTCTTAATTTTCGGGGAAAGAGAGGCTGCAACCCCATCCTTCATTGACTGCAGGTGTTATGAAATGAAATTTGAATCCCTGTGGAGTAAATATAGAAACAGCTCGTGCTACAACCATGATTGCAATGAAAACTTCCATTTATTTGGAATTCCAGAACAATTAAACTCCTATAGTACTACATGTATATACATGTTTCATGACTGTCAAAATATATTAAACACTTTCTTTATATCTTTATATATTTATATTGATGAATGCAAGGGCGTATCTAGGGGGTGTTTCGGCTGTTCAAACACCCCCCTTTGCAAACATGGGGTGTTTTAGGTGCTCAAACACCCCCCTTGGCAGAAGAATTTTAGCGCGTACTAACCCCCATTTTGACGATTTTCAAAATTTCCGGGGGCAATTTTTTTTGGAGCGCTCACTTCCCCCTCCCCCCCTCCCCCTCCCCCTAAGCAAAAATAACGGTCTGCGCGGTTCAAATTTCCGGGGACCAAAAAGATATTTTTTTGTTTTTGTTTTTGTTTAGTGCTCACTACCCCCTTAACATATTTATGTTGATGAATGAATTTATTACTCTCGTTTGATTATCCGCCACTGCAGTCGTAGCAGAAGTTGGCGACGGTTACCTTTCTTAGAGAAAATATATCAACTCCTACGTCATTTAAAATAAATTTACCACACATTTTGGGGGTTTAAAAATTAATGGCAAGCAATCTGAAGTCCTCCTCATCATCTCTAAAGATCTGCATGGCATGTGTCCACACTACATCTCAGAACTGTTCATACCTAACATACCACCAAGACGTCTACGATCATCTTCACAATGCCTTCTTACACTATCAATCCCAGAGCAACTAAGACCTATGGCGACAGAGCACTGGCACGTGAAGGCCCACATCTTTGGAACGCTCTCCCAGTATCGCTACGCTCCATTATTACAGATGTCGAAGTCTTCGGAAAGCCCTTAAAACATATCTATTTGATAAGTGTTACCTTTGATCGTAAAATGCACTATGTAAAGCACATTATGAGGGCCTACGGTCCTTAAATGCGCTATAGAAGAACTCATCATTATTATCTCTTGGCCAAGTAATAATAATAACAATAATAATCTTTTATAGTCCACTCCAAATTTTGTTAAACCGAAAATGGAAATTTTGATCGTGAGCCCGGCAGCCACTGAGCAGCGCCAGATCGACATTGCTCTATCCCCTTATTGTTGAACGCCAAACAAGGTAGCAGCGACTCCCATCTTTTAACGTCTTTTGGTATGACGCGGCCGGGGTTCGAACCCACGACCTCCCGGTTGTGAGACGGACGCTCTACTGACTGAGCCAACACACCGGTACAAGTGACGTAATATGAGGATGCAATGCCGCGAGATCAGAGCCCCTAAAAAAGTGGAAAAGAAAGATAGAAAGGGAAAACAGCGCGAAAGACATGGGCAAGGAAAGAAAGTTAACAGGACTCTCACCCCCAATTTGGTAACCTAGCTAACTCACATTTCATTCCCTTAGTAACACCGTCACGCGATGAGAGGTTTGTCTTTAAATCAAAACAAAACCACTCTCTTTAAATATGTTGTTTATGAGATACAAAGATAACTTAGTGTCAAAATAGACCTACAGATAAGCATAAAGAACGGAGGCTTAAATTAAGGATCGAAATTATGATTCATCATTTGGCTAAAAAAACTATCTAAATGGTTGCGCGTGTTGGCTAGGGTGAGTTTGCATTGGGCATCGTGAATTTGACGGGAGTGAGTGATGTTTTTCGTACCACGTTCAAAGAATCTGTTCCAAAAGTAAATTATTCATTCTTTATCAAGAGTCTCCTAGCCCCCCCCCCCCATCCCCTTATACACTTCTCACGATTATGGTAAGAAAGAATTACACAGCAAATAAGCAAATAAAAAGCAAAAGTTATATTTGTATTATTGAAGTCATTTTTAATGAGTATCATATTGACAGAGTTTTTCTTTCTCTGAAATATTTATGCATGCGTATATTCAATATTGTCTACATTATATACTAACTGATTTGTGATCGAAACAGTTCTGGAAAAGAGCTCAAATTTCTTCGAGTTTGAGAAAGGTTATACAAAAACTCAAAATGAGACTATTCAATATTGACTGGATCTGGACATGGACCTTTTTTGTAGTAGGTCCTAGTCCAGATTCTGTCCGTTTTTTTAATTTTTATTCTTCTATCACTCGCATCGATCCACACAGCGCGGTGTCTCTACTCATCGCGCGATCCCTCAAATTACCGTCCGAAAGAATTATACAGAACTAGAGGAATGGCAAGGTCTACGGTCAACGTTGAGGGTGTGTTATTTTATCAGCTGATTGGGCGCGCGACACGGAAACGGTAAAGAGGTCCATGACCAGGAGCAGTTCGTGTACGTATATGGCGCGCCGTTTGACCAATAATTCAGATAAACACTGTTTATCGCCGATAAACACTGTTTATCGTCGAAAAACACTTTTTATCAAGCGATAAACACTGTTTATCAAGAGAAACTATGTTTATCGACTGATAAACACAGTTTCTCTCGATTTGTTGTACAAACGCCATGGGGCCTCCGATCACACATATATGAATAATTATGCCGGGGGCTCCTACCCTACCATCATTCAGCAGGTCCTAATGAAGCCCTGTACCAAAAATGGCGTTTGTACAACAACAACTCAATGTTATATTACCTTATAAATTATTATCGGGCTACGAGGCGACGCCCCCGCCCCACACCTTTATATGATATTCTTGCCGGGGACTCCTACCCTAATATCGTTCAGTAGGTCCTAAGGAAGCCCTGTACCAAAAATGGCACTAATCAGTGGCGTATCGGGGGTACTCCGTCAGGGGGCAAGCGACCGAAACAAAACAAAAAGGCGATGCAAATTTTCACTTCTGGCGAGCGAGCGAGAAAAAAAATATCTTTAAGTAATGTTTGGTATATAAACTGGTATGGTTGCAAGTCGGGGTGGGCACATTCATTTGTTAGCGACGTTAACTTCATTTTTGCAAGCGAGCGTAGCGAGCAAGAAAAAATCACTTCTTTTTTAATAATCGCCAATTAAACTTGGTTCAATTGTCCCATACCGGGTGCGGGAACAATATTGTGTTTAGGGTGATTTTACACCATTTTAGCTAGCGAACGAAAATACACCTTTCTCTCAATGAATTGCTATATAAAATTTGTTTCATTGTTGCAGGTCGGGGCGGGCACAATCGTGTTTAAGGCAATGTCAATCCCATTTTGGCGGGCAGGCAACCCCCCTACATTTCTCTTTTTAATGATATTGTAGCAGGTCAGTGGTGGGCACATAATTCCACGAGCTAGCTAGTGAGCGTAGCGAGCGAGCGAAAAACACTTCTCTTTTTATTGAGAACATGGTACATAAACTTGGTTTCATTGTTCCATGACAGGGACGTGATTATTAAAAGCGATGTTATTTCTATTTTGGCGAGCGAGCGTAGCGAGCGAGCAAAATTTGTAATGATAATTGGTTCATAAATTTCAGGTTTTTTTTGCAGGTCAGGGCTTACACAATCATGTCTAAGGTGATGTTAATTCCATTTTGGCGAGCGAGCACACCAAAACTTCTTTGAATAACGTTTGGTACACCTGTACATAATTATTAACTGGTTGTTGCAGGTTGGGGCGGGCACGTTAGCGATTTTAAATTTATTTTGGAGAGCGAGCGTAGCGAGCAAGAAACAAAATCGCTTCTTGTTTTAATAATTGCCAATTAAACTTGGTTCAATTGTCCTCAATGAATTGGTTCAGGTCGGGGGTGAGTACAATCATGTTTAAGCCAATGTCAATCCCATTTTGGCGGGCAGGCAAAAAACCCACATCTCTCTTTTTAATGATATTGTAGCAGGTCAGTGGCGGGCACATTTGTTAGTAATGTAAGCATAATTCCACTTCGGCGAGCGAGCGAAAAAATCACTTCTCTTTTACTTTTAGTGAGAACATGGTACATAAACTTGGTTTCATTGTTCCATGTTGGGGGCGGCACAAGCGTGATTTATAGTAAAAGCGATGTTACTTCTATTTTGGCGAGCGAGCGTAAATTTTTTTTTAATGATGATTGGTACATAATTTTCAGGTTTTTTGTTGCAGGTCGGGGCTTACACAATCATGTTTAAGGTGATGTTAATTCCATTTTGGCGAGGAGCGTAGCTAGCGAGCACACCAAATATTCTTTGAATAACGTTTGGTACATAATTATTAACTGGTAATTTGTTGTAGGTTTGTTGGCGATGTTAATTGTAAAGACAGCGTAGCAAGAGAGGGTAAAAAAAAAAAATCAATTTTCTTTTAATGTTGATTAGTACATGAACTTGGTTTATTTTTGCAGGTCAGGGCGGGCAAAATCATAAAGGCGATGTTGATTCCATTATGGCGAGCAAGCTCGAACCAAGCTGGAAAATACACTATTCTTTCAATAATAATAATTGGTACGTAAACTTAAGTTTTTTGTTGCAGGTTGGAGTGGACACGATCATGTTTTAAAATGATGTTAATTCCATTCGGCTAGCGAGCGCAAAATATAATTGTCTTATGATGATTGAAACATAGATTAACATCTACCCTAGCAGGTCGGGGCCTTATTATTATTTTTTTTACTGATTTGCTGCAAGTTGGGGCAAGCACAATCGCGCTTAAGGCGATGTTAATTACATATTTGGGAGTGAGCGTATAGCGAGCGAGCAAAAATACTCTTTTCTTTCAATGATAATTGGTATATAAACATAGATCTTTATGTTGCAGGTCGGGGTGACACAAATCAACTCATATATCAATCACTAAAATCAATCAATTCATCAATTCTGGCGAGCGAGGAAACAATATCTCTTAAAATAACGTTTGGTACTTATTTACTGGGATTATTGTTGCAGGCAAGGGGCGCACATATTTTGTTAGAAATGTCAATTCCATTTTGGCGAGCGAGCATAGCGAGCAAGCAAAAAAAATCAATTCTCTTTTAATAGAAATTAATACATAAACTTGTTTTTATTGGTGCAGGTCGGGATGGGCGCAATCGCGTTTAACGCGATATCAAATCCTTTTTGGCGAGAGGGCGAAAAAACACTTCTATTTTTAATGATATTGTTGCAGGTCAAGGGTGGGCACAATTGTTTTCAAAGCAATGTCTATTCCATTTATTCGCGAGCGAGCGTAGCGAGCGAGAAAAAATGAATTAGTCTCTTTTAGTAACATTTGGTTCATAAATTGGGTGTTATTGTTGCCATCGTTGAAGGTCGGGGACCGTCGGGGCAGGCACAATTGTATTCTAGGCAATGCTAATCCTTTTCTTTTTCAGAGGGAAGAGCAAGTGAAAACAATTGATACAAAATAGGCTAGCAAGCAGTTCGCGCCAGCGAATAGTTTCGAATTTGTTATATCACTTATATTTTCCTATTTTCATTTGTCTTTTTCAGGGCCGTATGCGGAATATTTTTCTGGTGGGGAGGGGAAAGATGCGTAAAAAGTTTTCGAAGAAACTCAAAAGCGAAAGGAGTGATGAGGGAGTTCGAGCGACCGAACTGGTCATGAGGGTACTTTTGCATTTCAAAAAGTAGAATTGAAGGATTTGGTATAGGCCTACACTACTTGTGAGCTTTGTTTAACATTTTCAGAAAAAAAACTGTACGTTTTCAAAATATCTGGGATCAACTGCCCCCGTGCGTACGGCCATGGTCTTTTTTAAATTTCCCCATTTTTTTCTTTCAATTTCTTTTCCCTTTTTCTTCACTTTCTCTTCTTCTTCCTTTTTTCTATTTTTCTCTTTCTTTCTTTCTTTTCTTGTTTTTCTTTCCCCTTTTCCTTTTTTCTTTTTCTTTCCTTTCCTTTCTTTTCTTTTCTTTCCCTTTTTTTCTCTTTCCCCTTTTTTTCCTTTCCCCTTTCCCCCTTTTCTTTTTTTCCCTGGAGCCCGTCAGGGGGCACTCTGCCCCCCTGCCCCCCCCCCCTCAGGTACGCCAGTGGCACTAATTTGTACAACAACAAATCAAGGTTATACAATTATTTGGGGGCTCCGAAAAGACTTAAATTGAATTTTTGCCGGGGGCTCTAGCCCATCGTTTAGTAGGTCCTAAGGAAACTAACGTGCAGAGTAGTGCATACGGCTCTGATCTGGAGTACGAGTGCGCGCCATTTGCCCAATAAATCAGATAAACATTGTTTATCGGCGATAAACACTGTTAATCGGCGATAAACACTGTTTTTCGGTGATAAACATTGTTTATCGAGAGAGACTGTGTTTATCAGTCGATAAACATAGTTTCTCTCGATAAACAGTGTTTATCGGCGATAAACAATGTTTATCTGAATTATTGGTCAAACGGCGCGCCATATACGTACGTACCGTATACCGATGGTTATTATTTTGAGGATATCAATTGAGGAATTCGTCCTCTCACAGGTGAAAATATATCTCAGATAGTTAAATCTGCAGAAAGCGACCTGATCCTGTAGGGGGGGGGGGCCCAAATTTGAAATCATGCGAGCCAAATATTGGTACATAATGGTGACCAGCAGTGGCGAAATGAGCAAAAATGTTTGGGGGTCGAGGGGGCAGAGCCCCCGGAAGCTCAGGGGTTTTAGGCATTTAATTACGGTCAGATGAACATATTTTGATACCTTATTTGTGACTCTGGCAAGAAACTAATTGGCGTGAGGTCCCGGGAGCGGAGCCCCCAGAAGCTCAGGGATTTTAGGCATTAAATTACAGCCAGATTAGCATCCAGGGGTCCGCCTTAGGGCCCTCAGTGGGGTCCAGAGGACAGAGCCACCGGAAGTTCAGGGTTTTTAGTAATTTAATTACGGTCAGATGAGCATATTTCGATACCTTATCTATGTAATTTTTTTTCTTCCACCGCCACCCCCCCCCTTGGGCGCCAGGGGTAGTGAGCACAATCTTTTTTTTTGGCACCCGAAAAAAATTTTCCCTTCGGGAAGGGTTATTTATTTTCCACCGCCACCCCTTGGGCGCCAGGGGAGGGGGCCCAACTTCTTTTTTTTTCAAAAAAATGGTGTTTTTACCTTTTTTTTTCTAGGGGAGGGGGCCCGGGCGCGTAAAGCTTGTTAGATGAGCTCTGTATGGCTGTATGCAAATGAGTTCAGACTGGGGTCCAGAACTGCGGTGGGAAAAAAAATTACGCGGCCCGTGCCCCGGCCCCCCTGGATCCGCCACTGACTGGCCCTTCCAACGGACCTGTTACTTCCCCAGTGTCTGATTATGTGTTCATGTTTGTATATCCATTTTGATCTTTGATGGCATTCATAGGTGGTAGGCTATAATAATCTTGCACTGGTGATCTTTTCCATATGACTTTTTATAGTTGGGTTTCTAATCTGTCGTCATATAAGCTCTTTGAAATATTGACACTAAATTTTTCATGCAAATGTAAATAATCATAAAGTGTCTATGAAACAATGGTGCACATCTTCCTAGGCTTTCATGATGTGTATCCATTGTAAATAATGATACTAAACAAAGTTTAATCCAGGCATAAGTAGAATATTTTCGAAATGAAATTATAACGTCACTCTAAACCTCTCTTTATCTCTTTCTCCCCATTCAGTCATTAGATGCGCTTCATTTAGTGCTCCTCCTATCCATGGTTCTGTATCTTGTTCAAACTCTGCCAATGTTGGTTCCCGCTGTACCTACTCCTGCTCGACGGGATACCGGACATCAGGGGGATCTGTGACAAGAAGTTGTTCAAGGTCTGGGAATTATGGTATTTGGAGTGGATCTGCTCCTGCGTGTGTCTGTAAGTTGACGGTTCCAATCTTTTACTACCCTGATTGGATAAGAGTTGAAACATATTTATCAAACACAGTAAACATGAACATGTTTTTATCATTTGTATCTAGTGTACGGGGTCACTTTGACTTTATGCTATGAGAAAACATTCACACTAGCTTTCACTGAGACATTGTTTGTCTGCATGAAGTGTTCTCATATAACCGCCATTTAGCCTTTAATTGTACTTTTTTTTTCTTGTCAACAACATTCTTGTCGTAATTAGCATTTGCACCAGGTCTTCACATTCTTGGTAGCCATGGTTTGTTATTCCGGATTGGCCAATCATGGCTTTCCGAAATCTTGTTTTCCATTTTAGCAAATGGATTTTCCTGTTTCACCCGCACTTCCCTTTTCACCCTCACTTCGAGAGTATATAACGAAGTAGGAGCTTCGTTATAGCTATCGCAGCATCTTTTCCGCCCGAAACCTTCGGCATCAACACAATCTCTGTTTTATCGCGTGATACATCAGCTTCGCGACTCGGATAATCTCAACGACTTTTAATAGCGAAGGAGCGTTTTTGTTTCATTTATAGCGAACGGAGACGTTTTCAACCTCGCGTATAAATCTCTGAAACTTGTTTCCTTTACAGCCATTTGTAGATACATTAGCGCATTTCCTCAACTCGCTCTTTCTACAACGCTTGTGCTCGCAAAAGGCGGCCATCTTGTTTTCGCTTATTTGTATACTTTACGTGCCAACTCGGTAACGTCTTTTTATAGCGTGATTATAATAATTCGGACTCCTTTTCGTCTAGTGGTTTTTACATATTTATTTGACATATTAATACAGGATATAAAAGAAACAATTCTGTTTTTCATCGATGTCCTGTTAAAATGATAAAACATTTCCAATTTTAACCAATGGGATTCTCTTTATTACATCAATTTAAAAAAAAAATGCGGCTTTTAAGGAAAACAAAAAAATAGGAAAAATATACAAATAATGGAAAATAGGTGCCAGACCGAGGATTTAACTAAACATGTAATACAAAATTTAATAAATATATGTGTATATATACACAACAACACAGATCTTACAAAAAAGGCTCGTTCATATACTCGCACTCACGCATTATACTCAGTCATATTCGCATTTGAAACTTCTACATAATTATGAAGAGTTTCATTCCAAAAGGAGCTAAATCCACTTTTGGTACTTCTGAGTAAATCGCCTTTTTTTTATTTCTCCACTTTCCCTTTAGCCATGTACCTTCATGTTGTTATATATGTTAAAGGTGTTACCCTGGACCAATAATATATGATAAGAAAAAAATCTACCAGTTATTTCTGATTTTTACTAAATTTTTAGATTATTTTTTTGGGGGATTTTTAGCTCCTTTTGGAGGGGGCCAAAGCCAAGCACCCACATTTTTTGTCTAAACCTTGAATTGATGGCCAGGTGAAGGCCGATTTCCACTGTTTTACTTTGATAGACTTAATATAAGTTATTGTAGTTATGACATTAATTATTAAAACTAAGTTATGAAGACCATTATTGTTGTTTTATAAAATTCTGATGTTTCTCATTAATATTTATGATATAAAAGATCTACTGGCCCCAGGGGCGGATCCAGCCGGCGGCAAGGGAGGGGCCTAAAAAGGGGCCCACTTCGTGCGAAAATTTGAAAATCGTGCCGGTCGATTTTTCGCTTAGTGGGGTAGTGAGCAAAAAAATGTTGGCACCCGAAAAAATTTCTCCGGGAGGGTAATTTTTCCACCACCATCCCCCCCTTGGGCGCCAGGGGTAGTGAGCACAATTTTTTTTTGTTGGCACCCGAAAAAAAAATTTCCCTTCGGGAAGGGTTATTTATTTTCCACCGCCACCCCTTGGGCGCCAGCTTGGGCGCCAACTTCTTTTTTTTCAAAAAAAGGGTGTTTTTACCTGTTTTTTTCTAAGGAGGGCCCGGGCCCCGGCCCCCTGGATCCGCCACTGACTGGCCCTTCCAACGGACCTGTTACTTCCCCAGTGTCTGATTATGTGTTCATGTTTGTATATCCATTTTGATCTTTGATGGCATTCATAGGTGGTAGGCTATAATAATCTTGCACTGGTGATCTTTTCCATATGATTTTTTATAGTTGGGTTTCTAATCTGCCGTCATATCAGCTCTTTGAAATAGTGACACTAAATTTTTCATGCAAATGTAAATAATCATAAAGTGTCTATGAAACAATGGTGCACATCTTCCCATGCTTTCATGATGTGTATCCATTGTAAATAATGATACTAAACAAAGTTTAATCCAGGCATAAGTAGAATATTTTCAAAATGAAATTATAACGTCACTCTAAACCTCTCTTTATCTCTTTCTCCCCATTCAGTCATTACATGCACTTCAGTGAGTGCTCCTATCCATGGTTATGTATCTTGTTCAAACTCTCTCAATATTGGTTCCCGCTGTACCTACTCCTGCTCGACGGGATACCGGACATCAGGGGGATCTGTGACAAGAAGTTGTTCAAGGTCTGGGAATTATGGTATTTGGAGTGGATCTGCTCCTGCGTGTGTCCGTAAGTTGACGGTTCCAATCTCTTACTACCCTGATTGGATATAAGAGTTGAAACATATTTATCAAACACAGTAAACATGAACATGTTTTTATCATTTGTATCCAGTGTACGAGGGGTGTCACTTTGACTTTATGCTATGAGAAAACATTCACACTAGCTTTCACTGAGACATTGTTGTTCTCATATAACCGCCATTTAGCCTTTAATTGTAATTATTTTTTCTTGTCAACAACATTCTTGCCGTAATTAGCATTTGCACCAGGTCTTCACATTCTTGGTAGCCATGGTTTGTTATTCCGGATTGGCCAATCATGGCTTTCCGAAATCTCGTTTTCTATTTTAGCAAATGGATTTTCCTGTTCCACCCGCACTTGCCTTTTCACCCTCACTTCGAGAGTATATACCGAAGTAGGAGCTTCGTTATAGCTATCGCAGCATCTTTTCCGCCCGAAACCTTCGGCATCAACACAATCTCTGTTTTATCGCGTGATCATCTTCGCGACTCGGATAATTTCAACGACTTTTAATAGCGAAGGAGCGTTTTTGTTTCATTCATAGCGAACTGAGACTTTTTCAACCTCGCGTATAAATCTCTGAAACTTGTTTCCTTTACTGCCATTTGTAGATACATTAGCGTATTTCCTCAACTCGCTCTTTCTACAACGCTTAATTGTGCTCGCAAGAGGCGGCCATCTTGTTTTCGCTTATTTGTTTACTTTTCGAGCCGAGGCCTCGGTAACGTCTTTTTATATCGTGATTATGATAATTCGGACTCCTTTTCGTCTAGTGGTTTTTACTTATTTACTTGACATATTAATACAGGATATAAAAGAAACAATCGAATCAGCAAAGCTGTTTTTCATCGATGTCCCGTTAACATGATAAAACATTTCCAATTTTAACCAATGGGGTTCTCTTTATTACATCAATTTTTTAAAAAATGCGGCTTTTAAGGAAAACAAAAAAATAGAAAAAATATACAAATAATGGAAAATAGGTGAAAGACCGAGGATTTAACTAAACATGTAATACAAAATTTAATAAATATATGTGTATATATACACAACAACACAGATCTTACAAAAAAGGCTCGTTCATATACTCGCACTCACGCATTATACTCAGTCATATTCGCATTTGAAACTTTACATATGAAGAGTTTCATTCCAAAAGGAGCTAAATCCACTTTGGGTACTTCTGAGTAAATCGCCTTTTTTATTTCTCCACTTTTCCTTTAATAGCCATGTACCTTCATGTTATATATGTTAAAGGTGTCACCCTGGACCAATAATATATGATAAGAAAAAATCTACCAGTTATTTCTGATTTTTACTAAATTTTTAGATTATTTTTTAGTGGATTTTATAGCTCCTTTTGGAATGAAACATGGTGAAATTTATTCAAATTTCAGTATCAAACCTTTCCTTTTAAATAATAATAGTGAAATCACAACCAAAAAAAACCTTTTGAAAAAAAAGTAAACAACACTGATATCACAGTTTCAATCCAAAAGGAGCTAAATCCGTTTCATTCCAAAAGGAGCTGATGCGCTTCAATTTCTTAGTTGAATACCGTCGCGATTCCCTGAATTACGCTGCCGATGCCTTGTCGCGTTTTCCTGTGAGAGCTCAACAACCGATCCGAGATAGCGACGACGAGATAGTAATTCAGTGCATCAAATCAAATCATTATTTCCTCTGGCATTTTTTTATTATTTATTTATTTTTTTTTTTAACACACCTTTTGGCAATACCGGGGCTTTTGACGAATGGTCGCGTTCCAGTCAACGCGACGCGACACTCCCAACGCACCCTTTCGGCAAAACCGGCGGGCGGGCTTTGGACGAATGGCCGCGTTCAAGTCAACGCGACGCGACGCTACCCACCCTTTTGGCATAAGCCGAGGTCGCATAAGGTCAACGTGTGATCACTTCATAAATATTCATTCCTTCTGACCTCTCAACGACTGGCGCGCGCGTATGCGCTGCGCATATGTTTTGCGATTGGTTTATTCTTTTTTTACCTTGCGTGTATGCAAGTGAGGTCGACTCATGATAGTAATATGCATATTCATGAATCGTTACCATCAATGGGCTCTAATTGGCTCTATGTAAATGAAAAGAATTACATCAGTCCTCAAAAGGTTTTTTCCCCTGACGTGTATTAACTTTTTGTAACGGATTGTCTATGACCCGTGGGGCTAGCCAGGCGCGGATCCACGGGGGGGACGGCCTGGCCCCTCAAAAAAAAAAAAAAAGGAAAGGAAAGGAAAGGAAAGAAAGAAGGGCTAAAACATGAATTAGAAGTGGACCTAGGGCCCTCACTTATCCGTATATAGGCCAAGGCCCCGCGGTTCAGTTAGACATGCTCCGAGCTTTGGGTCGTTTTCAGGTCAAAACTAGCCCTCATTCGTGTTTTAGGCCTACATGTATATGATAGAAACAAAATGCCGATGATCGCTCTACACTAGGGCGTACAAGTTACAACGCTCAAAAGTATTTCAGGACTCGGTTAGCTTCAGGTCCATCTGTCAAATCATCATGCCATTACACAGTGTACAGGGTCCGCGGTACGGCGGGGCTCGAGCCCCCCCCCCCTCTTTTTTGAAAAAGTATTTTAAAGAGAAATAGAAAGAAACCAACCAAGGGCAAGGCCCCGGCAAAAAAACTTTTTTTCCCCTGCAAAATGCGAGACCACATTTACCTACATAAAAGCGCGACTTAGAACGTAATTCAGGAAAAAAAAGCGCTAAAAAATAGCAAATGCGGAAAGTAAAAATACGGAGACATCGTGAAGCATGTCGGCAAAGCTTCCGAATTCGGCAGTTCGCGGATTCATAAAATCAGTTTCGTAAAAGCGGTCGTAAAAGCCTAATTTGTTCAGAAAATTACATATTTCTATCACCAGAATCTGGGTAAAAACACTTCATTCAGTTGTACAGGTGCACAGAAGACGAACTGTCAGTCTAAATTTTTCTTTTTCAATCTGCCCATAATATTTATTATATGTAAATTATACCGAACAAAATTAGTCTCATGCACATCGTTTATTAGTGTCACAGATGGGTTGTTACTGTTAAACTATATCGACAGATTGGATAGATGTGTAAATCATTAAAATTATAATCAGTATACGATGCGAAAAGGATTCTTCTCCAGCTTCCGGAAACCAACCTGGGATTTGTGTTGTGTCCTGCAGGACGTAATTACTCACCTCTTTTGCATAATTTGTGCGTGAGATTTGTTTTTTTCTTATACGTGCCTCTTTTCATCTCCGATGAGTGCATGCCCTTATTCAAAATTGAGAGGTGCCCCCTTTAACTCTGTACTAAGTGCCCCTTTTCATCTCTGATTAATGCCATTTTCCTTCTGATAATTGCACTTCTTCCGTTGTCATAAGTGCTTATTTTCATCTCTGGTGAGTGCCCCTTATTAAGTGCGAGGAGTGCCCCATTTTCACCTCTGGTAATTCCCCTTTTTACTTTGACATGTGCTCTTTTTCTTTTCAAATAAGTGTCCTTTTCCCCTTTGAACATGTGCCCCCTTTTCCTTTCCCCATAAAAAGTGCTCCTAATTTAAAGGGATTAAGAGGAACTTTTTCTTTAATTTCACCCAAATTTGGCTCACTACGCTCGCTCGTGTTTAAAGTTTGATATAATTATGGTCCTTATTAAAGATCTTTTCAGTCTTTCATGATTAGATTGTGTTTAAAACCCCATCAGGATTGTTTTTTCCTCTTTATAAGATGTAATTTTTTGCACTGCGACCTCACAAATCTCAATTTTTTTGCTCGCTCGCTTTGCTCGCTCGCAAACAATTATTCTAACCGTCACAAACCAACTACAAAGTACATGTATGATGCTTGAACAGTATGGACCATGTAAAGAGAGAAACAGACATGAAATCATCCCTGTAATCACAATGTAGGGGTATATACCAATGTCTAAAAAACTGTATATTTTCGCTTTGAGGTTTCCCTCAGTAGGTGCCCCCTTTTCCCGGAAAGTGCCCTTTATTGTTGATGCCCCCCACTGCTCAAACCCCCGGGCTTCCAGGGGCGCTGCCCCTGGACCCCACGCCAATTTACGCTCCGCTCGCTCCGCTCGCTCCGCTCGCTCCGCTCTACCTGTTCATAAATAATTTAGCCCCCCTACTTTGAAAAACGTTCCCCGGGGCCTGATGTAAGGTGTTTAAAGCTGAAGCCCGAATCAAGTGATTGCTGTCTGCCCATCACAACTGCTGTACTAGTATTGTACTGACTGATTTTGACAATCAAGTGATACCTGAGGTATTAGGAATCTGTACCGTGTCAATTGTGGTTGTCAACATTGTTGCAATTGAAGATCTTGTTTAGAAATGAAATAAAAAGGATAAAGGATATACTTTATGGACTCTCGATCTTGTTGAGGGAATCATTACTGTGTTTAGTTATACATATATCAATACTAAACACTTACACCTAGAGGTACCGGTGCCATGAATACCAGTGTCCTAAAGACTTTTTGTTACACCGGCGTACTATATCAATGCGGACTGCATGCACACATAGTCCCGCTTCTTGTGTTTACAGTCTTTTCCTCCTATCATAAATTTATGCTGGAAAAAGTCACAGATTTTAAATGATATCCTGGCAAAAAGTATACACCAAATCGCACGAATTGAGTTTACAAATTCGATTTTTCTTCAGCTTCTCAGGGGGGCACATCCCCTGAAACTCCCCCTGTCCGCGCATGCGCGGAACGCGGCGCTAACGCGCCGCTAAATATTTTCTCACAAATTGGGCCCCCCCCCCTCTCCCCTCGCCGCCGGCTGGATCCGCCCCTGGGGCTAGCTACCTGCCCCGGTAAAGCCGTCAGGCTATATCTAGTAGTAGTTGTAGTAGTAGCTGTCTGTCGTGAAGCGACAATGACCGCCTTCACTTTCACTTTACAGCCGTTCTCCACACAGCTCACTGCCCTGCAGCAGTTGTCCAAGTCTTGATTTCGATTTGCCTCCGCTTAAGGTTCCGCTTGACCGTGTCCTTGTAGCGAAGCTGTGGTCGACCAATCCCTCTTTCGCCAGAGGGTAGTTGCGAGAATAGTATTTGCCTTGGTAACCTCTCAGAGGGCATCCTGATGGCATGGCCTGTCCATCGTAGGTTCTTCCTGGTGAGCAGGTCCTCCATAGAAGGTAGGTTTGCTCGCTCTAGTATCTCTGTGTTGGTCACTTTGTCCTTCCATGTGATTCTCAAGATTGCTCGGAGGTGTCTCATCATGAAAGAGTGAAGTTTGTTTACTTCACTTTTGTAGAGAGTCCAGCTTTCCGCACCGTATAACGGAGTGGATAGGGCGATAGCCCTGTATATTTTGCACTTCACTCTTGTTGAGACATGATGATTGTTCCATAGCCTGGTTCGCAGTCTTCCAAAGGCACTGCTGGCCTTTGACATTGTTTTCACCAGCTCCGAGTCGATGCGTCCGTCTTTGGATATAGTGCTGCCGAAGTAGGTGAAGCCATCTACCTGGTTTAGAGCTGTCCCATCCACAAGGATCTCCTCCTCCTCTCGGTGGTCTGTACCTGGTTGAAACATACTTCAGTCTGTTTGATATTTATTTGTGCAACGAGAGCACTGTCATCCGCAAAAAGGAATTCCCTCACGAGAATCTGTATAGACTTCGTCTTAGCTTTGAAGTGTGCGACATTGAAGAGGTCGGCGTCTTGACGTGATTGTATGTATACGCCCTCATCAAAGTCCGCAAAGGCCTCCTCCAGCATCGCCGAGAGGAAGATGGAGAACAGCATAGGGGCCAACACACATCCTTGTTTTACACCGTTACTTACAGGGATATTTACAGGGATATTTCGCCTGCTTCCTCGACTTTAGCCATCATACCCGTGTGTAGTGATTCTATCATTCCGGGGAACTTCTCAGGGCATCCATACTTTCGGATTAGTTGCCATAGACCTGTCCTACCAACAGTTTCAAATGCTTTGGTGAAATCCACAAAGACCACATAAAGAGTTCGGTTATGCTCGATACACTTCTCCTGTAATTGTCTGAGGAAGTAGATCATGTCTACTGTGCTCCAGTTGTTTCGGAATCCGCATTGTGTCTCTGGCAATATATCCGGTGTTATGTGTGTATTCAATCTGTTAAGAAGTATCCGGGCAAAAAACTTTCCCTGCTATCGACAATAGCGATATTCCTCTGTAGTTTCCACAAAGGAGTTGTATCTCCTTTTTTGAAGATGGTGACAATATTAGCATCCTTCCATTCCTGAGGTACAGAACCTTCTGCCCATGCTTGCTGTATTAGCATTAGCAAACTGTTGGTTAGTGTGGCTCCTCCGTGCTTCCACATCTCGCTTGGTATCCCATCCCCTCCGGGGGCATTGCCATCAGCCAGGGGCGGATCCAGCCGGCGGCAAGGGAGGGGGCCTAAAAAGGGGCCCACTTCGTGCGAAAATTTGAAAATCGTGCCGGTCGATTTTCCGCTCAGTGGGGGGTAGTGAGCCACCGCCACCCCCTGGGCGCCAGGGGTAGTGAGCACAATTTTTTTTTGGCACCCGAAAAAAAAAATTCCCTTCGGGAAGGGTTATTTATTTTCCACCGCCACCCCCTTTTTCTAGGGAGGGGCCCGGCCCCTGGATCCGCCACTGCCATCAGCCAAGGAAGCAATTGCCAGGTTTAGCTCTTTTTGTGTTGGAATATCATCGAGTGCTGTAACTACTGGTCGCTGGTTGAGTCTATCACGCGCTGCAGGCTCGATATCTCCTGGCTGGTTGAGTAGTGTCTCGAAATGCTGTGACCATCGTTTAAGCACCCTTTTGTTGTCTGAAAAGGTTGCGTTACCGTCCAGGGACTTGAAATGAATTGTACTCCTTGTCTGGGGGCCCCAGACTTCCTTCAGTCCAGTGTAGAAGGACTTTATTGTGTATTGAGGAGAGAGACAGAAGAATAAGACATGACAAGTTGATTTGACGGTGTCCAAATAACAAGTGAAGTACTTTATTAGATGCTTCTCGCTCGTACACAATTATGTATGTCCTCTTTACATATAAACTGGATGTGTGTATCACTTACACATTACATAACACATATGGCAATGGTGGGAAAGTTTACATCTAAGGAATGTTGCGCGTACAAGCATGTATCACATTTGGGTCAAATGAAGTGCGATGAAAAGAACCAAGATTGGAATGTTAACAATACACAAACACAATATCCCTTTCCTTCTCGGATAAAAAGTGATTTTTAGCATTAAATGATATTAAACAATTTTCTTGAAAACTTCTTATGTAAATGCATTATATTTTCTCAGACATAGCTTGTAATTCAGTCATATGAAGTAATTTTGGCTCTGGACTATTTAAATATGTCACTCTTAGAAAGCAGAAACAACATGAATTAAACATGTGCAAACAAGAAACAAATATTGCTCAAACTTAGCAATAATCCAAACAAGAGCACAGCTCTTTAACACATTTCAAACCTTCAACATTAAACCGAGAGATAATGAATAAGCATCATAAATGTATCCCTATAATTCACATATAGTCGACTTTGACTAATAAGAACTATTTTGTTCTTTAAATGATAAGACTGAAATAAGCAAGCTAGATGAATCAATCTGATTTTCGTGTTATCAGTCTACTGAATATAACTTCCAACATACATGTATCATTAGACTTTCTGTACAGTGCTGACTGACTATTCTTAATTGTTTTCATGTAGAGTCCAAACTTGATGTGCACAAAACAACAGAAATATGCAAAGTGTAAATAGTAGAATTCTCTGACTCATAGACATTGACCAATAATCATGAGGATCAACATTATGTAATTTTTTTTTGTACACATAAATCAATCGTGTTTCAACTAATAAAATATCCTGGCATTTTAGAGATCAGCATGCAACAATATAAAGTGTCTGAACGTCATAGAATTGGGCATTGCATAAAACAGTAACCCATATATTGACTGTGGCATGGAATAACAGTGATAAAAATCTACATGACAAGATTAATAAACATGGCATAAAATAAAGCATTCAAAAGTTCAGTCTATTCTTTAACTGAGTCTCTCACAATGTATTCATTTAGCGTTCCAGTTCAAAGTCATGGTATGGATTAGTGTTCACCATGTAATTGTCTTCCAGATAAATTAATAGTTACATAATAACTCCTGAGTGATAGTACGAGAGTCTGTCTGGTGGGTGTGTATTTTGCTGTGATCTGCGTAGATCATTTTCATGCGGACGATCATTACGCTGTTTACGATCGCGTTGTTTGTAGTCATCCTCGAGATCATTCTGGAGATCGTAGTCGCGTTGCGAATATGGTACTTTCCGGATTTGTGACATATAGCGCATGGTATTTTCATTTCCGCGTTTTAGCTTTACACTTCCTCCTTTGACAGATGTAACAAGCCAAGGGCTTGGATCATACCTACTCGAGAACTTATCACTTTTCTTCTGCATGATTAACACATGATCTCCCTGACAGATATTCCGCTTCAGGAATCTCTTCCTCCCATCATAATAGGATTTCATGTGTGCTTTGTACTTCCGATCATGACGTCGTGCTTTTGCGAATGCTTTTCGCGGACTTGAGCGTGGTAGCGAAGGTAGTTTGTTACGTATTTCGCGATTGTACAGAAGTTTCGCTGGGGTCTCCTTTGTGGCTGGATGAGGTGTTGAGCGATATGTAAGCAAGAAATTGTAGATCGCTTGATGCCAATCACGACCACTGTTTCTCGCGGTTCGGATCGCTTTCATGAGTGTTGCGTTGAATCTTTCAACTTCTGCGTTAGCTTGCAGATGATATGAAGTAACGCGTCTGTGCTCGATGCCTGTAGACTTCACGTAGTCTGCGAATTCGCGCGAGGTAAATTGTGGGCCATTATCGGAAACGATTTGATCTGGGTAACCATGTTG
Organism: Mesocentrotus franciscanus; assembly: GCA_037976565.1. NCBI lineage: Eukaryota > Metazoa > Echinodermata > Echinoidea > Camarodonta > Strongylocentrotidae > Mesocentrotus > Mesocentrotus franciscanus. Next base: position 18,135,564 of record CP137683.1, on the reverse strand, counting down.
CGCGAAGATGCGATTTAGTCGCGAGATGATCGTTGTCGATGTCGTTGATCGCAAAATCTCCACCTCTGGCCATCTCGTGGCTGCATCAATTACCACAAGCAAAGTCTCTCATGTGGGGAGAGGTCCACACAAATCAACATGTACACGGCTCCACGGGGAGCTGGGCATTGCGGAAGGACAAAGAGGCACTGGTGGAGGGGTAGGCATTTCTGCTTGGCAGACTCTACACACTTTCACAAGGCATTCAGCTTGCTCGTCGATGTGTGGCCACCACACTTTGGTACGCAAGGCTTGCTTTAGACGGACAATGCCTTGATGCGATTCATGCGCGATATCTAGGGTACGCTTTCTTAGGTCATTTGGGATCACGATTCTGGTTCCACGCACTAGAATTCCGTCTGTCGATGTGAGCTCATTTGCGACCTTTCGATATACACTAAGTCGCCCGTCATCAGGCCACTTGCCTGAGCGAATTGCTTCGATGACACATTTAATTTCCGGGTCATCTTGGGAGGCTTGCTTAATTTCCTCACGAGATAGGGCACGGGGTACCGCGTATGCAACAATCGCTTCAACATACTCTTCTGCGATGTCGTGAAGATCTCCTTGTGGCTGGTTACTAAGCGGTAGACGTGATTGCACATCTGCTGGGTTTGTCTTCCCAGGTATGTGTCGAATCTTGAATCTGTACTGTTGCAGTCGTAATGCTCATCTCTCAATACGGGCATGAGGCTAATGACTGTAGATCACTTCCAACGGCTTGTGGTCTGTAAGGAGATCGAACTCTGCCCCGATGAGATAGAGGTGAAATCGCTCACATCCCCACACAACAGCTAACGCTTCGCGTTCAGTTTGCGAGTAGCGACGCTCGACGTCTGTTAACGAACGGCTAGCGTATGGAACTGGACGGCTGACACCCTCGAAGGTCTGTGTGAGAATAGCTCCGAGTCCGAAGGGACTGGCGTCCACTCGAAGCTCTGTTGGCGCTCCGGTGACGAAATGGGCCATGACCGTATCACTGGTAAGTGCTGCACAGAGGGTGTTGAATGCTTCCTCCTGTCGTGGACCCCATGACCATGGCGTATCACCACGCGTCAATTCTCTAAGTGGTTCGGTGGTCGTTGCGAGATTCTGGATGAATCGGCCACAGTAATTGACCAATCCCAAGAAAGAGCGAACTTCGCTTGGCGTCGTTGGTTTCCAAGCATTCTTTATTGCTTCTACCTTCTTCGCATCTGGGGCGATGCCATTCTTGCCGATAGTGAAGCCGAAGAATGACAGGCTTTCTGCTCGGAAGACGCACTTCTCCGCGTTCAGCGTTAAGTTTCTGTCTTCCAGTCTCTCCAATACTCTCGCCAACCTTCGGTCATGCTCCCTGGTGTTGTCCGCGAAGACGATGATGTCGTCAGATATATTCCTAACGCCTTCGAGACCTGTAAGCTCTTGCTGAATTGCGTATTGGTAGACCTCTGATGCCGACGATAAACCAAAGATGAGGCGTTTATATCTCATTACGCCCTTATGTGTTACAAATGTTGTAATGTCTCTCGAGTCATCGTCGATCTCGACCTGGTGATATCCCCATTTGAGGTCAAGTTTACTGAACACTGACGCTCCGTTGAGGGCCTCAAGGGTTTCTTCTAAGGTGGGGATGGGGTGCCGCTCACGGAGAACAGCTGCATTTGCCCTTCTCATGTCGATACAAACTCTAACTTCACCATTGGGCTTGGGGACAACGACTAGCGGACTTGCCCACGATGTAGGTCCCGACACTGGCTCGATAATGTCTTTATCAATGAGTTCCTGTAGCTTCTCTTCCACCTTGTGTCTGAGGTGGAACGGGATTCTCCGTGGAGGTTGAGCAACAGGCCTTCGGGGTCGATGTGGACATGGACTTTGTACCCCTTAAGCTTGCCAAAACCGTTGAACACAGCTGGATATTTAGTCTTCATCTCATCAGCGTAGTTGGAAGGGCTTGTGTCCATACCCAGGACCAAAATCTAATTGAAACCAGTTGAAATCTCCAACTGGTTTCAATTGGTTTCAACTGGTTTCAATTGGAATACAAAATTTCCAGTTGAAACCAATTGCCGAACTGGAAAATATTGTTATGGGGTGTCATTTCCAGTTCAAACCAATACGAAGTGCAACTGGAACCAGTAAGATAATTTTTCCAGTTACTCAATTGGTTCCAGTTAGAAGTCATTTCCAGTTACCCAACTGGTTCCAGTTAGAAGTTCAACTGGTTCCAGTTGGAATTCATTTCCAGTTACCCAACTGGTTCCAGTTGGAATTCATTTCCAGTTACCCAACTGGTTCCAGTTAGAATTCATTTCCAGTTAGAAGTCATTTCCAGTTACCCAACTGGTTCCAGTTGGAATTCATTTCCAGTTACCCAACTGGTTCCAGTTAGAATTCATTTCCAGTTAGAAGTCATTTCCAGTTACCCAACTGGTTCCAGGTAGATTTCATTTCCAGTTACCCAATTGGTTCCAGTTAGAAGTCATTTCCAGTTACCCAACTGGTTCCAATTGGAAAATATTTCCAGTTACCCAACTGGATCCAATTGAAACCAGTTAATTTGCATATTATCTGCTTGTGTGCAGATCAATGTTTTATGTAATTTATTTTGATTTACAACGTATTTATTAATTAATTTTCATTTGCAAGTAATGCATTTGTTTTAGATACATATAAAGATTAATTAAGTAATGATAAGCATGTTCATAAATAATATATTTTTAGTTAAACACTAACCATGGACAAAATACATCAAATACAAACATATAGGCCTATTTCCTTGCTAAGTAAATTATATGAAATGGTCTGCATATTATAATGCCCTTTACATTGTAATTAATGTAGACATATAACAATGCTTCTGTGTTGACATGATCGATAATTAGTGCAAGAGCTAATTAACTTATAACTAATTAAGTTTATGCCAACTGTAAGTTTCAATTGGATCCAGTTGAAACCAATTGAAACCAATTGAAACCAATTGAAACCAATTGAAACCAGTTGAAGCCAACTGGTTTTAATAGGGAAATTGGAACAACTGGTTCCAGTTGAAACCACTTAGGCAACTGGAACCAGTTGGCAATTGGTTTCAACTGGTTTCAATTGGAACCAGTTGGCAATTGGTTTCAACTGGTTTCAATTTCCCTATTGAAATAGTTGGCAACTGGTTTCAATTGATTTTGCTCCAATTGGTTTCAACTGGATTTTGGTCCTGGGTATGGACATGATGAACTGGCTCGGCACTTTCGATATGAAGGAGTCCAAGGAGTATCGATGTCGCTTTGCTGAGAAGGCAGCCACTTTTTCCAGCAACAACAATAAATCGGGCCGTCGTTGAAGTACCAGTCGAACAGGATACAGGAGCGCTGAATTCCCCCTTCACTGGGAGAGGAGAGGAGGCTCCATAGGAGAAAAGTCGAACGTGACTGGGGGTCAACTGGAGGTCACTGGCTGCTGGACTCTGTCCTCTCATCCAGTCGTGTGTTGATGAATCAATAATGTTCACTGATGCTCCTGAATCAACGAGCATGTTGATGTCGACGTCTGCTACTCGAACACAAGTCAGAGACCGTGAATTTCCGACGGTGAATAGATATTCCTCATAATCATGTCCATCGTGTCTGGGGGACCCTGCTCCTAGGAAGCAGGCTGGAAATCACCATCTTCAGCGATATGGTGAACGTTGGAGCTACGGCAAAGTCTAGCATAATGCCCTCTTTTTTGGCACTTCCTACAGTCTTGTTCTCGAGCTGGGCATTGGGGATCACGTGCGCGATGACCTTCGAGTCCACAATTGCCACAGCACTGATCCTGCTTAGGCTTCTGATACCCTCGCCCGGGGGCAGGAATGGAACGTCCAGGATTTCGAGAAGTCCATGACCTGGGACGATCTCGCCGAGCTGCTGGCGGCTGGGTTGGGGGCCGTCTCGCTCGAATCTCATTCACTGTTGGAGAGGGTGAAGCATTAGACTTTTCGATTGACAAAGCCTGGTTGTCAGCTGCCTCGGCTGCTCGTGCAATCGACAAGAGTGTCGTAAGTGTCAGATTAGGCTCTCTGAGAAGACGTCTACGTAGTGGTTTCGATATGCACTTGTCTATGAATTGATCACGAATGTGTTCATCTTGTTGCTCGCCAAAGGCACATGTCGATGATGAAGAGCGAAGGCGAATATAAAACTCATCAACAGTCTCTTTATTCTCTTGGACGCACTGACGAAATATGTGCCTCTGATAGGCTGCATTCGTTTGTGGTTCAAAGTGCGTCGTTATATAGGGCTCGTATTGCTTGTTCATAGGTAGTTCCCGTATCAGGAAGGGTGTCGAAAATTTGTTGCACTTCCAGGCCTGCACAATGAAGCAGTGTAGCCCTCTTAACATCTCCATCATCTATCTTCGAAGCCTGCACATAGTAGCCGAATGATTTCTTCCACGTAGACCAGGCGGTCGAAGCACTGCCTCGGGCTGAGCTGGCAGCGAACGGTGGGGGCTGACTGAGCCCGTTCATCATCGTCGCCATTATTGTGTATTGAGGAGAGAGACAGAAGAATGAGAAATGACAAGTTGATTTGACGGTGTCCAAATAACAAGTGAAGTACTTTATTAGATGCATCTCGCTCGTACACAATTATGTATGTCCACTTTACATATAAACTGGATGTGTGTATCACTTACACATTACATAACACATATGGCAATGGTGGGAAAGTTTACATCTAAGGAATGTTGCGCGTACAAGCATGTATCACATTTGGGGTCAAATGAAGTGCGATGAAAAGAACCAAGATTGGAATGTAAACAATACACAAACACAATAGACTTCATGTCATTTTAGTCCACAGAGCGCTGCAGGTCCTCTGCCTTTTTATCCCACCAGGTGGTTTTCAGTTTCCGTGTGTACCTCAGCAAGTGTCTGCAGGCTTCCTTGTATGCGGTGGTGGTGGACCTGGTGCTTCTGGTAATACACGTTGGTGTGCTTCATCCCTTTTCTTCATGAGTATCAGAAGCTCGGAGTCTTCTGGGTCAAACCAGTCCTGGTGTTTTCGCTCTTGTTTACCGAGGGTGTTGCTCGCTGTCTCATATACTACTTTGCTGAGTGATGCCCAGGTCTGGTCAACTGTCATTCCCTCTTGCACTCTCCAGTTCGTCAGAGCTTTGTCCATATCTTGCTCTAGATTTAGCCGTTGTGTGTTGACGTGTAGCCGGTCGGTGTTCAGCTTTGCAAGTTTAGTAGCTCCTTGCTTCCTACGCTTTGAACGTAAAGCAAATGCAATCTTTGATCTTAGTAGTTGGTGGTCGGTCAAGCAGTTAGCTCCACGCATAGTTATTGCGCTGTGAACATCCATTCTGTCTCGTTGCCTTGTTATGATGTAATCAATCAGATGCCAATGCTTGGAGCGAGGGTGCATCCAGGTGGTTTTGTGTTCTTCCCTCTGCTTGAACACGGTGTTTGTCAGTATGAGTTCGAACTCAGAGCACAGCGCTAGAAGTAGCTCGCCGTTGGTGTTGCAGTTACCGATTCCGTGCCTGCCTATCACTGTCTGCCATTTCGCATAGTTACGTGCTACCCGGGCATTGAAGTCTCCCATCAGTATCAGCTTGTCAGTCCGGGGGTTGTCCTGCAACGTTCGTCTAAGCTGATTGTAGAAGTTCTCCTTTGTTTCATCCGGACTCGTCATGGTTGGTGCGTATACACTGATGAGAGTAGCATTTCCTTTCTTCGTCAGTGGTACTGTCATTGTCATGATTTTATCATTCACCGCTTTAGGCATTTCTGTGAGCTTCGATAAGATCTCTTTTCTGATGGCGAATCCCACTCCAGCCTCTCGTCGTACCCCGTCCGGCTTGCCGCTCCAGAAGAATGTGTAGCCCATGTCATCGAGGCTTCCTGACTCAGAGAAACGTGTTTCACTCAGAGCAGCAATGTCAATTCTTTATTTCTCCAGCTTCATGGCTACAAGGACAGTCCTTCTCTCTGGCCTGTCAGTTCCCTCCCGATCGAGGAGTGTCCTCACATTCCACTGTCCAAACGTCATTGTAGTTATTCCGCTGGTTTCGTCTTTTTGTTGTTGTTTGCTTCCTAGCATACTTGGCACTGTCGAAGGAAGTCCTGATCTAACAGCGCGGTCCTTGTTAACCCGGGCGACGACCGAACCGGTATGAAGTTTCATACTGTTGTGCATATAATCATGAATGCTGCTTGCAAAGGTGGGTAACTACCGGTAGCTCTTGCAAGTTACTAACGGCACTCTCTCGGGGAACTGGTGGCAGTTTCACACCGGCGAGGACAAGCCAGGACGGGTGTGAACCACTAGACCCTGCAGTGACTGGTCGAAGGATGTCGGGAGTTCCGTATCGTCAATCGCCCTCAATGCTGTCACGGTGGCATGGTTCGCGCCCTTAGCCTTAGATTCTAAAGAGAACCTGAACCACAGGGCAGTGGCTACAACTATGCATGGCAATAACAATTAACATTTATTATAAGAATGAGGCGATTAAAATTACTCTTATGTTGCGTTAAGTTAAGAGTATTAATTGAGCACAAGTACCAAATAGTATTCTTGAAATACTTAATGGAATTTGTCTATTAAGTGCTGTGATAAAAACACTGATTACAATAGAAAAACAAAGATTTTTTTCGCGAAGTAAGTACACGAATATTAAGGAGATTGAGGGCAGATTCAGCGATATAAAATTAAATTGTATTAATAAATTAAGTAACTTATTATAATATACTATGAATCGATTGATTTGGTTCATCCAGTTCGGTGGCACAAACACGACACTACTGGACAGAGATCCAAACAATTACAGAGCTTGGTCTTGTTGCTCTGTTCGCCAGCAGTTTGAGGATATGGAATTCCGCGGCACACTACTCACAAGAGCTCTAACAATCCAAGCTTATACAAAACCTATGATAATTAATTTTGCGCATGTACCACCGACCTGATCGATCCACGTACAATTAAATATATTAAACAAAACAAACAAAACAAAACAAAAAATCGAAACATCCACATTCACATTCAAGAAAAGGATATGCATATCAGAAAAGAAAGACCACATAAATTTGTCTCTAGTGACTTGTTGTCAGTGTTGTTGGGTTTATAAGGCTGGCCAATCTGAGAAGATTATTTCCGCCTAGCTATACTGTTTTTTTCGAGTTATTCATCAGTGGTGATTAGATGGCGCTGTTTCTTTTTCTCTGACGAATTAAATTCTAGTTTATAAAGATATCGTCTGCCCGGGTGTGGCAATGCAGCAGGCCGCGGGTGGTTGATTCGTTTAGACCGGCCGCGGCCAGACGACCTAATTTAGACAAAGCTCGGCTTCAATGCGGGAGGCTGCAGCCTGGGCATATTTGAGGGCATGCCGCTGTCCTCCCACCGGCTGCAGCCAGCTGAGATCATGTTTTCTAGCTTTTTCTGAGGCTCGGCTTCCATTCGGTTGGCCGCGGCCGGCGCATACTTTCGGCACGGTGCTGGCCTGACGCCGGCTGCAGCCGGCTAAGCTAATAACAAAAATGCAGCCGGACACATAAGTGCAGCTGGCTGCAGCCAGCTGGTATGTTTATTTTTGACGCCTCGCCTTATTAAACATGTACAAATCAATGCATAAAACTCGTAAAGCGTTATTATACATGCAAAAGTTAAAAACTCGTGACAGTTGGTCATTACAGACTTATTATAAGTTATTGTAGTTATATGACATTAATTATAAAAACTAAGTTATAAAGACCCTCATTGCTGTTTTATACATTCTGATTTTTCTCATTAATTTTCATGATAAAGATGTACTGGCCCTTTCAACGGCCCTGTAACTTCCCCAGTGTTTGATTATGTGTTCATGTTTGTATCCATTTAGATTTTTGATGGCATTCATAGGTTTTAGGCTATAACAATCTTGCACGGGTGATCTTTTCCATATGACTATTGATAGTTGGGTTTCTAATCTGCCGTCATATAAGCTCTTTATAAAAGTGACAATAAATTTAAGGTCAGACCTACTGGCTACTGCTTTTCATGCAAATGTAAATGATCATAAATTGTCTATAAAAAAACAACGGTGCACATCTTCCCAGGCTTTCCCAGTGTGTAACGATTGTTAATAATGATACTAAACAAAGTTTAATCCAGGCATAAGTATAATATTTTCAAATTAAATTATGATGTCACTCATAATTTCTCTTTATCTCTTTCTCCCCATTTAGTCAGCTGCACTTCATTGAGTGCCCCTATCCATGGTTCTGTATCTTGTTCAAACTCTACCATCGTTGGTTCCCGCTGTACCTACGCCTGCTCGACGGGATACCGGACATGGGGATCTGTGACAAGAAGTTGTTCAAGGTCTTGGAATTCTGGTACTTGGAGTAGATCTGCCCCTGCGTGTGTCCGTAAGTTGACGGTTCCAAATTTCTGTCTACCCCGACTGGATAAAAGTTGAAACATATCTATCAAACACAGTAAACATGAACACATTTTTATCATTTTTATCATTTTTATCCACTGTACTTGGGGGAGGTGTCACTTTGACTTAATGCCATGAGAAAACATTCACACTAGCTATCACTTTTAAGACAGAAACATCACTGAGACGTTGTTTTTCTGCACGAAGTGTTCTCATATAACCGCCATTTAGCCTTTGTACTTTTTTCTTGTCAACAACATTCTTGCCGTAATTAGCATTTGCACCAGGTCTTCACATTCTTGGTAGTCATGGTTTGTTATTCCGGATTGGCCAATCATGGCCTTCCGAAACCTCGTTTTCCATTTTAGCGAATGGATTTTCCTGTTCCACCCGCACTTGCCTTTTTACCCTCACCTCGAGAGTACCGAAGTAGGAGCTTCGAAACTTTCGGTATCAACGCAATCTCCGTTTTATCGCGTGATACTTCATCTTCGCGACTCGGATAATTTCAACAACTTTTAATAGCGAAGGAGCGTTTTTGTTTCATTTATAGCGAACTGAGACTTTTTCAACCTCGCGTATAAATCTCCGCCACTTGTTTCCTTTACAACCATTCGTAGATACATTAGCGTATTTCCTCAACTCGCTGAGTTCTCTTTTTACAACGCTTGTGCTCGCCAGAGGCGGCAATCTTGTTTTCGCTTTTTCGTTTACTTTTCGAGCCGAGGTCTTCGGTATTTAGTAACGTCTTTTTGTAGCGTGATTATATTAATTCTGACTCCTTTTCGTCTAGTGGTTTTTACTTCGGATGAGAGGAAGTTGGACTTGTGTACACTTTTGACTCCCAGTCAATTAGCGTTCTCTGACAGCAGGTTATTCGATAGTATTTGTGTATATATATTGCACGGGGACTTTAATTCATTTTCGAACACTTTAGCTGTGTGACCCCACTATACAGTAGAAGTGTCGAGTTTTATTCGCCTAGACAACCTACACTTTTTCCACTAGTAGTCTACTCCTTGTTTCTTCATCTTCAAGTAGCTTCCAAGTTCTAATTGTAGTGGTAAGTAAAAATCATACCTTCAAAGATTTTTACAATTGGTGACCTGTTGTGTTATATTTCATACGTGTACATGTCAGAGTCTGAAGTAAGACTATGGTTTGATGAGAAAAGTGTGGAGAAAAGGCTAACGCAAGTGTTCAAAATATGTCGTGATTAAAGTTTAATCACGTAATTTTGAAGTGTGAAGTTGCGTTTGTTTTTAAATGTCCTAACCTCAAGATAGAACATTTTGGTGACGAGGATGGCTGCATGGATTGCAACCTCCACCTTTCTTTCTGTCTACCCCTGGTAACCCTGTGCTTTTATGGAAGCAATGGAAGTCCATGTTTCAAAACTAGTTGCTCGCAAGTGGGGCCAGTAAGTTTCCTGATGACCGCAAACGTGCAATGCTACTACACTGCCTTGGGGTGGAAGGACAACGCATCCACGACACACTGCCTGCTACCAACGCCGACGCTCCGGGGGCGAGCGGAGGAGACGACGCTGCCTGTACTTTCGCGGAGGCAGTGGATAGACTGGATAAACATTTTACTCCAGCTGTGAATGTCGTGGTCGAAAGATACAGATTTCGGAAGCGAGGACAGATTGCGAATGAGACAGGAGAAGGCTATATCAGTGCTCTGCGTGCATTTTCGATGAGCAGCGATTTTGGTGAATTGCGGGATGAATTCATCCGAGATCAACTGGTCGAGAAGACTTCATCGGATAGAATTCGTGAGCAACTACTTATTGAGCGAAAATTTACACTGCTGTCGGCTCTCACCATAGCTAGTCAAATGGAAGCAGAATCAAGAGAGGCACGTGTGCTTGAGCAGCATGTGCAACAGCCATCGCCGGTGAATTATACGGTCAGTTCCAAGAGCAAAAAGAAGTGGATTAAGCCAGGTAGGAGAACCTTGTGGGAAGCTCAGTGATTCAAACAAGAGTTGTTATAGATGCGGATCACTTGGCTATTGACAAAGCATGTCGTGCTAAAACTGCTGTTTGCCGGAACTGTAACAAAACCGGACATTTTGCTAAAGTTTGTCGGTCCATGCAATGCCCTACGACATATTTCTGAGAGTGGTGTTGATGGACAAGATATATAGTAATGCTACGTGTACAGACAGTGATACGGTGACATCATCACCTCATTCCCGATCCCCAGTCAATGACAGTGTCCAAGTATTGAACATTTCAAGTGACAATATTATGTGCCAGTCTCTCCAATACTCTCGCCAACCTTCGGTCATGCTCCCTGGTGTTGTCCGCGAAGACGATGATGTCGTCAGATATATTCCTATTAAACGCCTTCGAGACCTGTAAGCGCTTGCTGAATTGCGTATTGGTAGACCTCTGATGCCGACGATAAACCAAAGATGAGGCGTTTATATCTCATTACGCCCTTATGTGTTACAAATGTTGTAATGTCTCTCGAGTCATCGTCGATCTCGACCTGGTGATATCCCCATTTGAGGTCAAGATTGAACACTGACGCTCCGTTGAGGGCCTCAATGGTTTCTTCTAAGGTGGGGATGGGGTGCCGCTCACGGAGAACAGCTGCATTTGCCCCTCTCATGTCGATACAAACTCTAACTTCACCATTGGGCTTGGGGACAACGACTAGCGGACTTGTCCACGATGTAGGTCCCGACACTGGCTCGATAATGTCTTTATCAATGAGTTCCTGTAGCTTCTCTTCCACCTTGTGTCTGAGGTGGAACGGGATTCGCCGTGGAGGTTGAGCGACAGGCCTTACTTCGGGGTCGATGTGGACATGGACTTTGTACCCCTTAAGTTTGCCAAAACCGTTGAACACAGCTGGATATTTAGTCTTCATCTCATCAGCGTAGTTGGAAGGGCTTGTGTCCATATATATGGACATGATGAACTGGCTCGGCACTTTCGATATGAAGGAGTCCAAGGAGTATCGATGTCGCTTTGCTGAGAAGGCAGCCACTTTTTCCAGCAACAACAATAAATCGGGCCGTCGTTGAAGTACCAGTCGAACAGGATACAGGAGCGCTGAATTCCCCCTTCACTGGGAGAGGAGAGGAGGCTCCATAGGAGAAAAGTCGTACGTGACTGGGGGGTCAACTGGAGGTCACTGGCTGCTGGACTCTGTCCTCTCATCCAGTCGTGTGTTGATGAATCAATAATGTTCACTGATGCTCCTGAATCAACGAGCATGTTGATGTCGACGTCTGCTACTCGAACACAAGTCAGAGACAGTGAATTTCCGACGGTGAATAGATATTCCTCATAATCATGTCCATCGTGTCTGGGGGACCCTGCTCCTGGGAAGCAGGCTGGAAATCACCATCTTCAGCGACATGTCGATGATGAAGAGCGAAGGCGAATATAAAACTCATCAACAGTCTCTTTATTCTCTTGGACGCACTGACGAAATATGTGCCTCTGATAGGCTGCATTCGTTTGTGGTTCAAAGTGCGTCGTTATATAGGGCCCGTATTGCTTGTTCATAGGTAGTTCCCGTATCAGGAAGGGTGTCGAAAATTTGTTGCACTTCCAGGCCTGCACAATGAAGCAGTGTAGCCCTCTTGACATCTCCATCATCTATCTTCGAAACCTGCACATAGTAGCCGAATGATTTCTTCCACGTAGACCAGGCGGTCGAAGCACTGCCTCGGGCTGAGCTGGCAGCGAACGGTGGGGGCTGACTGAGCCCGTTCATCATCGTCGCCATTATTGTGTATTGAGGAGAGAGACAGAAGAATGAGACATGACAAGTTGATTTGACGGTGTCCAAATAACAAGTGAAGTACTTTATTAGATGCTTCTCGCTCGTACACAATTATATATGTCCACTTTACATATAAACTGGATGTGTGTATCACTTACACATTACATAACACATATGGCAATGGTGGGAAAGTTTACATCTAAGGAATGTTGCGCGTACAAGCATGTATCACATTTGGGGTCAAATGAAGTGCGATGAAAAGAACCAAGATTGGAATGTAAACAATACACAAACACAATAGACTTCATGTCATTTTTGTCCACGGAGCGCTGCAGGTCCTCTGCCTTTTTATCCCACCAGGTGGTTTTCAGTTTCCGTGTGTACCTCAGCAAGTGTCTGCAGGCTTCCTTGTATGCGGTGGTGGTGGACCTGGTGCTTCTGGTAATACACGTTGGTGTGCTTCATCCCTTTTCTTCATGAGTATCAGAAGCTCGGAGTCTTCTGGGTCAAACCAGTCCTAGTGTTTTTGCTCTTGTTTACCGAGGGTGTTGCTCGCTGTCTCATATACTACTTTGCTGAGTGATGCCCAGGTCTGGTCAACTGTCATTCCCTCTTGCACTCTCCAGTTCGTCAGAGCTTTGTCCACATCTTGCTCTAGATTTAGCCGTTGTGTGTTGACGTGTAGCCGGTCGGTGTTCAGCTTTGCAAGTTTAGTAGCTCCTTGCTTCCTACGCTTTGAACGTAAAGCAAATGCAATCTTTGATCTTAGTAGTTGGTGGTCGGTCAAGCAGTTAGCTCCACGCATAGTTATTGCGCTGTGAACATCCATTCTGTCTCGTTGCCTTGTTATGATGTAATCAATCAGATGCCAATGCTTGGAGCGAGGGTGCATCCAGGTGGTTTTGTGTTCTTCCCTCTGCTTGAACACGGTGTTTGTCAGTATGAGTTCGAACTCAGAGCACAGCGCTAGAAGTAGCTCGCCGTTGGTGTTGCAGTTACCGATTCCGTGCCTGCCTATCACTGTCTGCCATTTCGCATAGTTACGTGCTACCCGGGCATTGAAGTCTCCCATCAGTATCAGCTTGTCAGTCCGGGGGTTGTCCTGCAACGTTCGTCTAAGCTGATTGTAGAAGTTCTCCTTTGTTTCATCCGGACTCGTCATGGTTGGTGCGTATACACTGATGAGAGTAGCATTTCCTTTCTTCGTCAGTGGTACTGTCATTGTCATGATTTTATCATTCACCGCTTTAGGCATTTCTGTGAGCTTCGATAAGATCTCTTTTCTGATGGCGAATCCCACTCCAGCCTCTCGTCGTACCCCGTCCGGCTTGCCGCTCCAGAAGAATGTGTAGCCCATGTCATCGAGGCTTCCTGACTCAGAGAAACGTGTTTCACTCAGAGCAGCAATGTCAATTCTTTATTTCTCCAGCTTCATGGCTACAAGGACAGTCCTTCTCTCTGGCCTGTCAGTTCCCTCCCGATCGAGGAGTGTCCTCACATTCCACTGTCCAAACGTCATTGTAGTTATTCCGCTGGTTTCGTCTTTTTGTTGTTGTTTGCTTCCTAGCATACTTGGCACTGTCGAAGGAAGTCCTGATCTAACAGCGCGGTCCTTGTTAACCCGGGCGACGACCGAACCGGTATGAAGTTTCATACTGTTGTGCATATAATCATGAATGCTGCTTGCAAAGGTGGGTAACTACCGGTAGCTCTTGCAAGTTACTAACGGCACTCTCTCGGGGAACTGGTGGCAGTTTCACACCGGCGAGGACAAGCCAGGACGGGTGTGAACCACTAGACCCTGCAGTGACTGGTCGAAGGATGTCGGGAGTTCCGTATCGTCAATCGCCCTCAATGCTGTCACGGTGGCATGGTTCGCGCCCTTAGCCTTAGATTCTAAAGAGAACCTGAACCACAGGGCAGTGGCTACAACTATGCATGGCAATAACAATTAACAATTATTAAAAGAATGAGGCGATTAAAATTACTCTTATGTTGCGTTAAGTTAAGAGTATTAATTGAGCACAAGTACCAAATAGTATTCTTGAAGTACTTAATGGAATTTGTCTATTAAGTGCTGTGATAAAAAACACTGATTACAATAGAAAAACAAAGATTTTTTTCGCGAAATAAGTACACGAATATTAAGGAGATTGAGGGCAGATTCAGCGATATAAAATTAAATTGTATTAATAAATTAAGTAACTTATTATAATATACTATGAATCGATTGATTTGGTTCATCCAGTTCGGTGGCACAAACACGACACTACTGGACAGAGATCCAAACAATTACAGAGCTTGGTCTTGTTGCTCTGTTCGCCAGCAGTTTGAGGATATGGAATCCCGCGGCACACTACTCACAAGAGCTCTAACAATCCAAGCTTATACAAAACCTATGATAATTAATTTTGCGCATGTACCACCGACCTGATCGATCCACGTACAATTAAATATATTAAACAAAACAAACAAAACAAAACAAAAAATCGAAACATCCACATTCACATTCAAGAAAAGGATATGCATATCAGAAAAGAATGACCACATAAATTTGTCTCTAGTGACTTGTTGTCAGTGTTGTTGGGATTATTTCCGCTTAGCTATACTGTTTTTTCGAGTTATTCATCAGTGGTGATTAGATGGCGCTGTTTCTTTTTCTCTGACGAATTAAATTCTAGTTTATAAAGATATCGTCTGCCCGGGTGTGGCAATGCAGCAGGCCGCGGGTGGTTGATTCGTTTAGACCGGCCGCGGCCAGACGACCTAATTTAGACAAAGCTCGGCTTCAATGCGGGAGGCTGCAGCCTGGGCATATTTGAGGGCATGCCGCTGTCCTCCCACCGGCTGCAGCCAGCTGAGATCATGTTTTCTAGCTT
Organism: Mesocentrotus franciscanus; assembly: GCA_037976565.1. Lineage (NCBI taxonomy): Eukaryota > Metazoa > Echinodermata > Echinoidea > Camarodonta > Strongylocentrotidae > Mesocentrotus > Mesocentrotus franciscanus. The sequence continues at coordinate 18,120,515 of CP137683.1, read as the reverse complement.
TTTCTGAGGCTCGGCTTCCATTCGGTTGGCCGCGGCCGGCGCATACTTTCGGCACGGTGCTGGCCTGACGCCGGCTGCAGCCGGCTAAGCTAATAACAAAAATGCAGCCGGACACATAAGTGCAGCTGGCTGCAGCCAGCTGGTATGTTTATTTTTGACGCCTCGCCTTATTAAACACGTACAAATCAATGCATAAAACTCGTAAAGCGTTATTATACATGCAAAAGTTAAAAACTCGTGACAGTTGGTCATTACAGACTTATTATAAGTTATTGTAGTTATATGACATTAATTATAAAAACTAAGTTATAAAGACCCTCATTGCTGTTTTATACATTCTGATTTTTCTCATTAATTTTCATGATAAAGATGTACTGGCCCTTTCAACGGCCCTGTAACTTCCCCAGTGTTTGATTATGTGTTCATGTTTGTATCCATTTAGATTTTTGATGGCATTCATAGGTTTTAGGCTATAACAATCTTGCACTGGTGATCTTTTCCATATGACTATTGATAGTTGGGTTTCTAATCTGCCGTCATATAAGCTCTTTATAAAAGTGACAATAAATTCAAGGTCAGACCTACTGGCTACTGCTTTTCATGCAAATGTAAATGATCATAAATTGTCTATAAAAAACAACGGTGCACATCTTCCCAGGCTTTCCCAGTGTGTAACGATTGTTAATAATGATACTAAACAAAGTTCAATCCAGGCATAAGTATAATATTTTCAAATTAAATTATGATGTCACTCATAATTTCTCTTTATCTCTTTCTCCCCATTTAGTCAGCTGCACTTCATTGAGTGCCCCTATCCATGGTTATGTATCTTGTTCAAACTCTACATATGTGGGTTCCCGCTGTACCTACTCCTGCTCGATGAGATACCGGACATCAGGGGGATCTGTGACAAGATTTTGTTCAAGGTCTGGGAATTCTGGTACTTGGAGTGGATCTGTTCCTGCGTGTGTCCGTAAGTTGACGGTTCCAATCCCTTACTACCCTGACTGGATAAGAGTTGAAACATATTTATCAAACACAGTAAACATGAACATGTTTTTTATCATTTGTATCCAGTGTACGGGGGGGGGTGTCACTTTTACTTTATGCTATGAGAAAACATTCACACTAGCTTCCACTTTTAAGACAGAAACATCACTGAGACATTGTTTTTCTGCATGAAGTGTTCTCATATAACCGCCATTTATTTAGCCTTTGTACTTTTTTCTTGTCAACAACATTCTTGCCGTAATTAGCATTTGCACCAGGTCTTCACATACTTCGAGAGTACCGAAGTAGGAGCTTCGAAACTTTCGGTATCAACGCAATCTCCGTTTTATCGCGTGATACTTCATCTTCACGACTCGGATAATTTCAACAACTTTTAATAGCGAAGGAGCGTTTTTGTTTCATTTATAGCGAACTGAGACTTTTTCAACCTCGCGTATAAATCTCCGCCACTTGTTTCCTTTACAACCATTCGTAGATACATTAGCGTATTTCCTCAACTCGCTGAGTTCTCTTTCTACAACACTTGTGCTCGCCAGAGGCGGCAATCTTGTTTTCGCTTTTTCGTTTACTTTTCGAGCCGAGGTCTTCGGTATTTAGTAACGTCTTTTTGTAGCGTGATTATATTAATTCTGACTCCTTTTCGTCTAGTGGTTTTTACTTCGGATGAGAGGAAGTTGGACTTGTGTACACTTTTGACTCCCAGTCAATTAGCATTCTCTGACAGCAGGTTATTCGATAGTATTTGTGTATATATATTGCACGGGGACTTTAATTCATTTTCGAACACTTTAGCTGTGTGACCCCACTATACAGTAGAAGTGTCGAGTTTTATTCGCCTAGACAACCTACACTTTTTCCACTAGTAGTCTACTCCTTGTTTCTTCATCTTCAAGTAGCTTCCAAGTTCTAATTGTAGTGGTAAGTAAAAATCATACCTTCAACGATTTTTACAATTGGTGACCTGTTGTGTTATATTTCATACGTGTACATGTCAGAGTCTGAAGTAAGACTATGGTTTGATGAGAAAAGTGTGGAGAAAAGGCTAACGCAAGTGTTCAAAATATGTCGTGAATAAAGTTTGATCACGTAATTTTGAAGAGTGAAGTTGCGTTTGTTTTTAAATGTCCTAACCTCAAGATAGAACATTTTGGTGACGAGGATGGCTGCATGGATTGCAACCTCCACCTTTCTTTCTGTCTACCCCTGGTAATCTTGTGCTTTTATGGAAGCAATGGAAGTCCATGTTTCAAAACTAGTTGCTCGCAAGTGGGGCCAGTAAGTTTCCTGATGACCGCAAACGTGCAATGCTACTACACTGCCTTGAAGTGGAAGGACAACGCATCCACGACACACTGCCTGCTACCAACGCCGACGCTCCGGGGGCGAGCGGACGAGACGGCGCTGCCTGTACTTTCGCGGAGGCAGTGGATAGACTGGATAAACATTTTACTCCAGCTGTGAATGTCGTGGTCGAAAGATACAGATTTCGAAAGCGAGGACAAATTGCGAATGAGACAGGAGAAGGCTATATCAGTGCTCTGCGTGCATTTTCGGTGAGCAGCGATTTTGGTGAATTGCGGGATGAATTCATCCGAGATCAACTGGTCGAGAAGACTTCATCGGATAGAATTCGTGAGCAACTACTTATTGAGCGAAAATTTACACTGCTGTCGGCTCTCACCATAGCTAGTCAAATGGAAGCAGAATCAAGAGAGGCACGTGTGCTTGAGCAGCATGTGCAACAGCCATCGCCGGTGAATTATACGGTCAGTTCCAAGAGCAAAAAGAAGTGGATTAAGCCAGGTAGGAGAACCTTGTGGGAAGCTCAGTGATTCAAACAAGAGTTGTTATAGATGCGGATCACTTGGCTATTGACAAAGCATGTCGTGCTTAAACTGCTGTTTGCCGGAACTGTAACAAAACCGGACATTTTGCTAAAGTTTGTCGGTCCATGCAATGCCCTACGACATATTTCTGAGAGTGGTGTTGATGGACAAGATATATAGTAATGCTACGTGTACAGACAGTGATACGGTGACATCATCACCTCATTCCCGATCCCCAGTCAATGACAGTGTCCAAGTATTGAACATTTCAAGTGACAATATTATGTGCTCTGTTGTGCTGGATGGAACTGTGACTGTGGACATGATATTTGATACCGGATCTGGTGTTTCACTTCTACCTGCGGAAGTGTTTCATAGATATTCTGTTCCTGAGCTGCTAGAACCGGTAAGGGGGACCTTTTTTGTGACCTAGTTATAGCAGAAAATTCCGCTTTGTGGGAAGCTTCGAACCCAGGTGAGGTTTGGAGATGCTACTGCGCTAGTTGAGATCTTCGTGGTAGAGCGTGGAGAGCCCATTCTGGGACGTGACCTCATTCAGGCTCTACTACTTCAGTTGTAGGACAATGTGGTCTACTGCATCACAACTGCTACTGCCGAGAAGACAATGACAAAGGAAGCAGAAGCGATGAAAGCTGCGCATCCATCGCTCTTCCAGGACCATGTTGGAACTGCAAAAGGGTACACCGCGTCCGTACACAACCTGATGTGCAACCTGTGCAGCAGCGACTGAGACGTTTGCCATTCTCAGTCAGGGACAAAGTTTCACAGGAGCTGAAGCGCTTAGAAGATGAGGACATAATCGAACGCATTGATTCAAGCGAATGGAATTCTCCGTTGACGGTTTCTTACAAACGCTCAGGTGGTGTGAGACTTTGTGTGGACTTATATAAGGTGAACAAGGGTATTGTGATTTATAAATATCCTTTGCCTCACATCCAGGAACTGATGGCAGAATTGAGAGACAGTGCTATCTTCAGTACCGTGGGCTTGACATCTGCTTACCATCAATTACTTCTTCATGAGGACTCCAGAGATTTGACTGCCTTCATCACTCATGATAGGTTATTTCGTTTCAAGCGAGTATGCTTCGGCTTTTCAGAAGTTGATGTCTTCATGCCTTGCTGGATTGCCTGGAGTCCAGTGTTATCTGGACGATGTTGTCATCTACGGAAAGACTCTTGAAGAGCATGACGCTAACTTATCTGCAGTAATGAAGAAACTACAGGACATCGGGTTGACACTTAATTTCCAGAAATGCCAGTTTCGGGTTACATCCATACGATTCTTGGGTCATAAGATTTCTTCAGATGGCTTACACCCTGATCCGTCTCACGTCAAGGACATTCTAGAGACAACTGCACCTACAGATCCGGCTACTTTGCGTTCTTTTCAGGGTCTCGCTTCCTATTATGCCAGATTTGTTCACGACTATACGCTACAGTTATTGAACCTCTGAGGGCGCTTACACGTAAGGAGGTACCATTTAACTGGACTCCTGCTGTTCAACAAGCCTTCGATCGGGTAAAGCGAGAAATCGCAAGTGCTACTGCCCTCCATTTATTTGATCCATATCTACCCACGATTGTTGAAACTGAAGCATTTGCTTAAGGCTTGGGGGCAGTCCTCCTCCAGGTCAAAGATGATACAGAGTGGCCAGTTGTTTTCGCGTCCAGGGCTTTGAGCTCTGCGGAACACAATTATTCGGTCGGGGAGAAGGAAGCACTCGCATGCGTGTGGGCCTGTGAAAAATGGTTCACATATTTGTGGGAACGTCGCTTCATTCTACGTACCAATCACCAATCGCTATGTACGCTGTTGTCGATCGTCGCGTGTAATTGGAAATCAATCGATGCGCATTGCCAAATGGTCTGCAAGACTGATGCGCTTCAATTTTTCAGTTGAATACCGTCGCGATTCACTGAATTACGTTGTCGATGCCTTGTCGCGGCTACCTGTGAGAGCGCAAGAACCGAACCAATATAGCGACGAGATAGTAATTCAGTGCATCAATTCACTTTTCGCAGATAACGTGATCTTCAAAGCAGATCTACAACGCGCTACAGCTGAAGACGCCACTCTTCAATCTGCAATGACATACGTGTCCAAGGGATGGCCATACAAGAAAGCCATACCGCCTTCACTTCAACCGTTCTACAAGTTACAAAATGAGCTTAGCCTAGTGGATGAATGCCTCATGCGGGGAGAAAGATGCTGTATCCCTGCTCAGTTGCAGCTCATTCATTCAGCACATTCAGCTCACCAAGGTATAGTGCGTACCAAGCAACGCTTACCCGATCTTTTCTGGTGGCCGGCTATGGATAAAACGGTTGAGGATTCCATAGCATCGTGTGTGCTGTGCCAGTCGAGTGATAAAGTCGCGAAAATGAGCAATACGCCACTTCAACCGATACCCCTGCATTTAGGCCCGTGGAAAAAGCTGGGTATCGATATCACTGGCCAATTTGATTCTACACACGATTGCAAATACACGATAGTCTCGATCTACTGTTACAGCAAGTGGATTGAGTTAGCTTTTGTTGCGGAAGTCACTACAAAGTCTGTGATAACATTCCTTATGCAGATTTTTGCACGTAAAGGATTATCAGATGAAATTGTTTCAGATAACGGTACGCAATTCGTTTCTACAGAGTTCGATTCGCCACCTGAAGTCATCTCTTTATTACCCTCGTGCCAATGGAGAGGTTGAAAGGTGGAACCCTACAAAATCGCGAAAAATGAGCAGAAGCTGTGGAAAGAAACTACAGTGGAGTTGCCCATGGCACTATACACCTGCCTATGATAGTTTGTGACATCACTAAGGGCGATCCCCGCCCTTATATCCCTGCATCATATAGACGCACTGTTTTTACTGCTCTTCGTGATTTGTCACACCCTGCTATTAGAGCTACACAGCGTCTACTCACTGACCGCTTTGTCTGGCCTAGTATCAACGCAGATGTAAGAAAATGGGCTGAGACGTGTTTGAGGTGCCAGCAGTGCAAAGTTCATCGGCATACTAAGGCACCATCGGGAACGTTTTCTACACCCGATGCCAGATTCGACCATGTATACATTGATTTGGTTGGACCTCTCCCTCCATCGGAAGGATATATGTATTTACTCACATGCATAGACAGGTTTACTCGTTGGCCTGTAGCTATACCCCTCAGGGATATAACGGCCGAGTCCGTCGCACAGCTTTCGATTTGAAAGTTAGCTGACACAACACTTTCTAGGACAATTAGCCCTAGCGCAACACGCATTTTTACATTGACGCGCGGTGGAATATTTCCAACCGGATGGCTAACTTGGGCGGGGTGTTTCACTGTCAATCATATTGTTCTTTCACAAAAACCTGCATAGGTAGTTGCAACAGATCCTTATGCATATTCATGAGAAATTTCGAGGAAATTTGCATAACTTCGCCATATGAACCTTGTCAATATTCATGACCCTTGCCAATCTAGACTAGCTAGGCAAAGCCACTTTGCCCACGCCATAGGTGTACACACAAATACAGACATATAGTATGCGCGTGCAACTACCATGTGATTGGCTAAATGTCGTAAGAGTATGAGGTTGCATAAAGTCAACGCGTGATCACTTCATAAATATTCATTTCTTTTGACCTCTCAACGACTCTCAACGCCTGGTGCGCGCGTATGCGCTGCGCATATGGTTTGCGATTGGTTTAATCATTTTTTACCTTTCTTGTTTGCAAGAGAGGTCAACTCATAATATTTATATGATTATTCATTAATCTCTACCATCAATGGGATCAAATTGGCTGTGTGTAAATGGAAAAAACTACGTCATTCCTCCTAAAGTTTTGTCCCCTGACGTGTATTAACTTTTTGTAATGGATTGTCTATGACCCGTCAGGTTATTTCTATAGCCCTATGTATTACAGAAATTACATTTCAGAAATTCCTTGAATTACTTGCCCGTGAATAATCTTGTTTCGGACACCCTTAAACCCATGGGCCAGGGCAAGCTGAATAACATTGGGTTGCTCGGATTGTACTTGACCCATATTGGGTTAGCTGCTTGCCCCGCTAAAGCCGTGAGGCTATTTCTATAGACCTATATATTCAAGGAGTACATTTCAGAAATTCTTGAATTACTTGCCCGTGAATAATCTTGTTTTTGGGCACCCTTAAACCCCATGGGCCCGGGCAAGCTAACTAATTTTGGGTTGACCGGATCGTACTTGACCCGTTGGGCTATCTGTTTGCCCCGCTATAGCCGTGAGGCTATTTCTATAGCCCTATATATTCGTGGAGTACATTTCAGAAATTCTTGAATTACTTGCCCGTTAATAATCTTGTTTTGGACACCCTAAAACCAGGCCTGTGGGCCAGGGCAAGCTAAGTATTTTTGGGTTGCCCGGATGGCATTTGATCCGTTGGGCTAGCTGCTTGCACCGCTAAAGCCGTCAGGCTATTTGAATCACGAATATCCAACCAACTTCACATTTTGAATATGAATATCGAATATCCAACCAATTCCACGCCGCTACGTTGAGAGTTTGTTATTTTATCAGCTGATTGGGCGCGCCACACGGAAACGGTACAGAGGCTGGCCAAGCACCCACATTTTCTATTTACTCTAATGATGGCCAGGTGATGGCTGCTTTTCGATATTTTACTTTGATAGACTTGTAGAACTCCCCTGGCAGGGGTTGTACCTTTCAACTTTACGATCCCACGACGAAAGAAAATCACACTATCAAACAATAAGGTTTTTAATATAATTAATATCATAATTTAATATAGATAATCAACACAAATAATCAATGTTCGTATAATCGTTCGGCCTTCGGGCACACAAACAATACACACAATAATCAAATGTCTAAGGGAGCGCGAACATCTCTCAGACGTCAATAATTAACATAAAGATAACAGTGATCACTGGATAAAATAATCAACGGGATCGTCTCGACGGAGTATGAAACTCCCCTGAGGGGTTAATCGCCGTCACGGTCAAAATTGAATACACAAATATAATCAATCAAACAAAAACAACAATAATCAATTATCAAAAATCAAGCACAAAACGGTTCATTAAATAAAGCAGCAAAGCGTTCAAGATTAATTGAACCAAATCAGCATCTACGACGAGGTCAGGAATGACGATGGCGACGATGATGAAAATCATGACGGCGATAATGACAGCGATGATGAAGACGTGCGTTGTAGACGGCGATGATGACAGCGATGATGACGAAGATTATGATGAGGGAGACGATGGTGAAGACGGCGATGATGAAAACGATGACGAAGACGATACTAATGACGTTGACGGCGATGATGTGGTTGGCGAAGGTATCGTTGATGATGGTGATGAGACAGTCAAAAGATGAATACAGCGATGTCTTTGTTGATACAGTACGTTAATGGCGAACACAGCGATGGTATATAGCTGACGACGAATATGATGATGGTGAGGTGATGATCATGACGACAATCAACGTGTCAACAAAACACAACAGATGGTGGTGATTGAAGAGACAGATGTCGATAAAAGATACTGAGTCGATGATAAACCATTGTCAAAACAATTAAATGTAGGGTGCGGAAAACCATAGACAAAAAAACTGTTCTATTCTCGCTGCACGGAGTCGAATAAAAGCGAAGTCAATGAAGTGCAAAATAGTCAAAAATAAATCTTGCAAAAATGCAAGTCGTTTGGTAAGCAAGTCCACCGGGACTTGTCCGGGGACGAAGTCGTTTGATCCTCGGATAAAAATTCGACCGGCACGATAAAATAAACACAGTGACAACATGTGTGTACCGATATAAAAATTCTCACTGATTTCCGCATGGAAAATCAAAGCGAAGCCCCAATCACCACTGCAGCGTGATTGGTTTAATTATAATTTAAAATACGCGTATACAATAACATGTCAGTATACGCGATATACGTAATAATGAAAACTCTACGTCATAATAGAATATAGTTACGAACCAGACAGAACCGGTTGGAACATGTCTGTAATGCCAGACAGCGGAGTGGAAAAAGTACCACGCAAGGGAAATTAATTCACCATAGCCGCCATCTTGAAAATGGGACGACAATACTTATTAAACATGTACAAATCAATGCATAAAACTCGTAAAGCGTTATTATACATACTCACGAGCATGTCATTGGTGTATTTATGGATCTTAGCAAAGCATTTGACACACTTGACCATTCAATTCTTCTTTCTAAGCTAGAGCACTATGGAATAAGAGGTATAGCTTTACAATGGCTTGCGAGTTACTTATCTATGAGAAGACAATACACTTATTATAACTCTGTTAACTCTGACATTCTGTATCTTAAATGTGGTGTTCCGCAGGGATCCATCCTGGGCCCATTATTATTTCTTATTTATATCAATGATATTTGTAATGTATCTAAAACTTTAAATTATACTTTATTTGCAGATGATACGAGTGTTTTCTTGTCTCATCGTGAAATTAACACTCTTGAACGGAAACTAAATTCGGAACTGCCAAAGTTGACTCTTTGGTTTAGAAGTAATGTGCTCTCTCTCAATGTGCTTAAAACAAATTATATTCATTTTAGAGGTAGAAAATCTAATGACAACCTTGCTCTAAATATTAAACTAGATGATATTTCTGTAGAGAGAAAGACATGTACACAGTTCCTTGGGTGTCTATATCAATGAAAAACTTGACTGGAGCAACCATGTAGAAACACATTGTTACACCAATCTCCAGAAATATTGGCGTACTGTACAGAAGAAAATGTTTTGTTTCTGATAGAATATTACTTATGCTATATAACAGTCTAATTTTACCACATATCTCCTATTGTAATATTTTTGAGCAACATCCAAGTGTGTGACTAATAATATTCTTCTGCTGCAAAAGAAAGCTGTACGCACATGTACCCGAGCTGGTTATCGTGACCATGCTACCCCACTATTTGTTAAACTAAAATGCTTAAAGGTTGATGATATTAACTTCCTCCAAATTGCCATATTTATGTTCCGTTTTAATATCAAATTGTTACCTACTTCATTATCTTCAATGTTCCAACCTAATAACATGGTTTACTCATATTCAACAAGGCAGTCATCGAATTTACATGTGGTCAATCCTCACACTACATTAGACATAGGAGTCCAGATGTATGGAATTCTCTACCTAACAATATTCGAAATATAAAATCACCAAGCTCCTTTAAAAGAGCACTCAAGTGTATTATCATTTCACAGATGTAAGATATTACTTACAAATATAAATCTATTATCAGTTCTCATTATATCGAACATAAGTTTTTACTAGACTTAACAATTAAACTTCTGTTTTTTTTCTTGTTCTTTGTAAATAGTGTAAATAGTTCACAACCCTTTAGGAATTTTATTTGTCATATATTATATATTTGAAAGGTGTTGTAACGATTCAAGCTCTATTTGCTTATGTTTCATCACCTTTGTGTGTTCATTCTTTTAACTGTATAATAGTTGCAACTTGTCTTTGATAAAACATGGTTATATTCTTTTTCACGTGAAGTCAATTCAAATGGATTGTAAAATTGAAAATGATTTTTTATATTATATTCTTTTTCATGTGATGTTAACTCCAATAAATTGTGAAATTGTGAACATGCATGAATAAATAAATAAATAAATAAAAGTTTAAAATCGTGACATTTGGTCACTACAGACTTATTATAAGTTATTGTACTTATGACATTAATTATTAAAACTAAGTTATGAAGACCCTCATTGTTGTTTTATATATTCTGGTATTTCTCATTAATTGGTATGATATACTGGCCCTTTCAACAGGTCTGTAACTTCCCCAGTGTCTGATTATGTGTTCATGTTTGTATCCATTTTCATTGTTGACGGCATTCATAGGTTGTAAGCTAAACTAATCTTGCACTGGTAATCTTTTCCATATGATTTTTGATAGTTGGGTTTCTAATCTGCCGTCATATAAGCTCTTTGAAATAGTGACAATAAATTTCAGGTCAGACCTACTGGTTACTGCTTTTCATGCAAATGTAAATAATCATAAAGTGTCTATAAAACAATGGAGCACATCTTCCCAGGTTTTCACAGTGTGTAACGATTGTTAATAATGATACTAAACAAAGTTTAATCCAGGCATAAGTAGAATATTTTCAAAATGAAATTATAACGTCACTCTTAACTTCTCTTTATCTCTTTCTCCCCATTTACTGTTTAGTCATTACATGCACTTCATTGAGTGGCCCTATCCATGGTTCTGTATCTTGTTCAAACTCTGCCAATGTTGGTTCCCGCTGTACCTACTCCTGCTCGACAGGATACCGGACATCAGGGGGATCTGTGACAAGAAGTTGTTCAAGGTCTGGGAAATCTGGTACTTGGAGGGGATCTGCCCCTGCATGTGTCCGTAAGTTGACGGTTCCAAATTTCTGTCTACCCCGACTGGATAAGAGTTGCAACATATCTATCAAACACAGTAAACATGAACACATTTTTATCATTTTTATCATTTTTATCCAGTGTACTTGGGGGGGGGGTGTCACTTTGACTTTATGCTATGAGAAAACATTCACACTAGCTATCACTTGTAAGACAGAAACATCACTGAGACATTGTTTTTCTGCATGTAAATCTACAGGTATATCATGTGGCACCCTCTCCAGTCCGCCCAATGGCCAAGTCAGTTGCTCTGACAGCAGTTACTACAACAGTCTCTGCAGCTTTTCCTGCAACGAGGGATACTCTCTTCAGAGGAGCTCTTCACGTTTGTGTGCAGTATCTGGAAGATGGTCAGGCTTCAACACTTCCTGCGCAGGTAGGATCAATGGAATTCTGGAAAGTTTGAGCTTGGGCAGTTCTGGATCCAGGATTCTTCAGTGGGGGAGGGGGATGATTGTAGGTTCCATGCGCCTTTTAACAATGTTGAGTCACATGACCTATTTTGTGTGCCACATAGGTGTGTAGACCCAGTATGATTGAACAAAAATTATTTTCTTGGTCATGCAGTTTCAATTCTCCAAGTAGTCAAAGCATTTTGGCAAGACATATATGTACTTGTGCAGAGTTGTGCTACACAAAAATGTGTGGGATGGATTAGATGTTTATACATGTGTATATTCAATATTGTTTACATTACATACTAACTGATTTGTGATCGAAACAGTTCTGTGACAGAGCTCAAATTTCTTCGAGTTTGAGAAATGTTATTAAAAAAAAAATCAAGTTGAGACTACACAAATATTTAAGATTCAAGATTCAAGATAAATTATCGTCATGTAAAAAATACATAAAATTTGTTTTCGGAGATTTAAAGGTGAATACATGTAAATAAATATATAAATACATACAAAATAATTACATTTTAACATGACATTTAACAATCATCAATCATCACAATTTTAAGTATGTTGCATAAAAAGAATAAGATTATAATGAAGTAGGCAGTCAGAGGCGGCCCTCCCGGGGGCAGGGGGGAGAGTGCCCTCCCACTTTTTCAAGCACCCAAAAAGTGCCCCTTTTACATAGAAAAAGTGCCCCTTTAACTTTGTAAGAAGTGCCCCTTTTTACATAGGAATAGTGCCCCTTTCACATTCACAAGTGCCCTTATTAATTTGTAAAAGTGCCCCTTTCCCTTTTCAACATTAATAAGTGCCCCTTTTATTTGGACACGTGCCCCTTTTACTTCCCATTTTCCTTGCAATAAGTGTCCATTTTCCATTCTCATAAGTGCCCGTTTTAATCTCTAGTACTTGCCCCTTTTCAGGTACGAGAAGTGCTCCCTTCACCTTTGATAATTGCCCTATTCAAATCTGAGAGGTGCCTCTTTTACTTTGACAAGTGCCCCTTTTCCTTTGTAAGAAGTGCCCCTTTCCCTTTTAATAACTACCCCGATTTTATCTCGGATAAGCGCACCTTATATTTTCACATGTGCCCCCTTTCCTTCCTAATAAGTGCCCTTTTTCCTAATGATAAGTGCCCCATTAAAAAAAGAGTCCCTTCCCCTTCTCATAAGTGCCCCTTCTCTTGTAAATGGCCCTTTTCAAGTACGAGCAAATACTCCGTTCCACTGCAGATAAGTGCCCCCTTCACCTCCGATAAATGCCCCCTTTAAAAATCTGATCGGTGCCCATTTTCTTTCAACCAATTTCACATTTTCCTTTATCATAAGTGCCCCTTTTTCATTGACATAAGTGCCCCTTTCTTTATCTGGTCATTGCCCCTTTTCAGGTGCCATAAGTACCTCTTTTCACCTCTGATAATTTCCCTTTTAACAAAGATACGTTCCCCTTTTCCTTTCTAATAAGGGACCTATCCCCTTTTCATAAATGCCCCTTTTCACCTCTTATAAATGCCCCTAGCAAAATCTGATGGGGGCCCCTATTCCGTCGACAAATGTCCATTTCCTATTCTCATGACTGACTTTTTTCATCCCTGGTGAGTGCCTGTTTTTGAGGGTGTAAGAAGTGCCCCATTTTCGCCTCTGATAATTACTCTTTGTACTTTGACAAATGCTCCTTTTCTTTTCTGATAAGTGTCCCCTTTTCCTCTCATCATTAAACGCGCCCCTAATTTCAAGCGACTAAGAGCAATTTCCCCATGCTCGCTCGCTACGCTCGCACGCATCTATAGATGATATACTTATGTTACTTATCAAAAGGTCTTTTCAGTCTTCCGTTATGAGAATGTGCTTATAACCCCATCCGGATTGGGTTTTTTGCTCTTTATAAGATGTAATTTTTCGCACTGCGACCTCAAAAATCTTTAAAATTTTCCTCGCTCGCTTCGCTCGCTCGCAAATCATTTTTGAGACCATCACACCAAACTGCAAAGTATGATGCTTAAGCAATATCTTGTATGGTGTATAAAGTGAAACAAATATTAAAATCATCCCTGATAATGTAATCACAATGTAGGGGTATATACCAATGTCTAAAAAATTGTATTTTTTCGCTTTGAGATTTCCCTTTGTAGGTGCCCTTTTTTCTTGGTGCCCCCCCCCCCCACTTTGGAAGTCGCTCGGCCGCCCCTGTAGGCAGTGCAATTTAAAAGCTTGTTTTGAGCTCGTGCATCCAGGCACTTGCACGCCAGAACACCTATTGACTGGATCTGGAGCAGTTCATGTACGTACCCATGGATATTTGAGGAGATGAAATGAGGTATTCGTCCTCTCACAGGTGCAAAATATTTAATATAGCTAAATTTGCAGAAAGCGACCTATAAGTGATATTCAAGTTCATGATTGTACTATATTTCACATGGATCACAATGTCCGTTTTTACGTGTACCATATGGTCACTCCTAAAATGTCGATGCATGAAGTCTAACCGTAAACGTGATGGACCTCATACCAGCAGATGTGCTGAGAAGTAAGGACTTTTCACGCACGTGTACAAAACAAATGGGAGAAAAATAAAAATTATTTTTGAAATACTTACTTTTAAATGCAATGCACCCTAATCATACTATTACCGTAAAAGACCGTAACAATCCAGTTCTGTAATTTCCAGCTGATTCACAGCTCAAAATCATGTAGAAAAACTGAAGAAACCGCCGCTGATTTTCCTACGTCGTGTCTTGTTTCGGTATTGTTTAGCGAATCGTCTAGTTAAAGCTCGTGATCCATGAAAACAAAATCGACCGCCCCAAAATCGGTCCCTACGTTCCGTTTTTGCGCCCGCGAAATTTTTAACGGGTTTTTACGTACGCGCGACATGGTAAGGTATTGATCGAATTATTTACGACCGATTTTTTGTATACGATATTACACGGAAATTCAGTGCGTGGCGACAAAACAAATGCACACAGTGAATACGAAAGGGCTGATCGGGAAGATTGACAGACTTCCGATTTTAATTTTTAAAGAACTTTTCCAACATCGGTAAGTTAAAAAGATTGTATTTTACTGCTATTTAGTTGTCATCAATTGTCGCTAAAGTAACGATTTTGAGTGAGCTCTAGTGAGTTTTGTACAGTGGTGTTTGAAATGTTGAGAATCAATAGAAGTGGTCTGAACAGTTTTTGATACACAAAAAGTATACTAATGCTGCTATGTGTGCCATATGGTAAGGACTAATAACAAAATCAAATTAAATAAGATAGTAAAAACTCTTTACCGTGCGCGAAAGCGAAGCTAATCATCGGTCATCGCGTCGGCGGAGGACTCATGGCGGGGCTAGCCCCCGAGGGGGGGTCACTATGGGATTGCTTCTGTCAATTTGCCTTTGTTTATAAACTACCTTGAGAAGAAACATTGTCTTCAACTATAACATTATAGTTGGTTGAACAAATCAGGTAGAGTTTTTGCTATTATCAAAAAGTTATATAGTTATGTTTTTTTGTCTGCAATACATTGAATTACTTTCACGAGAAAAATGTTGATTTGGGCACCCATAACCACCATGGGCCAGGGCAAGGTAACTATTTTGGGGTTGCCCCGATCGTCCTTGACACATTGGGCCAACTGGCTGCCTCGGTAAAGCGGTGAGCCTTTTTCTATAGCCCTATATATTCAAGTAGTAAGTTTCAGAAATTCCTTGAATTACTTGCCCGTGAATAATCTTGTTTTGGACACCCTTAAACCCCATGGGCCAGAGCAAGCTAACTAACATTGGGTTGCCCGGATTGTACTTGACCCGTTCGGCTAGCTGCTTGCACCGCTAAAGCCGTGAGGCTATTTGAATCATGAATATCATATATCCTACGAGTTTTCGAGCATGAATGTCGAATATCCAACCAACTTCATACTTTGAATATGAATGTCGAATATCCAACCAACTTTACAATTTGAATATCGAATATCCAATATCCAACAAACTTCACGCCGCTACGTTGAGAGTGTGTTATTTAATTTATCAGCTGATTGGGCGCGCCACACGGAAACGGTACAGAAGCTTGACTAAGTAGGTTTATATACCTCTCTTATTATGTTGAATAAATCTAGTCATCTGATTGGTCGAAATTGGAGTCGTGATTTTAGCCATGCCCGCAAAGAAACGAACTATTCCAGTTGCCCCGGGTAACGAGCCGCCTAGTTAAATTTTGCTGAGATCCCCATTGGTTTACGTGTAAAAAGTTTATTTGTGCGAGCGCGGATACCATAAAGTGTGTGTGCGATTCCCGAATGATCGTAAAATTCAGGCAACTTTCCAGCGAAGATAAACAGACAGTGCAGTGTCTCAGATTATCTGTCATTCTGTGATGTTTTAACCAATCTTTACTCAAGAAAATGATAATAAGGTAATAATCAATCAATTATGTGGACTGCTTTAATATTGGAGACATAGCTGTTTCTATACTGGCTCTCGGGGACGTTACATCCTGCTATGACCCCTCGGTGCGCCCTGGGTCCCGCCTTGGGGTCATATCATGTAACGTCCCCTTGAGCCTGTTTGGTTCGAGTTGGGGGTTAAATTGGCTTATGGTTGGTGTCGGTGATGATAAGTATAATGCCAACACACATCGGAAACAACTTTGTCGATAATCAGTCACGGGATCAATCAATCAAAAGCACCCAAACACTTCCCAATCAATTTAAATTGCGAAATCAGACAAGGAAAATTTAAGATTATTTTAATGGTATGATCCATTGTATATTTAGACAGGTAACAACAAATGTATAATCAATTAATAATGTATGCGATAAACCGTCGCAAAACCCATGAAAGGAATCAAATAAATAATGACAACCGCGTAAGTGGTGGTTTACTTGTCATGCGGGAGACTGCCCCGAAGTACAAGAAATATTGTTCTGGTTTCGAACCTAAAAATGACTAACAAAGTAGTTAAAGTGAAATAAAGATGCAGCCCCTTTATTTAGGCTACGAAAATACAAAAATATAGCCTCTTTAATGAGGCGGTGTGCATCGATGCCAAATATAAGTACATGTATAGGCCTTTTATGAGGCAGAGTGTACAAATACATAAAGTAGGCCTTTTTATGAGGCAGCATATACAAATTCAGCAATGCTATCAGTCACAAAATCTTGCCTTCATGTAACAGTTCATAAGTAAAGTGTTTTGGTACGTAAGTCGGCTATATAACGTATCACAGTATTAATACTTAAAACTAAAGGGAATTAATTACGGGTAGATCTACCTCAGAAGTTCGGAAGGCGAATTGGAGTTCGTCTTCGTCGGTGGCGGAGATCACGTGGTGTCTGCGATGTTGGTTATGTGAGTCTTTGGAGTCTTGGACGTGTAGGCTTATCCTAGTTCGTTGACGGCGACGTCGATTGAATGGCTGCTACATCGGATGATAAAGATGAGCGTGACGAGGATCAGTACTTCGACGATAGTGTCGTGAAGACCGAACTAGGATGTCGTGAAGATCACTCGAGGGCAGTGGCGGATCTAGCTTTTTGCTAAGGGGTCACCAAATGACGATGCGGAGCATCGTCCACGAGCCGCGAAGCGGCGATGCGATTTTGTTGTTGCTATTTTGAACCCCCGTAAGTGATGTTTTCCTGGCATCTACTAACACGATGGAGACCATAAAAAGCAGTGCATGATAACGTCTTTTAAAATCAAATAACAGTTTAAACTGTTTGACCAAATGGTGACGCGGAGCAAAATTAGATGATTAATGCATATTATAATGAACTAAGACATGTGTTAAAGGAAAGTAATCATTTACGAAATACTAGAGAGCGATAGTGAATGTTCTTCTATCTTATGGCATGGTTACATAAATATTATACAAGACAGTTTTGAAGTTCATGATAAAAACGATTGTTTGTCCACTACAAATCTTTAGAAACAGCTATGCCCCTCATAGCAGTCAATATATCCAAGCCATGATCTTGAGCAGTTCGTGTACGTACCGACGGTTATTATTTTGAGGAGATGAATTGAGGAATTCGTCCTCTCACAGGTGAAAATATATCTCAGATAGCTAAATTTGCAGAAAGCAACCTATTTAACTTATAAGTGATATACAAGTTGATGATTGTACCTAATTATTTCACATGGATCACAATACCTGTTTTTACCTGAACCATATGGTAAGGACTACTAACAGAAACAAATAAAATAAAATAGTAAAAACTCTCCACCGGCCGCGAGGGCGAAGCGAATTATCGGTCAGCGCGTCGGCGGAGGACTCGTCGAGCGGCTCGGCTGGGGCTTGATCTGGGAGGGATCTGTGGAGAGTGGAGACGGTGGGGTTGAGAGATTAGCTAAAGTGAAGCAACGCAATAGTTAACAATGTTCATGATCAAGTTATGGTTTAAAGTACTACGTCAAAAGACAAAATGTGTAAAAAAAAACTCCTCCAAGGCCAAGCAACCAGATTTTTTGTCTACTCTAATGATAGCTAGGTGATGGCTGCTTCTTGAAGTTTTACTTTGATGGACTTATTATAAGTAATTGTAGTAATGACATTAATTATTAAAACTAAGTTATGAAGACCTTCATTGTTGTTGTAAAAAATTCTGATGTTTCTTATTAATTTTGCATAATAATAATATGTTTCGCATAAGTATAATATTTTCAAAATGAAATTATAAATTTACTCTTAACTTCTCTTTATCTCTTTCTCCCCATTTACTGTTTAGTCATTACATGCACTTCATTGAGTGGCCCTATCCATGGTTCTGTATCTTGTTCAAACTCTGCCAATGTTGGTTCCCGCTGTACCTACTCCTGCTCGACAGGATACCGGACATCAGGGGGATCTGTGACAAGAAGTTGTTCAAGGTCTGGGAATTCTGGTACTTGGAGTGGATCTGCCCCTGCGTGTGTCCGTAAGTTGACGGTTCCAAATTTCTGTCTACCCCGACTGGATAAGAGTTGCAACATATCTATCAAACACAGTAAACATGAACACATTTTTATCATTTTTATTCAGTGTACTTGGGGGAGGGTGTCACTTTGACTTTATGCTATGAGAAAACATTCACACTAGCTATCACTTGTAAGACAGAAACATCACTGATACATTGTTTTTCTGCAAATCCACAGGTATATCATGTGGCGCCCTCTCAAGTCCGTCCAAAGGCCAAGTCAGTTGCTCTGACAGCAGTTACTACAACAGTCTCTGCAGCTTTTCCTGCAACGAGGGATACTCTATTCAGAGGAGCTCTTCACGTTTGTGTGGAGTATCAGGAAGTTGGTCAGGCTCCAACCCTTCCTGTGCAGGTAGGATGAATGGAATTCTGGAAAGTTTGAGCTTGGGCAGTTCTGGATCCAGGATTCTTCAGTTCTCCATGCCCCTTATAACAATATTGAGTTACATGACTTATTTAAGATCTAAGATTAAAGATCAAGATTCAAGATAATTTATTGTCATGTAAAAAAGTACAAAACAATTTTTACGGACATTCGAAGGTGCATACATGTAAATAAATATATAGATACATACAAAATAATTACATTTTAACATAACATTTAACAATCATCAATCTTCACAATTTTAAGTATGTTCCATGAAAAAAACAAGATTATTATGAAGTAGGCAGTGCAATTAAAAAGCTTGTTTTGAGCTCGTTCATCCAGGGACTTCCACGCCAGAACACCGATTGACTGGATCTGGAGCAGTTCACGTACGTACCCATGGTTTTTTGAGGAAATGAATTTAGGAATTCGTCCTCTCACAGGTGAAAATGTATCTCAGATGGCTAAATTTGCAGTAGGCGACCTATAAGTGATATTTAAGTTGATGATTGAACCTTATCTCACATGGATCACAATTCCTGTTTTTACGTGTACAGTCTGGTAAGGACTAATAACAACAAATGAAATAAGATAGTAAAAACTCTCCACCGCGCGCGTGGGCAGAGGACTCGTCGAGGGGCTCGGCTAGCTCTTCATCTGAAAGGGATCTGTGTAGAGTGGAGACGGTGGGTTAAGAGGATAGCTATAGCGATAGCTATCAATGTTTATTATCTAGTCATGGTTTAAAGTACTACGTCAAAAGACAAAATAGGTCCCCAAAAAACTCCACCAAGGTTAAGCACCAAGATTTTCTGTCTACTCTAATGGTTCAGGTAATGGCTGCTCATCGATGTTTTACTTTGATAGACTTATTATAAGTTATTGTAGTTATGACATTATTATTAAAACTAAGTTACGAAGACCTTCATTGTTGTTTGTATAAATTCTGATGTTTCTCATATATTGTTATGGTATACTGGCCCTTTCAACGGGCCTGTAACTTCCCCAGTGTCTAATCATGGGTTCATTTTTGTATCTATTTTGATTTTTGATGGCGTTCATAGGTTTAAGGCTATAATTAATCTTCCACTGGTGATCATTTCCATATGATTTTTGATCGTTAGGTTTCTAATCTGCCGTCATATAAGCTCTTTGAAAAAGTGACAATAAATTTCAGGTCAGACCTACTGGCTATTGCTATTCATGCAAATGTGAATTATCAGAAAGTGTCTAAAAAAGAATGGAGCACATCTTCCCAGGCTTTCACAGTGTGTAACGATTGTTAATAATGATACTAAACAAAGATTAATCCAAGCATAAGTATAATATTTTCAAAATGAAATTATAACGTCACTCTAAACTTCTCTTTATCTCTTTCTCCCCATTTACTGTTTAGTCATTACATGCACTTCATTGAGTGGCCCTATCCATGGTTCTGTATCTTGTTCAAACTCTGCCAATGTTGGTTCCCGCTGTACCTACTCCTGCTCGACAGGATACCGGACATCAGGGGGATCTGTGACAAGAAGTTGTTCAAGGTCTGGGAATTCTAGTACTTGGAGTGGATCTGCCCCTGCGTGTGTCCGTAAGTTGACGGTTCCAAATTTCTGTCTACCCCGACTGGATAAGAGTTGCAACATATCTATCAAACACAGTAAACATGAACACATTTTTATCATTTTTATCCAGTGTACTTGGGGAGGGTGTCACTTTGACTTTATGCTATGAGAAAACATTCACACTAGCTATCACTTGTAAGACAGAAACATCACCGAGTCATTATTTTTCTGCATGTAAATCTACAGGTATATCATGTGGCGCCCTCTCAAGTCCGTCCAAAGGCCAAGTCAGTTGCTCTGACAGCAGTTACTACAACAGTCTCTGCAGCTTTTCCTGCAACGAGGGATACTCTCTTCAGGGGAGCTCTTCACGTTTGTGTGGAGTATCAGGAAGTTGGTCAGGCTCCAACCCGTCCTGTGCAGGTAGGATGAATGGAATTCTGGAAAGTTCGAGCTTGGGCAGTTCTGGATCGATCCGAGATTCTTCAGTAGGGGAGGGGGAGGAGAGAGGTGTAGGGTCCATGCGCCTTATAACAATATTGAGTCACATGACCTATGTTGTGTGGCACATAGGTGTGTAGGCCCAGTATGATTGAAGAAAAAAGAGATTATTTTCTTGGTCAGTTTCAATTCTCCAAGTAGTCAAAGCTTTTTGGCAAGACATACATGTACTTGAGCATGCAGAGTTTTGCTACACAACAATGTGTGAGATAGATTGGAGATTTATACATGTGTATATTCCATATTTTTTACATGAAATACTAACTGATTTGTGATCAAAACAGTTCTGTGACAGAGCTCAAATTTCTTCGAGTTTGAGAAATGTTTTTTGAAAAAAAAAATCAAAATGAAACTACCCGAATATAAGTGGATCTGGAACAGCTCGTGTACATACCGATGGTTATTTTTTTGAGGAGATGAATGGAGGAATTCGTCTTCTCGCAGGTGAAAAATATATCCCAGATAGCTACATTTGCAGAAACTGACCTATAAGTGATATTCAATTTGATGATTGTACCTTATTTCACATGGATGACAATTCCCGTTTTTACGTGTACCGTCTGGTAAGGACTAATAACAAATTAAATAAGAAAGTAAAAACTCTTCACCGTGCGCGTAGGCAAAGGACTCGTCGAGGAGCTCGGCTGGGGCTTTTTCTGGGAGGGATCTGTGGAGAGTGGAGAGTTGAGACGGTGAGTTTGAGAGGATAGCTATAGTGAAGCAACGCGATAGTTATTACAGTGTTTATGATCAAGTTATGATCAAGTACTACGTCAAAAGACAAAAAGTGTCAAAAAATCCTCCAAGGCCAAGCACTCCGATTCTGTCTAAACTGTAATGATGGCCAAGTTATGACATTAATTATTAAACCTAAGTTATTAAGACCCTCATTGTTGTTTTGATAAATTCTGGTATTTCTCATTAATTGGTATGATATACTGGCCCTTTCAACAGGTCTGTAACTTCCCCATTGTCTGATTATGTGTTCATGTTTGTATCCATTTTGATTATTAAAGGCATTCATAGGTTGTAGGCTAAAATAATCTTGCACTGGTGATCTTTTCCATATGACTATTGATAGATGGTTTTCTAATCTGCCGTCATAGAAGCTCTTTGAAATAGTGACAATAAATTTAAGGTCAGACCTACTGGCTGATGCTTTTCATGCAAATGTGAATAATCATAAAGTGTCTATGAAACAATGGGGCACATCTCCCCAGGCTTGTTAATAATGATTTTAAGCAAAGTTTAATCCAGGCATAAGTATAATATTTTCAAAATGAAATTATAACGTCGCTCTAAACTTCCCTTTATCTCTTTCTCCCCATTTACTGTTTAGTCATTACATGCACTTCATTGAGTGGCCCTATCCATGGTTCTGTATCTTGTTCAAACTCTGCCAACGTGGGTTCCCACTGTACCTACTCCTGCTCGACGGGATACCGGACATCAGGGGGATCTGTGACAAGATTTTGTTTCGGGTCTGGGACTTCTGGTATTTGGAGTGGATCTATCCCTGCGTGTGTCCGTAAGTTGACGGTTCCAAATTTCTGGCTACCCCCACTGGATAAGCGTTGCAACATATCTATCAAACACAGTAAACATGAACACATTTTTATCATTTTTATCTAGTGTACTTGGGGGAGGGTGTCACTTTGACTTTATGCTATGAAAAAAAATAAACACTAGCTATCACTTGTAAGACAGAAACATCACCGAGTCATTGTTTTTGTGCATGTAAATCCACAGGTATATCATGTGGTGCCCTCTCCAGTCCGTCCAATGGCCAAGTCAGTTGCTCTGACAGCAGTAATTACTACAACAGTCTCTGCAGCTTTTCCTGCAACGAGGGATACACTCTTCAGGGCAGCTCTTCACGTTTGTGTGGAGTATCAGGAAATTGGTCAGGCTCTAACCCTTCCTGTGCAGGTAGGATGACTTGAATTCTGGACAGTTTGAGCTTAGGCAGTTCTGGATCCAGGATTCTTCAGTGTGTTTCAGTGGGGGAGGGGGGAGGGAATGATTGCAGGGTCCATGCTCCTTATAACAATATCATTGAGTCACATGAACCTATTTTGTGAGGCACATATGCGTGTAGGACTATTACGATTTCAGGCCAGTGGCGGATCCAGGGGGGCCGGGCCCCCTCCCCTGGCCAAAAAACAGGTAAAAACACCCTTTTTTGGGTTGAAAAAAGAAGATGGGCCCCCTCCCCTGGCGCTCAGGGGTGGATTGATTTTCAAACTTTCGGGGGCAAAAAAAAGAAAAAAAGATTGTGCTCACCTGGTCACTTTCCACTCGCCGCCAAAAATACGCTTGGTGGCCGGGCAGTCGCCGCTGGGAGATAAGTCGGTCACTGGGCGGCGAGTTCAAAATCGGTCGGCGTTCGGGCAGCGCCAGCTCGATTTACCGTGGCGTCTACCTGATCATGGCTGGGTATATAAGGCGCTGCTCAGCGCGCTCCACAAGAGACAGCAGCTAGATTTATATCCGAAGTTTGTTTCACTGAAGAATTGCCCAAAACACGCAAGAAAATCCAGGGGCAAGTGGGGGAAAAGGCGCCTGGGCTGTGTGGAGGAGGCAGGGGGAAGGACAGAGCAAAAGCGTTGTTGATGACCAGCCTGGGGAAGCCACATATTATATACCCAGATTGCCCGTGAGAAATTCCCGGCGGGCCGCCGCAGGTATGCCTACGAGACACCTGCAGATGCCCCGCCGATCACCGACCGGCCGCCGGGCAATTTCTTTAAAATCAGCCGGTGGCCGGTGGGAGACCACCCGGGAATCAGTGGGTCATCAGTCGGTCACTGCCGGGACGCCGCGCGGAGAAGCTCCCCCATTTCGCCCAGTTTTGACCGAAAATTGACCGGCGACAGACGGGAAATCGACAGGGCACCGCCCAGGCATCGCTCGGGGTCTACAGCCTGCTCGACTTCTCCAAAAATCGTTGGGCGATGCCTTAATTCCAGTGGCGACCGAGCAGGCTATCGGTCGCCACTCTGAGTTGTGACCATAGCTTTAGCCTGTCATTGGCGAAAATATCTGTACGCGAAAATATCTATAAGTCGCCAAAATATCAGCTTATTCAGTATTTGAATTGGGAGGATAAGGAAAGCATATAAATGGCTTGTTAAAAAAGATCGTCACAAAATATACAAAAGAACAATAACTTTGGTACATAATTCACATAAAATCAAGATTACAAAAGGGGGGAGTGTGTGAGATAAAGATAATCGAGAAAAGGAGGAGGAAGCATTGCATTGCATTGCATTGGGTCCGAAACTCTGGAACGAGCTCCCTCTACGATTACGACAACTGTCGTCAACAGAAACATTCAAATCACAACTGAAAACTTATTTGTTTTTTTCGTCGAAATTATAGCAATATTCTACTATTTACTATGTCTAGGAGAATTTCATTTTTTTTTTTCTTTCTTATGTTTGTTACATGAATTTTTCTCTAAGCGCCATGAACACCGAAAGGTGGACCTGTGCGCTATACAAGTAGCCACTAATATTATTATCATTATTATAAACATTGACATTATAAGTTATTCGAATTTATCGAAGGAGATTGCTTATATAGTCGTTTAAATTGGTTGCAGACACAACTCCACCGAATTTCACAAATTGTCCAAATAGAATTGGTAATCAGTACACCACAACGACGGGGAGGACGGTTTGGTGGAGTAAACCTGATGCAACCGACAATGATGGCTTAGCTCCTGTATTGTAAGTATTTGCAAATCTCAATCACGTTGTACACGAGGCGCCATAGCAATAGACATTTGACTAATGTATTATAACTTGTAACTGTTTATTATCTCCCTAATCCCTGGTACCAGTCATTTCATTCACATTCTATGAAATAATGGCACCTCTGTGGGTGGAGTCCACTTTGCGTACATTAGTCGTTGATATGTCAGACAAGCATCTGGAAAGCTTTGTTGGTGCCAAGGGAAAACTTTTGTTAAAAAGTGTGCATAAAATTAGTAAACAGGTAAATGACGCCACATGTTCATTGGGTATTACAGGTATACTACTTCTAACAAATCATAGCAAAAAAAATATATATATATTATAAAGCAACAAAAAAGAAAACAGAAAACAAAACAAAAGAAATATTGGTACTTTGACCTTTTGTATGTGAACCTCTTCAAAATGGTCCTTCGAATTTTTAATCGGATTTTCATTTGTTGACGAACCAAGGCTACAGAATTGAAGTCTGTGTATAGAAGTATTTAAATCATATGACAATGCCATTGTACATTGCACTTGTAAATTTCCGTTATTCACTGAGCATTCACCGGGCGGCATAGAAAATAGAAACATTAAGCTCCGTTGAGCTTCAGACTGTTTTAGCTGCACATAGAATTCTTGTTAAGCCTTTTTACCGGCACTGTACACTCGGCACTTGACAAGCACAAGTTATGATAATACGCCAACGGCGGTCTGTACTATACTGGGAGAAGTAGAAGAAGAAACCAGGAGGGGGGCTCTAAAACATAGAGAACCTTCTTTATTTATTTAGAATATAACCTAAAAGGAATGCACTTTTAAAATGCAATTAATAATCAAAGTAATGATGATTTGTTTGGGTATAGCGTCACGCCATGACGCTCATGGCGCTCCAAATTATTGACCGGTTATAGTCGAGCGGCCAAATATTTATGTCGCGTTTTAATATAATTGGGTATCTACCTACACCTGGGTGGAGAGTGGCACATGTGGACCAATCAATGTCTTGCCGAAGTGGATACGTCACCGGACTTTGGATCACATTGGTCAAGGTTCGAATCCCGCCCTGGCACTAAGGTCCTTCGGCAAGACATTAATCTACATTTGCCACTCTGCACCACGGTGTAGTACGTGGGTTCCTGATAGGGATTTAGTCTTTGAATGCTTTAGATTCTTAGGGCAGCTGGGCTAAAGCGAGGGTAATGTAGATATTAATATCATCATTATTATCAATAGACTTCAGCACTAGTGGTTCTATAGCCCTCCCCCAAAAAAAAAAAAAAAAAAATCGCGAAGCACATTTAATTAATGCAAGAACCGTTATGCCCCAACCCCTCCGACAGACATCTCCACAATATTCTAGCAACACTGATGTAACCCTAAGTGATTTTTTTATATTTATGATGGATTTCCCCCCATATTTTAGTACAACGTCTGGTTCGGGTCCTGGTTCGACTTTCACAGCGGGTTCTCATTCTACAAGATACACTGCCCGAGACAGTGCCGGGAACCAAGCAACTTGTACCGTATCCTTTACGGTCATTGGTAAGATATGAATCGTTAGACAGAAAGAGAGAGAGAGCAGGCCTGATAATTTCCCGATTTAAATCGATTTCCCAATCAATTTTTTCCCGATTAAAAAAAAACAATTATTTAATTTTCATCATGTTTTTTTTCCTCCAAAAATGGATAGTCGCTGAGATCGATGTAAATCCGGTTTAAAGGGGGCTTTGGACGAATGGTCGCGTTCAGCCCTTTCATGGTGTGTAACCATTGTTAATAATGATATTGAACAAAGTTTAAGCTAGGCATAAGTAGAATATTTTCAAAATGAAATTATAATGTCACTCTTAACCTCTCTTTATCTCTTTCTCCCCATTCAGTCAGATGCACTTCATTGAGTGCTCCTATCCATGGTTCTGTATCTTGTTCAAACTCTGCCAATGTGGGTTCCCACTGTACCTACTCCTGCTCGACGGGATACCGGACATCAGGGGGATCTGTGACAAGATTTTGTTTCGGGTCTGGGACTTCTGGTAATTGGAGTGGATCTATCCCTACGTGTGTCCGTAAGTTGACGGTTCCAATCCCTGTCTACCCTGACTGAATAAGAGTTGCAACATATCTTTTAAACACTATATATGAACACATTTTTATTATTTCTACCCAGTGTACTTGGGGAAGGGGGATTTCACTTTGAATTTATGCTGTGAGAAAATATTCACACTAGCTATCACTTGTAAAACAGAAACATCAATGGCACATTTTTTTCTGCATGTAAATCCACAGGTATATCTTGTGGCGCCCTCTCCAGTCTGTCCAATGGTCAAGTCAGTTGCTCTGACAGCAGTTACTACAACAGTCTCTGCAGTGTATCCTGCAACGAGGGATACACTCTTCAGGGCAGCTCTTCACGTTTGTGTGGAGTATCTGGAAGTTGGTCAGGCTCCAACGCCTTCTGTGCAGGTAGGATGACTTGAATTCTGGACAGTTTGAGCTTGGACAGTTCTGAATCCAGGATATTTCAGTGGGTTTCAGTGGGGGAGGGGGGAGGGAATGATTGCAGGGTCCATGCTCCTTATAAAAATGCCATTGAGTGTGCCACATAGGTGTGTAGACCTATTAGGATTGACAAATATATAAGATTATTTTGTTGGTCAGTTCCAATTCTCCAAGTGGTTGAAGCAAGTAGCTACAGAATTTTGGCAATACATACATGTACTTGTGCTATACAACAATGTGTGGGGTTGATTGGATGATTAAAGTGATCCATTTGGAGTGTCATGGTAAAGAGGGTCATTCACCTCACTTTCAGTCAAGAAGTTGAGGGTTCAAATCCAAGCCCAGCACCAATGTACTTTAGTGAGACATTAATCTACATTGATTTCCTATAATGTGTATGTTGTATTCTAGATACCACTGCACCGGTCTTCACTATATGCCCCTCATCCCAGTCTGTCAATGCTAGCTCACTGTCCTCAAGTGCAACGGTCAGTTGGTCAGCACCAACTGTATCAGATAACTCGGGAGAATCCATCACCCCTCGCCTGGAAGGTGGGTCAACAGGACCGGGAACTTCTTTTCCAGAAGGCACCCATGCTGTAGCTTATGTCGCTGTGGATAGCTCCGGAAATGAAGCCTCCTGTCGATTCTCTGTCACTGTTGCAGGTCAGTCAAAGATAGGCATAATGCCACTGGCACACTTTCGCGATGTTAAAATTTGACATATATGTATATCATGAGCTCAGAAACCCTAGCCTGGCTTCCATGATAAATGGCTAATCCTGATTTCTGGTACTGTAATTGAGTCATTCTGAGTCTGGAGTATGGTAGGTAAATTGATCCATGGAAAGCAGAGGATTAAAATACCTATTTGGAGCTGGGTAGTACAAACTTTTTGCTGAGCTAGAGAAAGGAAAGTCTACTCCACCTAGTAGGAGGCTAGAGCTTACCATGTATTGTATATTTGAAAACTTTGAAAACATTGTTGAACTAACAGGGGTGGGCCCCATTTAACTCCAGACCCCCATATTGTGAATTGTTAACAGGGAGTAGATGCATGCAAACTCCAGAAATTATCACCTAGACTAAATGTGAATAAATTGATGTGGAATGCTGCTTTTGGAATATGAATGTTATTGCGATTCTCAAACTCATCGATTCTAATGGCGTTGAATATATCCCACCGCTGCCACCATTATAGGGGTCATTATATCCTGCATCAAAAATGTATTGGTTTTTGATTGGTTGAGAGCTCGTCACGTGACCAGAAATATTTCAACTATTTTAATGTTGCTCTGAAAAAGTACTATTTGGGAGTACTATTTGGGAGTAGAAGTAATATATGAGAGCACTATTTGGGGGTTGACATTTTTTTTTCAATTTTTTTTTTTTTTCAATTTGAAAATTTTATTTTATTTTTAATTTTTTCTAAATCTAATAATTCTTTTTAAAAAAATTGTGTATTTTATTTTTAGTAAAAATTGGTAATATTTCAAATGTTTCCCAAAAATTGTATTTAAAAAAAAAAATAAATTTGGATGCAGGATATAAAACAAATATACCTTGCCTTTTTTCGAGGTACTGGTTAAAACTATGGGCCTCAGTGACTCCAAAAGTACCATTAGCTTCGGGGCTGTGCCCCTCAGCAAATAGTACTATTGGAGTCATCTCTTGCGCATAGTTTTAACCAGAACCTCTCCAGACAGTGTATATCTGTATACTAATGAAGGGGTGACCTGACATTTGCTCTGGTGAAATATGCTCCAGGCTTTATATAGGGTAAGGGTTAGGGTTAAGTTGTAAGTCGGGTTTAGGGATAGGGTTAGGGTTTTGTGTAGTGTTTGGTCGAGGGTTGAAGTTCAGAAATCCATTAGTGTAGGAAAATTAACCACAAAGCAAATGTGTTGTGGAAACCACCAAATGACCACAGAGAGTAGTTCATTAACAAACATCACCTTTAAAGTACAAGTCCACTCCACTGAAAAGTTGAGCTGATTAGATAGACAAAAATCTAAAAAGCCCAAATATAACTTGGTTTTGGAAAATGGTGCTCAGATTTATTTTTAATAATTTTTTTTAATGAGCAAAAAACAAGTTAATGATCGAGTCGGTTGTGACGTAGGGTCCTCACAACACAGATTCGTAATGTAACCAAATTTAATGCATACGTCTTTGTGAAGTGCCTCGATACAAACTATTTCATTCACCTGATAAGAATAATGAAACACTATTATTCTTATCAGGTGAATGGAATAGTTTGTATAGAGGCACTTCACAAAGACGTATGCATTAAATTTGGTTACATTACGAAAATAGCCCGCTGGCACTTTCGTTGTGAGGAGCATACGTCACATCCGTACAGCAATATAAATGTTTTGCTCGAAATACCCGAAACAAAAATCGTTCTTAAAAATCACCTGATTGAAGTACGCCCGTGATATTGGGCAGTTTTTACCTTTGATTTATTTACAACATGTTATAATTTTTGAAAATCGGAGTAGACTTGGGCTTTAATTATATGTCTTCACATAAACTCATATTATTAAATTTGTTCAATTGCTTGGTGTTGAATGAATCCTGGATTGAATATGTTCCCCTGTCGTCACATGTAGATGACTTTCCATGAATTGCCTATTACTTTCCAGTTATCCGCTGCAGCAGTCTCTCTGCTTCTGCTCCACTCCAAGTGAACTGTCCAAACGGTGCAATAAGAGGCTCTGTCTGTACATACAGCTGTGGTGTCGGTTACAGGCTCCAGAGTCAAAGGTCACAGGTCAAATGCCAGAGGAGAGGTTTAGCCGGTTCGTGGAGTCAGCCACCGCCAACCTGTCAGAGTATGTGATGTGAAGTTTAAAAAAAAAATTACTTGAAGGGACGGTATAGTGGTTTATTCATTCAATCCTTGGCTGTTACTCTCCAAGAATCAAACAAAACTTAAAGCCCCTCTTAAGTGTTGGGAGCCCCAATTCGCCAAAAATATTGATAAAAGAATACATAATTTGGGTTTTTTTCTGTTGTACGCAGAAAACCTCTTTCACATTATGATACAGTTGGATTGAAATTTTGCCATCAAATTTTTGGGGCTCCCAACACTTTAGAGGGGCTATAAACATTCAGAACAATATAATAAAGTCTACAACAAGGATGCCAGTTTTCAGGCCATAGTCTGATTTCAGGCCCCGACACTTTTCCATTTCAGGCTTTCCAGGTTTTATATTGTACAGCACTTATGGGACTCCAATTTGTCAGTCTCTAGTCAATTTCATAGGGTGAAATCATCTGGTTGGTATCTTTGCTACAAATTTAGATATAATTCAGTGTAAATGTTCAAATCTATAAATAAACTTACATATTCAGTAAATATCTATGAATGCATGGCATCTG
Source organism: Mesocentrotus franciscanus (assembly GCA_037976565.1). Taxonomy (NCBI): domain Eukaryota; kingdom Metazoa; phylum Echinodermata; class Echinoidea; order Camarodonta; family Strongylocentrotidae; genus Mesocentrotus; species Mesocentrotus franciscanus. Next base: position 18,089,833 of record CP137683.1, on the reverse strand, counting down.
CAAAACAATTTATTAGGAAATAAATAAATGGCTGAAAATTCGCATATCACATATGGGACTCCAGTGTGTCAGAGTTTCTTTTCAATTTCATTGGAGGAAACCATCTGGTATCCTTGCTACACACATCAAATCTAAGTATGATTAAGTGTAATTGATAAAATGTATAAATAGACTTACACATAGTACAAACCTTTGAACGCATTGCTTCCGCAGAACAATTTTAGTCGAAAATATGTAAATTGCTGAACAATGAACAACAGAAAATTAGAGAATCAATTTCTTGTACACTTTCGGATAACACATGGTTGTTTTGATAATAATAATAATAATAATGATAATAATCTTTTATAGTCCACTCCAAATTTTATTAAACCGGAAATGGAAATTCTTTGTGCCCAATTGATCGTGAGCCCGGCAGCCACTGAGCAGCGCCAGATCGACATTGCTCTATCCCCTTATTGTTGAACGCCAAACAAGGTAGCAGCGACTCCCATCTTTTAACGTCTTTTGGTATGACGCGGCCGGGGTTCGAACCCACGACCTCCCGGTTGTGAGGCGGACGCTCTACTGACTGAGCCAACACACCGGTACATTTATAATTTATATATACATTTATAATACATTTATGTCCAATTTAACAGGGGCAGCATTTCATGAAACTATCATAAGTACAACTTTGCCCACATCTCATATGACACATGTTTCAATTGGATGTAGACAATCTTGTACTTTCGATGGTTTCATGAAACGTTGCCCTGAACTCCAAATGACTCTTAACGTGTCTTTGAGATGAGCAATCGATTTGCAGTTCATAACACCCTCACATATGACTCTGGTCATCTGATGTTGCCCCACAGTCCTGCAGTGTCCCAGCTTGGTTGCTCCTAGCCATGGCAGAATCATAGGATCTTGCTCAAGGAACTATGGCTCCAGGTGTAACTTTGCATGTGACGTGGGCTATGAGATAAGCAACAGTGCTCAGCAGTGCAGTGCCCAAGCAGGAAGTACTGAAGCCATCTGGGTAGGGTTGACGCCCACCTGCACAAGTGAGTGTGTTCTTCAGCTGTTCATTGGTGATAAAGTCAACCTGTATTGAATTGATTTGGAGTGGTTTAGTAGATTGAATTTTATCATAGCCAAAGACCAAAGACCACTGTAGTAGTAAACAAGTTATGGAATTGAAGAACTTTCAAGAATGTAATTTTTGAAGAAATGTCAGAAAGTGAACTTTTACAATTTGTGTTTCTCTGCTTCCGTAAAGGTAGCATTTTTTTAAAGTAATAACAAAATATGAGTTGGATACATGCAGCCCTGCACATCAACAATATATTTGGATGTCACCCGACCTTTAAATCATGTTGAGAGCCTTTTCAGATGTATAATGTATAATAATAATACCAGATCTTAATCTGTGTTATTATAATCATATGTGTATGACCACACAATGATTCCCTTTTTTAGACTTCATTAGCAGAAAATCAAAGGTTTTGAGATAAATATTGTACATTAACAGTAAGCGTAAATCTATAAAATTTGTGCTGCATGTTTACAGTGACAATAATTTGGTCATAGATGGGGTTTGTCCATAGCATCTGACATACACAAAAGTACACTGTACTATGCAGATTATTCATTTTCTTAAGATTGTTTTCTTCTCCATTTTCGTTCTATTTATTTTATTGCTTAGATTTTTCTCTTTAATTTCCCCCAAAAAATCTTGTCTTATAATACATAGATTTAATATTACATTGTTTTGAACTGACTATGTTCTTTGTTATGTATAATATATTTCAGGTATTTGTATATGTTGTAGGGCTTCTTTGGAAAGCAAGCCATCAAAAATGTATTTTTTGCCTTGAACGGAACTACCCTACAAAGATATAACTGAATAAATAAATCAACTAATAAATATCACATCTTCAAACTATCTTTTACCTCATACTCCATTATAGATCCAGTGCCACTTTGAGCAGACGTAGTCCATCAATGCGGAGCTCAACAACCGGGTGGGTAGGCGGCATGGGTGTCAGCAGAGACGACTTTGTTAAAGACGAGGGATTTACGTTTTATGGGAAATAGAAATTGTAATAGATATCCAGAAGGAGAGAAAAGGTAGATAGCGATGCCAGAGATGCAAAGCAATGTGGGTTTCGATTGACTGATTTTTTTCTTCTTTTTTCAGCTTCTTGTACACAGTTATATGAATAAGCTTGGCGTAGAAAAGGTCGGCATACACTCAAATTTACATAGTATATCGTTACCGTTCTTTTGGAAAGAGAAGATATATTTGATCATTAGATGCACATAGAATATTTCTTTCATTTTTTCTTAAACGAATATCATTGTCGAATTCAACACCAAGTCAATTCGTCATTGTCTTTACCCTACTATAATCATTATGCAAGTATATACACATGACAGGTAAATCAACGAATTGTCTCTTTTGACGTTTTCATCATTATGATTTCAAACGGAACGCTTGAATCCCCGCTACCCAATTTGAAATTTATATATCGGCTCACATCATATAGAGTTATGTATTTTATAACTGTCTAAATATGACAGATATTAATTATTCAAAATTTGAAATAATATTTTAGATTTAAAAAATATGCATTATATTTTTAACGTTTAATAAAATGAGTTATGTGAATAAGCTTGGCGTAGAAAAGGTCGGCATACACTCAAATTTACATAGTATATCGTTACCGTTTTTTTGGAAAGAGGAGATATATTTGATCATTAGATGCACATAGAATATTTCTTTCATTTTTTCTTAAACGAATATCATTGTCGAATTCAACACCAAGTCAATTCGTCATTGTCTTTAACCTACTATAATCATTATGCAAGTATATACACATGACAGGTAAATCAACGAATTGTCTCTTTTGACGTTTTCATCATTATGATTTCAAACGGAACGCTTGAATCCCCGCTACCCAATTTGAAATTTATATATCGGCTCACATCATATAGAGTTATGTATTTTATAACTGTCTAAATATGACAGATATTAATTATTCAAAATTTGAAATAATATTTTAGATTTAAAAAATATGCATTATATTTTTAACGTTTAATAAAATGAGTTATGTGAATAAGCTTGGCGTAGAAAAGGTCGGCATACACTCAAATTTACATAGTATATCGTTACCGTTTTTTTGGAAAGAGGAGATATATTTGATCATTAGATGCACATAGAATATTTCTTTCATTTTTTCTTAAACGAATATCATTGTCGAATTCAACACCAAGTCAATTCGTCATTGTCTTTAACCTACTATAATCATTATGCAAGTATATACACATGACAGGTAAATCAACGAATTGTCTCTTTTGACGTTTTCATCATTATGATTTCAAACGGAACGCTTGAATCCCCGCTACCCAATTTGAAATTTATATATCGGCTCACATCATATAGAGTTATGTATTTTATAACTGTCTAAATATGACAGATATTAATTATTCAAAATTTGAAATAATATTTTAGATTTAAAAAATATGCATTATATTTTTAACGTTTAATAAAATGAGTTATGTGAATAAGCTTGGCGTAGAAAAGGTCGGCATACACTCAAATTTACATAGTATATCGTTACCGTTTTTTTGGAAAGAGGAGATATATTTGATCATTAGATGCACATAGAATATTTCTTTCATTTTTCTTAAACGAATATCATTGTCGAATTCAACACCAAGTCAATTCGTCATTGTCTTTAACCTACTATAATCATTATGCAAGTATATACACATGACAGGTAAATCAACGAATTGTCTCTTTTGACGTTTTCATCATTATGATTTCAAACGGAACGCTTGAATCCCCGCTACCCAATTTGAAATTTATATATCGGCTCACATCATATAGAGTTATGTATTTTATAACTGTCTAAATATGACAGATATTAATTATTCAAAATTTGAAATAATATTTTAGATTAAAAAAATATGCATCATATTTTTAACGTTTAATAAAATGAGCAATTATATTCATAAATATGATTGATATAGTTGGCCAATCATACAACATTTGTCTACATCAATAACCCACTTATTGTAATGGCCAAAATTAAACTGATTGAATCTTTGCGCAGCACAAAACGTACGACCATTCGGTACAAGGGTCTAAAATTGCAATTCCTAACTTCGATTCGACAGTTAAAGGTCGTTATTTTCCCACAAAAAGACGTGTTTAAATTTTGAGGGAAGTTCTAAATTAGTACTATCTTTCAAATGCCGTTGGAATTTAACCTTTTCATTGTTGTTGGCCACAGCCCTGCAAATGGGACTGTACTGGGCTATTTTAGCACCCACCCGACCCCCTGTGATCTCGGCCGTCGAATGTCCGATGAACACGAAAATGTGCAAATTTTGTCGTTTAAGCCGAATTAATTATGCAAAATGCTAATTTTATGCATTTTACAGAAAACTACATATTTGTCTCTAGAGTTGTGAAGAATCTTGAAAATGTATTAAATAAATCCTTCATTTCAAATTTATGAAGTTTCATTATTTGTTATGATATTTGAAAATGCATAGGTTAATTTGCATAAATTATGAATACGCAAATTACGCATTCATGGATGTCAAATCTGCAAATATACAGGAACTAGAATCATTACAAAAATTGTCAGACTCCACTTTTTGAATGTTGACACTCATTATTTATATGTCACTTCTTTTCGAACACAAAAACATTAATTTGATGTAATTAATAACGATAGTTTATGCAAATTTTATGCGATTTTCAAATATTTGGCCTTATTTGAGCTTTTTTGGTGATTTTTGTGATTTTTTTGTGGTGAAAGTATGTCTAGCACTGTGAGCAAAGCCAAACACAATCATTTAACCCTCTTTCTCACTGTAGAAAAATATTTCTCCACTACCCATCTGCATATCACTGCGCGATAGCTCAGTTGGTAAAGCAGTGGTCTCGTAATCCGGCGACCCGGGTTCGAAACCAAGGCATTAATCCATATTACCATAATACCAATACCAATCTCCGAAATTCCCCCAGTACAGTAAGGGTTAATGCTAGTTCAGATATGAAGGGGGAAAATAAGCTTCTCTTTTTGTTGACATGACATGTAAATGAATGGCAGCAGCGCTCAATGAAGGTCCTGTCTGTATTGTCATGGACGGGGGTGTTTGGACGTGGGAGTGCGGCTGAAGCGTCTAAACCCATATTCATTTTTAAGGGTCATTTTGGCAGAAAATGGTACCCATTAGTAGGAACTTCAATTTAAAACGCAACCCATGTTGAAGGTTTTGCCGTATTCCATTTGCATGAATGATTTACACTTTCACACGGCGTTTATTGCTTACACAGAATGTTGTTTTGCTTACGCTCGAGGACGGGGGGGGGCGGTGGGCGAATACCCGTTTATAAATTATTCAGAAGCGGAGCTCAATTTAATGATATTGATAACTCTGTGCGACAATCGGCGAGGACTTTGGATAAAAAAGCGAAGTGATTTCAATTATTTTTGCGGGATTTTGCATATGGAATTTCACTTTAGCGAGATTATGGGTGAGATATTATCCTGAAGAAAATAGTAACCAAAATCCGAAAAATGAGGGCACTTATAGGGATTTTTTCAGCACAAAATCATACCCCATCTTTAGGGATTTTTTGCAAAAAAATAACCCATTAGAGCGGCACATTCCCGTATACCGTATTAAGCGAGTACCCCCCCCCCACCGGGCATGAGTTGAAAAGTAAAGCCCTATTACCATCCAAAAATATATAGACACTGAAGATTTTGTATTCAATGTGTGGCTAAGTAATATCTGATTTCGATGTTTTATTTCAGATTTCGTAAGAGGTTTACAAAGCAAATCGACAAATAGGGGGAGGGGAGGGGGCTTTGTGGAACAGATTGTAAATACCCCTCCCCTTCCATTAAAAAAATCCGTCAACTGTTACAGTTGTTATGGTTGTTGATCAGATCAGAATTTATACACTGTTGATCTACTTTTACACAATGTTTAAATAGCAATCTTAAGTTTATCTACCATTTCTTTTCTGCAATATGGAATCGCGTGTTCAAAAGGCGACATAGGCACAGACATTCAATACACAATCCAAAATCAAGTTAATTTATCAACATAAGTCGACCTATGTCATACGCATTATACTACATTACAAAAATGCAATAATGAGAACAAATTAGCTCAGAGAATTGTACATATATATATTACCTCATACCAGGTCATGGATTTATGTATTACTTGTACTTTTAAATGATTAACGTTAACGACATAACTGTTAACGAACAGCAATCTGTCGATTGTCAATATTACTTACCAGAAGAATTTAATTCTACACTTACGGATAATTGTACAAATTTTGGTCTATTTTACTCTAATGCCAGAAGCTTGGTAAAAAATTACGATAAAATTTGTTTATTGTTGTCTGATATTACATTTCCATTCTCTGTAATTGGAATTACTGAAACCTGGTTGACTGATAACTCTCCGAACTTATTTGAAATTTATAATTATTCATTTGTCCACCATAACAGTCGCCCTTTATATTTTACAAACATTATCATACAAAGTAAGGCTAGATGTTCACCTTTTGAATAATAGTGCAGAATTACTTTGTGTCGAAATCGATATGGGAAAAGAAAAAAATATTATTATATGTGTAATTTACCGACCGTCAAACAGTAATAATATAGACCTATTCCTGTCTGACATTGATACTTTATTACAGAACCTCATGATGAAAATAAAGTTATATGTTTAATGGGTGACTACAATATTGACCTTATGAAGGACAATAATATCACCAACCAATTCCGTACACTCATGTACTCTAATGCACTTTTCCCAACAATTGATAAACCTACAAGGATAGATACCCGCTCATCATCCTTAATAGACAATATATTTATTAATATAGATATCGGATTCCTTAGGTCAGGTTTAATATACTCTGAGATCTCAGATCACTTACCACTGTTCCTAATACTTGAAAAAATACTTAAACCTCCAAAAACGAACAAAAAAGTTAAAGTCCGAAGATTTACTGAGCGAAATATATCTCGACTAATCGAAAACTTAGAATCCGAAAATTGGGAAGATGTTCTATCGTGCAATAACACAGATGATGCATATTGCTTATTTTGGAGACAATTTGAAACGCACTTTAATACATGTCTCCCAAAGCTTAATAATAGAGGTAAATATAAACAATCTATTAACCCATGGGTAACAAAGGGAATTCTCACATCCATAAGAAAAAGAAACAAACTGTATAAACTTAGTTTAAACCACCCCACCCCTTCACATATAAGTAGTTATAAGAAATATAGAAATAAGCTCACCAGTACCATAAGGCTATCCAAAAATTGTATTTTTCAAACAAACTAAAAATGCTGAAGGTAATATATCATCTACATGGAATGTCATAAATGAACTGCTTAATAAGAAGAGCCGTACACTTACTCAACATGCCTTTAATATAAATGGTCACAAAGTAGACGAGCCAGATGAAATAGCAAATTTGTTTAATGAATATTTTGTAAATATAGGCCCTGACCAGGCTTCCAAAATCGATAGACATAATCATGACTTTAAGGAATTTCTCCCAGAGTCATCTTACCCTTCGCTCTTTTTATATCCGACAGATTTTACTGAAATATTAAATGTTGTTCGCTCATTAAAATCAAGCCATTCTTATAGCCATGATGAAGTTAGCACCCATTTGCTTAAAAAAATTATAGGCAGTATCTTATTACCTCTGCTTCACATTTTCAATCTTTCGCTGTCTTCTGGTGTTGTTCCAGCCCCTTTTAAGACAGCTAAAGTCATACCAATCTATACAAAAGATGACCCCTCTTCTATGTCGAATTATCGACCAATATCCATATTACCAAGCTTGTCTAAAATCCTTGAAAGAATTGTTTACAACAGATTATATAAATTTTTAACTCAAAATGACTCGTTGAACCCAGATCAGTTTGGTTTCAGGAAGTTTCATTCAACTGACTTAGCACTACTCCAACTATTTGATAGAGTATCAAATGCCTTGGCTGATCATAAACATGTCATTGGAATATTTATGGATCTCAGCAAGGCATTTGATACTCTTGATCATACTATATTATTGTATAAATTAAGGCATTATGGTGTACGAGGTAAAGCACTTGATTGGTTCGAAAATTACTTATCATCAAGAAAACAATATACTCTATTCAATTCAGTTACTTCTAACGTATCGTCTATTAAACGTGGAGTTCCGCAAGGTTCAATACTTGGGCCACTATTATTTTTGATATATGTCAATGATATCTTTAATGTTTCACCAATTCTACAGTATATATTGTTTGCCGATGATACGAATATATTCTATTCACATTCTGATTTAAATTCGCTGATTGCAACCATGAACACTGAACTACCTAAGTTATCACAATGGTTCAAAAGCAACATATTATCATTGAACCTAAAGAAGACCAATTTTATTCACTTTAGAAACTCAAGAAATCATAATATTCATAATTTTGATCTGTTTGTTGATAATGTTCCAATAGAAAAAAAAGTCGTCAACCAAATTCTTAGATGTATATATAAATGAAAAATGTAACTGGAATGATCATGTGCTATATCTCTACCCCTATTTCTCGCAATATTGGTATACTATTTAAGCTAAAATATTTTTCGCCAACACATGTGCTTAGTATGCTATATAATACACTGGTTTTACCATATATTTCTTATTGCAATATCATATGGGCTACTCATAACTGGTGCAATATCATAATCATAAGTGCAATACTAATGTATATTAATGTTAAAAAGCAATTCGAGTTTGTACCGATGCAGGTTATCGCGACCACTCTGACCCTTTATTTGCCACATTAAAAACTCTAAAAATAAGTGATATCCACTACATGCAAAAATCTCTGTTCATGTTTCGGCTTAAATCCGGCATTCTTCCCCCATCACTAGTAATATTATTCCAACATAATTCTAATTTTCATTCCTACCCAACCAGGAACTCCAATGACTATCACCTATTTAACGCCAAAACCGCCTTAGCTCAAAACTCAATTCGACATTCTGGCCCTGTTACCTGGAATTCACTACCCCCTGAAATAAAAAAGATGAATACAATGCTATCTTTTAAAGAGCGGTGAAAACGTTTCTTATTGCTCATTATCTTTAAATCCACCATCAAAATTTGCTTTCCTTCATTCTTCATAATTTCTCTTGGTGCGCCTGTCGTTACAAAACTCGATAATTTTCAGTACTCTTACTTTTTTGCTTCCATTCATTGAAACGTTGATTATAACCTTCCATGACCTGGTATGAATAAACGTATGAATAAAGAGTGGCCTACTTGGGATACTGACTAAACATTGTTTTGTATACAAACATTTCAAGGCTCCGAGGTTCAGTCCTCACATACCAGCTCGCTGATCTCACATTCTTATTCTTATTGTCCAGAAACCTCGCGAGTCTTCTCATTCTATAATATATCCCAAGTTGGCCACCCAATATTCAAATGTGCATCTTCTTTTTTAATCCTCATATATATATATATCAAATTGAAATCCATCTACCACATAAATCTGTGAATCTTGATGTACACCCCTCCTTCCTTTTTTTCCCCTTTTTTTCTTTCTTTTTCCCTTTTACCAATATTTTGTTTTCTCTATATTTGTGTTATGTATCCATTGAGGGTAGTCATGCTAGCAAGCTTTGCTTACTTTGTCAACCCTCCTGTTTGATGTTTTCGATTAGTTACAGCCAACCTTACTATGTTTTACATATACTCTTTTGTCATGTATAAAATGTTCAATGATTTGTTTCTTATATATTTGTAAAACTGTAAAAGAAAAAGAAAATCAGACAGAAATAAATAAATCAAATCAAATAAATCAAATATACAATTATATTCAAACTATTCAAACACTTTATACTTTATGAAATAATGTACAAATATCGCATACAGTTTATAAACTGCATCTTAGCATAAAATCCGAGTTATCCTAGACAAGGTCATCATCCTCTTTATTTCCACATTTCGATTTTTGAAACAAATATTCAGTAATGAATCGTCTAAGTTTTCTCCTTCGTTTTTCTTCATCTCATTTTCAAGGGAACTCGCAATCAGTATCAGTTGTTTACACTATCATAATATCATAATTCACCCCTACCAAAAAGCCATTATAATCATAACCACAATCCATAATAACAAAAGAACTGTGCAACAAGGTTGAAAGCATTGGAAAAAACAAGAAGATAGATGCGTATACCCTGCATATGTTCCTTAGCACGTTCCCAAGCTACCTTAAAGGGGGATAAAGAGCTATTTCCGTTACTGTGACCAACGCGCCTTTCCTCCCGACTTGAGAAGCATGCTCAGGAGCGCTAAATAAAATGTCCAAACTAATTTAACTACATAGTTTCAAAATGTGTTACAAGTAGGTCATACCAATACACTAAATGTCTACATGGATGTTTCCGTATTGATAGATAATCTTACACAACGCATATTAAGAAACAATATTACTTCCAAGTTTTAAGTTTAAGATAAAGGTGAGTTCTGGTCATATGATTACTTGTGAAAGAAATTATCTAGAGGCAATTTGGAAAAGGTTCCTAATGAGGTAAATGAGAAAAAAAAGTATGTAATATTTTGGAGTTTGGAATGAAAAAATGTTAATAAATTGACTTGGTCCTTCTGAATATTAGGGCATTAAAGGACAATCCCTTTTATAGGAAATTTTCTACTATGATATGAGAATGACAAATTATTTTTCACCTTAACCAGAACTCATTCTCAGTTTAACAAGATAACGCATGCAAGCAAATAAGTTTATTATCAGCTTGTCCTTGTTGTCCTGTCAAGATGTTTATTTCCTTTATTATATATTTCATGTTGTCAATGCATTTATTTTTGACAAATCAAATCAAATCGCTCCGAACCGTTTTGATTTTGAAGTTCTAGAAATTGTTAGAGTGCTTTTACGCTACTGTTCTGGTGAACACCATAAGATAAATCGATTTCATAATCGTTCAGATCCCAGCTCTAGTGGACCCTGGTTTTGGAACTGCAGGAGATCTCTATTGGCAACTCATACTTGTACGGGTCAACAATATTGATCAATACAGTTCTGAGAAGATGTAAACTTCATCTATCAAGAATAAATCACATTCATTTCATGAAAGAAATACGAAAAATTATTCCAACTTTATGGGCAACAATGTACATGTACTGACTCCTCCTCACTTTCATTCGATATTTCGATCCTAATTGCATGCTCCTATAAGCACATTGTTACCAAAAGGTGATGGTCTGATAAACATGGTTCGCCTGTAATTTAATTTCATAACTTTTTTTTTTTTTGGGGGGGGGGGTTTGGGGTTGACCCATCAGAAAATAACTATATCATAATTGTTATGTGCGCTCAATATATTGGATATTATTTTTCACAAATAAAAATTTGTCACAACTAGGGAGAAATTAATTTAGTCGGAGCGTGGTGTTTTAATTTTTGGACGAGTGTATTGGAAATGAAAAGGAAGAGAAGTTTTTAGACCTTCAAATTAATGGGCATAGAGAGTACAGGAAAAAAGAGAGAGAGAGAGAGAGAGGGGGGATCAAAATAGCAAACAGACATGTTACAGAGAACAACCCAAGAGGGATAGAAAGAGAGATTGAGAGAGAGAGAGGGGGGGGGGTAGAAAACTATGAAACGTCGATTGTGAATAATAATGTTAAAGAATGACTTTTGTTTCGGCCAATAGGAACAGCAGAAGATTTCATGTTTTATATATCGTAGCTTATATTTCGTTTGGTGGAGACATAGCCACACATAGGCCTGCAGTCTACTGAAATGTAAGTCCTACGTTTGGTTTACGCTTTTTGTAATGATTTAATTTCGTCACAAGAAGGATATGTTTATAAGCTAATAATAAGTATACATATACATGACTGTGCGCACATTGCCTCAAATGGCTCGTTAATTCACGTATTATCGACCCTTCTCTCTCTCTCTCTCTCTCTCTCTATATATCGAGTCTCTTTCTCTCTCTCTCAACCAGATTTTATTGGCCAGGAAGATGGTCTCGCTGTGAAGCAGTGAAGATTATCCGAGATTGGTTTTAGTATCGAAGCCGTGATATTATGCTCAGTATTTTTCTCTCTCGAAATGCCCTCTTTTATTTTTTCTTTAGCTCTTTCTTTACTATTGTCTCTTTAGTTCCCCTCACTCTTAAGTATCGTCAATATCTACCCTCTCTTTCTCTCTTCATTTCCTCTGTCTCTGTCTCTCTGTCTGTATCTATCTATTTGTCTTCAAGACTTTCTATCTATCTGTCCCTCTATCTATGTATCTATGTATCTATTATATTAATTGTTCTCCCTTTGTTTTCGTTGATCTCACTCCCCACTCTTTTCCTCTCTAACCCCTCCCTGCCCCCTTCCTCTCTATCTCTCTCTCTCTACCCCTCCCCATGGCCCCCTCTCTCTCCCTCATCATCTTGCTGTCACTCATCCCGTGCCTCATCATCGCTCAACCGGACATCTATGACATCATGCTGTTTGCAAACCAAGCGGAATCATCAGGAAAAACATAGGACTACCACATCGTCATCGATCGTCTGCACTGTTACATCAAATTGAAAGTAATTTTCACAGTAGGACGTCGTACTTCGAACCAAAATTGTCCCAATGTGATCGAGTTATGAAAACCTCCCTTGAGGAAGCAAGTGTCCTGATTTGCACGAGTCTTTGATTTTATTACAACTTTACAATGAATGATGACGGCTGAATTATTATTTTTCCAAACTTAATTATAATTGTGTATATTTGATTAAAACAAAATGTTTGTTGGTAGCCTTTGATCCATAATATTCCTTCAGCTTCTCTGTCTCTTTGTCTATACCCTCACCCCCTCTCCCCCTCTCTCTCTCTCTCTCTCTCGCTCTCCCATACTCTTTTTTCTCACTTTTATTGTTTAGATTTATGTACACCCCTCGTTTTCTGTTTGTGTATTTCCTTTTATAATCATTTGCATTTTTGTAAAGAGAGCCTTTATATCCCTTCACACAGCCTTGTCATGGTACCAACTTTGTGGAACGACATCGTATCTCTTTTGACACCACTGAATATTTCTCCCCGCCACCTTGATTTCTTTAGAGCGAGAGAAAAATAATGACAAACCGGATATTATTTCATTTTGTTTACACTTTAAATGGAGGCAGCTCGAATTTGTCACCGGGAACATAGAAAGAGCGTCATTTGTGAAACCTTACCTACCATCCCATGTGGTTGTTCAGGTGCATCTATACGAATGGTTATCTTTTTTGTTTTTGGGAAAGATAAGGAAATATGAGAACAGAGGAAAAATTATTTCCATACTAAAAAAAGGAGGTGCAATTCTGAGAAAAACTCTTTTCTTTCACGAGTCGTAATTTCTATGTTTCACATTTCAATAAGGGATCACAAATAAGAAAAGGATTTAAAAATGACATCTTATACATCAGACTTGCAGACATGTACCGTCCATAACTATTTTTCACTCAGTGGTCTGAATAGGAAACAAATATTATAATAATAATGATAGTAATAATAATAATATCATTCTGGATTCAAATAGCGCTTAATACACCGACGATGTCGCTAAGCGTAAGACAGATATATTATTACCCCGGTCATCGGGTTCAGGCTTTCCCGCACACAATGTACGCACATTCTCCACTTCCTGGGGAGCATTCCAGACAGACACCATTTCACAGACGCTCACAATGCTGAGCAAACTATGATAACCATCACATCCTACCAGGTACCCATTTAACATCTGGGTGGAGAGTGCCAAAATGTGGATTCTTGTTAGAGGACAGTAGTACCGGGCTGGGATTCGAACCCTCAGCCCTTGGAATAAGAGTCAAGTGAATGAACTTTACCATGACACCTCCAGATATTACTTTCTTGATTGAATAAGTGGTGAAAATCCAGTATAGACTCACTTATTGAGGTGGTATATTTTTCATGATACCGTTTACCAACACCTTGAGGCAGTGGCATAGCATGTTTCCAGCCATTGGGGGATCTGGTGTAAGACTGGATCTTATTGGATGAGTAGAATGCGCGAGAACATTTGACGGGAGGTGTATGAAGAGGTGGGGGATCATAAATCATCATCCCTAAACTTTCCATCCACTTTATAAAAAAAATGTTTTATTGTGTTCGCCATTCGATGGGGGTTGCCCAAGCCCCCGTAGCCTACCCCCACTGACTCCTGGTTCATTATTAGTATTTGATAGGGACAGGTGTTGGCGCCAATACCAGCCCAATCAGGTTGATCAGTCAAGTAGTTAAGGTTCAGCCAGGCATTGACAAAGACAGATGCACAGGTATAATGCATGCGTTAAGGGAGGGAAATTGAAGGAGAGATGGGGAGATGGGGAGTGAGGGGTAACTTAAACGTAAATTCGAAATTACTGGAAGGCATTGACAGAGACGCAGGTACAATGGCCAATGGGTAACGTTAAGGAATTGAAATGGAAGGAGAGGTGGGGAGGTGGGGAAAGAGGGGCAAATTAACGATAAACTGAAAGGCATTGACCAAAATAGAGAGAGAGAGAGAGAGAGAGATAGTGCGAAGGTGTGAATGGGAGCGTAGAGGATGGGAAATTGATAGAGAGGGGAGATGGGACTGGGAGTTGTAAATTAACGCCCATTGTCTGTCTGGATGACTGGGTATGGGCTTTTTCTTCTAGTCGTTATTCAATCAGCAGACTCTTTCACTAGTAGGAATGAGAAAAGAAGAATGAAGAGCAAGTAGGGACAGGACTGATTTTCATCTAGAACGTGATCGCAAAGCCTCTCAAGAAATCAAGTCCATGGTGGCTAGACAATTCATGTTTAGATTATTGCAATAGTTGACTCATGAGGCTATTTTTAGAGCTGAATTTGTAGGTATTTGCAATTGTTCTCTGTTAAAACAACGTAGTCTGTATTATAGTTCTGGTCCGAACCAACAATTAGATTATAAAACAATATCACAATAGTGATCTGATAGAACATTCATATTTGAGAGAATGTAGAATACAGCTCAGCGATAAGCAGCGAATAAGATAATAATAATAAGCTTGTATATACATAGCACATATGACATTATTTCACTAGACCACAACATCTCTACAATGAGATGTAGAGAATTGTCTGAAAGAACAATGCCAGTTGAAATGTGGCTCTTTAACGAAAAATGAGAGTTGAGGCTTTATTTTAACAAAGAACCCTTTAGAATTAATAAAACATTGAAATGTAATTTCCTAACATGAAATCCTATGACACATTCCGTGTAAAATGTGTCTAGACACCTCGATTGGCAGTGCATACAAAATTCATTGAACAATACATTTATTCGTTGCTGCTATATAATATATCCGGCAGGTGTCATGATATCAATAGGGACTTTTAGATTTACACGACGAGAACGTGGACTGCCACGTGTGCCATTCTTTCAAGGCACTGGCCCGTGCCCGGCAGTGCCTTAAAAGGACGACACATTACCTTAATAAAAGGATGTCACCGTGGCAGTCCACGTTCTCGTCGTGTAAAATCTAAAAGTCCCTAATATTGCAACGTGTTAGACGAATTGAAGAAAAGAAGCAGGAATTGCAAATAAAATAGATGCAAGATGGGGAGGGCGGGGAAAAGAAGAATGAAACAAATAAAAAGGAAAAGCAGAAGACGGGGGAATACAAAAGTAATTATTCTAAGATGCCCAAATTAGAACCACACCAAATGGATATTTGACTTGATTTGATTGATTTATTTTTCTTCATGGTATTTTTACAACATTAAAAAGTAATTAAAACAAAGTCATGATAATAAACAAATAATATGATTAGTACATGGCAAAGAAAAGTACTTATACATTATCAACATTAACATAAAATAACCTTGAACAAGGATTGCCACATATTAAGAAAAGCTTGAAAGCGTGGTAATATTCGGGATTATTATTGTGTACTGTGTGCTAATTACGAACTGGTCTACTGCAATGCAATGCTGGGCGAGTTCGCCGGGTTTCTATCCCGGTTCCTATGGCACATAGAGGAGACGATTCGGAGAACCGGGTTGAGCATCGGATACCACGCCCTTAGTTGTGTCATCCATGAGCTTCAGCTTGAGTTCGCTAGGGGACATTCCCTCAGAGTTACCAAGAGCGATAGCTACAGCGCCTGTTTAGGGAAGCCACATAATTCACACTGAGTAACGTCTCCTTTTAGTGACGTTTTGGCATTTATCTTTTGATCCAGAATGCTAGGAATTACACATCATACATGAGACAGTAGAAAGGGCAAAATTCACAGAAAATTGAGAGTCCAATTCCAATGCAGTACGCTGTGCCATTTAAAACAAAAGCGATTTCATTGTAAAAATAGCCTAAAGTGTCAGGATTGGCAATGCGGTGTAAAATATAAAATCATAAATTTTATGTACAAAGACGCAATTGTTCGGTTAAATTTACACTGGTTCCTTTGATAAAATGTTTTTCTTCACATTACTATGGAGTGGAAAATAACATGAATTTTGGAAAATAACTTTGGACAAAAATAAAATTCTGAACTGCTCATGTTGTAATAAGGAGAGCAAGATGTTTGTATCTCATATTCCAGTCACACAAAGCAGACCAACACTTTAACGACGATTGACCACAAAAAAACTACAGTACACCGAACGACCATGCAATAATCCGTCAGTTTTGGCGGTGCGACTCGGGATTTAATCAAACCGATAAAACGTCAAACCGGGCCGACTGTAAACCGACTCCAAACCGATCAATCATTGGCTATTGGGGGTGATTTTTTTGGGGGGGGGGATTTAGGGGGGTACTTGCATCATGGGGTGCGAATGAAATGGAAATGTAGAAGGCTTGGGGGCATTGGGGAGAGGATATAACCCAGCAATTTAAGGGTTGAAATACCTGCAACGTGAGGACAAGACATTGATGTTCCACTCAAAATGTTTAAAACCTCTCCACCACGCATTGACACACTTGGGATTCCAACACCAGGGGCAAAAACATCCACACAGGTTCCGTAATTAGAGAAAGAAGCCCGACGATCGTTGAGAAATGTAGCACCCACGGTTATCGCCTGTATGGGAAGAAAAATCGTGGGCTTCATTCTTGACGACAAAATTAAAACACAGTCAAACCTGTTTTTAAAGACCACTCACGGAAGACAAGCGGTGGTCTTTAAACACTGCTATAGACAGGTGGTCTTATGTACAAGTTCTTTTTTTTTAGTTGCCCTTTTCGAGTTGCCAAGTCCTTTTTAAAAGTTTCCTTGGACCCCTTTGAACCAGCGATATCATGTTGTTATTACTGAGCAGGTCATCCAACCGTATGTAATATTATGTATATATTTCGCTCTGTATGTTTCATGTTGTTTTTTCATACGGAAAATAGATACTACAACTTTTAGTTTATGTTTTGATGAGAAACTCTATGATTTAGGGAAACATGAATTGTGGTCTTTATAGACAGCCGTTTTTTTCTATACAGGTTGTTACTAAAAAAGGTTTCACTGTCTTAAAGGGAGTAGAGTGTAGCATGGCAAATACTGGTTAACGTCATCTACGTCTTCTTTTGGACAATTGCACGTAAACGAATGGACTTGATTAACGGTAGTCAGCGACTTAATCTCTATATGGTCAGTGCGCGCTAACGTTCGCGAAACAGACCGAAGTTCTCCTCACGCTTCGGTTTCGCGTATGTTGCACGCACGTGAATGATGCGGTCGCGTCGTCCGTAGTCCGTAGTCCGATTGGCCCCGAGTAGGGCCACGGGAAAGACACATAGTCTCGTCATACTACACTCCCTTTAAATTTTGTACAGAACAAATGAAAATCAGCACATAAAGTAAATCGTATAGTTGTAATTAATTGTTTCGGCTTGCACCCATTAGATAAAGATTGCGAAGATGTTGTAATTGAAACAAGTCAGAAAAACCAGAAACAAACTTGAAACCAGCGGGATTTGCACATGTCGTCTACTGCTTGCCGGGCAGCGACTGGTGCCAAGCGACTGGTTCCTAGATCCCGCTGGTTCCAACATTTGTTGTGACTTGTTTTTCAATCAAGATCGGGCACGCGAACTTTATCTAATGGGTGCAAGCCAAAAATGTTAATACAACAATTGAAACTTCTCACAGGAAACCTAACATTTAAAGTAAATCATATATACATGTAGTTGCCACTTTGCATTTTGATATTCAAACCTATTAAAATGTCCATTCTTTCAAATTATATTATCAACGTGTGTTCACTAACTTCTGTGACTCTGGCCGGGGAGAACAAACAGGAATCGTTGTTAGAATTACCAGCCGATACTACCGTGGTAATGCCGGCATTGATGATTCCCCTGACAGCATCATCCAGAGCCGGCTGTCCCGGGCCTCCCAGTGACATGGAAGCCACGGCCGGCATCTCGGATGAATTCGCCACATAATCAAAGCCTGGAAGTAAAATTCGAACAGTTGAACTGAACTATAATATCACGATTTAACTCTAAATATATTTCACCCATACTTTAGTCTCACCGCCAAACCGACTCTATAACGACTCTATACCGACTCTATAACGACTTCAAACCGACTCTATAACGACTCCAAACCGACTGATTCTTGGTCATGGGAGGCAATGTGATTTCTTGTTCGTCCTGTTGTTGGTGAGCTGTCGGTTTCGTGGGTGTGACTAGAGTATTCGGGCATAAGTAGGTCTATCAGGAAATAAACCCACGACCATCGCATCGCGATCGATCCAACCAAGTATTTAAACAACTCGACTACGACTCATTGCCTGCGCTTATCAAGCATGTCATGAGGACTTGATGCAAGACCAACAGCGCAGCAAGTCACAGGACCATACTGCTACAACTGATCTGAGATGGCGCTAGAGCTAGTGTTTCTAGTACGGTGTGACTTTAAACTAATTTGTCTAACCTGCAACGACATCGGCAGTTGAACCGGATCCATCGCAGCCAAGTACACGTACTCCAAAGAGATTAACACCCGGGGCAACTCCAAATATCTCTGCTCCAATGGTACCGGCACAGTGGGTGCCATGACCGTTGCAGTCTATGCCCTGATAATAATAATAATAATAATAACTAAAACATCAACAACAATGATGATGACGATGATGATGATGATGATAACGATGATGATTATGATAATAATAATGATTATAATTAGTTCAATTCATATAGCGTAGCTATACTATATAAATATACTCTACTGCGCTGTGATGAAAACAAAACTCCTAACACTGCTACTTTATTGACACACAATGAACAAATATAAAAAAGAATGCTGAAAACAAGAGCCTCTTCATCAAAACTTTAAAGACAGCAACGGACGAAGCTTTTCTTTTTAAATGTCTAGTGGTAGGTTATTCCAAAGCTTTGGAGCAGCGCAACTGAAAGCGCAATCTCCAAGAGATAGCTTTAGAAGCAGCTTGTCCTGTAGACTTTGTAATTTATGTGCATATGGATGAGACTAAAGAGATAATAAAACAGACAAATAATTTGCGGCTCGACCATTCAATGCTTTGCAAACAAGCAAAATTATTTTCAATGCAATATCATGCCTTAATAGCAACCAATGAAAGTTAATTAATACAGGTGTAATATGGGATTTTTTAAATATAAAACTATTACTACTATTACTAACGATGATGATTTGTTTATATTAAAAAAGAACACATTCTAAGAAATAAATTTCAATCTTTAAACAAAATCTCGGCAATGTAGGACACTTACATATGTACCAGTTCCAATGGAATCGTAGGCCACTTTGGCTCTTCCCCAAAGTACATACTCTCTGGATAGATGCCTGTATCAATGACGTAAACATTGACCCCGGAACCGTTTCCTGTAGAAGGGAGGAAAGGCAGCGGTAAAGTTAATAATAATAATATTAAAAACGGTGCTTATAAAGCGCTTTCCATCGAAGTCTCTAAGCGCTATAGCAAACAAAATACAATCACAAACAATTATATATTAAACAAAAAAATACAAATAAACCAACAAATTACAATACATATGAAATATACATCAATGTGAACCGAGTAAGTTAATCATCAAAAGCAATTTTGAACAAATGTGTCTTAAGACAAGTTTTGATTGGTTGACAGTCTGACAGATTTTGACATGTAAATGTAGTTTGTTCCAATGTTCAGCAGAAGCTTTGCAAAAAGAGCGACCATAAGAACGAGTTGACACCGAAGTAGACACGAGGTTTAATTGTGAAGATGACCGTAGATTGCGTGAGGGTTTGTAATCCTGGATTAGTTCTTGCAGATAAATTGGTGCCAATTCATGACTAGTTAGAAGAGGTAAGCATTTTTTTAAATAATGTAATTTAAAGGAAAACCCAATCTTAATATCAAATTTAGAGAACCGCTTGGGGATTCTCGCATTCATTTTTCTACACGTGCGGGGAGGGGCTTCCTCTATAAACGCTATTGGGTGGTAAATGATTTATATTTACAAAAAGCACAGCTGTATGTGTGCGAGTCTGTTCGACCCCACCTCCCTCCCCATGTGAAATTCCAGTGGAATAGACAGAAAAGAGTAATAGAACTATCCTGGGTAAAGGTTAGAAGGGATGGGAGCAGGCAAGGTTTAAGAAACATTTTTTCGGGGAGGGAGGGGGGGGGTAATTAGGAGGCTTGTGGTTCTTGAATTAGTTTTCTACATGTGCTTTGCTTACATTTCTTAACAATGAGGATTTTTTTGGGGGAGGGGTTGTTGAGCTCCCAGACGCCCTCTAGAACCGGATGGAATATTATTATAGCATCAACTCCGATGAACCTTTTCAGAAACCAAGTACCTACCGGCGAAACTGTAAGCTCCATCAAGAGGCAGTAGTCGCTGGCTAATACGGTCCAAGCCCCATTGTGCCACGGTCGAGGCCCTGACCACCCCATCCTGAGATATGTACTTAATCTCATCCCGGGCTAGCAGCTGATGGGTGATTTCAAAATGAATTGAATTGAAACAAGAACATAGAAAAACAGAAATTGAATTCTTTTAAAATCAGCCCTGAAGCTACACTTGATTTGAATCATATACGGTCAAACCTGTCTTAATGACCACCTCCCTATAAAGGCCACCTGTCTATAGTGGCCATGGATTTTGTATCCCTCGAGAGAGAAATGTGTGTTGTAGAACCTGTCTAGAAAGGGCACCTGTTTACAGTGGCCACTTTTTCTGTATCCCTTGGGTGGCCGTAATAGACAGGTTTGACCGTATTTCAGTTTCAATATAAGTATGTACATGATAAATATAGACTCCTTGATTAACACAGAACAATGTGATGTATGAGGAGGCCAAATAGAAATAATAAAAACATACAAATGTCTACGGATCATTATTGACCCGAATGTATACACTGAAGCGGGAGGAAAAATATCTTTGACAGAAATAGAAATTAATATTGTGATGATTTGACCATTCATCGGCAAGATCAAATGTAGCATTTCGTAGGTACACTAAGATTTAACCCCCCCCCCCTCCCCAGCAGGACTTTCACATCCAACAGGCACGGTAAAAATGTGAACAGGAATTTGTTGTGCTTGTCAGAGAACTTTAAGATTTAAAAAAGAGGTTAAAGGGGAATTCCACCCTGATAATAAGTTTGTTTAAAAAATGAGAAGAACAGATCAGTAAAGATTCGAGAAGAAAAGAATCGGACAATAAATAAGAAAGTTATGGATTTTTTTAATCCATAACTTTTCATGAAATACTGTGAGTCAAATTGGCAACGCGGTCTCTAAATACGATGTCATCCCCTCATATCTTACCCTTTGTTGAATACAGGAAATGTCATTACATTCCATTTTGATCAAGATATAACAGATAACATGTTCTTTAATGCACCCCCATATAATATAGGTCTACTATTCCGTTAACATTTAGAGAAATGGAGATTTCGGGTCATTCTGTCATTCAGATCAGTGGTGAGTTGTGAGGGGATGACATCACAACATTTTGACCGCATTACCTATTTGTCTCACAGATTCCATGATGTTCATGATTTTGACAGATCCATAACTTTCTTATTTGTTGTCCGATTTTTCTCAAACTTTCACTGAATTGTTTCTCAAATTGTTCTGCTTCTATTAAGACCAATTTTATATCAGGGTGGAATTCCCCTTTAAAATGTGATAAGTGCCCCCCCCCCCCGGCCCCACATCCGCCCGGGTTTGATCGCAAACCCAATCCAGTAACGTGTGCATCAGCAAGGGTTATATAGGGTTGTAGCTAATTTTTAAAAACATGTCTCTACGACTGATTAAATAACGCCTACCCCCCATCATTAAAATAACGACACAAAACTAAATCACGTGTCTAATGGGGTTTCATACATGTTATGGTCATAATACAGCGCTTGTGTATGCCCAATTGCATGACGTTTGACTCACCACTCCCTTTAATATACGACATGTGGGGAAGATTATAAATTTTTGGATGTGCTATACTGAGTTTTGGACTTTGCAGATAGGTCACCCCGTCGTGAATGTTGAATGGCAACGAAATAATAATATTCCGTTCTAGATTAGCACATCTGTATGTGCTTCATTATACGAATTTGTTTCCAAAACACGCCAGATCCAAAGAACAAGGTTATAATCATAAGATGGACTTTTAATTTTCCTAAGAGGCCGTTGTTTTGCAATAAATTGAAGATAAGTAAAAGAGGAAAATATATGAAACAATGAAGTAAATTCAGAAGACATTGCAAATTGAGGGCGAATCCAGCAAGGGGGGGAGTATTGGGAAGGGCATTATCGAAAGATTTTTGACGAGCCAAATTAAGTTTTCAATTTCATGTTGCTTATTTACCCACACTCTTTGAAAATGTTCGTATCTTCAGATGCTTTTGGGGTGAACCAAAAAAATGAAAGGAGTTACATGTTTGGTTTGTATACCTATAGGCCTAAGGTTATGAAATTAGGTTTTAAGGGGGTGGCGGTTTTGCCCCCTAAATCCTCCAGTTGTGTGATACAGTATGTAGCATTTGTTCATCCCGACGTACCTTTTCGACAGCTCTCTTGGAGAGTTTAGCGGAGAAGCCTTTGATGGCCTTGGTGTAGGTGTGCTTGACAGTGGCGCCACTGAAGATTCCTGAACGATCTCCCAGGATGAGATTCTTGATCGGAACCACGTCATATCCCGACTACAAAAGAACGAAATAAACAAAATTCGTCCCTGACATCGACTGTTTGGAGCCCGAAGGCGTTAGTTAACCCATATACTTTAACACATTTTTAATGCTCTTCTTCTCTCTAAACAGACAGAGTATAACGATAAACTGAAAGTATAAAATATTGGGCCTACCTCAACCGTTTCCTGTCAGTTGATGTGGAGGAGATATATTTTGTTTCCATAATTCGTCTTGTGATTTAAGCCTTTAAGCAGGGTTTCATTAATGACCAAGTAAATGAAGGATAAACTAAAACTAGAAAAGGTAGGGCTTACACCAATCATTTCCTGCCAGTTTATGTGGAAAAGATTCAGAATTCTTCTTTAGAATATTTTCTCCCATTTTGGGGAATTGAGAAGATACATGTACATGTATCTTATCAAAGTGATCCTTATTATGAAAACAATATAAAACAAGAAAAATGATTCGTTGACTTTTCCATACCGGATGAATTGTCTTTTAGTTACCACAGTGGAATTATAAACCTTGGTATAATTACTTCAACACGAATTTAGTTGTGAAGAAGAATACATTAAAGAAATAGGTTGTCCGTTATCTTTATTGATTCTTCACGACAAGAAACAAGATTTGATATTTTTCAACCATATTTACTTGACTTACCGTAAAAATTTAGGACGGTTCAGTGTCACATGAAAAACATGATGTAATGATAATAATACTTTGTATTTATAGCAGTTAATTCATATACGCTATTGATCGGTACAGCTATTATTGCTCCCGACTCCTGCTTCGCAATAAAACAGAAAAATATGAGAATTTTGATCATATGATTGTAAAAATTATTAACAATAAATTTGGTCTACTTCACCAGGGTATAACCACACAATTATCAACACTGCTCTTCCTGCAGGCTCTGCAATTGTTATTACCGTAGCATTGCCAGCTACACCTGTGTCGAGAGGGACAATGTAGGCAAAACACCTTGTCCAAGGATGTAAGCAGCTAGCACTGAGCAAGGAATGAACCTTTTTTAATGAGAGTCAAGACCTTCACCAATTAACCACAATGCTCTATAATTTTATTTGGATGTTCAGAAGCTGATAAATAACATTTTGGCATTATTTTCAACCTAATTTTATCAATATACTCTTCCACCGTCTCAATAAGGGAAAATGAAAAAAAAACAACAACAATGTTCTCAACTTGTGTTCGGATGATTTAGCAGAGAGGGAGAGAGATGTGAATATTCTCACGATTAGCAACGATGCCTTATTATTCTTATTTGTTCATCGTCTTTACATTGCTATTTGAACATTTTTATGACAATAAACGACATTGTTGCACTATTTGTATGTAGCGTCAAATCACTCACATGGCAATCACATGGGAGATAAATTCATCATCAATAAGTTTAAAGAAAACTGAATTTGATCCCGGACCATAGTCTTTCTCTCTAACTCTCTCACTCTCCATCTCGCAATATGATTTGGGGGAAATGCACGTGCCCTTTTGCACATGACAGTTTCAAGGGAAAAGCAAACTTAGCAACAATTGTTGTTGAATTTTAGCAACAATCATTCGCCATAATTTTGTTTACAGTTGATTCCATTCGGTTACTTCCACAGTTCGGAAGATGAAGCAGAGAGCCTTTTGACGTATGAAATGCGTTAAGAAGCTGTTCTCCAAAGTCTAGACACATGAGATAATGAGATACATGAGATAATCCCCACCCGCCAAGGTCGGGGGAGTAGATCATGCTCCCCCTGTTAGGAGCTTATTTGTGCAAAACAATCTTGGCGGTTCCCGATGCCCTCGTTCCCTTTGTTAACTCATATCGTGTCAAAACACCGTGAATGCGGTGACGTTACCAAGTCCCTCGGAGAGAACTGTCGGTCATATTTGTTCGTCGTCTCTACAATGCTTTGTAAATACTTTGATGACAATAAACGACATTGTGGTACTATATTTGTATGTAGCGTCACATGGCAGATAATTCATCAGTACCAGTTTTGATAAAGAAAATTGAATTTGAACCCCGAGCCATACACACACGCACTCCCTCTCTCTCTCTCTCTCTCTCTATCCCTCTCTCTTTGTCCTCAGAAAAAGTTAATTTCTTGTCATGCGATTGTATTGTGAATAAAACCGTATGAAAGAGATCATGTGGCAGACAAGTAAGGCGTAACAAAAACAAAGAGGTTGTATTGCCCTTTGCGACCGACCCAAAATTCTTGAAATCTACCTTCGGCTTTTTGATTATTTTTTTTAAAACGTTTTTTAGAGAAAATATATATTAAAGCATTCAAAACTGAGAAATATCAGCCCAAAGAGGAAGAACAAAAAAAAAAGATTTCCGACCGACCGACCCATGCAATACAACATCTTTTTTTTTAAGGCCTAATGGCGTACACTGTGAGGTTTTGGAATCATCAAAATGATGCTGAAGGGTCACGCCCAATGTACACAGAAATATGTATATGTGACTAAACAAACGTGTAACATAAAGTTGCGCTCCATAATGTACCTCTTACTTGCCACATGTCGGATACAAGGTCATTTGAAGAGCCATCCCTTTCAGGGTACATATTTTCTATGATACTTTTTACACTAACGTAAAAAGAATGAACAATATCACAATGTTTTTTCACCTTTCCCAGAACTCGACCTTCTCAACTTAGTTGGCGCGGCGTGCACCCCTCCGCCTTGTTGAAACCCCAGATCAGCCAGTGGTATAACGGCCCAATAACAGCCAAAATGTATAAAGAAGCACAGTGAATGAACGTAGAGTTACAGAAGAGGGTACACAAAACCATTAGGGGGATGCAGATATTTACTCATAGCGGTGTTATTCGTCAGAGTTGAATCCTGAAAGGCACGATTTTGCACCTTTATGATCGCTACTAGGGAATTTTCGCAACCGGCGACGCGGCCTTCTACAACGCTAATCTTAGCGTGGGTCGCACTCAGAGCGAAAATGTCCGCGTAGCGTCTAAACCTACGACGGTATTCAGCCGAATTAGCTTCGGGAGTCGAGCTAGTACGGGGTGGCGTGATCAGCCAATCAGAGCGCTTGTTAACTGTGACGGCGAGGCTCGCATGCAAATAGGCGGTACGACTTTTCTGACGTCACACAAGTGCAGAAACTCCCGCGTATTCACAGTTGCGAAACTGCAAATTAGATCGCGACAGAGTACGAACGGTCACAGCTCATTTAAATACCCCGTAGTCAGCACTTGCGTCGCTGTGCGAAAAGTCGCTACTATCATACTCAGGCCAGTGGGTGCCGATGGAACGGTGTCTAAGGGGTGTGACACTCCTAATTATTTTTTTCTTTGGTGGATAAATTTTGAATTTTGAAGCGATTTTGTTTGGGGGATGTTACAACCCTTTTTGCAACTTCTGTAAAAGCGAAATTGTAATGATTTGTTCTTCCAGTAGAAAAAAATCTGAAACCGTCAATTTCCTTTTTTTTCTCGCTTGTCTAAGGAATTTTGGTACGTTATTATACAAATAAATAGGCTAATTAAGCTGCTAATCTCACCTTCATGACAATGATGTAGTGGTCGTCTATCGGTTCAGCAACTTTGTGAAACGTAGCATTTATAGCCATCCCACTCGCCAAAGAGGCAGTCAAAATTGCGAAAATCAGCATCGTCGTTTTCGTACTTTGCTAACTGCTTTGCTCACCATTCAACCGCCCAGGGTATAATGATTTTGTTTGTGCGATGCAAAGCCTTAAGCCCCAGTCCCATAAAAAGCCGGACCAGCACGGACGAGCACGGACCACTCCGGACCATCCCGGACCATGGTCTGGGGTGATCCGGGATGGTCCGGGATGTTTTGTTCAAAAAATCGCAACCGCCGACCGTCTCCCGGACCCAACACGGTACCACTACGGACCGCCCCGGACCGTCCGGGCATAGCCCCGGCAGCAGTACAGATCATTCCAGACCCAGCACGGAGCCGCCACGGACCGTCCCGGACCACCCCGGTGCCAACACGGTGCCAACACGGATGACACCGGACCATCCCGGTGCCAACACGGATCATCCCGGAACGCCCCGGTGCCAACACGGATCGCCCCGTGCTGGTCCGTGCTGGTCCAGGGTGATCCGTGTCGCCACCGTGCTGGGTCCGGGATCATCCGTAGGGGTGCCGGGGTGATCCGGGGTCAATAACTCACTCCCGGACTGCCACGGATCAACACGGACCGCCCCGGCGCCACTACGGATGACCCCGGACCCAGCATGGTGGCTACACGGATCACCCCGGATCAAACTATTGTCCCGGACCGTCCCGGACCACCCCGGCAGTTTTTGACCGTCAAAACATCCGGGGTCGACTCCCGACCGCCCAGGACCATCCAGGACCATCCAGGACCATCCAGGACCATCCAGGACCACCCCGGTGCCAACACGGTGTCAACACGGACCGAATCCCGGATCACCCCGGATGGGGTCCGGGATGGTCCGGGACGGTCCGGGACGTATATGGGACTGTAGCTTAATACAGATTCGCAGGGTTAAGCGTATTGTCATTCACCAATGCCACAAAATGGACCCTAGCCAATAACCGCGCCCGTTCTTTTTTTGTTTCTTTTTTTGTTTTGTTTTGCGGTTGACTAGAAAAAGGTTAAGTTACAATCAAACATGTGCATCAAACACGTGCCTGGGAAATGTGCGACAAGACTGCTTCATGATCAGAGGCGTAGCCTGCAGGGGCAGATCTAGCTTTTTGCCAAGGGGTTGACCAAATGACGATGCGGAGTATCGTCCACGAGCCGGGAAGCGGCGAGGCGATTCTTTTTTGCTATTTTGAACCCCCGGCCCGTAAGTTATGTTTTCCTGGCATCTACTAACACAATGGAGACCATAAAAAGCAGTGCATGATAACGTCTTTTTAAATCAAGTAACAGTTTTAATAGTTTGACCCAATGACGATGCGGAGCATCGACCACGAGCCGCGTAACGGTGAGGCGATTTTTTTTGGGGGGTGGCTATTTTGAACCCCCCGGCCCGTAAGTCATGTTTTCCTGGCATCTACTAACACAATAGAGATATTAAGAAAGCAGTGCATGAAAACGTCTTTTTAAATCAAATAACAGTTTAATACACAGTTATATCCAGTTATAATGTGTTTGGTTAAGTTACCAGATGAGTTGAATATCTTCTCACAGAAAGGTTTCTCTCCAGTGTGCGTTCTTTTTTTTCTTTTTTGGCGGCCCAAGGGGTTAAACTACCCCGTAGATCCGTGCCTTGCCTGGGGGCGGGTGCACATTACACATGACCCCGAAACATTCTGAAATTATATTTAAAATTTGTCTGGAACAATCTGCCCATGTTTATCCATGATCCCCCAAACCTAAACACTGAAAAGCAGGCTGCTAAAGACCCACCTCTTCAACACACAGTAAATCCCTACATTCAGGAGAACATAATTATGCTACCATTCTGTAGTTTGTAAGCTTAATGTGTATTTATTTGTAAATAATATTTCATAACTTTTTTATCATTTGCAGGCAAACAATGTATGCTTTCATTTTACGTTTCCACAATCTTCAAATCTTGTTAAATTATTATTTTTTTAAACCACGGGCTTTATTTTTCTCACCCCAAGTAGACATGTGCATGTGATGGAAATCATCCAATGCCCTTCTCATCTCTTTACAATTTGTTTTGTATCAAACCGTTCAATTGTTCTTTTCCAGTATTGTCCACTTCACAAAAGCTAAAGTCAGTAATGAACGAAGGTGAATAAATGTGCTAAACTTAAATGGTTTTGAATATTAAAATGCACAATTTGTGCAGGATTTAGAGCGGTACTTCCATACTAAAGCTTCCCCGGTCAATCCCTTGTCACACAACGAGACCAATGCCAGACCGACAACAGACCGCACAAATTCTCAACATTACGCCAATGGCCAAGAATCGGCCGGTCTGGAGTCAGGTTTGGCTGTGTGACTGAGATTTCATTCACACCAACGGACCGACAAGAGACCGAACAAACAATTACATTACCACAAATAGCCAAACATTGGTTTGGATTCGGTGTGGCGTCGGTTAGGCGGAGTCACTGGGTACTATAGGTATATCACGAGTGACTAGATGTGAAAAGGTTTTGTGTTTGAGCAGCAGAGTCGAAAAGTCAAGTCTACGGTTCATGCATCAATAACCGAATGGAAAAACTCCAATAGGTTTGGAGTTGGTGTGGAGTAGGTTTGGCAGTGCGACTGAGGTATAAACATATTAAAGACCTTATCCGATAACAATTCAACTTGATATAAATGGAAAACTGGATGAAAATAGAATACAAATATACAGGAATAAAAAGTATTTACTCTTTCATTATTGCGCAAAAGCAAATTAAAACCTCATTTTCCGCCCACTCCAAATTACGGGTCAACAGGGGTCAAATTTGCCGAAGTTACAGTGACGACAAAACATGTAGATCCGATCGGTTCACCTATATAGCTGAGGCGATGAGCCGTGCTTAATTATGCAAAGTCATTGTGAATATACATAATCCACATAAGATGATGTCATCAGGTCGATAGCAAGTTTTAGGTCGAAAACTTCCGATTTTCAAAGCTTTAGATTTTGAGTATTCAGAGAGCTGATACTCCTCTGACAGACACTAAAATAGCATATATTGTAATCTATTGTTTAAATTAAGCTTTCCATTGATATATAATTTATCCATTTTATTTTTCTATTCGGATATGGTCTTTAAGCATGATATCAAAACCCCTCTTTCTTCCGAATTGGGCCTCCCATTGCAAATTGAAATTGAAAACGAAATATGTTTTGTCTGTAGCGATGGGGGACCCTGGAATCAAAGGCTGAATGAAAAGAAAATGTAACGCTTGACAACGTATTAGGTATCTACTGAAGGCAATGCATGATAGCCAATGACTAAACATGGTGGTAGTGGTAGTGGTAGTGGTAGTTATAATGGTAGTGTTGGTGTTGTTGTTAGTGGTAGTGGTATTGCATCTTCTAAGTATAGTACGAATAAAAGGATAAAACATCCCAACATCTCAATTTTTACCACATACCACTGTAAGGAAAAGGATGGGGATATGCCCTATTTTTATTTTTTTACTGAGTTTTTCATTAATGTTTGGGTAATATTGCTCTGTCTATTTTTTTTATTTTTTTTAATAGTTTTTTTTTATAGTTTTTTTTGTTTGTTTGTTTTGTTTGTTGTCTTTGTATTTGTTAATATAAGAAACAAAAACATTTCTTGTTTTTGTCTTTGTTTTTGCTTATTCTGTAAATCTTCAATCTGGTCTTGTTGTACTCTCATCTTATCCTAATTTCAAATTTTCAGTTTTGTGTAGGTGGCAGCACAAATAAGGCATTTCCTTTCTAGCTGTCTCCTCATTCTCGTAAATACTCACTTTTCCGTTTATTTTGTCCAGATTACCTTTATGATGTATATTATATTGTTTGATTATCTTTGTAATGTATGTAATTTTGACTTTATATTTATGTGGTATTGTATTGTTATTTTATGTAAATGTTTTTTATGATGAATGAAATAAATATGAATATCTATCTATCTATCTATCTATCTTGTCCCTTAGCTTGGAGGCTGTTGGGGCGACAATGAAATGGACATTGAGACACAGGTTCTCCATAACTTCCCGTCTTCAGCTGTTCTAGTTAGCTGCTAAAATGACATTCCAGTCCACTGCTTGATGTTATCAGTCCATGTTCTAGTTGTTCTACCCCTCTTTCTTCTCCCATCGTTTCCTCCTTGCAAGATGACCATATTGAACCGCCCCTATAACATTTCATAAGGGAAGAACAGGCCAAACGGGCTTAATTATTTGCGATCAGGTAGAGAGTAGCAAGCGAAGCGAGTGGAGCGTAAATTGGCGTGGGGTCCAGGGGCAAAGCCCCGGCGGGGGTAAAAAGGCGGAGCCCCCGGAAGCTCAGGGGTTTTAGGCATTTAATTACGGTCAGATGAGCATATTTTGATACCTTATTTGTGACACCTGCAGGTTATTAATTGGCTTGGGGTACAGGGGGCGGAGCCCCCAGAAGCTCAGGGTTTTAGGCAATAAATTACGGTCAGATGAGCATCCAGGGGCCCGCCTTAGGGCCCTTGGTGGGGATCCAGGGGGCAGAGCCACCGGAAGCTCAGGGGTTTTAGGCATTTAATTACGGGCAGATGAGCATATTTTGATACCTTATTTGTGACACAGGCATGTTACAAATAGGCGTGGGGTCCAGGGTGGACCCCCAGAAGCTCAGGAATTTGAGGTAATACATTACGGCCAGATGAGCATATTTTCATACCTTAATCACGGTGACACCTGCAGTTTACTCATTGGCTTGGGGTACAGGGGGTAGAGCCCCCAGAAGCTTAGGGTTTTAGGCAATAAATTACGGTCAGATGCATGAGCATATTTGAAATTTATGATTCGTGAATAACGAGGGATATTCCTCACTTGTTTTGGGCTATTAGTGCTGTAAGTCCCTAGCTTCTTTTAGCCTACACACCTATATCTTTATATTTGCCTTCTCTTCTCTCGTATGTTTTATGAAGACACTTGTATTAATTTCCTTTATTACGTTTCCGCAAGCGGCAATACGTACCCCGCCCCCTACACAGGGGTTTGTGTGTGTGTGGGGGAGGTGAAACGGTTGGTGTGGAAGAATGAATACAAATTTGTTAACATTTCTCAAATGTAGTGATTGAATTTGACCATTTTCGGCACTGAGTAATTATCTAAACAAGAAGGATGTGTCTATAATCTAATAATATGTATACATATACATGATTGTGCGCACATTGCCTCATATGGTTTGTTAATTCACGTAAGATATCTACCCTTCTCTCTCTCTCTCTCTCTCTCTCTCTCTCTCAACATGTTTTGGCCAGGAAGATGGTCTCGCTGTGAAGCAGTGAAGATTATTCGAGATTGTGTTTCTTTTTCTATCAATGCGCAGATATTATGCTAGGTATTTTTTTCTCTCTCAATGTCCTTTTTTATTGTTCGTTAAAGGGCAATCCAACCCTTGTAATAAGTTCATTTGAATGGAAACAGAAAAATCAGAGAAACAGAATGGCGAAATGGCGGACCACTATTAAGAAAGTTATGAGTGTTTGAAATTTGAGATCACTATAGCTATGCGAATCTCAAATCGGCAATTTTGTCAGTGCATTGTGACGTAGAGACGGATTACTCTTCCGTTTGTCGTGTAGAAAAATATCAGTTATTTCTGTTTTTCTCCCAAGTGCCTTTAGCCTCGGGGCACTACTCAAAATATATCATGGAGAGTACATTATTACAGGTCCCCTAAAAAGAAAAGACCATCCCGAGTCATACATTTATGAAAAGTTGAAATTTTAGTCCTTTTGTGTATTAGAGCAAATGGGAAAGTTGACCGCCACTACATCACATAGACATTATCAATTCAGCCAATTTGAAGAGCCCATACCTATAGTGATTGCAACTTTTAAAAAATCGTAACTTTCTATTTTTTTTCCGATTTCATTCAAAGTTTCATCAGTATGCTTCTTTGATTGTTCCGCTTTATTCTAGACAAGTTTGTTATCAAGGTTGGATTTCCCGTTAACTCTCTCTTTACTTTCGTCTCTTTAGTTTCACTCACTTAGATTAGGTATCGTTAATCTCCCCCTCTCTTTCCCTCTCTGTCTATTTCCTTCTTTCTTCCTCTGTCTTTGTCTCTTTATCTGTATTTGTATATATATATCTATCTATCTGTCTGCCAGTCTTTCTATGTATCTATCATTTCATCCATCTATCCATCCATCTATAATTATATATCTATGTATCTATATATCTATGTATGTGTATGTTTGCGTTGAAGGGAACAAAATTCCTACATGGGAGTTTTTGTCAATGAAGATCTAACCCCTCTCCAATATTCTGTGCTGAGAAGCGCAAAGAACTCTCCTCTAGTTTGAGTATCAACACAAACAATGGGAATATCATATTTATAAGTCATTTACATTATAGAGAGTTTGAAGGTGTCATCCTGATTTTGCATGCAAAATGCAGGATGACACCTTCAAAGTCATTAAAACACCAGATGACTTGTTTGATGATGGGCTCATGCAATGCCATCAAATAGGAAGATTTTAAACTCTCTATAATGTAAATGACTTCTAAATATGATGAACAATTAATATGTTATTAGTTAAATGGATCAAAATGAGACTTCTGTAATTCAATCATATAATGTTAGCCCTAATTTATTTGATAATACATTATCAGATCAAATGTTACATTCATTCTGTATTTCACATGTTAATATCAGATCTCTTAATAAGAACTTTGAAAATCTAAATTAGTTATATAAAGATACATTACAAACAAAATTTGATATAATTGCCTTATCAGAAGTGTGGAGTGTTTCAAACAAAGGTATTTTAGATTTGAATGATTATGAGTAACTAAAACCGGGAACTAAAACAACTTCCTCTCTCATTGACCATGTGTACACTAATGTAACAATTTCTTCTATTCATGCTGGAGTTATAGAAAGTGATATATCAGATCATTTCACTATCTTTGTTGCATTTGAGCATCTTAGGAAGGCAAGTAAAACATAGCCACAAAAAGTCTGTGTTTCGTACCTTCAGAAATTATGATATTAATAAATTTCATGATAATCTAGGTACAATTTTTGATTGGAATAATGTAAGTGGATGTACAAAATTAAATGAGTTATACTCTTTATTTTACGACTTGTTTACGCAAGTCTGTGACAAGCATGCACCAATTATGTCATCAATTTCGAAGAACCTGAAAAAGGGGAAAATATTGGGAGAAAACCTTGGATGACTAATGCTATTTTAAAATCGGTCAAGAAGAAGCACAAGCTAAAGGCATTACAATTTCAACAGAAAGACGAGAAAGAATACAAAAGGTACAGATGTAATTATTCTAAGATGCCCAAATTGGAACCACACCAAATGGATATTTGACTTGATTTGATTTATTTATTTGTCTTCATAGTCTTTTACAAAATTACAAAGTAATTAAAACAAAGTCATGATAATAAACAAATAATATGATTAGTACATCATCAAAGTAAAGTACTTATACATTATCAACGTTAACATAAAATAACCTTGAACAAAGATTGCCACATAAAAAAATCTTGAAGGCGTGGTAATATTCGGGATTATTATTTTGTACCGTGTGCTAATTACGAACTGGTCTAGTGCCATGCGATGCTGGGTGAGTTCGCCGGGTTTCTATCCCGGTTCCTATGGCACATAGAGGAGACGATTCGGAGAACCGGGTTGAGCATCGGATACCACGCCCTTAGTTGTGTCATCCATGAGCTTCAGCTTGAGTTCGCTAGGGACATTCCTCAGAGTTACCAAGAGCGATAGCTACAGCGCCTGTTTAGGGAAGCCACATAATTCACACTGAGTAACGTTTCCTTTTAGTGACGTTTTTACAATATCTTTTGATCCAGAATGCTAGGCATTACACATCATACATGAGACAGTAGAAAGCAGGGGCGGCGAAGATTCCACATGATTCAGATGATGGGGTCTTAGTTTTGAAGATTTTTTTTTAAATTAAACGGGTCTGGAGTAAAGACTACGCTCTAAACCCATGCTTTATCACAGGGTCTTATAGTTAGGAAGATGGTGGAGCCTTAGTTTTAAAGTTAATGTTTTGTTTTGTTTTGTTTTATTTTATTTTTGAAATAACCGGGTGTGGAGTAAAGACAACGCTCTAAACCCATGCTTTATTACAGGGTCTTAGTTTGGAGGATTGTTGGGTCTTAGATTTGAATTTTTGTTTTGTTTTTATTGTTTTTATTTTTGAAATGACCGGGTCTGGAGGAAAGACTACGCTCGATTCTCATGTTATTCCACAGGAAAAGGATTATGGGGTCTTAGTTTTGAAGATTTTTAATTTTTGAAATAACCGGGTGTGGAGTAAAGACTGCGCGCTATACCCATGCTTTATTACAGGGTTTTAGTTTTGAACAAATTCGAAAAAATATCCCTTCAAATTTATTACATTTGTGGGTAAAGTCATTATTACATTTGTGGGTGATTCAAAATTATTACATTTGTGGGTAAAGTGGTTATTACATTTGTGGGTGAAATTATTACATTTGTGGGTAAAGTGTTATTACATTTGTGGGTGTTATTACATTTGTGGGTAAAGTGTTATTACATTTGTGGGCGTTATTACATTTG
Organism: Mesocentrotus franciscanus; assembly: GCA_037976565.1. Lineage (NCBI taxonomy): Eukaryota > Metazoa > Echinodermata > Echinoidea > Camarodonta > Strongylocentrotidae > Mesocentrotus > Mesocentrotus franciscanus. The sequence goes on along the minus strand of CP137683.1, from coordinate 18,054,424 downwards.
TGGGTGTAACAGGGGGATTTAGGGGGGTACTTGCATCATGGGGTGCGAATGAAATGGAAATGTAGAAGGCTTTGGGGGCACTGGGGAGAGGATATAACCCAGCAATTTAAGGGTTGAAATACCTGCAACGTGAGGACAAGACATTGATGTTCCACTCAAAATGTTTAAAACCTCTCCACCACGCATTGACACACTTGGGATTCCAACACCAGGGGCAAAAACATCCACACAGGTTCCGTAATTAGAGAAAGAAGCCCGACGATCGTTGAGAAATGTAGCACCCACGGTTATCGCCTGCATGGGAAGAAAAATCGTGGGCTTCATTCTTGACGACAAATTTGATACACAGTCAAACCTGTTTTTTAAAGACCACTCACGGAAGACAAGCGGTGGTCTTTAAACACTGCTATAGACAGGTGGTCTTATGTACAAGTTCTTTTTTTTAGTTGCCCTTTTCGAGTTGCCAAGTTCTTTTTTTTAGTTGCCCTTTTCGAGTTGCCAAGTCCTTTTTAAAAATGTCCTTGGACCCCTCTGAACCAGCGATATCATGTTGTTATTACTGAGCAGGTCATCCAACCGTATGTAATATTATGTATATATTTCGCTCTGTATGTTTCATGTTGTTTTTTCATACGGAAAATAGATACTACAACTTTTAGTTTATGTTTTGATGAGAAACTCTATGATTTAGGGAAACATGAATTGTGGTCTTTATAGACAGCCATTTTTTTCTATACAGGTTGTTACTAAAAAAGGTTTTACTGTCTTAAAGGGAGTGTAGAATGGCAAATACTGGTTAACGCCATCTACGTCTTCTTTTGACAACTGCACGTAAACGAATGGACTTGATTAACGGTAGTCAGCGACTTAATCTCTAAATGGTCAGTGCGCGCTATCGTTCGCGAAACAGACCGAAGTTCTCCTCATGCTTCGGTTTCGCGTATGTTGCACGCACGTGAATGCTGCGGTCGCGTCGTCCGTAGTCCGTAGTCCGATTGGCCCCGAGTAGGGCCACGGGAAAGACACATAGTCTCGTCATACTACACTCCCTTTAAATGTTGTACGGAACAAATGAAAATCAGCACATAAAGTAAATCGTATAGTTGTAATTAATTGTTTCGGCTTGCACCCATTAGATAAAGATTGCGAAAGATGTTGTAATTGAAAACAAGTCAGAAAAACCAGAAACAAACTTGAAACCAGCGGGATTTGCACATGTCGTCTACTGCTTGCCGGGCAGCGACTGGTGCCAAGCGACTGGTTCCTAGATCCCGCTGGTTCCAACATTTGTTGTGACTTGTTTTTCAATCAAGATCGAGCACGCGAACTTTATTTAATGGGTGCAAGCCAAAAATGTTAATACAACAATTGAAACTTCTCACAGGAAACCTAACATTTAAAGTAAATCATATAATATAGTTGCCACTTTGCATTTTGATATTCAAACCTATTAAAATGTCCATACTTTCAAATTATATTATCAACGTGTGTTCACTTACTTCTGTGACTCTGGCCGGGGAGAACAAACAGGAATCGTTGTTGGAATTACCAGCCGATACTACCGTGGTAATGCCGGCATTGATGATTCCCCTGACAGCATCATCCAGAGCCAGCTGTCCCGGGCCTCCCAGTGACATGGAAGCCACGGCCGGCATCTCGGATGAATTCGCCACATAATCACAGCCTGGAAGTAAAATTCGAACAGTTGAACTGAACTATAATATCACGATTTAACTCTAAATATATTTCACCCATACTTTAGTCTCACCGCCAAACCGACTCTATAACGACTCTATACAGACTCTATAACGACTTCAAACCGACTCTATAACGACTCCAAACCGACTGATTCTTGGTCATGGGAGGCAATGTGATTTCTTGTTCGTCCTGTTGTTGGTGAGCTGTCGGTTTCGTGGGTGTGACTAGAGTATTCGGGCATAAGTAGGTCTATCAGGAAATAAACCCACGACCATCGCATCGCGATCGATCCAACCAAGTATTTAAACAACTCGACTACGACTCATTGCCTGCGCTTATCAAGCATGTCATGAGGACTTGATGCAAGACCAACAGCGCAGCAAGTCACAGGACCATACTGCTACAACTGATCTGAGATGGCGCTAGAGCTAGTGTTTCTAGTACGGTGTGACTTTAAACTAATTTGTCTAACCTGCAACGACATCGGCAGTTGAACCGGATCCATCGCAGCCAAGTACACGTACTCCAAAGAGATTAACACCCGGGGCAACTCCAAATATCTCTGCTCCAATGGTACCGGCACAGTGGGTGCCATGACCGTTGCAGTCTATGCCCTGATAATAATAATAATAATAATAACTAAAACATCAACAACAATGATGATGACGATGATGATGATGATGATAACGATGATGATTATGATAATAATAATGATTATAATTAGTTCAATTCATATAGCGTAGCTATACTATATAAATATACTCTACTGCGCTGTGATGAAAACAAAACTCCTAACACTGCTACTTTATTGACACACAATGAACAAATATAAAAAAGAATGCTGAAAACAAGAGCCTCTTCATCAAAACTTTAAAGACAGCAACGGACGAAGCTTTTCTTTTTAAATGTCTAGTGGTAGGTTATTCCAAAGCTTTGGAGCAGCGCAACTGAAAGCGCAATCTCCAAGAGATAGCTTTAGAAGCAGCTTGTCCTGTAGACTTTGTAATTTATGTGCATATGGATGAGACTAAAGAGATAATAAAACAGACAAATAATTTGCGGCTCGACCATTCAATGCTTTGCAAACAAGCAAAATTATTTTCAATGCAATATCATGCCTTAATAGCAACCAATGAAAGTTAATTAATACAGGTGTAATATGGGATTTTTTAAATATAAAACTATTACTACTATTACTAACGATGATGATTTGTTTATATTAAAAAAGAACACATTCTAAGAAATAAATTTCAATCTTTAAACAAAATCTCGGCAATGTAGGACACTTACATATGTACCAGTTCCAATGGAATCGTAGGCCACTTTGGCTCTTCCCCAAAGTACATACTCTCTGGATAGATGCCTGTATCAATGACGTAAACATTGACCCCGGAACCGTTTCCTGTAGAAGGGAGGAAAGGCAGCGGTAAAGTTAATAATAATAATATTAAAAACGGTGCTTATAAAGCGCTTTCCATCGAAGTCTCTAAGCGCTATAGCAAACAAAATACAATCACAAACAATTATATATTAAACAAAAAAATACAAATAAACCAACAAATTACAATACATATGAAATATACATCAATGTGAACCGAGTAAGTTAATCATCAAAAGCAATTTTGAACAAATGTGTCTTAAGACAAGTTTTGATTGGTTGACAGTCTGACAGATTTTGACATGTAAATGTAGTTTGTTCCAATGTTCAGCAGAAGCTTTGCAAAAAGAGCGACCATAAGAACGAGTTGACACCGAAGTAGACACGAGGTTTAATTGTGAAGATGACCGTAGATTGCGTGAGGGTTTGTAATCCTGGATTAGTTCTTGCAGATAAATTGGTGCCAATTCATGACTAGTTAGAAGAGGTAAGCATTTTTTTTAAATAATGTAATTTAAAGGAAAACCCAATCTTAATATCAAATTTAGAGAACCGCTTGGGGATTCTCGCATTCATTTTTCTACACGTGCGGGGAGGGGCTTCCCTCTATAAACGCTATTGGGTGGTAAATGATTTATATTTACAAAAAAGCACAGCTGTATGTGTGCGAGTCTGTTCGACCCCACCTCCCTCCCCATGTGAAATTCCAGTGGAATAGACAGAAAAGAGTAATAGAACTATCCTGGGTAAAGGTTAGAAGGGATGGGAGCAGGCAAGGTTTAAGAAACATTTTTTCGGGGAGGGAGGGGGTAATTAGGAGGCTTGTGGTTCTTGAATTAGTTTTCTACATGTGCTTTGCTTACATTTCTTAACAATGAGGATTTTTTTGGGGAGGGGTTGTTGAGCTCCCAGACGCCCTCTAGAACCGGATGGAATATTATTATAGCATCAACTCCGATGAACCTTTTCAGAAACCAAGTACCTACCGGCGAAACTGTAAGCTCCATCAAGAGGCAGTAGTCGCTGGCTAATACGGTCCAAGCCCCATTGTGCCACGGTCGAGGCCCTGACCACCCCATCCTGAGATATGTACTTTATCTCATCCCGGGCTAGCAGCTGATGGGTGATTTCAAAATGAATTGAATTGAAACAAGAACATAGAAAAACAGAAATTGAATTCTTTTAAAATCAGCCCTGAAGCTACACTTGATTTGAATCATATACGGTCAAACCTGTCTTAATGACCACCTCCCTATAAAGGCCACCTGTCTATAGTGGCCATGGATTTTGTATCCCTCGAGAGAGCAATGTGTGTTGTAGAACCTGTCTAGAAAGGGCACCTGTTTACAGTGGCCCCCTTCTCTGTATCCCTTGGGTAGCCGTAATAAACAGGTTTGACCGTAATTCAGTTTCAATATAAGTATGTGCATGGTAAATATAGATTCCATGATTAACACAGAACAATGTGATGTATGAGCTGACCGAATAGAAATAATAAAAAATATAAATGTCAACGGATCATTATTGACCCGAATGTATACACTGAAACGGGAGGGGAGCTAAAAAGCGGTGCGTGTATGGAGCATGTCTCTAAGAATTAGTAAGACTTTAGAAAAGTAATTAAAAAAAAAAATCTTTAATAGAAATAGAAATGAATATTGTGATAATATCACCATTCATTGGCAATATCCGATGTAGCATTTCTTAAGTACATTAAAACACAAACTCCCCTCCCCAGCAGCACTTTCATATCCAAAAGGCAAGGCAAAAATGTGAATAGGAATTTTTGTGATTGTCAGAGAATTGTAAGATTAAAAAAGAGAGGTTCAAATGTGATGAGTGCCCCCCTCCCCTCCCCACACACGCCCGGTCAGGCAATCCTTCTTTAATATACACGATCGCAAATCCAATCCAATAACGTGTGCATCAGCAAGGGTTAGGATTGTGGATACTCTTTAGAAACAGGCCCCTACGACTGATTAAATAACGCCTATCTCATCTCCCCCTCATTAATCCCCCAATAAATAAATCACGTGTCTAATGGGCTTTCATACATGTTATTGTCATGATACAGCGCTTGTGTATGCCCAATTTTATGACGCTTGAATCCCCACTCCCTTTAATATACGCCATGTGGGGAGGATTATTACATTTCGGATGTGCTACTGAGTTTTTAACTTTACAGCTGGGTCACCCAGCTGAATGGCAACGAAATAATAATATTCCGTTCTTGATTAGCACATAGTCCACTAATGTAACATCTATATGTGCTTCATTATACGAATTTGTTTCCGAAACACGCCAGATCCAAAGAACAAGGTTTTGATCATAAGATGGATTTTAAATTTTCCCAAGAGGCCGTTGTTTTTGCAATAAATTGAAGACAACTTAAAGAGGAAAATATATGAAACATGAAGAAAATTCGAAAAAGATTGCAAATTGGGTGCGAATCCAGGAGGGGGCGGGGATTGGGGAGGCCATTATCGAAAGAAAATAAGTTTTCGATTTTCTGTTGCTTATTTACCCACACTCTTTGAAAATGTTCGTATCTTCAGATGCTTTTGGGGTGAACCCAAAAAATGAAATGAGTTACATGTTTGGTTTGTATACCTTTATGCCTAAGGTTATGAACTTAGGTTTTAAGGGGGCGGCGGTTTTCTCCCTAAATCTTCCAGTGGTATGATATTTAGCATTTGTCATCCCGACTTACCTTCTCAACAGCTCTCTTGGAGAGTTTAGCGGAGAAGCCTTTGATGGCCTTGGTGTAGGTGTGCTTGACAGTGGCGCCACTGAAGATTCCTGACCGATCTTCCAGGATGAGATTCTTGATCGGAACCACGTCATATCCCGACTACAAAAGAACGAAATAAACAAAATTCGTCCCTGACATCGTCTGTTTGGAGCCCGAAGGCGTTAATTAACCCAAATACTATGTCCCATTTGCAGGGCAATAAAATGAAAAGGTTAAATTCCAACGGTATTTGAAAGACAATACTTATTTAGAGCTTCCCTCAAAACGAAAGGGCTTGAAAATGGCTTTTTGTAGGAAAATAACAATTAGTTGTCGAATCGACATAAGTGATTGCAATCACCTAAGTAAATAGTCTGATTTTCAGACCCTTGTACCGAAAGGTCGTACGTTTTGTGCTGCACAAAGATTCAATCAGTTTAATTTTGGCCATTACAAGTAGTGGGTTATTGATGTAGACAAATGCTCATGTACCTGTTACAGCTCGTTTTATGTATGTCATTACCAAAGAAAAAAAGATATCAGTCAGTCACTCAATAGTATCTGACAGTGAAGTCTAGAAAGAAAACGGGTTTCCTTGCATAATTTGAATACTAGGACACTGCTAACGGTTAAATTTCACAGATAGGACATACATGACATATTCATAATTCCTGCAAAGTTCTACAGAATTTGATGTTGGCTGCAAAAGGGACATATATCTTTTACACAGTTTAAGCGCTCTTCTGTCTTTAAACAGACGAAGTAACGATGAATTAAAACTATAAAATATTGGGCCTACCTCAACCGTTTCCTGTCAGTTTATGTGGAGGAGATATATCTTGTTTCCAGAATTCGTCTTTTGATATAAGGGGATTTAGACAATGACCAAGTACTTAAAGGATAAACTAAAACTTATATACAAGTTAGGGCTTGCACCAATCGTTTCCTGGCAGGTGGCGCGTAAATTGGCGTGGGGTCCAGGGGCAAAGCCTCGGCAGGGGTTAAGGAGGGGGAGGGGAGCCCCATCAGGCTTAGGGGTTTCAGGCATTTAATTACGGTCAGAATGATGAGCATCCAGGGGGCGGAGCCCCCGGAAGCTCAGGGTTTTAAGCATTAAATTGCGGAAATATGAGCATATTTTGATACCGCTTATTTGTGACACTGGCATGCAGGTGACTAATTGGAGTGGGGTCCAGGGGGCGGAGCCCCCAAAAGCTCAGGAGTTTTAGGCAGTAAATAACGATCAGATGAGCCTCCAGGGGCCGCCTTAGGGCCCTTGGTCGGGTCCAGGGGGCAGAGCCCCCGGAAGGTTAGGGAAACTTCATGCCATTTCAACAACATTTATATATAAATCACTGGTATCGAATTATAAATAAACCACGTTTTGAATTTATTTTTGTGGGGGGGCAACTGCCCCCAAGCCCCATCAGAACGCTAGTGCGAGGGCATAGTGAACGAGAGGGGTGAAGGTGTACGGAAGTGACCCCCTCACAGGTTTTTGAAAATTTGTTGTATTGCAAAATTACATTCCTTAGCAAAACTATAGTATAAAAACAAGCAATATACTCTTTTCACACTTCACTCTTCTACAATGTACATTTTGAAGGATATTATGCGAGGGAGCATAGGTCCCGAGCTAGAAGATTTTTGCGTTTTTATTGGTCCAAACGCTGCACTCTTGGGCCCTCAAGAGCCTAAAAGTGTGTTGCAGTCTTTAGTCAGTATTTGCTATACATTTTTTGTGTGGAACTTTTCACATTTTCAGGGGACGACCCCCAGAAGCTGATAAATAAAATTTTGACAATATTTTCATCCTAATTTTTATCAACATTCTCTTCAACCTTCACAATGAGGGAAAAAAAGAAGAAAAAACACACATAACGTTCTCAACTTATGTTCAGAGGATTTAGCATGGAGGGAGAGATTTGTGAATATTCTCACGACTAGCAACGATGTATTATTATTCTTATTTGTTCATCGACTCTACACTGCTATTTGAATATTTTGATGACAATATACGACATTGTTGTACTATTTTTATGTAGCGTCACATCACTCACATGGCAGTCACATGACAGATAAATTCATCAGTACCAGGTTCAATAAGTTTCAAGAAAACTGAACTGATCCCGGACCATAGTCTTTCTCTCTAACTCTCTCACTCTCCATCTCGCAATATGATTTGGGGGAAATGCACGTGCCCTTTTGCACATGACAGTTTCAAGGGAAAAGCAAACTTAGCAACAATTGTTGTTGAATTTTAGCAACAATCATTCGCCATAATTTTGTTTACAGTTGATTCCATTCGGTTACTTCCACAGTTCGGAAGATGAAGCAGAGAGCCTTTTGACGTATGAAATGCGTTAAGAAGCTGTTCTCCAAAGTCTAGACACATGAGATAATGAGATACATGAGATAATCCCCACCCGCCAAGGTCGGGGGAGTAGATCATGCTCCCCCTGTTAGGAGCTTATTTGTGCAAAACAATCTTGGCGGTTCCCGATGCCCTCGTTCCCTTTGTTAACTCATATCGTGCCAAAACACCGTGAATGCGGTGACGTTACCAAGTCCCTCGGAGAGAACTGTCGGTCATATTTGTTCGTCGTCTCTACAATGCTTTGTGAATATTTTGATGACAATAAACGACATTGTGGTACTATTTGTAGGTAGCGTCACATGGCAGATAATTCATCAGTACCAGTTTTGATAAAGAAAAATGAATTAGAACCTCGAGCCATACACACACGCACCCCCTCTCTCTCTCTCTCTCTCTTTCTCTCTCTCTATCCCGCTCTCTTTGGCCTTAGACAAAGTTGATTTCTTGTCATGCGATTGTATTGTGAATAAAACCGTGTGAAAGAGATCATGTAGCAGAGTACATAACTCAGGATGGGGTGGTCAGGGCCTCGACCGTGGCACAATGGGGCTTGGACCGTATAGCCAGCGACTACTGCCTCTCGATGGAGATTACAGTTTCACCGGTAGGTACTTGATTTCTGAAAAAAGTTCATCGGAGATGATGTTATAATGATAACCCTCTCAGTTCTAGAAAGGGTTTGAGAGCTCAACGTCTCCCCCCCCCCAGAGTAATGGCGTACACTGTGAGGTTTTGGAATCATCAAAATGATGCTGAAGGGTCACGTCCACTGTACACAGAAATGCGGATATGTGACTAAACAAACGTGTGACATAAAGTTGCGCTCCATAATGTACCTCTTACATGTACTTGCCACATTCATTCAACTTCAATTTATTGTCCAATATTGAAAATTTGTTTTGCTCCCATTTTACAAACTTACAAAGAATCAAAATAAACTTTACATACATAATATATATCATATACTATGACATAGAAATCCTTCGGAATATTATACAGTAGTTTTCTTACGTTATTATAAACAAAATAAGTGAATTATTTTAAGTACAGTGTTCGAGTGAACGGGATGGCCCGGACAGGTTACAAAAATAACATAAAAATAAAGAAGAAGGCTTGGGGGCAGTTTACCCCCAAATAAAATTCATGAGTGGTTTATTTCTAATTCGATACCATTAATTTTCAAATGTTGCTGAAATGGCATGATTTTTCCCTGAGCTTCCGGGGGCTCTGCCCCCTGGACCCCTCCAAGGGCCCTAAGGCGGGCCCCTAGTTGCTCATCTGACCGTAATCAAATGCCTAAAACCCCTGAGCTTCCGGGGGCTCCGCCCCTGGAACCCACCAGGGCCCTAAGGCGGGCCCCTGGATGCTCGTCTAATCATAATTTAATGCCTAAAACCCCTGAGCTTCTGGGGGCTCCGCCCCCTGGACCCCAATCCAATTAGTGACCAGCAAGTATCACAAATAAGGTATCAAAATATGCTCATCTGACCGTAATTAAATGCCTAAAACCCCTGAGCTTCCGGGGGCTCCGCTCCCTGGACCCCACCAGGGCCCTAAGGCAGGCCCCTGGATGCTCATCTGACCGTAATTGAATGCCTAAAACCCCTGAGCTTCATGGGGCTCTGCCCCTTGACCCCATTATGCTCCACTTGCTTCGCTCTACCTCATCGTTAATACTTGAGCACCCCATCACTTTGAAAAACGTTCCGCGGGGCCTGAATGTTACATGTAAGAGTGGTGGTGGTGCGGATTTTGTTTCTGCCCCCCCCCCCCAAACGTTTTTGCTCATTACGCCACTGAGTCCTATCTACATGAAGCGATTTAAGTTTTCTTAAAAATACATCCTTTGTTGAGCCTTTGAGAGAACTGACTTACAATGATCAGCCCATGACAATTTGTTGTCAATTACGGTGCCTTACATGTCGAGTACAAGGTAATTTGAAGAGCCATCCTTTTCAGGGTATATATATCTTCTATGATACTTTTCCACACTTACGTAAAAGAATGAAAAATATCACAACAATGTTTTTTCATCTTTCCCAGAACTCAACCTTCTCAACCTAGTTGGCGCGGCGCACACCCCTCCGCCCTTTCAAACCCCAGATTAGCCAGTGGTATAACGGCACAATGACAGCCAAAATGTGCATTGTAGAACACTGTTTTAAAATGCCCGATCTTTAAAAATCCTACCCTTTAAAAATACAAAGAAGCAGAGTGAATGAACGTAGAGTTACAGAGGGTACACAAAACCATTAGGGGGATGCTGAAATTTACTCATAGCGGTGTTATTCGTCAGAGTTGAATCCTGAAAGGCACGATTTTGCACCTTTAGGATCGCTACTATCATATACTCAGGCCAGGGGGTGCCGATGGAACGGTGTCTAAGGGGTGTGACACTCCTTATTATTTTTTTCTTTGGTGGACAAATTTTGAATTTTAAAGCCTTTTTTTGGAGGGGGGAATGTTACAACCCTTTTTGCAACCTCTGTACAAGCGATAATGTAACCTGTCAACTTCTTCATTTTTTCTTTTTCCTTTTTTTTTCTCTCGCTTGTCTGAGGATTTTTGGTACGTTATTAAACAAAAAAACAAAAAAGGTTAATTAAGCCGCTACTCTCACCTTCATTACAATGATGTAGTGGTCATCTATCGGTTCAGCAACTTTGTGAAACGTAGCATTTATAGCCATCCCACTCGCCAAAGAGGCAGTCAAAATTGCGAAAATAAGCATCGTCGTTTTCGTACTTTGCTAACTGCTTTGCTCACCATTCAACCGCCCAGGGTATAATGATTTTGTTTGTGCGATGCAAAGCCTTATACAGATTCGCAGAGTTCTGCGTATTGTCATTCACCAATGCCACAAATGGACCGTAACAATAATCACGCCAGTTTTTTGTTTGTTTTTTTTTTGGGGGGGGGCGATATTTCTCTGGTTTTGCGGTTGACTAGATATAGGTTAAAGGTAATACCAATCATACCAATTCAGCTCCACTATCAAAATAATATGGTGACCGTTAATTAATTAATTAATTAATGATAACAATACACGGGCCGGCTGGTTGTGCGTATTATAACCTACACAAAAAAGCCAACACAAAGCCAATACCGGCATTGGCTGGAATAAAACGTATAGGCGCTATCTCGTTTTTTCAACGGCTGGTTCAAATTATCTAATATTTGTGGTAGCAAACAAATATTAGAAATGGTTATATTTATGAATATTTCAGCCGTCTCTGAACCGATTTTGATCAAACAAAGATGATTTTGTCATTTAAATTGTATGTTCTTTCAAATTTGACTCTCAGTTTTTCATTATCTCACAAAAAAATTATTTTGTGTAGCGCCCTCTGCAACAGAACTCAACTATCCCTTTAAGTTACAATCAAACAGGTGCATAAAACACGTGCCTGGGAAATGTGCGACAAGACTGCTTCATGATCAGAGGCTTAGCCTGGGGGCACATGACACATGACCCCGACAAATTCTGAATTGATATATATATTTTTTTAATTGTCTGGAACAATCTGCCCATGTTTATCCATGATCCCCAAAACCTAGACAGGCTGCTAAAGACCCACCTCTTCAATTACACACAATAAATCCCTACATTCAGGAGAACATAATTATGCTACCAGCCTGTAGTTTGTAAGATTAATGTGTATTTATTTGTAAATAATATTTTATAACTTTTTATATCATTTGCAGGCAAACAATATAAGCTTTCATTTTACGTTGCCACAATCTTCAAATCTTGTTACATTTTTAAAACCACGAGCTTTATTTTTTACCCCAAGTAGTCATGTGCATGTGATGGAAATCCTACAATGCCCCTCTCATCTCTTTACAATTTGTTTTGTATCAAACCGTTCAATTGTTCTTTTCCAGTATTGTCCACTTCACAAAAGCTAAAGTCATAATAAACGAAGGTGAATAATTGTACTAAATTGAAATGGTTTTGAATATTAAAATGCACAATTTGTGCAGGATTTAGAGCAATATTCCATAATAAAGCTTCCCTGTTCAATCCCTTTTCACACAACGAGAACAATGCCAGACCGACGACAGACCGAACAAAATCTTAACATTACGCCAATGGTCAAGAATCGGCCGGTCTGGAGTCAGTTTTGCTGTGTGACTGAGATTTCATTCACACCAACGGACCGACAAGAGACCGAACAAACAATTACATTACCACGAATAGCCAAACATTGGTTTGGATTCGGTGTGGCGTCGGTTCTGCCTGAGTCACACCTTTGCGTGTTTGGTTTGCGTATTTCTGCGTATTTATGGATAGCCGTTTTACCGTTTTAACATTTATTCCTCTTGCTTGATATCAAGAAATCGAATTCTTGATATCAAGAATTCAATTCTTAATATCAAGAATTACCATCGCTTTACAACAGACAAGCATTTCTTGATATCAAGAATTAATTTCTTGATATCAAGAAATAGGAATAAATGTTAAAACGGCTTGCCATAAATACGCAGCAATACGCAAGCCAAATACGCAAAGGTGTGACTCAGGCATTAGGCAGAGTCACTGGGTATAATCACAAGTGACTAGGTTTGAAAAGGTTGTATGTTTGAGCAGCAGAGTCGAAAAGCCAAGTCTACGGTTCATGAATCAATAACCGAATGGAAAAAACAACCCAGTTGGTTTGGAGTCGATGTGAAGTAAGTTTGGCGGTGTGACTGAGGTATATTAAAGATACTATGTCCCTTTTGCAGCCAACATCAAATTCTGTAGAACTTTGCAGGAATTATGAATATGTCATGTATGTCCTATCTGTGAAATTTAAACGTTAGCAGTGTCCTAATATTCAAATTATGCAAGGAAACCCGTTTACTTGCTAGACTTCACTGTCAGACACTATTGAGTGACTGACTGGCTTTTTTCATCTTTGGTAATAACATACATAAAATGAGCTGTAAAGGGTACATGAGCATTTGTCTACCTCTTGTAATGACCAAAATTAAACTGATTGAATCTTTGCGCAGCATAAAACGTACGACCATTCAGTACAATGGTCTGAAAAATCAGACTATTACTTACTGGCTCTATAGCTCCTAAGTCGATTCGACAACTAATAGTCGTTATTTTCCCACTTAAAGACATTTTCAAGCCCCTTTTTTTTAGGGAAGTTCTAAATTAGTATTGTCTTTCAAATGCCGTTGGAATTTAACCTTTTCATTTTTGGGCCTGCAAATGGGGACATAGTACCTTTAAAGCATATTATATTTATATTAAGCATGATACCAAAACCCCTCTTTCTCCCGATTTGGGCCTCCATTGCAAATTGAAATTGAAAACGAAACATGTTTGGCATTTTGAACTTTGCTTTTGCCTGTAGCGATGGGGGACCCTGGAGAATGTAACGAGGAAATGTAAGAAATGAAATGGAATAAAGGTACCAATGGGGAATGGTGATTATCCTCGAGCTATTAAGATCAATCATCACCTCACCTCTAAAAAGACATGATATCCAATGACTAAACATGGTGGTAGTGGTAGTGTTAATAGTAGTGGTAGTGTTTGGTTTGGTTTGGTTTCGTTTTATTTTCCGTATACAAATTCAAATACATACAAGAATACGATTTACAAATATAATACAAATCAAGAATTAAAAACGGCTGGAATGCTCTATTCAGAGCCATTATTCAAATGGCTCTGTTCTTCCTACAGGTCCAGATATAGATAATTAAACATAAAATAAAATACAAAATATTACAAAGATATTACAAAGTGTCAGTGTTGGTGTTGGTGTTAGTGGTAGTGGTAGTGGTAGTGGTATTGTATCTTTTAAGTATAGTACGAATAAAAGGATAAAACATTCCAACATCTTAATTTTAACACATACCACTGTTAGGAAAAGGATGGGGGTATGCCATTTGTTTTATAGTCTTAGTTTTTCATTAATGTTATCGTTAATTTTTTTAAATACATATATAGTATTTTTGTTGTTGAATACAATGTGTTTTCATCTGACATGTACACACAATGTAATAATCTGAAGGCTTCCTATTTTCAAGTGTATACTTTTTGTTTTCCTCCTTTTCTTGTTCAAATGTAATTATTTACGAATGTACAATCTGATGTTTTATTTGATGTTCAAGAATAAAATGATTTTGAATTGAATTGAATTGAATAATATTGATATATATATCTATCGATCTTGTCCCATAGCTTGGAGGCCGTTAGGGGCGACAATGAAACTCTTTTGTAGCTGGGACATGACATGTTGTGATCAAGACTATTATCCTGTTAGATCGCTCAGGAATCTTCACACTGCAAAAACCAGGGTGTTAAATTTCTAACACCAGTATGGTATTGAATTTTTTTGACACCATTGGTGTTATTTTTAACACCGGTCAGATTTAAGCATGCATTAATAATTACTGGGTGTTAAGTAACATGGTGTTGTTTTATGCTTGGTGTTGAAAGTATCATCACGTGATTTCGTTTAAGGCGGTTGATTGGTCGAATAAGTTTTCACAAAGTGTACGCGCGCTTAATGATTGCTTTACACGTGTTCACAGAAAATACATTTATCATGATTTGTTAAGCAAATTATGACAATGCACATCAATTTTGTGATTTGTATTTTCCTTTGGCAATTATTGACCAATAGATTATATGTCCGATCTTGTTACAATTATATTAACGTTTTAGCAATAGATATATTGATTATATGATTACTAACCAAGAAACAACATGCATGTTTATTATATATATATGTGTACCAGCCTGTACCACATACATGTTAATCTTGAATTTACTTCAAATGATCTATGTGATGGAGTTAATGCAATGGAGATTAGAATATACCTATTGGTGGACAGTTGCCAACATCGATTATGAATTATCAGTTTACCACTGGTTCCTCTACCCTGGTCGATAATGGTCGATAATAGGAAATATGGAATGTGGGACCATTAGACATACATAGAAAAATCTCTAATGGATCAACAAGAATATAAACACCAAAAGTGGAATTGAATTTGTTATGATTCCAGATATTGGTGTTAATCTACACCAGTAGGAGTTGTCAAATATTAACACCAAAAGTGGAATTGAAATTATCTAATTCCAGAAAATGGTGTTAAGTAACACCAGAGGAGTTGCACGATATAGATACCAAGAAAGTGTTAAATTTAACACCCTTGGTGTTAAATTTAACACTCTGGTTTTTGCAGTGCAGGGGCTCCATTATCAACTACACCTACTGTCTACACCAAATCCATCATAGGCTTCTCAGCTACACTCTCAAAGAGAGTTGTCGAATAGGTATTAAACAAGGAGGAAACAACGAAAGTGCTCTTCACACTTCCTTAAAACCAAAGTTGCTAACCTTGCCTATGCATATTTTCTACTCAATAGGCATGTTAAAAAAAATAGTGTGATGATTTTTTTTTTTTGCCAAAGCTGGGCGGTGGGCTGGTAAATTAACATCGAGAAAGGTAATGTTCTTCTCTGTTTACCTTTTTTCCACCATCTTTTACTCTTCCTCGATTTCATTGCAAAAACATAATTATAGATAGGAAAATCCCAAATCCATCTATTTTGTGGACCTAACAGGTTTTAGAAACAAACCCATCATTATGACATTTGTGTTGCATTAATAACAATTTTTACAAAATTCATAACTTTTTTTTCTTAAATTATACTGACCAGTTTCTCTAGTTTTTCTAATTTTATCTTTCAGAATATAGGCCGAGGAAAGGAAAACGAAAACAATCAAGTGACGAAACGTTTGACAAAGAAGCAATCAATTGTGAGATCGGGTCTTTCTAAAATATCGCCCTCTTGTGTGCAAAATTTTTATATGTAAAATAATTATTTCTTTACTTTGCATTTTTCACACAATTATGATTGGTCATTGTCTTGAGTGGGCTATATTTTCCCTTTAAAAATCATTGTCATCCTGCAAAGCATCCTCTACGCTTGGGGTCACTTGTAGCAACCAATGTATAATATTTGAACAGTTTATCATGCTAACCAATTCAATTATGTCATATTAGACAATAGATAGGCTACTAAATGAGCACAGCCATCAATTTATCTCCCTTGTAAATATTTTTCTCGAAAAAACAAAACACGAGCAAGGATCATACAGTTCTGTTTTATTTATTTTTTTTAAATTGTATATATCTTCCATTCTCTCTGTTGCAAAAATGAAAAAATAATAACAATAAGAAAAACATGGAAATGAACGCCATCTCCTGAGTGTATTTCATCTATTTGTCTACATTAAAACAGATCATGGTGTAACGTTCTTTAGATCAGCAACTGTCAATTTACCCGAGCCTGTGATTTTTATGTCTTGAGTTATATTTAAATTCATGTTTCGTGAATAACGAGGGACTTTCCTCACTTGTTTTGGCTATTAGTGCTGTAAGTCCCTATAGCTTCTTTTTGCCTACACACCGACTATTTTTTATATGTGCGCTTTCACCTTATATCTGCCTTTTTTCCTCTCTCTTATTTTTTCCAAAGATACTTATATCAATTCCTTTATAACCTTTCTGCAAGCGAACATACGCAACCCCCCACACACACACACACATACGGAGGGGGGAGGTGGAACGGTTGGTGTGGAAGAATGAATATAACTTTGTTAGATAATTTCAAGATTTAATTTGATATCGACCATCTTCGGCACCGAGTAATTATCTAAACAATAAGGTGTTTAATGTGTTTAATATAATAATATGTATACATATACATGACAGTGCGCAAATTGCCTCAAATGGCTCGGCAATTCACGTATTCTCTCTCTCTCTCTCTCTCTCTCTCTCTCAACATAGTATAAATTGGCCAGGAAGATGGTGTTGCTGTGAAGCAGTGAAGATTATTCGAGATTGGTTTTAGTATCGATGCCGATACTCATAAGTGCAATACTAATCGTATATTAATGTTACAGAAAAAAGCAATTCGAGTTTGTACCGATGCAGATTATCGCGACCACTCTGACCCTTTATTTGCCACATTAAAAACTCTAAAAATATGTGATATTCACTACATGCAAAAATCTCTGTTCATGTTTCGGCTTAAATCCGGCATTCTTCCCCCATCACTAGTAATATTATTCCAACATAATTCTAATTTTCATTCCTACCCAACCAGGCACTCCAATGACTATCACCTATTTAACGCCAAAACCGCCTTAGCTCAAAACTCAATTCGACATTCTGGCCCTGATACCTGGAATTCACTACCCCCTGAAATAAAAAAGATGAATACAATGCTATCTTTTAAAAGAGCGGTGAAAACGTTTTTTATTGCTCATTATCTTTAAATCCACCATCAAAATTTGCTTTCCTTCATTCTTCATAATTTCTCTTGGTGCGCCTGTCGTTACAAAACTCGATAATTTTCAGTACTCTTACTTTTTTGCTTCCATTCATTGAAACGTTGATTATAACCTTCCATGACCTGGTATGAATAAACGTATGAATAAAGAGTGGCCTACTTGGGATACTGACTAAACATTGTTTTGTATACAAACATTTCAAGGCTCCGAGGTTTAGTCTTCACATACCAGCTCGCTGATCTCAAATTCTTATTCTTATTGTCCAGAAACCTCGCGAGTCTTCTCATTCTATAATATATCCCAAGTTGGCCACCCAATATTCAAATGTGCATCTTCTTTTTTTTTTAATCCTCATATATATATAACAAATTGAAATCCATCTACCACATAAATCTGTGAATCTTGATGTACACCCCTCCTTCCTTTTTCCCCTTTTTTTTCTTTCTTTTTCCCTTTTACCAATATTTTGTTTTCTCTATATTTGTATCCATTGAGGGTAGTCATGCTATCAAGCTTTGCTTACTTTGTCAACCCTCCTGTTTGATGTTTTCGATTAGTTACAGCCAACCTTACTATGTTTTACATATACTCTTTTGTCATGTATAAAATGTTCAATGATTTGTTTCTTATATTTGTAAAACTGTAAAAGAAAAAGAAAATCAAACAGAAATAAATAAATCAAATCAAATCAATTATGCTCAGAATTTGTCTCTCTCTCAATGCCCTCTTTTATTTTTTATTTAACTCTTTCTTTACTATTGTCTCTTTAGTTTCCCTCACTCTTAAGTATCGTTAATATCTCCCCTCTCTTTCCCTCTCTGTATATTTCCTTCTTCATTACTCTGTCTCTTTCTCTCTGTCTGTATCCATCTATTTGTCTTCAAGTCTTTTTATTTATCTATCTATCTGTCCCTCTATCTATGTATCTATGTATCTATGTATCTATTATATTAATTGTTCTCTCTTTATTTTCGTTGATCTCGCTCCCATCTCCCTTCCTCTCTAACCCCTCCCTGCCTCCCCCTTCCTCTCTATCTCTCTCACTCTCTCTCTACCCCTCCCCATGCCCCCTCTCTCTCCATCATCATCTTGCTGTCACTCATCCCGTGCCTCATCATCGCTCAACCGGACATCTATGACATCATGCTGTTTGCAAACCAAGCGGAATCATCAGGAAAAACATAGGACTACCACATCGTCATCGATCGTCTGCACTGTTACATCAAATTGAAAGCAATTTTCACAGTAGGACGTCGTACTTCGAACCAAAATTGTTCCAATTTGATCGAGTTATGAAAACCTCCCTTGAGGAAGCAAGTGTCCTGATTTGCACGAGTCTTTGATTTTATTACAACTTTACAATGAATGATGACGGCTGAATTATAATTTTTCCAAACTTAAAGCCCAAGTCCACTTCCAAAATAACTTGCCTTGAATAGAACCAGAAACATCAGACAAACCAATCAAAAAAAGTTTGAGCAAAATCGGATAACTAATAAGAAAGTTATGAATTTTGAAAGAGTATGTAAAACTAAAAACAATAGAAATCACTACACAAATTGCCAATTTGGTTATCAGTTTGTGACGTCATGTCCTCACTACTTATCAATTGCTTTATATAGTTTAATCCCATTAATTTCCCTTTTTATCCCCCAAAACTTGATTTTCCCATGCCTTTGCCCAGGTTATATATGATTTGTATCTTATTGCATGCATGACATTTCCCAAAATCTTTTATAAATTTTGAAGAATTGATACTATTTTTCTGAATATTGTATTTCATAATTATTGATTTTATATAAATAGTTTATCAAAATTCAAATTTTTCATGATTTAACTGGAAAAATTACTCTATATTAGTGCATCTACACAAAATCATATTACTATCAATCTAACTTGGATGCTGGTGTGAAGAAATAAGATTCTTAGGGGGAAAATAGGAAATTTATATTATCAATATAAAGAAAATAATTAGTGGATAGTGAGGACCATACGTCACAGACTCATGAGTGAGTTGCCAATTTGTGTAGTGATTTTCAAAGTTTTTCATGTCATTAAAAATTCATAACTTTCTTATTAGTTATGCGATTTTGCTCAAACTTTTTTTGATTGGTTTGTCTGATTTTTCTGGTTCTATTGAAAGTAAGTTATTTTTAGAGTGGACTTGGGCTTGAATTATAATTGTGTATATTTGACCATCATATTTCTTCATCTTCTCTGTCTCTTTGTCCTACCCTCACCCCTCTCTCTATCTCCCTCTCTTTCTATCTCTCTCTCTCTCTTTGGCCCTCGCTCTCCCACACTCTCTTTTTCTCACTTGTATTGTTTAGATTTATGTACACCCCTCGTTTTCTGTTTATGTATTTCCTTTTATAATCATTTGCATTTTTGTAAAGAGAGCGTTTATATCCCTTCGCACAGCCTTGTCAACTTTGTGGAACGACATCGTATCTCTTTTACACCACTGAATATTTCTCCCCGCCATCTTGAATTCTTTAGAGCGAGAGAAAATAATGACAAACCGGATATTATTTCATTTTGTTTACACTTTAAATGGAGGCAGCTCGAATTTGCCACCGGGAACATGGAAAGAGCGTCATTTGTGAAACCTTACCTACCATCTCATGAGGGTGTTCAGGTGCATCCATACGAATGTTTATCTTTTTTTATGTTGGAGAAGATAAAGAAATATGAGAACAGAGGAAGATTATTTCCATACCAACACAAGGAGGTGTGATTCTGAGAAGAAAAAAAAATTCACTAGTCGTAATTTCTATGTTTCACCTTTCAATAAGGGATCACAAATAAGAAAAGGATTATAAAATTGAAAACTTATACATCAGACTTGCAAATAATTATGTACCGTCCATAACTATTCTTTCACTGAGTGGTCTGAATAGGAAACAAATATTATAATAATAAACAAATATTATAGTATTAATAATAATAACATTCTGGATTTAAATAGCGCTTAATACACCGACGATGTCGCCAAGCGAAATAGGGTTCAGGCTTTCCCCGCACACAATGTACGCACATTCTCCACTTCCTGGGGGGCATTCCAGCCAGGCACCATTTCACAGACGCTCACAATGGTGAGCGGACTATGATAACCATCTCATCCTAGAGTGCCAAAATGTGGATTCTTGTTAAAGGGCAGTAGTACAGGGCCATGATCCGAACCCTCAGACCTTGGAATGAGAGTCAAGAGAATTAACTTTACCATGACACCTCCAGATATGACTTTCTTGATTGAATAAGTGGTGAAAAATCCCGTATAGACACACTTATTAAGGTGGTATATTTTTCATGATACCGTATACCAACACCTTGAGGCAGCGGCATAGCATGTTTCCAGCCATTGGGGGTCTGGTGTAAGAGGAGCACCTTTCTTACTGGATGAGTAGAATGCACGAGAACATTTGACGGGAGGTGTATGAAGAGGTGAGGGATCATAAATCATCATCCCTAAACTTTCCATCCACTTAAAAAGAAATAAAATGTTTTATTGTGTTCGCCATTCGATGGGGGTTGCCCAAGCCCCCGTAGCCTACTCCCACTGAATGTTCATTATTAGTATTTGATAGGGGCAGGTGTTGGCGCCAATACCAGTCCAATCAGGTTGATCAGTCAAGTAGTTAAGCTTCAGCCAGGCATTGACAAAGACAGATGCACAGGTATAATGCATGCGTTAAGGGAGGGAAATTGAAGGAGAGGTAGGGAGATGGGGAGTGAGGGGTAGATTAAACGTAAATTAGAAATAACTGGAAGGCATTGAAAGAGACGCAGGTAAAATGGCCAATGGGTAACGTTAAAGGTAAAGACCAGTTTTGGAAACGCCCTCTCTCAAAAATGAAATGAAAGCTCTCATTACCTATCATGTGAACGAATATGTTTTGACTAATACGTGATGATACAAATTTTACCGGGAAACCGCCTACTAATTGATATATTTGATAAATTATTATATCTATTGGGACCAAATAGATATCGCGCACGTGGTCGCGTAGTCCCATATACATCTTTCTGTGTACAGTGCTTGTAACTTTACCAAGACTGGGCCAAATTTCTTATCATTTTGATGATTCCAGAACCTTGCAGTACACACCAATACTTATATGCTAGATGATCAATCTTTTCTGATCGATTTCACAACGTTTCTTTCACAATGCAATCGCATGACCAGAACTGGTATTTATCTTTAAGGAATTGAAATTGAAGGAGAAGTGGGGAGATGGGGAAGAAGGGGCAAATTAACGATGAACTGAAAGGCATTGACGGACAGAGAGAGAGAGAGAGAAAAAAAAAACAGTGCGAAGGTGTAATGGAAGCGTAGAGGGTGGGAAGTGGATGGAGAGGAGGGGAGAGGGAGATCTAAATTAACGCTCTTTGTCTGTCCGGATGACTGGGTATGGGCTTTTTTTAAATTCGTTATTCAATCAGCTGACTCTTTCACTAGTAGGAATGAGAAAAGAAGAATGAAGAGCAAGTAGGGACAGGACAGATTTTCATTTAGAACGTGATCGCAAAGCCTCTCAAGAAATCAAATCCATGGTGGCTAGAGAATTCATGTTTAGATTGTTTCAATAGTTAGAATTCATGTTTAGATTATTTCAATAGTTGACTCATGAGGCTATTGTAAAGGGCTGAATTTGTAGGTATTTGCAATTGTTCTCTGTTAAAACAACGTAGTCTGTATAGTTCTGGTCCGAACCAACAATTAGATTATAAAACAATATCACAATAGTGATCTGATAGAACATTCATATTTGAGAGAATGTAGAATACAGCTCAGCGATAGGCAGCGAATAAGATAATAATAATGAGCTTGTATATACATAGCGCATATGGCACATAGGACCACAACATCTCTACAATAAGATGTAGAGAATTGTCTGAAAGAAAAATGTCAGTTGAAATGTGGCTCTTTAAGGAAGAAAGAGAGTTGAGGCTTTATTTCAACAAAGAACCCCTTAGAATTGATAAAACATTGAAATGTAATTTCCTAACATGAAATCCTATGACACATTCCGTGTAAAATGTGTCTAGACACCTCGATTGGCAGTGCATACAAAAGTCATTGAACAATACATTTATTCGCTGCTGCTATATAATGTATCCGGCAGGTGTCATGATATCAATATTGCAACGTGTTAGACGAATTGAAGAAAAGAAGGAGGAATTGCTAATGACATAGCTGCAAAGGGGAGAAGGCGGAGAAAAATGAAGAACGATAACAATGAGAAGGAAAAGCAGAAGACGAGGGAACACGAAAGGACTCCATCAATGTTTTAAAAAGGTAATGTGACTCTCCGGTTCATTTTGCTTCGTACACGCCTCCGTGATCACGGCGTATAAGGACCAGAGCGCCCGGAATCTCAGGGGATAAAGAGAAGGGGGTGGGTAATCTACACCCCTATCTCATCCGTCCCAAGCGGGGTAACATAACCCGATTGTTATGATTCTCCCTTCTAAACATGCATGACGCAGTGACATAATACATCCTTCGCCACTGAAACCCCAAGGGGAATAATGATCGTATATAGAGCATGTAGCGTATATAGTGGAACAAAAATTATTGATAACCTAAAGGATGGGGTGGTGTAGTTGTGTGGACGTTGATGTGTCGTTGTCTGTGCAATGTTCTTTTTTTTTGGTAAACATGCGTACAAGAAAGAGGCAAAAGATAGAAAGAGAGGAAAAAGAAACTTGCACTCCGTATTTAAATCAAAATGATATAGAAGGATTATGTCTATATGGTCACTCAATGTTCATTTTCATTCTTATCATAACGTAACGTTGGAAAAAGTATACTATTTAGATACCAATCTGGAAGAAATCTACACGATAATAATAATAATAATAATAATAATAATAATAATAATAATAATAATAATAATGATAGTAATAACAACAAAAGAAAATGCATGTTCTCAGCAAGGCAACAACAATGACAATGAAACGAAATTTTAGAAAGGAATATGATATTGCAATTTATAAGCAATAATGTACAAATTATGCTGGTCGCATACTTACAACTGAAACAAAGCGATTCTTTTAAAATTAAAAATTATGTTAGTGTATGTTACACATTCTTCCGATTTTCCCATTATACCATTTCGTTTGCATGGTTTCTTAATGTTGTCTTTGTTCTTTATTGTCGAGGTGTTGCGGTCCAGTGGATAAGTCTCCGGACTGTGAACCACAGGGTATGGGGTTCGAAATCCTGCCACAGAACTAATGTCTTTGGCAAGACATTAATCTACATTCGCCACACACCACCGTGAGGTTAATTGGTACCTAATAGGATTATTCCTTGAAATGTATACTGTTCGCTGATAACGGCTGCTGAAGCTAAAGCTAGGGTTATAATTTCCAAAGCTGTTTGGAAGCGCATAGGAACGTTTTATCATAATGTGTTATGCGCTAAACAAAAAATTGGTTGTTATTATTATTATTATTATCCAACTTTTTAGCTATGCTATAACGACTATGTATGTAGGGTAAAAAATCGACCTCATTCGAATAATTGATGGTCATACACACTAAGAGATAAAGGTACGATTCTGCTACAATAGCATCTGCCAAATACGCGTAGGTCGATGAAAATCTGCACCCCAATTGCACCCTTATTTTATAGTGTGTGTAGTGGGGATGTTCTAAGGCTAGCTCATAACCACCTCACCCTATCATCCCTTCCCCCATCCACCCCAGGAATGGCATCTAACTAATTTGAAAGATGCTCCTATCAAAAGTGCCCTCATTTAATCATAGGTCTAAATGATTTAAACTCTGGCAATTACTTTACACTCCTTTTTTCATCCATGACGATATGGACAAAATTAACCTCGGGACCCTTCCTTCTTCGCATTCCATCCTCTTTCCCGCACTAAACAATAAACAAATTTGACCCCCCTCTCATGCCTCGACGGATTAACGTAAGCAGATTAATGCTGAATATTATCTTTAGTGCGTCTCCTGTTTCATGATTTGATTTCATAGAGAATTTCCTAACAGACAACATTGACATCTCCTGGGAAATTAACGTGAGATTTGGAAGTTCTTCCTTCAAATCAGATTGATTAACTCCAAATGGCATTCTTTGATCTTGCGATATTAATATAAAAGAAATTGGAAGGAAAAAAGAAAAGAAAAGGAAAGAAAAATAAATGCAGAAATGACAGAAGGGGAAATTAAGATGCGTTTTCTCATAGGCACTGAGGACAAGATTATTACGCAAGGCAAGTCGGGTAAACATGATATCATCGTTCATTTTATGAAAGGTTGCCGCCATCAAATGTCAAACTTCACTTTCGCAAAGTTCATATTGGGCAAGTACTTTAACCGCTTGTTTAGTGTTTAACTATAGGGTTCTTCCGTAGACGATTAGATTTTATAATAAACTTTCATAGGAAAATGAGAAGAATGTGTTTTCTTAATCCTCCCCTTTTCGTTAGAAACTCTTCTCGAAATTAATTTTATTAAGACTACATGTTATTCTCATACTGCGTAGACCTACTTTTGATATATGTATATTATCTGATTCTTCATAATTCGTTTAATAATAGTTGTTTAATAGTTTAATTTGAAGTCTATTTAATCATATGAAACATTATGATAATAGATCTAATGTTTGAATGCACGGCCTTTCTGAGAGACAACGATAGGTTGATTTTAGGTTCTGTGCGTAGATAAAAATACTGCTGCATTGAATAAGTTCACATCTTACACAGATACTTAAATAGATTCAACTACATGTATTTGTTATTAACCCCACCTACGTCAATATTAAGCACAATGCTGCTTTTCTGCTTCCCAGACAATTCCGTTTGTTATCATTCTCCTGATATTAGGATTCATTGTTGCCTTTGCTTGCTGACTGATCATGTAATACCATTTAGAATAACATTTACAAGGGGATATTGATATGGCATTATTGAGCTGCCGTGTAATATTATCGAATTTTTGTAAATAGGCCTTACTGATGAATAGTAACGTCACTTTTCAAAATGTACGCCCTCAAACATAATATTATGGCTCCAGGAAGAGGATTTTAGGTCAATAATTATGATTTGATGACAAAACAAAAGCGATGTGAAAATAAAACTAGATAAAGAATAAACAATTGAATACAAATTAAAAAGGGAAAGGAGGGATAAGAAATAAATTGGAAGCGACTTCTTGTACTAGTATACCGTAGCGATCGCCTGTCTCTATTGCCGAAAGGTATTTGCGCGCGAACTCTACTATCTCAAAAATAGCAAGCGCATTATTCACAGGTTTTAATAGCCTGCGGGCATTTTCTTCGACGCACCGCATATGGTGGTGTTTATCCCGCCCTTTTCGTATGGCGCGTAATGCATGACCTACGCAGAGTGCACGTCATACGTCAATTGATATTTGCCTGAAGATATGGGCAGAACAAGTCGTTGACCCGTTTAAATCTGAATATCTGAATGGGAACAATCATTTAGTATTGTAGTATAATCATTCCTGTTGCATGTGAGGCGCCATATCAATAGGCCATTTTCATATTCAAGTTTACTTAGCAGCGAGGTACCTATAAATTCACATGTTATATATTATTGCATTTTAATAAACAGAATGCGAATTGTAAACATTAGTTGATGTGAGGTTGGTAAACACTATGGCTCATCCTACCGAGGTCGTTGCTAAGTAAACGTGTATGAAATAAAATACGTTTTGAAAATGGCTTATTGCGTTATCATCTAGGCTTATAGGCTTATCTAGCCTATAAAGGAAATTGGGGCATGTGCCAATGTATCGTATTGTTTGCACTGTTCTCAGTTATTGTTATGATGTCATTCTCTACAATGCGTCAAACACTGCGCCAGTCTCTGACGCAGTCCTACGTCAGAAAATAACGCCTCGTGTGCAACGGGCCTTAAGAGATATTCCTTCTAAGCTCGATGTGATGATGCCTGTTTAACGTGGTTATCAAATATTGGTTGGTGTTATCACTGTGCATGTCTCAGGTTTGCCCAATGTAGCAATTTTCTTTTCACAAGCTTGGAACTGTTTTGGGCACAGTCCCCCCCCCCTCCAAAAAAAAAGGAATACCACAGTTGCCAAAGACAGAGCTGACAATGCAATTAAGTAATGTAGAAAATCATTGAGCGTACATGAATAGGCCTATTCATGTGTCAGTGTCATGAGTATTACGGCATAACGTAAGTGATGAAGATGATTTCATAAATTATGGTTTTTAGTGACTTACTTTTATATGTTTACCCTTCGCCTCCCCCTGTCTGAGATATTGTCAATAATTCACCATGAAAGACAGTCTTTGATGTGGCGCCCATCGTTTGAAATGATATGCAAACATATTTGTTTAGTGGGGCAATTTCACCTCTGTGTGCAGGTGTCTATGCCCCATGCACACTCATCTGCTGAACAAAAGCCCACCTGTATGAATGTAAGTCAATGTATTCTCATTTGTCCGACATTCGCCGTTGTGTTTTCGTAAAAGCCTTGAGGAAACAGGACGAGAGGAACAAAATAAGGTGTTTGTTGTATATGTGGGTGGGTATGGGTGTGGGTGCGCGGTAAGCTTGTGCGTGTTTGTTTAGGTACGTGTACAGTACGCGTGTGTATGTGTGTGTGCGTGAGTTCATCTCCGTGTGCAGCGAGGGAGATCCTGAACTGCAAAGGGTTAATGTTGACTTGGCAGACATCGTCGTGCTCCAGATATATTTAGTTATAGGAGGGCTCGTCGACGTCATCAAGGTAGTCTTAGCGTACATGCTTTTTGTCAAGAAATTACCGTCACATTAAATATTGGAGCTCAAATGGAACAAAATGGGGCCTGACACAGGATACTTTTGTTACTAGTACAGTGTCCGTGAAGCAAATACTCTCAACAATATAGCAGTCTATGGTTTTGTTGCCCATGACAAATTATGATTAAAACCATTTTCTTTTTTGTTTACTGTGGAAATGTTTTGATCACCATTTAAAGATTGAATTTAGTGCTGTACTGCTGATTTCTGTTTTACACTGTTGTGTTTTACACTGAAACCATAGATTAGGTACATATTACATAAATTTTCATTAAATTAATAATTTCTTCTTCCTTTGAATATGAGAAAATAAAAGGATTGTATACTACCAAACTATGCAACGTTATGGAGTTCTATAGTTTCAGTAGTCGTGGCACTTTAAGTAAATATTGATTTATACCACTGTCTCAATTTTTTGAGTAATCGATACTTTAGGTACTTTAGATACTTCAATTAAATAAAATATTTATTTTCTCCATGTAAGCTTTTCATGTGTAGGGGCGCCGGAAGTGGGGGGCAGGGGGGCGGTGCCCCCATCCAATCGAAAAAGTGAGGGGAGGGGCAAAACGCATTTTCGCCCCCCTAAAAGCCCCGAAAAAATCAGCAGTAAAGTAGTAAAAAATGGTTTGTATTTTTAACCAAAAAAAAAAAAAAATTAATTGATCACAATCACAATTATATTCTATTCAAAGAAAAGGAGAGTAAACAAGAATTAAACTTCCTAAACATTCCGCATTTGCCCCCAAATAAAATTAAAACGTGGTTTATTTCTTATTCGATACTAGTGATTTACAAATGTTGCTGAAATGATATGATTTCCCCGGATTTTTCTCAATTTTGGGGGTAAATTATACTTTTGTATGCGTTTGTTGGAAAATTACGAATTCCCAAATTTACAGTCAGGCAAAAAATCTGCTTATTCAGAAGCCTTCATGTCAGGATCTGCAGAACGGCGGGGGCTTGATGCTCGAGCCCCCTCAATTTGTTGAAAAGGTATGTTAAAGAGAAAAAGAAAGAAAGAGAGAAAGAAAGAATGAGTGACCTGCCAGTGTCACAAATGAGGTATCAAAATATACTCATCTGACCGTAATTAAATGCCTAAAAACCCTGAGCTTACGGGGGCTCCGCCCCCTGGACCCCACCAAGGGCCCTAAGGCGGCCCCCTGAATGCTCATCTGACCGTAATTAAATACCTAAAACCCCTGAGCTTCGGGGGGCTCTGCTCATTACGCCACTGCCCCTGAAAGGTGAGCCCCCTGGAATGTTCGCCCCCAATCCCAAACTGCTAGCGGCGCGCCTGCATGTGCTCATCATGTGTTTAATCATGGCCAGAAAAAGAAACATGAAACCATGCATGATTTTATGTTTCCTTCTATACCATGTCTACAATTTATGTGATGCTATAAATAAAGGAATCCTGTCAAAAGTTAAACGACTGATTGGTATAAATCCTGATTTCGACCAAACAAAATTATTTAACAAATAAATAAACAAAATTGAATGAGAAAAAAATGCAACTTAAAAGGTGTTCAGACCACAAGACTATGCCTTGCTGCAGAGGGTTGAACGACAGGGCAGACGACGGGCAGAGTGGTAGCCATAGCAACGCTCTTCAGAGATAAGCGCGCCAAGATTGATTTCATTACAAAATTGAAAACAGTGTGTACTCGAAGACGAGTAAGCATTGTGTTTCGCCTATTAATATTATATCGAGCCCGAGGAGAAGAGCGAGACGTGTCTAGCATTGTGCTTTGTGATTGAAAGGACAATGCAGATGCAGGTGATTAGGACGATGATGAAGATGACGACGATGACGATTATGATATTGATTATAAATTAATGATGATGATGATGATGATGATGGTAAAGCCTAAACAATTGTTTTCATAAACATAATACTGGGGATGGAGAAGATGAAAAATGATGGGGATGATGATGATGGAGTTGTAAGTGATGATCATGATGTCGATGTTGATGATGATAGCCTCGACGATGACGGGATGATGAAAACGGCGATGATGTAGGACAAGATGACGACGATGATGATCATATGAGGATGATAGCTCTAATATTAATAACGATGATGGAGATTTATTAATAAATTAAATAATGCCAAGGTGAGCATAATGATGATAAGGATGATGATTGCAATAGAACATAATAATCAAAATCAGAAATGAAAATGATAATCATGATGTTAATGTCGATGATGACACATATGATAATGATGATGACGACAACGATGATGGTAAAGATACATGATGATGATGATATTGTTTACCCAGGATAATCTCTTCAGTATTAAAACTGTTCTCCCTTTGGGCCCTGTAGTCAAAATATGATTACCTAGTAACATTTAATGTATTAGAGTATTCCATGGGCAATCATTTGCCATGTTACCTAGCTACTCCGATTTTCCTTAGCATTTAAATAAAAGGATTTAAAAGCTCACATTTTGTTTGTATTCCACCTAACCATTAGTCGACTTCTACTTCAATTTTCAACTTAAATACATCACCGAACCAAAGTCAAACAGATTCCAAACCGACCGATTCTTTCATTGATGTAATGGGATGTTTGGTTTGTCCTGTTCTCCGTCGACTGTCGATTTCGTCGGTTTGACTGAGGTATGGGTAAGGCGCCATATGCACACATCTTATACACACAAAATGTATGGTCTTGACAGTTCTAAAGCAGCTGGCCCTAATGATGTCTCAATATTTCAGAAATAAAATCATCTTCTCTGTAAGATAGGTCAAATACTTTCATACAAAGGTTAAATACATTCAAATTTACAGGTGACATCTTAAATTATGACAATGTAATAGTTATGATAGCTGATGATATTTTGCTTTTAGAATAAGGTGTCAATCTGCGGATATCTAACATTAAAAATGGAAAAGGGTACTGATAGAAAAAATATAACAAATTACTGAATGTATGTCTCCCTCTTTTTCTTCTCTTCCGTCTTCTCCTTATTTTTCTTCTTTTCCATTTTCTTCCTCTCCAGTTTTCTTCTTCGAATTCTCACCATCCTTCCTTTTATTTTTTCCTTTCCCCTTTTCTTCTTCCGTCTTATCTTTTTCTCTTTTAAAATTCTTCTCCTCTTCCTTTTTCTTCCCCCCATTTTCTTCCTCCTTTTATTTTTTTATATTTATGTTATCTCTTCCACCTCTTCTCGTGACAATTTCGGACCAGTATCCCTCGCAGAAGGCAATATTAATTAATTATTCTGATGTCACGTCTCCCCATACGATTGCATGCCTTATCACCTTTCCATCTATGTATACTTCGTTGTATCAATTGTCATGGATTCTGCCCCACATGCGAGAACGTGATCCTCTGATTATTCTATAACTCTCGAGTATTATATTTCATCTCGTTCGCGGGGACTAGGTGCGCGAGAAATCGAGATAGAACCCGAGCGCGTTGTTGTATCGGAGAAAATGGCGTAGCAATACTAGCATGGGTTCAGCCATTGAGGGGGCACTGGCATCATGTTGTGGGAAGGGGGAACGGTCTTAATCTGCGAATGACATGGAAATTAACAAAGAAACCAATGGGGAAGGGGTAGTGTGTATGTGTGTGTGTGTGTGTGTGCGTGGGTGTGTGTGTGTGCGTGTGTGCGTGTGTGTATGGGTGTGTGTGTGTGCGTGTGGGTGCGTGTGTGTGTGTGTGGGGGGAGGGGTGGTACCATCTCATATCCCCATCCTATCCCCTCTAACTTTCCTTTTTGTCCCTTTCTCTTTTCGTCGCATGTTCAGGAGAGGGGGTAGGGGATGGTATTTCCCCCATGCCCCTGAAGATACGCTATATACTGATCGGAGATCGCAAGGTATAATCCTAGGTATATTAATTTGACATTAGAATACAGGAAGAAGGGAAAGGTGTTGGTATCACGATCCCTTTCGCTCAAATTAATTTTCTTCGGTTACCATGGAAATGAAAACCTTGGCAGGGCATTCAGGAGAAATATGGGTTTGAAATACATCAGAAGGACTCATACGAGATTTTAAAAAATGTGAATATCAGATTACGAGAAAGAGAGAGGGAGAGAGAGAGAGAGAGAGAACAAAAAGAATAGTACAATGGCAGGATACTGATCGTGCTTGGAGTGATACAGTAAGATAGTGTGAGTAAGGAAAGACACAAACAGACAGATTGAGATAGATAGATAGATAGATAGATGGATATAGAAAGAAAGAAAGCTGGGTAGGTAGAGAGAGAGAGAGAGAGAGGGGGGGGCTCTCATGTTTTGTACGTGTATATATTACAGGAGCTTTAATATTATTGCGGTTTAAAGCAAAGACAGGTGTTATCCTTATAATAACTACATGTACGTGTAAGAAGAACAATATCCAATAATAAGCCATTGCAAATCTTCTTTCTTGTGTACCATAATGTCCTCTGCATCCCTTTCAAGCAAAAATGCACGAGTGAAGCATTATACAGCATTCTTATGTTAATATGGATGAGTAGGTATAGCGGTGATCTAGGAGTCTATGCATTTTTGAACGAAAGTCAGGTGTCGGTAAAGACATGGGATGGTGAAAAGACCTTGTACCCTTAGGGACCTGCACAGGTGCGACAAAATGTTTGGGTACAGAGATGAGTTACAGTGGAATAGCTATGGGTTTATAAATAAGGGCCAGACTCCGCCCCCCCAAAAAAAAACCAAAAACGAACGAGGGGCATGTTATTGCGGGCCATGATATCTATTATAATGTTTGCTTATGGTGCATTAAAAGTAGATGAATTGTTGAAGGTTAGTTTTATTTTGATCACGCAATAAATAAGAATAAATATTAGAATAATTTTTTTTTTTTTTTTTAATTCTCAAAAATAGTCTCCTCAGTCACAGTAGCTCGATTCTTTGTTATTTTAATTACAAATCACTTTCTCTACAACTCTTTCATTTCGCTTGAATTTAGACAACATCGCCATATTTTCACGCTCTTTTTTGCACCTAACCTCAAATAATTTTAAAAGGTGAATAATATTTTAGGAGAAAAAAGTGCAGTCTGTCTCTCTCTCTCCCTCGGTCTAGAGGTGGATGGAGTGTGAGTCAGAGAAGGAGAGAGTGAGTAAGTAAGTGAGGGAGAGAGAGAGAGAGAGAGAGAGAGAAAGAGAGTGAGAGACTCGAATGAATCAACGTCTACATGGAGCGCTCTGCGACCATAATCATCTGCTCGGCTGGTCTGTCGGTTAGCTCTGCTTCAGCTGTTTCGTGTAACACCTTGTGCTAAAAAACAGGTAGTTTGTCGACAGAATGAGGGAAAGAGAGGGTCGGCGAATGGAAAAATAAAAGAATAAAAAGAGATGGGTGATGGTGAGGAGAGAGCTGAGAGGTTGAATAATTGAGAAAAATTGGCGGAATGGAAATGATTCGAACAGTTGGAAGGTGAAAGATTGCACAAAGCGTACGCGGCCTGCAAAGCATTATGAATACCAAAAGTGCAGCACTCTGAAAACAAATGCAACGACTAGAAACGTCAGCGGTTTTTCAGAAATAAAAGCTCATCTTTTTAAATTCATATTCTCTCGCCTCCGGGTGTCATGTAATTACGTTGTTACACACTCCAATTACCTCATTATAATACGCCTAGCGTGTCTGGGCGACCGTGTTTAATGTCGGAAAAATGGGGATGATGTTGGCAGAGATGATGATGATGGTGGTGGTGGTGATACTGACGATTATAAGATGATAATGTTGTTTTTATTTTGTTGTTGATGATGATTCTCCTGATCAAGATGATGGTGATGGTGATGTTAATAATGATGATAATGATTGTAACAACGAGAATGAAGATAATGATGATCATGCAAGTGATAAATGATGAAGACTGGGAGATGTTGGAGGAAACACGAAGATCATGACAAAATGGTTACTAAAAAAATTATCTTGGATGCATCCAATTCGAGAGAGATTGAATACCGTTGACGAGACTATTACTGATCCATATATATTTTTTGGAACTGAAATATTGAGGACACATTTTACTAGCGTTGATTAATAAAGCTAATTGAAACATTAACCCCCTTGACGCCCTCTTCTCTGAACAATTACCTACATGCACATAATGATGTACGCACACCCACATGTTTATTTTTCCGAGCAGTACCTGGTTTGTTGTGTTGGAAATGCTCAAATTATTACAAGATTTGTAGGTGTTTTTTTAAGGGAGGGTGCAGGTTTAGGGTAAGAGCCTAGGTCGAGTTTCACCATGTCCAGGTATATTCAAGAAAATCAGAGCTTTTCGGGGAAGAGTGAAGAAGAGAGAGACATAGAGAAACTCTGTAGTGCCTCAAGCTGCTTTTATGATGCACACAACTTCCCATGTGAATATTTTATGTCAAGCGAAGAAAATACCGAAGCTACTCATGAAATAAACAGATCGACAACAGGTGACTCAATCTAGTCATCACAGAAAAGGGGGGAATGTTAAGAAGAGGGAGCGGTAAAGAAAAAAGAAATAAGAAAGGGGACAAACGTGAGAGAGAGAGAGGAAAAATAAAGAGACAGAGAGAAAGAGATATATAGAGACACAGAAAAGAGGCACAGAGGAAGAAAGAGAGAGCTAGAGAGAGAGGGAGAGAGAGAGGGGGGGGTGAATTCGGGAAGGAGGAAAAGACGATGAATTTTCCTGGGCCGAAACACGAACTTACACTCGGATGCATCATTATCCATTGGTCCGGATTACGTGAAAGAGAAGAAACATCATGCAGGCGGTTGATATTTCAGCCCGACAATTTGCACGCCATGATGATCATGCTAACCGTGGAGATTGGAAGCAGGATTTGAGACGATCTAAACACAAGCTATAAACAGATACCTGTTGAATGACGGATGAGCTTTGCAGGTTTCAAATTTAATGGTGGATTTGTGCGTGTGCAGCGACGAAAATGATGGTGATGATGGTATTCCTGTTTAGAAGAAAAAGAAAGCGAGATCATGCAGAGAGGAAATTGTTGGGGTGGGTGGATATGGTGTGACCGTGTTTAACCGAACAACAGGGATTTGCAGGGAATCAAGTGAATGACTGGAAAGAGAAAGAGAAATGGTGAGAAAAAGTCGATAAAGGCATAAAAGGCCAGATAGATAAATATAAACAAATGGCAACATCCAAAAGAATTTTTGAATTTGAATTTGAATTTGAATTTGAATTTGAATTTATTAACAACAACACATCACAATAATGACAGTACATATGAACAATCATACAATGCAAAGAATAATACTGATACATGTATTCATAACATAAGAGTAATGTTGATTGAACAGTAATGGTTTTAAAACGATATTTAGACATAGCTCTGCATACTATTAAATGTACAAAAGATATATACGTAAATATGTGTATTACTATATTTAGGTGAAGTTGTTAATGGGAACTAGAAGTTAGCACAAGTGCTAGTCGAGCCCCTTCTCTTAAGAGAGCCAAGGGGCGATAAAGAGAGATAGAGACAGACAGAGAGAGAGACAGAGAGAGAGAAAGAGAGGGGGAGAAAGATAGAGGGATAAAGAGAGTGAGATATAGAGGAAGGGGTGAAATAGAGAGAGGGGGTTTATAAAAGATGGATATAGGGAGAAGAAGAAGAAGAAGAAGAAGAAGAGAAGACGAAGAAGAGTGTGTGTGACAATGAGCTGGGGAAAGAGAGATAGAGACAGACAATAGAAAAGTAATGGGAGAAATACGACAAATTGGTGTCAATCTTAAGGTCAGTTATACCTCTCCCAATTAATAGAAAGCGAATTATAAGACTAGAAACAGGCCAACAACTACGGAAATTTAGAACAAAAATTATTAAATAGAATCTATCCATGAAAGTACACTAATGACGATGCTGACCTTGATGACGACGTCGATGACGAAAATGAAAGAGGGATGACGAAGACACAAGATGAGCGAGACCGAGAAAGAGCGAGATGATTTCACTAAATAAGAAAAGCATGAAAACACCTTACTAGCCCTGTGGGACTTCACGTTAAGGTTACCGTGCTATACGAAAAATGAGTCAACTTCCCTTTACACGCTCAATGATTCATCTTAAACTTGGGCTTCTCCACCAACTCTTCTTTCTGAGAGATTTACTCAATTATCACTAATCGATGACGAATCCGTTGGAGGAATTGCTATCCAGGTCATCCTACTGTTTCACATTAAGACGCAGAATGTTCAATTTGTCTGATAATGTTATTAAGACGTCGGGGCAAATAATGAAGACACCGCATTAAATGATCATTGATCAATTTATTATCAACAGGTTTTGCGAGACGCACGCGTCTGGGTAGATGAATCATTTGTTAAGGCGGTTAGGCTCGGTCTTTAAATCATGCCGTTAAATTGGATCAGATGGAAGGCTATTTGATTCGTAGTAATTGCTATTTTGATATCAGTCTTGAATACATAAAAGCTGTCAGGCAGTGGTTTTCAATGCATCATCTAGAGTAGATGTTAGAGAAGCAATAAATGGATGACATTATATTTTGGATATATTTTTGTCGGTGCCATTATATTTGGATATGGTTATTGCCGATTTGAGAAATTTATGTGCCCTGCTATTAATATTAATATATATATTACAAAGATCTGTAGATAAAGCACATTTTAATAGTTGTTTATGCAAGAGACTGCATAATCATTGAATAACGCATCATAGTACTTTCGACACTCTGTTGGGTGAATATGTGATATGGGGAAGGCTATTATTATATGATTTTCAGCGATACTTTTAGAATTGCCGCAGCCCCTGATTAAACAAGAAGCTCTGAGTGACATTTTATTCCCTACCTTTTTTGTAATGCAATGGCAGTTTCATGTAATATTCATTATTCGCCAGTAAAAACGACCTTAAGCTTTTAAAAGCTTTCTTAATTCCAGTCAACGGCAAATGAAATGGAAATGAGAGGGAAATGAAAATGAAATTATCTCCTCAAGGTGTGCGCGCGTGCGTGTGTGTGTGTGTATGTGTGTGGTTTGTATAATCCACCGTCACAAAAATCAACACGAATGGATTTAACTTTTATACCCTGAAGCATGAGCACAGACATGCCTCATTTGTATGCGACAAACACACTCTGCTTCTGGGTGAAAAGGACAGCATCTCTAATTGCATAGGAGTCGGTTCGTTCGTAGTATGAATTTCAGCATGATTCTAGAAGGTTTCGAAGAAGGTTTTCTTCAAATCACAAAGCCTTCTTTTACATAATTTTTTCCTCCAAATCATGAATACAGGGATCATGAAAGGAGAATATGTAGTTGATTATTAGTTAAATTGAAAATGCAATAAGTTGGTATCATTTGAATATTATATCCACGGTTTATTCATTTAATATGCGAAAGTGATCTTCAGTAAAAGAAAAATAGACCAACTAAAATTGATTTTTTTTTTTTTTTTTTTTTTTTTTTGAAAAATTTTGCGATTAAAATGAAATAATCATGACCTTGAATTGAAAGAAGTATAAAGGGATCCCAGAATTTTGTTTTTCTCTCGGTCTTTCTCTTTCCCAACAATGCTGTTCTAAATGTCAATGAACAGTAACATAGATTGAATGTATTTTCATGATCCATGGGGCACCATGTCTGTACTCTGCATTGCTAGACATCTACAAAGTTAAATGTCAATACTAAGAATACTAGTGAAGTCTTTGGGCCTCTTCTATGCATGTGCTGTTCAGAGTCAGAGTCAGAGGAGCAAGTTGCCGGAGGCGTTTCTGCATTATGTCTTCATTTTCATGGCGACATCCGTGGTTTTAAAGGATAGAATGTAACGGGATACATTCAAGATTCAAGATTTTAAGATTCGAGATCCAAGATTCGAAATACATTTATTTCCTTCCTGTATCAAATGAACAGAATCAATTTTAAAAATTTGAATATATAGAGCAAGGATGCGGGATTCCTTAAAAGCAGGATGATTGAGGCGGGGTCGCCATTACGAGACATAAAAGCATACATTACATGATAATACAATTATTACAATGAGACAATTTGGCTGCTAAGTTTTATTTGCCAAAATACAAAAGATGTAGGATGTTACAATCATTTTATAAGGGGTGTTTTGTAAAAAAAAAAAAAAAGTAATTCATAATTTCAATTTCACAAGAATGGAGGGACGGGAGTATTTATAAATTCAACAATTCTACTAAAAATACCGAGTCATTGCAGATCACTTGAGACCCGCGTGTCGTCTGATTCGCCTTCCCGCTCTGTGCCAAATAAGAACGAAAAGGGCCTACTATTTTTCCTCGCTGTGTCATGCTTCACCGTGGTTTTTTTGTCCATTTAAAGATTTCGATCGATAACATTCGTGTAACGAGTTCTCCAGGCGACAGCTAAAGTAATCTGAAAAATACCGGAAAGCATCTCAAAAAGAGTAATCAGCAGAGCATCACATATTCATTCTACATTATAACCTCAGGCCATCTTTATCTTAGTTATGGGATTATGACATTTCAAAGCTATTTCATAATAATGAAATCCCCCAAAGAACACACTTTTTTGCTCACGTTGTCAAAGCCGATTTTAACATTTTCGTCGTCGCCACATTAAATGTTCTACGTTCCAATCTCGTCCCTTACAGAACATAATTATAGACCACTTGGTGTGAACTTCGCCCACCCCCCCCCCCCAGGGGCAATAGGGAGGAAAAGGTCTTAATGTTTTCCCTCGCTGTATCATGTGTCCCTGTGGTTTGCCTTATACAGATTTCAATCGATAACATTCATGTGACGAGTTCCCCAGGCGACAGATAAAATAATCGGAAAAATATCGGAATGCATCTCAAAAGTAATTGTCAGCAAAGCGTTGTATAGTCCTTTACACGATATATTACAACCTCACGCCATCTTTTATACATGTATAAGACATGGGATTATGACAATTCAAAGCTATTTCATATTTATGAAATTCCCCAAAGCACCCACTTGCTTTATGCTCACGTTGTCAGAACCGATCGGAACATTTTCGTCGTCGCAACATATCTGCGTTTTAAACTCATCCCTTATAGACTCGTCCCCTACAGAACATATTGATCACTTGCTCCGTACTTTGCTCATTCCCGCCCAGTGGCAATGGGGTGGAAAAGGGCTTAATGTATTCCTTAGCTGTGTCACGTTTCCCTGTGTTTTCCAAACAAAGATTCAATCGATAACATTCATGTGACGAGTACCCCAGACGACAGCTAAAATAATGGAGACAAACATCGTAATGCAAGCCACTAGACGTCCATCAAAGGCGCGAAAGGAAGATGAGGGAGGGAGCTAGAAAGGAGGAATTGTTTCGTTTTGAGTAAAGATAATGCAGACATTGATAGGGAGAGAGAGAGGGAGGGAGAGAGAAAGAAAGAGAGAGAGAGAGAGAGGTGAGAGAGTTTCGTGATGTTAGAAGAGACACAATACGCATGTTGTAATTGCTTGTGTTTTGAAAATAAAAGTAAAACATTAGACGTGGAATATGTTTTTTGATGGCTTAAAGTGTAGGTAGTACCTGGCTGTGAGAATGCATGATAAGCCCTTACACTGGGTAAGCGACACGCTCATTCAGGCCCTATTTTTTCTGAGAGGGCCTGGCATCGGTATAGGTTTCCCTGGATTTAATTTAATTTAATTTAAATTATACTTACTTAGTTTACGAACCATAATGTTATGCCATTTTAATGATTATTAAAATAGACATGATGTTGTGACTTCCTTCTTGAACGCTTACCATGCTTACCAGTCTTACAAATGGATCCACCAGATCTTTTGAAAGGGTGCAATGACCCCTCCTTTCCACCACCCGCACCCCCCACTATTCTCGGGCCTTGTCGATCACTTTTACAAGTTCAATAACTGTAGCGCAGTTAGGCGTTGGTTTGTTTGTACATGGTGGTCGTTTTACATGCTGGATTACCATCTGAAATAAGTAGACACCAAACTTGAGTCGTAAGAGAAGATTTAAGAAAAATAATTCGAGGAAATTGGAGATACAGGACAGCGTACTTCTTCGTGATTATGCGATGTAAGAATGACGGGCACGGCGAAATTCAAGAATGATTAGAGGAACATTTAAAGAAACGTCGAAAGAAAACGCGACATATCTAAGATTTCCATCGGAAGGTTTTACATTCGTATCAAACATGAACATCGTGACCATGACAAATACATGGAATGAATACACGACGGATAATTATGGGGCGCACTTTCTTTTTATAGGAAAGAAAAGAAGAAGAAGAAGAAGAAACAGGAAGAGAAAAGGAAGAGGAGGAAGAAGAACAACAACAACAACAACCCAAACAAAATGAAGGAAGGGAGATGGATTATAAACCCTTTTCTGTCGTTTCTTGTTTATAATTTTGGATTTAAGTAATTTAGTACAATTTAGAAATTCACTAAAAATCAGTAATTCCATTAGCAATTCTAAGCTTTTAAAAAATGTATTACTGTCATATTCTGAAGAGGATTTGGCCTATTGGCACTCAGATCATAATGATGCCTTTTTGTTTTTCCTTTTAAAGAAAATTCTCGATTTGGTACCAGTGTTTTCACTTTTTTGCAAACTGCTTTAGAAAAAGTGTAACCCGAAATAAGCATTTTTAAAAAGTATATTACCTCATAATTGAGCCTTTTGCCATTTAGATAGACGGCATTCTTTATTGCCAATATTCAACGGAGTCATTCATCTTCAGAAGAACACGTGACAAAGAACTGTCATAATTACATATCGGTTTGTTTACTCAAGAAATACCCAATTCTGCATCGATTCGGCTTAGCAAGTAGCGCATTTGCCTAAATACAGTATCTGACTTTTAAACAACACTGACAGATACGTGGCGATGCTATTTGCTCTATTTTCACTGGGACTGCTTAAAGATAAAATCGACTTGTTTTCTCTTCATAGTATTAAATTATGTACGTGGTGGTAGAAACTTCCTGGAAGATATTGGAACTGTTGATTATGTAGTTCACAAGAACTGGAGTGTACTGCGAGGTTTTGGAATGATCTGAACGATAAGAATTTGACTCAATCTAGCTGAAAGTCATGTGCACGGTGCACCGTACACCGAATGTTGTATATGGGACTACACACACACACACACACAAACGCACACGGCATGAACGTTTGGTACAGTATTATGTTTTAGGTATTTTTCATCCTATCGGAAATGTGGGCATTTGAAGAGCATTTTCTATTCAGGGGAATTTCTAAAATGATATTGTTCCAAAGTGACCACACACACACAAACAAACAAAACAGAAGAAGAAAAAAATGAGCGAAAAAAAGAAAAAACTCGAAACGTAATATCCGCCTTCATCAGAATTTTTCTTTAAACATGACCGAAAGATACGTCGCTCTGTTATTTGCTTTGTATTCTCTGTGACTGCTTAATGTTGAACGCTGGAGCGGACTTCCCGAGTCTTTGGCTGGGTGAATGTAGGGTCTATTTACTCACGCTCCTTGGTGATATTTAGCGAAGTATCCCTGGGATTTGTTCCTGCTGGCCGACTGAAGTTGAGGCTGATGAAAGGAAGACAAAAGCCAGGTTAAGTATTTGAACACCTTTTTTAGCGGGGGAAACAAAATGAGTCTGCATTCGCCAGGCTCTACGCGCAGCAGAGAACCGTGCTAATAGGGGTTTTATTTGGCAATACATCTTTCAAAGACCTAACGTTAACAACATAGAAGTGGTTACACAGGGGGTAAGTTAGCTAAGTGGCGTATTCACCATATGATAAAGCCGATTTACGCCCCCCCCCCCCTCCTCTGTGAAAGGCCCTGACAAGTCAGTAGAAATTGCAGAGTTCGAAAGTGAAACAAGCTTTCCAAAATCCATCCTGTCATTTTCTCCATATGTGATCCATCCTCTCAATGAAATTCTGGTTACGCCACTTATGACTCCCCTCAATCTTATTTGGCGAGGCATTAATCTATATTTGCCATTCCACACCCAGGAGAGAAATGGGAACCTGGTAGGATGACGATCATAGCTTTTGTGACAGGAGTGGGCATATGCCCTCACAGTGACCATATGGTAGGAATACTCGCCAGGGAGTGGAGATGGTACACACATGTGTATGTGAGTGAATCTGACGACCGGGGTAATTTTAACCGATATAATATATCTAAATCCGTAATTAGGTGATACGTACGTAGTTATACGTATCACCTATTGATTTCGTCAAGATTTTTCTTTATTATTTATTATTTATTTATTCTTCCTCAAATTTGTTCGCACGATATCTCAAGACTGGATAAAGCCATTGTCATGAAACTTGCCATGATATTATTAGTCTAACTTAGAACTGTGTGACTTTTCAGCGACTCAAGGTCATCGTGACGTCATCCAGGCGCCATTTTGTGAAAATAAGGCAGTTGTGGTAATTTGCATTTTTTTCTTTACACTGTCACATGTCCAAAAATGTAATTCCCCCTCAAAATCTGAGATAACATTTTCAATCAACACCAGATTTGATAATTTTGCTCACATGCAGCATGGCCCTTCACTTCTGGTATAAATATATGGTATGGACAAAGCATGGACATGACATCTCTCGAATACACGATGCAACCAATTGTTCAATTTCAAGTGATTTGAAAACAAGGGAGAATGGTGTACTCTACGTTTGCCTACAGTGCTGAATACATCGCTGCAATGTATCCGCCTCCCGTCTAACTTGTATAGGGAGACAATGCATGTACAAAGTTTCCTCATGATATAAAATAAGAATTGACAGGAGAGGCTTATATCACCTATCCTATTCCCAAATAACTCTGGTTTACTTTTCCCTTGTTCAATAAGCCTCACAGAATCATTTGATTACATACAGCACGTGTCTTTGCATAGCAACAGAGATAAAAGGCCCTTCAGTTTCTGTGTGCTCATGTCATTTTTCATCTCTCAGCTCAGAATTTTCTCCGCTCTTTCGTCGATTTTAAATTTCGAAGCTAGTGAAGCGTGCTCGAGAGGGGGCCTTATCGACTTCCTTCCGCCCGCAACTTACGGGTAACCCAGTTCGTGCCATACCGCTCACGGGTTCTATTATTCCCATGTATTTTCCTAATGCTAACATACATTCTTTGATCAGATTAGGACTGGGGCTTTCATATCCCTCGATATGAGGGAGAGTGTAGATTTAAAAGATATGGAAAATAGACAAATGAAAAAGAAAGGGGGAGAAAGCGATAAAAAGGGCAGGAGAGAGAGAGAGAGATAGATTGCGAGAGAGGAGAGAGGAGAGAGGGAGAGAGAGAGGGGAGGGAGGGGTGGAGACTAGATGAGGGACAAGGAGTAAACGAAGTCCAAGAGTTGCAAATGAGTACAAGATTATGAATATAAGGGGTTGCGAAAGAACGAGGAGAGAAGTAAGACATAAGAAAAAAATACTGGAAAACATTGGGCGGTAAGGGGGCGGAGAGAATTAGGGATGGAGAGAGAGAGCGAGAGAGAGAGAGAGAGAGAGAGAGGGGGGTGTACCTGTACCGAATATCATGTCATAGGCTTGCTAACATCACCTACTTAACTGACCATCTCTGCAGGTTTTTAAGGTGCTGAATAATTTTGCTTTAAAAACACACACGATAAATGACACGGATCTTCCTGAGATGTGAACATGTCCTTGCAGACTTCATTAAAGGGCGAGTACATGGGGATATCAAAATCCACCGAAAATTTCCGTTTTGTAAACCATTATAAATTTGTAAGAAAAACTGTCAAACCGGTCCCTCTCAGAGCTGCCGGTCTTGTAGTCCATGGGCGCTAAGATTTGCAGAAATCTAAATCAACATGACTCACCCATGTTCAACAAAATGGGACTGTCTAGGATTTGCGTTTGATTCATTTCTTAGTTGCATCATCTTTATACAAGATTTACACGAATTTATATATATATATATATATATATATATATATATATATATATACTTGGGGCGGGGTCAAAATATCTCGTTTATGTTGACATATACGGATATTATCATGAGCTATCGTGAATAAATTATATATTATATACTAGACATTTTACTTTATGAAAGGAAGTACTTTTTTCGATACTAATATAGTCATTTACAATATCCAAAGTGATTATTTCTGATATTTCAGAAGGATAAATCTTGAGATGTCTTGAGTTGGAATTGACCAAAATTCTCATTTTCTTTTGCGCTTTTCCCAAAGGCTCTGGTGATTCAGCCGGTAACAGATGGGGGTGATCTAGTTGTGTAACGTGATTGATTTTCAGGTAAACATTCTTCCGGCACCGTTTTAACTCTCCGTTGTGAGCGTAAACACTCGTTCTAGTTTTGATAACACCGTTTTAGGGGTCCGTAATGTAGGATAAATACCATCGTTCCCGGTGTACTTTTAAGGCCAAGTTTGTGATGGATGGGGAGGTAAGGACTTTTCTTTTTCTTTTCAAGTGGCTACTATTTGGACAGGAGTCTTGAGTTGCAGGATGGAAGCAGGGTGATCGAAGAGACCGAGTGGGTTCTATGTGTCCGTCTGTCTGTCTGTCTCGCTAACTCTTTCCCATCTCTCCCTCTCTCTACTTCTTTATCATGCCTTTCTTTGTTTTCGTCTGACTGATTGTCTGTCTGTCTCTCTTTCTCTGTGTCTTTATGTCTGTCTGTTTCCCTCCCTCTCACATTCTATTTCTCTCTCTCTCGATATACATCTCTCCATATCACCACCCCTCTCTCTCTCCTCACTCACTCTCTCCCCACTCTCTCTCCCCACTTTCTCTCCACCCCTCTTTCTCTCTCTCTCTCTCTCTCTCTATCGCTAAACACTCGGTGTCTCTTTTCCTTTCTTTCCTTCGTATTCACATCCTCTATTTCTCTCCCCTCTCTCTCTTTCTCCTTCTATAATCTTCTTTACTTCTCAACATATTTCTTCCCTCTTTCCACAATCTCTCCTTCTTTCTCCACTCTTCCCCTCTCTCTCTCTCTCTCTCTCTCTCTCTCTCTCTCTCTCTCTAATCTCCCAGTCCTCCGTCTATCTGATTTTAT
This sequence comes from Mesocentrotus franciscanus, assembly GCA_037976565.1. Taxonomy (NCBI): domain Eukaryota; kingdom Metazoa; phylum Echinodermata; class Echinoidea; order Camarodonta; family Strongylocentrotidae; genus Mesocentrotus; species Mesocentrotus franciscanus. The sequence goes on along the minus strand of CP137683.1, from coordinate 18,010,150 downwards.
GTTTCTCTCCCATACAGCATCCATCTTCCACCATCCCAACTTCCTCTCTCTCTCTCTCTCTCTCTCTCTCCCCCAAAGCGAAGACGACAAAGGACTGATGCGGGTATATTCTTGGTTTCTCCCTCGAGAGGGATAAGGAAGGGGGTATTTTTTTGTTGAAGCATCGTATCCCGTTACACTGAATGAATGGTGCGCGTGGCGTTGGATGTATTGTCATTGATGTCGGGTGAAATTATGTCCGAGTTTGACAATTGTGGTCGATGTAGCGAAAAATTAGTATTTAATATGATTACAAATACCATATTAAACCACTTGATGTAAATGTGTACTTTGATTACATAGAAAATCCAGTATAGGCGGTACTCCCACTAATAAATGAGATAGTTGCAAGTAAACAGTGTTTTTTGTTGTCATTAATTATTATTTTAGTCTTAATTTCTTGGCGGAAGCTATCATAATCATTATCATCATCATTTAGAGTGCATTCTGACGATGATAAAGATGTATTTTTAACAACGACAATTCCCAATACAATCTCCAATATGCGTCTATGCGTCAAGTTGCTCATCTAAGGCAGGAAGGGGAGTGGGGGTTACTAAAATCTGGGTGTACCGCAATTTTCATCGACATCTGTAATGATCGATGAACCCTTCTTGATGCCACGTGACTCTATATTTGCCTTTCGGGACAAAAGGACTCCTCGTAACAAGTAAATACAATGCCTAGTCAGACCTGCTTGTAAGGGATAGCTGGGCCATACCCTCCTCCCTCTGCTACCGGTGGTAATATATGATTATTGTGAATTGAAATGCGTTTTCTAATGGCGAGTACCTTGCTTGAAATTTTTTTTTCCACAATGTTGAAATAGATCAAAACGAAGAAGAAAAAAGCGAATCAGAAATACTTGGGTTTAATATACTGAATATAAAAAGATATATATATATATTATATGCACTTAACCAAATGCTTTATAGTGGCGCGGGAGAGTTCTGACATAATCTAATGAAATATGTTGTAGTACATTAGCTTATATTTGTTCTAAATTTGCATTTTTATGGTTTTTCAATCGTGATTGCATATTAATGAAAGACTTGGTGTTCATCCTGAAATTTTATGATCGTTATAATCTGGTTTATTTAAGAGCATTCAGATAAATAATCAAATATTCTGAAACTTGAAATCAGCGCGCTTTAATTACCAAATTCCTCAAAGTAAGGAGAGGCCATAGCATATATCTAATCAATCAAATCAAATCAAATGTTCTCTTAATTTCGCACCACTGACGTCAATTCATCACTCTTTGATCTTATAAGTATGTTGTAAGTACCTTATACCATCTAGGGAGATTGCAATTTTCCTCCAAACGAGCCGCATCTCCTCTAATACTTTGTCGGAAACTTGCTGTCGGTTCATGTTTCTTCAGGGAAATAGAACTACTGAATGCTCTATTTCCCGCGGATGAATACATACAAATGCATTTAACTCCGCCACAACATACTATAGGCAGGTATGCACGTAGAAACTCAGTGGCTTATTCCCTTGAGGTGTCGAGGGGTTAAGTTGGTAATGGGGTCCCTAAAGTAGACTAAAGGGGATGATAGATGACACCGATCAAAACTGAATTAGGGCATGGTGTCGGCAAGTTCTGAACATGACTGTGCACCGCCTCTGTAAAAGCTTTGAAACTAGATTGAATTTTAAGAATGTATGAACATTAATGGTGTGGGGTGAGAGCATGCCGAAATACAGACCCCTCTAGAGAGTAATCTGAACATGAATTTAATGGATTTAGACGCCACTATATATTTACTCAATTTCATGGAAAGTATTATAATTAACGGTTTATTACAAAACTAAATGAGCACCCATCCCTTTTACCCACTTGTATACACTTTGCCAATTCAAGCATGTCTCTTGCAAGAACATACTTTGGGTGATTATCAAATGTCATTCATCTTGTGATTTTTTATTAAAAAAACAATATCACCAAGGCTATGTTTATTGTTTTGTATGATAATCGGGAAACATCTTAACATTTTTTTTGTTGTAAAAAGCTTGTTCGCATGTTGAAACGGAAATCAATCTAGAAGTTCAAATCAGGAACACGTGATTTGGTCATTGGTTGACCCCGGAACATGCCAGTGTGAGTTTGGAATTTGTAACCACAGTCCCACAAAGTCATTCCAAAAGCCCTCATCCGCCCCCTCACCCCCTTACCAACATCCCCTACTACCCCCTCACTCTCCTTTGGTAGTAGACGCACGTATTTACTGATGCGGCAAGGGGTACAAAAAGTACGCCATGCGGGGTGAACTATGATCGTATAACCCCCTCTCTCTCTCTCTCTCTCTCTCTCTCTCTCTGGGAGTCCCCGTCCGGCTGCTAATGTTGATTGTTCTGAGGATGCTCATTCAATGCTTGGCTAATTGAATGACTAATTTGCTCGATGAATGGGCTCTTCATGTTCCCCCGAGAGAAAAGGATAGGGAAGGTGGATGGGGATGATGGATGTGGAAGAAGAACGCTAGGACAATGAGAAGGGACTCGACAGTGACAGAAGGACTCACGTGTCATTTGAAATAAAAATGTCAAATTCAGTGCGAAAATGGCTCTTTATTCAAGCTAATCGTACACCGTATTACCTCAGACACACCCAGTCACACCTTAAGACCGACTTAAAACTAATTGCTAACCAAAAGAATTTCAGCTATTTGTGATTATGGTGGAGTTGTAATTTTATGTTCGATCTATTGTCCGTCTGGTGTCTCGTGGACGTGACTTGAGTTTTAATTCTAGTAAATGAACTACCTTTGGAGAGAAACTGGCTCAGTATAATATTGCATTTTAATCATGTTAATTATGCAGAAGGTGAGATGGGTTGTAAAATATGACTAACGATGACAGCTTACTGGAAATCACATTTTCTGAAAGTGTAACTTCTATTTTGCACATTTTATGACTATCACGTGCTTTGTTATGTAGTTCGGGACGGCGGGCTCGGCTTTCTTATCTAATTAAGTACTACACAGCTATTACTTTATTACCGAAATCACTTGGCGACTGTCATTCATTTGTATATTTTTTTATATTCAAACTAAGTGTAGCTTGATTCTGGCAGACGGAAAGTGTAAGATGGACGGAAATGAATAAATAGAGAGGACAAAATAATTGCAATTTTACCCGACTCTTGCAAAATCTCTTCATCTCTTCATCCGTTCACCAAAACTATCTGACCTACCAGCTTTCTACATCAAATCGTCTTCCAGGGACGTGCGTCCATCTGCAGCTGACGATTCCCCAGCACTTGCTTTGTTCACGATGGTTTCCTGTAGAAAGCCGCTGGGAATTATTACTTTACATTTTGGTATTGATATTTTCATCGAGTGAAAAAAAACTGAATACGGGTAACTCGAGTAGCAGAGGAGAGTGAGAAGAGGAGACAATGCGATAAGATTGATCTGTCGGAGGATGTTTAGTCATACACTGAGACATTGGAAGTCACATGAATGAAAGAGGAGGAAGAGAGGCAGAGAGGTAGAGAAAGAGAGGGGAGATGGAAGGAGAGAGAGGGAAAGAGAGGGGAAGGGGGACAAAAGGAGAAAAGGAAGGAATAATTGTTAACAGGAAAGGCAAAAGAGTAAGGCAATACTGACAGAGAGAGAGAAAGAGAGAGAGAGAGAGAGAGAGAGAGAGAGAGGCAGAGAGGGAGAGCAGACAATGCGATGAGATTGAGCAGTTGGAGGGTTGGAAGTTACATTTCAACATGTAGAATGAAACATAGTAAGTGAGAAAGGGTGAAGAGCGAGAGAGAGAGATAGAGAGAGAGGGGGAGAGAGATTGAGAGAGAGAGAGAAAGGGGGAGAGGGGAGATAGAAGGAGAAAGGGAAACAAAACTAGGGTGAGTTGGTGAAAGGAAATGCAATATAGAGGTAAGATTGAGAGCGGAAAGCACTTGCTCATGAGTGGAGAAAAGGAAAAAAATATCAAGAAAATAGAGAGAGAGAGAGAGAGAGATAGGCCTATATAGAAAGAGAGAGATCTAAGTATCAAACAGCAACATGTTTTCATGTTATAATGAAATGACCATGAGACAATCTCACATGACTCGTTTCATTACAGTGCCATTTATCATGTTTATTCTAAAAATGACTCACATATTCCTTGAATTCTCCTATACATTCTCGTATACATTCAAAAAGCAATATCGTACACTTTTGAAAGGCAATTTCTATTTTCAAACTATATTCTTCTTCTGTACAGGATGATGCCTTTCCACCATGTCCACAATCATGATGATATCAGGGCGATAGGTTAACAGAATAACCATTTCGTCTTAATTTCGTAGTAACAGAAACAGTTAGAATAGTGGCTGGTATTAAAAAATATTTAAAAAACAGACTCTAATAAATTAAATAATTAATTCAAGTATGAATCACGCTCCTGTATGATGAAAAATGTAACAAAGAATTATCTGGGGGGTTCATTCAAAATGTTTCAGAAGGATCTGTATATAAATCTTACAATACTACATGAAAGGACGGTACAAAATGATGAAGAAAGCGAAAACCAAAGGCAAACATTTACTATATGGTTCAATTCAAATACAGTACATGATTCTAATGGGTTTTTCGGGAAAGGGGGCAGGCGGTTAAGACTTTAATTTGAATGAAGTCACTAGAAACAATAGCCAGAAGCGTCAACAAATCTATATACACGCTTTCTTGATTAGTAACCTAGTGTAACATGAAAATTAATTAATCAAAGGAATATCTGAGACATCTGATTTTTTAATACAGTTTTCTTTGAACTAACAGAGAAAAACAGTATTGTTCAAATAATATAACGAGAACAGGATATATTATGAAAGTTTTGTTTAAAGATAAAAACCAGTTCTGGTCATGCGATTGCATTGTGAAAGAAACGTTGTGGAATCGATCAGAAAAGGTTGATCATCTAGCATATAAGTATTGGTGTGTACTGCAAGGTTTGGATTGAAATTTGGCCCAGTCTTGTAAAGTTACAAGCACTGTACACGGAAAGATGTATATGGGACTACGCGACCACGTGCGCGATATCTATTTGGTCCCAATAGATATAATAATTTACCAAATATATCAATTAGTAGGCGGTTTTGGCAAAATTTGTATCATCACGTATTAGTCAAACATATTCTTTCACATGATTAATGAGAGCTTCCATTTCATTTTTTGAGAGGGGCGTTTCCAAAACTGGTCTTTACCTTTAAAAAGGAGCGAAATGAACAATAATTAATCAAATGGAAGTTTGAAACAAGAGATAGTATTTTACAGATGATTTTGCGTCATCTTATACAAGATGCTCTTTCTCTTTCTGTCTGTCTGTCTCGGTCTGTCCGTCTGTTTCTCTGTCTCTCTCTCTTTCTCTCTCTAGCCATGACCAGCCACCCAATAATTCATAGTGAACAGATTGGATTTTTGAAGCCGAGATAAAAGAAGCCTGGCGTAAATCAAAAAGCGTAGCTTAGGAGACAACTCAAACTGAAATAAACACCCACTTATCATGAATATGTCCTTCCCAAATTGCCTGCATCTCGGCGCGCAATATCTCAAGACGCTTTCACATATGATTCGGGAAACTGTCAGTTTACAGCAAAGTTTTTTTAATTATACATTTATTAATTCATTCATTTATCTATCCATTTATCTATATATACTATTGATTGATTAGATAATCAATTAATCAATTTATCTATTAATCTTTAAAGAGACCGTGTCTCACTTTTGTGTATCTTATAGGACAAAATATGAATGAATACGCGTAGCACCTTTGTTGCACACCGCTAATTTTTTCATCCCTACTTTCCATCCATTAGTGGAGATGTCATATTCTGATAGTGGTTCATTCACTTGACTCTCAATCCAAGGGTTGAGGTTCGAATCCCAACCCGAAACTAATTTCCTTTGGCAGGAAATTAATTCACATTTGCCGCATGTCCACATTGGGCTGATATTTCTCAGTTTTGAATACTTTAATACATATTTTTTTATTCATTACATGCTGTAGTAACAATGACCACATCAGTGCATTTTTTTATTCTAATGTGGTTACCCTTAATTGTTTCATTTCATAATTTAGTACACAATAATCGCGACGAATTACCACGGCATATATGAACGGACCTTAATTGTTTAGAGCCGGTATGGGGTTGAGCGGTTATTTCAGTCATTCGAGACTAAACAAGAAGGGTTGATGCGTGCACGGTGCCTTAATCTAGGGCTTAGGACTCATCTCGAGAAGAAATAAATAGTTGAAATGAGTTTTCATGGATGACACGGAGTTGATGAAGGGCAGCTGAGGGCGTGTACCCACGTCGATTTATTGTCTTAAACCCCGCTTTTGTGTTCATTTTGCTGGTGATATCTTAGCAAGGCATGTGTTATATTTTTTGTCCTATCCTTTGAGGAATAGTTTTATTGGTAATCACCCAAATATGTCAAAGAAAATATGTTTCTTGCTAGGTGCAAGGATGAATTCCATGCACAACATCATGCGAGTCAGAAAACACATATCGCTCAGTGGGAACCGACCCTTAACGATCTAACGAAGATGTAGAGTCATTGGGGATGGATTATACACAGCAGTATCTTCATCTTTCGGGTGGTGGTTGTTTGGTTTAAACACTGCAGACTGGTGAGGGCATGATATCTAGCTTTGCCACTCCGTCTCCAGGAGAAAACCTTGGACCTGGTAGTTGGACAAAGCCCATTGTGATGAAATAACCACGTGGCCACGCGTTGACCGCGGTCATGGTTGAGATGCCGGTGTTCTATATGCCTACATTGTTGTGCGTACATGAATACGAAAACTAGGCCAGTACTGAAAAAAGAAACATTATTTAGCCCCATCACGGCCACTTTTTGTTAAAACACACGTAGTCCCAATTTTGAATTGATTCAATTTAATACTCGCATATTTATGTTTAAATTCCAAAATCGCCTATTGCCAGAAATTCCTAATATAAACTTTGTTATTAATAGTGATATTCACTCGTATTCTACTCGCCAGAAAAATGATTTACATTTATTTAAAGTTCGTACGACAAATGCACAAAATTCTTTCTATTTAAATGGCATTAAGGAATGGAATAATTTGAGTAATGATATTAAGGAAAGTACAACTCTATCTCGATTTAAAGTACGATGTACACATTTATTATTTAATGATTTATGTAAACAAGTTTGAGCAGAGGAGGATACTTTGAATGTATGTGTGTATGTATATGTGTGAGCGTGCATGTGTGTTTGTATCATGTTACTTTAAAGTTTTTAAACTGTTTAATTTATGTGTAGTTTGTTTTTCTTTTAAGGCCCCACCACAAGCAATCTGCTTCTAAAGGTGTCCTATACCGTATTATGTTTACTATGTTACTCATTTGTATGTACATGTTTCATTTTTATGGTTAAATAAATTATTATATTATAATATCAAAAGAGGCGTTAAGTTATTTAAAACTACACTTATTAACTTTACAAAATAATATATTGTTATAAATGATGCGTTCAAAAGATTATGGTAATATTAAGCTCTGCCTTGCGATTATGATACAACGTACCGAAATCATGAAGTTATATACATGTCACATTAAAACTTGTCACAACATCACAAGGGATGCGCACTGGTCATTTTACCTTCTGAATATTCCAGTTCTGCTGAAAAGTTCGTAGATGGGGCAGCGAAAAGCCTCGGATATTCTCCAGCCTGAAATAGAGTTATCCGAAAGATGTGCTTGTAACTATTTAAGCATTCATGTATTCTGCTAAGTTTGTCATGAGATACAGTGTAACCAGTAAACCGTTTACAACAATTAGCATTTTTGTATTTAAAAAGTGGTCATTTTAGGAGATACAGTTGGGAATTTAATTCAAAATGCGATTGATACCCAATATCATGCATTTTAATGTATACATTACATTGTATTATGTATAAATGAGTGCGAATGAAGATAACTGACCTTAACCTATAGGTTTTGTGTGACATTGGGAAAACCAGTGGAAAGAAATACGAGAGAAAGAGTGAGGGGGGTAGAGAGAGAGAGAGAGAGAGAGGGAGAGAGGGAGAGAGAGAGTGAAGAGAAGATAAATAAATTGAGAGAAAAAGAGAGAGAGAGAGAGAGAGAGAGCTAGAGAGGGTAGACGGAGATACATTTTCATGTATCTTTCTGATCTGAACGAGTTTCGGTCTCCCCTTACATGCATTAATCGATACATGAAATGTAATAGGCGGTGTAAGAGGGCATCTTGAAAGTATTTGGAGTGATGTCATGATTTCTCAAGATTTCTCAAGTTTTCTCTCACATTTGGAGGGTTAGCGAGGGGTCGTGAATTATTCATCGTCAATGATATGGGTGTTTTTCATGACTTCATAACCGGGCCCCAGTGCGATGTGATTTCGGTAGTGGGAGTGCCCAGTACTCAGTCAGGAAGACGGTCGTAACTGGAGGAGACTAGAATAAATCCTGATGTCCTTTGTTAACGAAACCATTATTTCCTTTTTATCCAGGGTAGCCTTACCAATCATCACTCTTCATGAGGACCCTAAAGTTATCATAAATCCAGCTTGACAGGTACGTATTTAATACACCTAGGTTAAGACGGACAAATGCCCGTAAAATACCTTGTCCAAGTATGTAAGCGCCGAACAGGGATCGAACTCCAGACCTCTTCCATTAGATTCAAGAGCTTTCACCGAGATGCTACAGTGCTTCAGTGAGCACGCCTTTTATCATTGGTAAAATGTGTTGCATAGAAATTCTTTGGAAAGACCTGATCTATAATTTAGAGGGGAAAAAAATCATAGTATAAATCCAACAGGTTTGTTAACCCTGAAAATCTGTTCCATTCTGCAGTACCTTTTGCAGACGAAAAATCAAAGCTTATAAATTGCCTTGTCATACGGTGCCTTCGAGCACCATAGCTAGCTGCGTGGTTTAAAGGGACACATATTCAGTCACTGAAACGGAAGTTATCTCTAAATAGGCGGATTTTCATATTCCTTTAAAAATTGGCTGTCTCCTTAGCTGGTTATCTTCCATTAAAAAAGGGGGGTTGGTGATATTGGTTTATCAATGTTTTGGTGATATTCGACTCTCATTTGACACAACCGGTTCCACAACGTTTTTGTTTTGTTATGTTCCCTTCTATAAATCTCGTCAGGAGTCATGGGTTCAACAATTATCATGGGAGAGTGAAAGGGGCAATCCTCTGTGAATGGCTGTGAATCAGTCAAATATATGTTGAAGTTTGAGGAATAGAGGCCACAAAGGCTATTTCTTTCAATTTTGAAGCACGTGATTACAGAGCGGTGAGTATCTACAACAAAAGAGCAATGGGGTAATAATTAGTTCACATATAGAAATAAAGGCTAATGTCTATCCATGCTTTCAAGATAACAGGATACATACGAACTCATTGAATCTTCAACAGCATTGTAAATAAAATCATCTAATTTGGATCTCTGCTTAGAAATATCTTCAAAGTAAAACAATTATAATTGAAAGAAGCTATGTGTATGATTTAAGAGTGGTTGCTACGACTATCAAAATAGAAGTTGAACGGCTTCAACGGCTTGATCTTTTGTATTCTGTGCACATGCTAGAGTGAAAGTCAAGAGTTCTCTTCTTTTCCCTGATAGATCTCTCAAGACACTCGCATCCTCCTGCCTGAATCACCGTGGATGAACAGGAGCATAGCTGTGACTGGCATGATTTACTTCAAGTCAGAGCGTGGGTATATCATACTCATACTGAATTGAGAATAAAATGTCTTCATAATTTTCTTCAGAGGCAATGTAGGAAAACTGTTCCTGTTTTAATTCTTCTTCTTCTTCTTCGCCTTCTTCATCTTCTTCTTCTTCTTTTTCTACGTCTTCTTCTTTTTCTCTCTCTTCCTCCTCTTCTTCTTTGTCTTCTTCTTCTTCTTCATCTTCTTCTTTTTCTCTCTTCCTCTTCTTCTCCCCATCGTTTTCATCATTATCATTCCTTCCCACATCGTCATGGACGACCAGGAGCATAGCTATGACTGGCATGCTTGACTTTGTAAGTACGAGTGTGGGTATATACTGGATTGAAAATAAAATGTCTTCATGATTTCAATTTCTTCTGAGGCAATATAGCACAGCGATAACATTTCTGCTGCTGCTGCTGGTTATTTATTGTGTTTTATTTCTTGCCTGACAAGAGTTTTGCCAGCAGCTTGGTATAAATAAGTAATTGTGGTCAATGAGTAATGTGTCCAAGATTTTCGTCAGATGCAATAAACCAATATGAAACAAAATATATCTCACCGAAATTGTGGTTTTAATAATAAAATCAATAACTAGTAAATTGAGCTATTTCGATGGTTGGACACACATATATTTATAAGCATTGGTATTTCACAATCCATATCCAGATTAATAAATTGATTTATCCCGACACCAAGGTGGTGCGTGGTATAATCGTTCATTCACATGACTCTCTATCCAAGGTGTAGGTTGGTAACTGGCAATCGCTGTGGTAATAATACTACCAGGGTCCTCAGGAAGAACAGCATTGAAGCTGATGAGGATTTCTTTAGTAAATACAATTATTATTATTTAAAAGAAAATATGCTGTCAGAAAATTCTGAAATTATAGACATGTAGTCCTGAGGTCGCTAGGATATTTGACACCATCCGACTATTTACGCGATTTTACAACGGATGATATCAGTCACCGAACGCCGACTTCACCTATAAAACGACCGACAGGTCTTACGTAATGCGCGCACCCTCCACCAGCTCCAGAAGAACCGGTCGAAAGGTCATCATCATCTTAATTTTGAATCAGAAAGATGACAGAAAGCTTGTTGAATTTATCACAGCAAGCTCTCCGTGGGACATCGAAGTTTGCTGCTACTGCGTGCGATAATTATTTGTACACATAACATCTAGTAATTCTCTAGTACCTTCAGTAAGTCCGGTGCATCGGAACTATGACACATGGAAACAAACACTGTATGTTTAGTACTCAATTTGCTATTGATCGAAATCCGAGACTGTCTAATTAAAGATAAGCTTGCTTTCTGGTAATAATAGAAAATAAATTCTCACAGAGTCCAACAAAACTTACAATGAATGTTCAAGATTACAAATAATGACATGTGCGTAACGATTTTGGTAGAAAATGTATTGGGGCTGAGTAATGAGCATAGAAAGACAGGAAATCAAGATAAGTTGGCCCGACACCATGTGCTTAATACAGGTCCCTGTGTGCAAATGAAAGTTGTGGTTTTTATTGAAGATGATTTCCAGCAAGTTTTTGTGAGGTTGTTTTTATTTTACTGGTAGAAACAATCCAGAATGACTTATAGCCATGTTATCTCGACAAACGATGCCCATACCAGAGCTCAAGATTAGCTTTAATAGGACATAATGGTACATGTACACTGCACGTGCGTCAAAACTCGACTGTGGCAGTCCAGTTCTGTTCATTAAACGACCAAAGCAAGTAAATAGTTAAAATATTGTTGAAGCAGTCTGTACTCAGTACAAGGATTGTTAGACGGTATGCCTGTGATTTATTACATATACAGGTACAATCATGGTCTTCCCTTAATGAAGCCGAACCGGGTAATATCGGCAGGAGGCTTTGATGGTGTCAGGATGAGGTTTAGTTCTTACAGATTTTGAAGGATTAAATGATGATAGATGACACTTCATTACATCTCATCCCTGGATTATACCAAATCATTCACTAGGTTGATAATGACTCGTCTTTATCTCCTCACCTCTCATTCAGCCACTCTTTTCCCAATCCTCCCCCATCTCTCTCCCCTTCTTATTGCCTTTCTCTTCCTCTGTTTCTCTCCTGTCCAGTCTTTTCTTTTTATGACATTCTCCTGCTTCATTTACCTCCATCTCGTTCTTTCCTTTTCTTCTTCCATTCATTCCCACTTTTTACTCTTCTCTTCCTAAATTTCTCCGCCGCCATCTCCCGTCTCTCCTCTCTCTCTCTCTCTCTATCTTCCTCTCTCTTTCCCTCTATCTCATTTGCTTTCACTTTAACCCTGATATTACAATACGCAGACTTTGCCCTCTGTTGACATGGTATATTCAAATTATGGAAGTGTTGTGAATAAAGGGTTACTCACATCAGGGAGATGTCCCTGCTCACGTTAAAAAAGCCAAAAATGCATTGCCATGTTACAAGGGTTACATCATGCCATTTCCTATGTATTTTGTTCAGACTGCAAAATAGACGGCCGTGGATACGACTTCAGTAACGCCTAACGGAGTACTAAGGACCTCCAAAAAGAAATACGTGTCCGGCGTGCCAGACAAAAAAAAAAGAGAAAAGAGGGGGAAATCGCCCCCGTCCCCCACCCCCTATATGATCTTTCCTCGTGACCTTAACCTTAACCCTTTTCATGGATCTCTCCGGCGAATGTACCTGATCCACTAATCAACGTTATCCATGCATGCATGGAGTCTTGGCCTTGGTGCATGCAAGGAGCGGCATGTTTGAAGTCCTGAGGCGAAATTAAGGTAAATTTTCTTCATAATACCTCAATCGCTAATGATTCAACTTCAATTTTTTTCAATCGTCTTTTTTTCCACAAGGAAAATGCTTCAAGGTTGTTAGAGGCCGCGCACCTCAATCAGTCTTTCTGGCGGGAATGGGAAGGGGTGTGTGTGTGTGTGGGGAGGGGGTTAGCTGCAAGCTGGCTACAATTATTGTCCTCTAGCCTAGCTTCTCTTCTTTCTTTCCGCTTCTGAGTTTATCAACAACTGGTCTAAACAATAATGGCAAATACCCCGTGCCCTCCCCCTTGATGTAGATCATTAATTCATTAGAACCCGAAGTTTCTGGAACGACGATTGTTATCAGAGTCAATCCCGTTCCCAATTGCTCCTGTACATGTTTCCATAATAATAAACGTCCTACATCAGGCAGTATCTCCGTCACTGAACCTACAGGCCAACAGTTTTACAGTTTACCCTTTAAACAGAAAGCGAGTGCTTAAAAGCTATAAAAAGAAACGTTTTTTTTAAACTCTTTATTCAATTGTCAGTAATTGTCTTTATTCATTGTCATGAAATGATATCACAGCAACGGCATCAAACCAAGTTGAAGTTTTGATGCAACATTTATGTGTAGTCCCGTATACACATTTCTGTGTTTAGTAAAACATAACCAACCTTCCCTAATAATTAAGAGAAATTTTCTTCCATAATGTAAAACTATAACCATGGTTGATTTAAAACAAATCTCTATCAAGAATAACTTCACTCATCTACTCATTACAATAAAGTCTGCCTCATCTACCATACTTCATCTCTGATACTGTACATACAGGCCTAATTTATCAAGACAAAAGAATTTGCAGTGTCAGAGTGGGTGTTGGTTTAGGAGAACGCGCCTTCAGTTGATCGGCACCCTTGCCCTTGATTCGGCGACATGAATGGGTCTGAGCCGCCTGCAAGCCATGCAGGTAATTACTAATCACTAATTGAGAACCTTCTACTTCGAAAGCTTACCTCGCCATGGATGTCACGCTAATGAGCGCGGTACCGTTGTATCAGCTGTGAGTAGATCAGATCGAAAATGGGTATGGGACGAAGGGGGCAAGGGCGTTGTCGGACCATTCCGAATATTGGTGTAGGAACAATTTTACTGATAAGGTAGCGTAGATGAAAATTTTCAACATTCAAAACAGAAAAAGACACAAACAAAGAGACAAACTAACACACAAAGACAAAAACTATTAATTTTGTAGATTTGCCGACAGAGGATTTGTACACCCCATTCCTCTAAGGATGTCCTTTACTTTGAAAGAAGTAGATTGTTGTGTTGTTTTTCTTAGTAATGTAAACATCGTACGGCATATACCATCACACCTCACATGGGTCGCGTTTATCGACCAAATTTTGCCTAGAATCAGCGTTTTCAAACGTCTTTCAGGCAAATTTTTAAGGCGATAAACGCAAAGCCCTATTTCAAACGTCTTTAGATATGGGCATATTGTAACGCCGAAAAGGTGCGTTTTGAATGTGACATACAGCCAGAATCACGTTTCTGAGACACGATAAACGCAAAGCTGTTTGAACCCCACATACAAATCGGACCTTCCCATATAGCTCTATGGACCTTCCCAGGCTAATCCGCTTCCAAGGTCAAACGGCGCAAAGCAGCTGGGCAGAGACAAGGCCTTTATTTTGAATCGTGAAGAGACGATAAACGCGACATCCCGAGAACCACGTTCGTATAGTGGGGTTCGATAGTGGGGTTCGATAGTGGGGTTCGATATGTACATATCTGATGGCAAGACCCGATAAACACACCCATGTATATACACCCCTATCGACAGTGTTCGGTTAATAGCAACAAACCGTTATTATTTTATAGGCGATAGTGGAAAAAACGCTATTGTTACGAACGATCAGGGAGATGATAGAATCTCCTGGAACGATATAGCGTAATAGCTTCACATTCTCATCAATATCAAAACTTGGAGGCATGCCATTTAAACTATATACACAAGTCACATACAAGTAGTTCTATCGATATGTGATGTTCGTCAGTCTGCCTCCGATCCTGTTCAACCCGTATATGGCGCATTTTGATTGTAGCCAAAGTATGTTATCACATCTACTGTATTTCATATGGGATCTTAACAACCATTGACAGGCAGAGAGCCTTCTGCAGGTCAAATAAAATCCAGCAGGCAGCCTTATGGAAATACCATCAAAGCGGAAATGGGAATGACATTAATGTCAATTGGAGAAGTGGGTGCCTCACAAACTGCTGTGCAGATCGTAAATCCAGCCCCTTTGCTTTGGCGGATGTAAAAAGAAAAAGGGTCATGATATATTTAATTTGTGTACACTCAGCTGTTTGAATGTTGACATACGACAGTGGAATTGGCACGTATTGCCATGCCATTGCAATTTAGGCGAAGTAGTCTCTCGCAGCACTGCAGATTATGGTTGGAGCGGATATGTATGGTTATGCTCTTGATCATGATGATGATACTACTACTACTGTTACTACTACTACTACTACTACTACTACTACTACTACTACTACTACTACTACTACTACTACTACTACCAATATTACTATTACTACTTCTATCATTACCACTACTACTACCACTACTACTACTACTACTACTACTACTACTACTACTACTACTACTACTAATACTACTACTATTACTTTGTATCAATCTTGGTATCTTCTCCCAGCTCGGAGGATGATTGCAACATTTTGTTCCCACATCTCTGTTATCTGCCACACTACTACACTCTTGTAGTGTCATTCCACTCCGGGTATTTATGTTTTCCTCCCAGTTGGTTCTTCCATCTCGGCCTAGTACCATCTACTTTTACTTTACAAATCTATCTACTATTACTTCTAAAATTATGATGTAAGATTTGTATTCATATCAGGAAACAAAAATATCTTTTAGATGTACAGGAAGGTCCATGCAAGGAAAATAGAAACAATTCTTAAAGAAATTATTGAAACTATTTCTTTAGAGTAAATTCATCTCCAAAACGGAGTGTTCCTATCATGATCCCTGCAAGAGTGGATTGTCAATCTTCTGCAATAAGGGAGTATCAACCATTCACATGATTCAGTTGATGTTGAAAGTGCAAGAATTGATTTTATGTTTTTTTTCCATTCGGGGAATTGATGAGACGAAGTCATTAACTGACTCATTTTGGCAGTTTAGTTTCGAGGCAATTAACCTTGTTATAGCAACAATAAATCATTAATTCATTCATTATTATTCGTTCCCTCCTACCTTATTGCGAATAATGGAAGTGAACGTGATAAATATTGCAGAAATATCAGACCATATGGCTTTATTTAGGATTCTAAACAAGTGAGTGTTTTGTGTTTGTTGAAAGGTATGAGCGCGAATGTGAATAAAACATCGTTGTGCTTCTTCTTTGTTACGTCACGAGGGAGGAGGCAAAACAGTGAAGACGGATAGATAAGGAAAAAGAAAGGTAGGAGAACTAACAGATGGTGAAATAGGAAATATCAGGAAACATCGTGACTTTCAAATACTGGAATAGTTTTAAAGAAGAAAAAAAGAAAAAAAGGAACTGTTCAAGAGTGAACCTAAAGAGAGTAGTCATAAAAATGAAAACAGTAGGAAAGTATAAAGAAGGACCATACACTGCGTGATATATCTTTGGTTCACATAACATTATTTAATAGATGAATACATGTTGTAAGTTAAATTGTTTATTATATTATTATCATTATTAATCCTATTTTTGGAAATCGATTCAAAATGATGTGGAATTAATTTTATCTCACTATTGCGACTAAAAGGGGAAAAGGGAAAAAATGTAAGGCAAGAAGATAAGCATTCAAGAGACCATACTAATAACACATTTTTAAAGTACGAGGTTAAACGCCCAAAATGAGGGCAATTATGTGTCAGATCATAGTCAGACCAACTTTAGGAATTTTTAATGACCAATCACCAAAGTTTGGCCAACCACGCACATCTTTTACCTTCATAAATTTTTGAAAAATAATCACCCGGCTATGAAATGGACACAAAGTTTGTCGGACACCTACATGTACATGATTAACCTCAGGTTGGAAATTCTTCTGCACAACATTTTTACAGTGTACTGCAGGGCTTTTCCCGCCCCCACTTCAGGATAAACCAGAAACCAGCAATCCTCAAACATGCCCCCAAGAAAATCGATGATGAATGCATTAAAATACATTTTGACTCGCGGTGACGGATTCGGTTAAAACAGGGACTTGTATCTACATTTACAAATCTTAAGTCAAACCAAAGGAGTTCCCAAGACTTGTCAAACACCCTATCCACGCCAAAGTGTCTACACTTGACTGTGTGGAGTAGTGCCATCTTTAGGAGGTAAAGCCACTCCAACCGCCCCCTCACTCTCTCCGCCCTATCCCACCACTTGCGTCACTCGACATGACCCGTGGGTAACCAGAGTCTTTCCAGGCACTTACATCATTTATGGATCATGATGACACGTACTGCTCTACTGCTCTAGGCTGCGGCGCAGGGTTCTTCTAATGAAAATTCATCGGCGCTCCTTCCCTCTTAAACATTCAATTTCTATGACTCAAATCTACATGGCTTCGAGCAAAGTTCTGTTTTCCTCATCAAGACTCATCAGAAATTCCATATATTTCCCCCTTTCCTCGTGGAAAATTGTTCTATTTCCGATTCCTTCTCCGCAAATATCCGACTGTTTAACCAGACTCAAATTATAACGCTACAGCAGACAGCCAAATGCGGGATAGGTAACAGGATAAGATTGCGTACAGGAATGTAATACGTTTCAATTAGGGAGCGCAAATGCCAACGCTAATTAATTTGAGCGTGATTAATTGAACATTCGTGGCCCATATGAGCTACTTAAGTCTGTAGACCGGTTTTCCTTTCCAACACTCCAGACAATTATTGCTTATTGGATGGTGATGACGATTATCAGATGAGCGAAGAGATTGGAAATAGTTAGATGGTGAATGACAGAGAAAAGCCACAAGTTACAATTCAATGGAGACGAATATGAAAAAGGCACTTCCTTTAATATTAGAAAACATGATTCACATGTTTGTTACTGTGATTTTTTCTTCTCGAAAAGAACGAGAAGGAAGAATACAAAGAAATCAAGATGAAGAGCAATATTGCCGACTTAAGATGAATCGATGTAATTTTATAGGAAAACATCAACATTATATTCTTTAAATGTTTTCGTGTTATTCATAGCAGAGGGTTTTAGATGTTGCTTTGAATAGGCTGTTGAAATTTTGAATTGTAATCTTCGTATAACACAATGCAATGCCCTATCAATATATGCCTTATGATAAAAAAAATTAATAAATCATCAAAAATATCAAAATCTCTGATTGGACATGGCCTTTCTACGGGTAAGCACCGCTCTTCCTAAGCCCTGGACTATTTTGACTTCTGTTAAAAAAAAAACAATATACAAAAAAAAAAAATGAAAACAAACAACGAATAAATAAAAAGTCAAAAATCAAAACAACCGAAAATAAAATAATGATATCATCATTACGGCGAAAAGAAAAAAGGCATTAAAAAATATATTTTAAAACATGGTATAAATGCATTTAAATGTGGAAAATATTTCTAAAAGAACGAGAAACAAAATTACGCAAAAAAAAAGAGATGTGACATAGTTGAATTTCAATTTGAATTTGAATTTGAAGTTAGTTGTGTATGATGCATTTCTAGAAAGTTACATACATAGATGGAGCATTGATCGCTGAATGACCCCAATCATGTAGGAATCGGCCCTTGATGCAGGGACTACATGCCCTTCTAGCATGATGACAATTATCCATAATTCAAGCGCCCCTCCAACCTGGTTAAAATCATGAATATTTCATGTGGGCTGAATATTTCATAAGAAGGCACATGATGCAGTTGGATACCATGTTCGTGGAGTATAGAGAGGGCACTTACGTTGATTAATCGCTCTGTTGTGGCGTGGGGAAAGGGCGATATGTCGTGCTCAAAAGAGAAGGGTAGTTTGGGTAAAAGCGAGCATAATTATTGAATTTTCTCATTATTTATTACCCGTGTGGAAGTATATTATAAGTACACCATTGTCCCATGCAAGTGGTTGCTCTTGAAGAGATCGAGTAGGAGTAAAAAATAGTTAACAACTATGGATGAAATTATGATGCAAAATATTTGTGTAGTCCTAAATATGCATGTTTGTGTTCAGTGATTTTAGTTGTTTGTGATTTTTAACAAGATTTGTTATAGCCAAGTCATTATGATTATTAAACGTTTTTTTAATATATTTTATTTAAGCACGGGGGCCTACTTCAGCACGAGGACGGTTCTTCAATATGGCCGTGCATACATAAAAACATACTACATTAAGATAACATATATCTAAATTAATAACAATGAATAACTTATTAACAAAAAATAGATAATAACAACATAACATGTAGCCTATACAAGATTTAAAAAACGGGGAAAAACGAAAAATAAAACATTATAACATGAAAAAAGAATACGTCGATATCCTTGTCTGCCGCCCCGTATGGCAACATTTATACTATGTTATCGTGATTATAATTAACTGAGAAGAAAAAAAAAAGATAAAGAAAAAAAATTATGGGGGAAATTCGCGCGTTTTCCCATTGTTAAGACGAATGTTGCCATTCGTGGCGGCAGACAAGTATATCGACGTATCTGCTTTGGTTGAAGGGCGATAAATTTAACGTTATGATGAATCATCGCGCAAAATGAAATATGTAACTAAATGAAAAAAAATCATGATGAGAATTAATGTAGAGATGCGGAGATACTTTGGCTGTGCATGGGAAGAGGCAATGGAGATTTTAAAAGATAATACAGACTGAGAGAGAGAGAGAGAGTGGGAGAGAGGGGAGAAAGGGAGAGAAAGAGAGAGAGGGAGGTGAAAGGGGTAAAAGGGGTGAAAGGGAGAGAGGGAGAAAGAAAGAGAGAGAGAGAGAGGGGGAGAGGGGATAGAGTCAAGAGAGGATGCGAAAACGAAAGAGGGAGGAAGAAAGTGGGAAAATTAGAGAAAGAGAAAAAACAGGAGAGAAAATAAATTAGAGCAGAGGTGAAAGAGAAAGAGAGAAAGAGAGAGAGAAGAAAAAATAAAGATAAAGATAAGGTAAATTGAAAATAACACAAAGAAAGAAAGAGAGAAAGAGAGAGAAAAAAATAAGAGAGAAAGAGAAAGAGAGAGAGAGAGAGAGAGAGAGAGAAGGACAGACATCTACACTGCGCTCTATGGAGCTGGAGAGAAATGCGTGGTACTTGCATATTAAAGCATACATATTTTAGGCGACCGTAAAATGGAGCCTGAAGGTCCCCTAAAAGCTATTACATGAGCACTTAATGAACGCTCCTATGAATACGAGTAATATTTATTTTAATTTTATTCTAGTATTCCATGAACATACAGATGAGGATGCATGCGATGAATTCTCAATATACTCACTTTCTAAATCTACCTTATACATGCCATCTGGCGCTCTTTAAATTTTGTGTGTAGATATCTGCTCTCATAATCCATCATAAATCTTGAGATCAGCAAAATCTATTACTCCAATCTGAATTTTCGATCAAAAATATTCATTGAAAAGCAAGCCCCAGATCTGCAGTACGAAAGCTATTTGCATTAATGCCCTCGGAAACATAATTATAAGTCGTATTCTAACAAATTGCACGCGCCGTATTATCATTTCCTGGCGAGGCATAGGTACTGCAACAGATTTGAATCACAACTCCCCGCCATAAATTTCCCGATTATCAGTTCATCGTAGAAATGTCATAAATTTTGATCCGTTCGTGCGCTTAATCCGCCTTTATGTTTCCCGTGGATTCGCCACATCCAGGGGCCAAATACTACCAGCAGTTGTGGGAAATAAAACCGAAATTAGAATATATTTATCATGTTCATCGCGTGTTGCCAATTTAGGAGCTGGCGTAGAATTGCAAGAGGAAATAAACAAGACGACCGGGACTAAAGTGGTGCTTTGGTAATACGAGCACAGACGCATAAAAGTAATAAGCTTGACATTTTCAGCGTCTAGATTGCAACTCAAAGTGCAGGCTCCCGAAACAGGAGGTATTATTCTGACAGAGTGGGCAGGGACAGGTAGATAAATAGTGTTCATCAAGAAATTTATTTTAGATGGGATAAAAGCTGACAAATGGATTTCATGTCGTGCATCACCAAATGACAATGATTGGATAATGTGCTTTGTCAATGTACAAATGGGTTAACGGATAAACTTGATACTCTACACGTTTTATCCGCCTCGTTTTCAACACTCGCATAAGAAAGGTTCGGCAACAGATGCATTTGGAATACGAACAAAGTTATCATTTAATGAGTAATGAAATCAATATAATCATTTCATTATTTCTTTTTTAAAGAGAGCTTTTGTAGTGTTCGCACATTTCATATCATTCTAAAATGCCAATTCTATGTCATTTATAGTTTTTTTTAAATATATACTCTCTAATTTCATTGTCATTATGATATCGTTAATATTATTATCATTGGTTTCCGATCAATAATTATAGTGTGGTTTAATACTGAATGTGCAAGTGTTTAATTCAATCAATCGATATTATTTCTATCTTTACGGCTTGTCTACCAAAATGTGCATAATAAAGGTTTGATTATAATTTACAATCGGTCATTCATGTTATCATACGCATTCATTTTATTTTATTTTATTTCTGCATTTTTCCAAATATAATAACTGAATAACAAACAACATATAAACGTAATGTATAATACAAAATAAACAAACAATAATAAATTCATGTCAAAATGTTGTTTACATAAATACGTGATTAACGAAACTTAATATTTCTATAACTTATCATTATAAATTTAAAGAGTGCAGGAGACCGCAATCATAAGCGATGCTTGATAGGATGGCGGCCTCAAAAGAAAAATCTTAATTAAGGTGAAATTTAAAATGAAAATGTGTTTATACGATCTTTGTGTATGAGTTTGTGAGTGTGTTGTGTGAGTGTATATATATATATATATATATTGTGTGTGTGTGTGAGCGCGCGCGCGTGTGTGTGTATGTGTAGCAAATGGTGGATATGTACGTAGCTCTGTGTTGTATGGTGGAGTGGAAACAAATGTAGCCTTTTCAATAAAGGAAACAAAGAATACGAAATAGAATACGAAATATGCAAAAATGACATGCAATGTGACCAAAATTTGAGATATCAATAAAAAAAATTGCCTTTTGATGACATTAAGTGTGATTGAGGTTGATGGTTCGTGGGGTGTGTGCGTGTGAGTGCGAGAGTGTGCGTGTGTTGACAAATGTTACCTCGTTTCGCAATACATACAATGTGATACATGAAACGCTATTCATATTCATTCAAAACTTGTCAAAAAGTGAGTTATGTAAAACCATTTAGGTGTAATTTTGTACATTTCTACAACCCTTTGATTTCTTTAAAAAACGTTACTAATTTAATACCCTTTGTTATTATGTATTTTTTAACGTGTGACGTATGGGTGTGTATGGAGTGCGTGTCTTGTACTGGTTAATACGTAGCACGTCCTGCATTTATGTTATACATGATACATGTAGAGCCAAACTGATATTCCATATGCCTGTAAATTTGCATTAATTTACCAATTATAAAGCTTCCAAGAAAATATAATCACGCAGGGAGTTTTTAAAGTATTCGCCATTTTTCTGTTCGGCATTGAGGCAACAGACGGGCTATGCATCGAACTAAATCATTTTGGTAAACAGCTGAAGGGGCGTCTGATAATATGAGGCTATTTTTAGAGGTATTTTGAGATGGGTGCATCTGGAAAGATGATGCACATTTTTATCATTCAGGGCGCCTCCATAGTGCTTGTATTGGGATGTATACATGTAGGCCCACCAGTACAAGCACATTGAAATAGCGCTATGTGCGTGAAGTGAAAAAGAGATACGAAGAGAGTATTTGATATTTGAGTTAAGATGGTTTACGGAGAAATGGGCAAGCGGTAAACAAAGACATTAGAAATTAGATTAAATGGGTAATATTGAGAGACAGAGGTATAAAAACGAGAGATTTTCTTTAAATTGGGCAAAGATTTCGGAGCAATTATGAAGTATCCACATAAAAATTTGTCAATAGATCAGATTATAATAACCTTGTATTTCATTTCACAAGCCTGAGTTTAAACAAAAAACATTTACCTGCACATATTGCCCAACCTTATTACTTCAGCTTTTCTCTTTATGGTATTGACGCAAAATCTGTTCTCCACATTCACGATATTTCAACATTAAATACCATTACATTACATAATTATCATATCATATTGTAGCATGTAAAATTTGGACATCTCTAACGTTGTCATGAAGAATGATCTTTTAAATATGTTGATTGAAGTGATTTGATGAAATAATGTAGGCCTAAAACATCATGAGTCAGCATGTGATTTTGTGTTTAATAGTGTAAAAGAGAAAGAGAGAAAGGGAGAAAGAGATAGATCCAATATCATGAGAAAAGGAGTGCAGGAGAGAGTGAGAGAGAAAAAATGAGAAGAGAGAGAGAGAGATTAAAAGATAAAGAAAGGGGTAGAGAGAGGTAGTGAAAAAAAACTAAAAGTATTCCTTTCATATTAAGACTGCATTCCCCTGAGAAATTAATATCGTCTCGATATCCTTGCTGCAAATGTCGCCCCTATGCGATGACCACCAACTCAATTAAGAAGAACACAGCATACTACATCATGTTACATGCATTATTATAGAACGCGACATATTCGATAAACTAACCCTTCCGGCGAGTTGCGGAGGAGAGAGAGGAAGTAGGAGGAGGACGACGAGGAGGGGAGGAGGAGCGGATGGTTAGGGAGGAGGAGGAGGAAGAGAGAAGGAAGAGGGGAGAAAGAGAGGGGGAGGGGAGGGCAGTGGCGGATCCAGGGGGGCGGGGCCTGGGCCCCTAGAAAAAAACATGTAAAACACCCTTTTTGGGGAAAAAGAATATGGGCCTCCTCCTCTGGCGCGCAAGGGGGTGGTGGTGAATTTTGTTTTCAATTTTCGAAGGCAAAAAAAATTTGCTCACTACCCCCACTGAGCGGAAAATCGGCCGGCACGGTGTTCAAATTTTCGCACGAAGTGGCCCTTTTTCGGCCCCCTCCCTTGCCGCCGGCTGGGTCCGCCCCTGGGGGAGGGAGTACCACATCAGAGGCAACGACGACGTGTCCCCCAACACGCCCAATGTGTTTTTTTCCGTTCATAAACATGTATTTCTTTCTTGGCAGGATTAATTTGATTTGCAGACTCATTTCAACTTTCATGGTATGACCATACAACACATTTTCATTGTAAAATCAGCCAAAATACATCAATGTCAAAATATAAGACACAGAAAGATAAACGTTTTGTTTTGAGTTGCGATCAAAATTAATTAATTTATTGTTTTGGGGGAAATGACGATTGCTAGCATGTACTTTCTGTGGATGTACATGTATTGTGATATTTTTAAAAATACAATTTCCCGATGCATCCATGGTTTTGCCATTATGAAATGATTTATTGTACCATATTCATCATTATCTTGGCATGTTGATGATTACATGAAGCTTCTTTGTCAAAAGAAATATCCATTCTAGTGTTGATTCCATTCCTAAATTCTGAATAGTAACCATTAAGATTAATAATAGCAGGGAGGTATATATAGTCTCACCTCCCTGGTAATAGCAATTATATCAATGCAGACATTTGGCAATCATATATAAAATGCGTTCTATTTGTATTGTCCGAAATATCATGCTACTCAGCACTCCTTCTACATTGCATAGTTCAACGAGTTGCTATAGAAAAATGATCATAAAATATTCCATCATGATGGCAGCCATTTTGACACTTCTCTTTTGCTTTCCGAGTGTGGATCCATGATGGCAGACAAATCAGTACACACCTCGTCACTTCAGTGAGGTGCATACAATGTGATGTCATACACGTGGGGATGCCACACAGAAATAGTAGAGGAAAAATCGATGAAACCTCTCCGAAAATCGAAAAACTAATATGTCAGAATTATTGATCGATGTACGTCAATACGCGTACATACTTCACACTGGCGATAGGAAGGTGAGAGGGGAGATATATGATTGATGGCTCTTTGATGACAAGTGAAATTATTTACAGGGATGTACTTTAGCATGCTATTTGCCACGTGCGTTCATCTCGAATGGAATATACGGGCATACTATACTCTGTATAGTATTTTCTATAGCAAGAAGTATTACTACAGCTCTCATCATCTCATGACATTCTTATATATGGCGCAATATTTCTCGAATGTTTTATTTTGACTCTCTCGTTTCTTTTGATATTCATCTGATCCATGCAATATCTATCTAATTTAACCTATCAAAAGCAGTGTAATTCATTATGTCCATATAGCCGCGCGATACAAACAATAAAAAAAATACAAACAAGGAACATTTCACAAATTGGCAACATCAGAGAGATTGCGAGAAGAATGATGGCAACTGTTTACGACATAGTTGGCGCACAGTGAGTTCTAGCTTGGCTAAACGTTTACTAAATTTCAAATGAAAGGGGCAAAAGATTGTGTAAAAGTATAGTTCTTCTGTTATTTTTCCTCTATCTCTTAGGAACATTCAGTAGATTAGCGAGAGATCCAACACCATG
Source organism: Mesocentrotus franciscanus (assembly GCA_037976565.1). Classification (NCBI taxonomy): domain Eukaryota; kingdom Metazoa; phylum Echinodermata; class Echinoidea; order Camarodonta; family Strongylocentrotidae; genus Mesocentrotus; species Mesocentrotus franciscanus. The sequence goes on along the minus strand of CP137683.1, from coordinate 17,984,925 downwards.
GAGGGTGAATCAAGCATGTTAAAAGTAAAAAGTACCGTCATGAAAATTTATTTTGAAGCAGAAGAGTAACGCAATTCGATCGATCGATCGAGAGAGAGAGAGAGAGAGATAGAGGCGGGTGTGAGAAAGTGAGACAGGATGGGGGGGGGTATTTAAGCTGCCTCCAATAACATTTGAAAAACACATTATTACGTCACCAGTTGTAAGTCAAAGCCGCGTAGTGATAACATATTAAGTCGGATTTCCGCCGATTTGTAGCAAATGGTATTGGTGCGTATAATCAGATGATGATGCATTCAGGTCCGATAGGAGCATTCTGAGCCATTCTCCGAGCCTCAGATCCTGATCCATACTCTGGTTTCGAAGGACAGGACAACACAATTAGGAAAACACATCTTTTCGTAACACGGGCTTCTGTATTTCATAATTTAAACGGGTATAGCTTGTAGGTAATAGCTTGTACTGTAGATGTGTGTGTGGTCTCACCATGGACCGACCATGGCCTCACCAACCTCTGTCTGTCTACATGCACTGGATAATGTTGTGCTTCCGCTTACATTTTCCGTCGTAAATACACATGCCGTGTATTACAAGGTCAAAGTTCAAAGTTAGTTGTTGCACATTTCTTCCATTTTTTTTCGACGAACATAACAATACATGTATTATATAATTATATCTCTCTCAATCCCCATTCCTCTCTCTCTCTCTCTCTCTTTCACCGCCTCATCACACCCTTCATTCCATCTGTTTCCTTCTTTCAACCCTTCCTCCTATATTTCATATTATCCCTCATTTATGAAGCTGCTCACCCTGTCTCCCCCTCTAACTTCCATTCTTTTCCCATCCTTTCCTCTTTCTGTTCCACAATATGAGGGGCCCATGGGCACACACACACAATTCGAAAGTCACAGACTCTATTTTTGAAAGTCAGGTCGTTTTCATGTTTGATTTTTTTTTCTTTAATTTGTCATGTGTCATGTTACATATTTGAGAGGATGGAGGACGGGTGGACACGTCTCTAACGAAACAAAACCCACATCCCATCAAGGCGAGCAAACGTCATCCTCTCAAAGGCATTAGAGCGTGCGCGCCTATGTAATCAGTACTAATTGCAGCAGCGCGGCGAACGCACACACGCCCGAGGATTTTTTTATCGCTTTTTCAGTCGCGCGCGAATGGACCGCATCAAAGACCGGTGTTCGTACATGGCAGCCTGCCTCGCATAGTAATCACTACTGTCGCTGACTTCCAGTGGAGTGTATACGCACGGTGGCAGATCTAGCTATCCCCATTGTGCTGTAATAATAATCACTCGATCTCGTATTTACGTGCGAGCACGGAGATTGGTATATAGTATTTCCCACAAACCTAGTAGGAAACTACCGGCAAATTCGGATTATATTTCGAGGGTGCGAAAGGCCACTGGATAACTTGAAACCTGTTTTGTTGTTTTTCGGGGGATGTTCGCTGTCTTTTCTTACACTGGAAATTGGGATCATTTATCAGGAAATACACACCTAGTTGTTTTCGAGAGCATCAATGCTGAGTCAAGCAGTGAAGTTAGGATACTGCTTTCTGCTAGAGGAGTAAGGGTTGGATCTCATATTAGGTAAGATTAGTGTAATATTTAGTATTACTACAATCATAATCCTTGTACTTTTTTGTAGATGATACACATTGTGTATGGAACAACGGCAGAAACCAGTATTTTTTTATATTTTCTTCAGACACCATATCGTTGCCACCTGATTTACGTGGTTGTGCAGACCGTTCTATAGTATAATCACAAATACCCAGAGATAGAGATAGAGAGAGAGAGAGAGAGAGAGAGAGAAAGATAACATAGTACATAATGTAATATCATATAGTCCTAGGTCTAGAAATCATAGAGAGGGAGAGAGAGAGAGAGAGAGAGAGGGAGAGGGATATTGTATATACAGTGAATATACAGTTTTATATGACAGCTGACAGGGGGAAAGTAGAGAGAGAGAGAGAGAGAGAGGGAGAGAGAAAGAGAGGCAGAGAGGGAGAGAGAGAGAGAGAGAGTGTGTGTGTGTGCATTTGTTTCATTATAATAATGTATTATGATCATTGTG
>CP137683.1:17917995-17982329 GCA_037976565.1 Mesocentrotus franciscanus | reverse complement strand
ATCATTGTGTTCATATTTATCTTCATACTCAATTCATTTACACGATAGAGATACAACTGGAGAATATTGAATACTAATGCATCTTAGCTGTATTGCTAAATGATAATCTCATAGTATTTATTGCATTATGGCTATTGGCTGTTTTACCCATACCTATTACCTATATTTTATATGTGTTCGCAGTTTTCTGTATCATAATGGTAATTTTCTCGAGTCAATATTCTAATGTAATAACCATGATGACTACAATGATATGATGTGCTATTATAGCCATTTTCCATCGTAATGCTTCAACAAACTTGAATTTAGTAACGCCCTCATATTAGACAGCTCAGTAAAGGCATGGAGCTAGAAAACATGGTAAAGGAGCCAAATCAGCCAACGACTCTATTTAGACAGCTTACGCTTCTTTCTGTGGCTGATCTCTCTCTCTCTCTCTCTCTCTTTCATAGCTATTTGTAAAAATATGGACCGTAAACTTGAAATAAGCTGTGCACACATCGGCGATACAAAATCACAACACAGAGACTGTGCACATTGAAAGGTACTTACACGGTAACACGCAAGCAGACGACACTGTATGCGCTAGAGCGGGAGACACTTTTGCTGTAAGATTATTTTATTAGTGTTACTTCAATTTCCAAAATAACATCTTCGCAATAATCACGCTGTATGAAATAAACAAGAATAATACCTATTCACATGCTGGAATCATATACATCATATAATTATAACAATACAATTTTGTGTAAAAAAAAAACAATGGAATCGTTAACAATACGTGAAATCAACCTATTTTACCAGCGCATTAAACTAATAGTTATTGTATTCAGTGGTTACTAATTTCGCATCGACATTATATTATCAAGCAGAGCAAATCGAATGACAGTGGTACGTCAGACATCAGGTATAGTTTCATTTCCCAGCTTTTTCATGGAGCACTACCCATACACTGATTCCAGAGCATATCTTCACGACATTGTTCTGGAATAATAAAAAAGTAGAGGTTAGGTCTGTTGTGAACTTCAGCATTTTTCACGATATAATAGAATAGCTGGATTGTTTGGAGGGATACGGATGGGTGGAGAAGTAAGACAGGAAGCAGCAAAAACACACAGAACTCGAGAAGTCGAAGCGAAAACCACCAGACGCATTTAATCGGTTTTCCTCCAAGCATTTATTTTAGTTATTTGATAAGCCCAGATAACCCAACAATGACAGGAGTATTCTATTTTTGTTTTGGTGCACCGCATATTCCTCGGGACTCCTACTACAGTGAACATTGTGAGGATGATTTCCACATTCTTGCCCTAGATATTACATGCCTTTGGGTCTTAATATTATTGGAATGCTTTTCTTCTTCAATATAAATGGTGGTTGATTTATTTTTCGATAATATTTTTTCTTTCATCTACTGATTCAGTTGGCAACTATAATGTTGGATCAACTGGGGACTAGTAGTCACAAAGAGAAATTACTGATAGCTCAATGAAGCCTATTGCTGATAAGTGATAGTAAGTGAGTCACTAAAATAATGACATCAAGATAACTAACTTGCATTTTTGTATCAAAAGCCATTTTACAAGCTGAATACTGGATAGTGGAAGGGTGTCCCCACCCGCCCCTAGCTTACGGGAAGTCCGCGCTACTTCTCTGTTAAGCCGTTGAATACTGGTACTCAATGCTCCCATTCCTATATACAAGTCATGTCCATGTTGTATCCGTATACATGTAGGCATTGGCCCTTGGGTTAACGTTCATGACTGGATCATGCAGTTTCCAATGAAATTTAATCTCGACTTTTGCGTTAGTAAACTGAAATATCTCTATTGTTTTCTTTTTCTCAAAGAATATGTCAAATGTTCCCAGGGTTTTCACTGAAATGAACAGGTAAATGTTTTTCAGAGTGTCTTTTAAGGGTATCTTACTGAATACTGGTCATTTTCTCTTCCAGAGAGGCCTAGAAGTCTGTGCCTATTATATACCTTTAATGTGCCTATTAGCAGGATTGGTATCTGTTGTACACATAAACCTTGCATTCTACGCTGACTTCAAATTAGATCTATAGGTCTTAACCTTTCAAGGATACCGTAATATCTTATCCTTCGTCACCCCTTTTCTTTTGTTTTGACTCTCCCGTACTGTTTTTCTTCCCTAATTGGCCAGCGCGTCAATCAGCATAATCTAATAGAGCGCGTAGATCAAGCGTTTCCGGTGTATAGCCCTATAGGCTTTACGTCCTTGGTTTGTTAGTAAAAAATATCCCTAGTTATGGTTATACTATGAAAATGGATGGACATCGCGGTTAGGGAGTGTTTGGGGTTTGGGTAAGGGGCGGGCGGGCGGCGTGAGGGTCGGTTAGGGTGCTGGGGTTTATCAAAAATTAGATTGGGATACATTCGCTATCCCTTTTCCTTACCTCAACAACAACAATGTAATACTATACGCGTAGATCGAGCGTTTCCGGTATATAGCCCGATAGCCTTTACGTATGTCATCGGAATGGTCGGATATCACGGTTATGTTTTTTTTTTTTGGGGGGTGGAGACTAGAGGGGCGTTTTGGGGGCTGAGGTTTATCGCTTGTTATCCGTTCAAGTAACAATCTAATAGAGCGATAGCTCATGGATATACTATCCATATTATAAAGAGCGTTGCCGGTATATAGCCCAATATTCTTTACCATGTCCTTTGAGAATTGGAGGACATTGTTGTTGGGGTATAAAAAGAGAGAGGGAGAGAGAGAGAGAGAGAGGGGGGGTCGGCCCGAGAGGTGTTTTGGGGCCTGAGATATAACAAAAGTTGGCAACATTCGGTATTCCTACCACAATAACCAATGTCTTTTAAAAAAAGAGTTAACATTGGAAATAAATCATGGAAATAAAAATGAATGGAATGTATTTAAAACAAACTCGATTTTTTGTTTTTTAAAAATATTTTTAAAAAAATACAATTTAGCCTTATTCCAACCGACTTTATGAAAGTCATAGGCCTATATCATGGTTTATACATGGAAAATTACTTCGAAATATACAACGTACACATACATGTGAATTTCCAGACAGTAGTCATTGATCGCTGGCCTAATTATTCTCATTATAATTATCCACTCTGGTTACGGGACATGTGACATTGGATTAAAGGTATGTTTAGTACTTGCAAGGAAGTACCTCCTTGATCTGACATATTTGTATTTTATAACTCCAGTGATCACAGTACTCTTCTATCGGGGGAAGCAAGTGCCCCCTGAATTTACGCCACTGCTCTTATCATTAGCCAATAATAATCAATGTTTGTTCGTTTTCATTTCAGAAAGTAATGGCATTGGAAAGCTCATAGCAAACACTGGTCATCGATTTGTGTCCCAGTTTTGTTTCTAATTTTAGGTCCGCACAGCTGAATGCTTTCGTGTTGCCACTGGGGATTTGCAGAACAAAAACATAAGAATTCTCATTTTTGAATTGGATTGTGGTACGCAGCACAGTGTTTGTATAGGCCTACATCCTTGCCCTGTTAGAGCTTCACATTGGAGCTGCGTGCGGGTCGATATACATCTATTATTTGTAATATTTGTATGTGCCCTTGTCATGCCATTAATTGTACGCCAATGTATTATATTCATCTACAATTTTAACGTTTTAATGAGCCCTTGTCATGCCATTCAGTTTTAGTTTTCAGTTAAGTTTCTTTTATTTCACATGAACAAAAACAATACATTAACGAAACATAGCATATTTACAAAATTTATATTCGTGAATAATAAGGACATCTACACAGCATAAGTTTGTATTGCATTTACACTAAATAATTTCGAAGTTACATGTGAAAAAAATGAAAATAAAAAGCATATAGCTTGTAGAATTTAAGTTCCTCAGAATAATTTTGACACAGTGTCATTCATAATAAGGTAGAAGTATAATAATAAAAAAGCAAAGTATACAGACAAAAACAATGAGTGATGTGGATGATGGATGTAAGGAAAAAGAGAAATAGGAAGAGAAGGTAAAGAATGGGGGTCAGAAGAAGAATGAGAAGAGAGAAAAGGAAGTTTTTAGAATAACATGTACAAGGTCGGGAGTCACAGTCGGGAAAAAAATTGTATAGTTGTGCAATATTACACATACGAATTCAATAATAACAATTTAATATGTTTTTTGAAGCTTCCACAGTTGTTAAGCCGTTTGAGATTTAGATCAATGTTGCTCCAGTAGTTTGGTCCTGTATATGAAATTGTTTTTTGCGCGAAAACTGTCCTGGTTAGAGGAAGATGATAGTTTGAACTTTGAACGTGTTGCATGTCGTGTTTGGTATGTGTGTATAGCGTCATTTTTTTGTAAAAAGTTCAATTATGGCTGATGGGAGTTCTTGGCGAGACAACTGAAACATGAAAATGCCGAGATTTGAAAGATATAAATCTTTGACTTTTAAAAGTTTGTCTTTCGAAAATAAAGGGTCAGTATGTGAGCAATAGTTAGCATTATTTATCACTCTGAGTACACGTTTCTTATACGCCATTATTTCTAAGCGAGACAATAAATGTGGATAGGCTTTTTTGATTCGTTTTAGTTGTGTTTTGACAGGCGCCATATAGCCGGCCGATACCCCCTAATCAAAACGAAAACATGTACCGTAGATATTCTATCCCCAAACCGTTGTGGATATGGATACTTTTTTATGCATAGCTTTTTTAAGGTAAATTGATGATCCCGAAAATACTAGCCACCAACTTCAACCCATTAACCCCAATCCTCAAAACGTTCAAGCTTCCTTCTAAAACCTGTCTCTCTCTGTAAATGTACCATTTGACAACCCCTACCATTTTCCTGTCTACCTCTACCTTAGGCCTTATTAAAAGCCACATCACTGGCCTAATGTGTATTTTTTATTGACAAAGTCTTTGATGTTCTTTTCCTAACGAGTGTTGTTATAGCTCATTCCACCTCGAGCTACGGAAACCAGGAGGGATCGTAAATGATGATCCGGAAACAGAGGGTCCATTCTCAGCCGACCGCCCTCTGAAATGCGACCATTATGTGATACATGTTGCCGGGGCGGAGTAAGGATAAGGGAGACCATGCAGACCGGAGGTGCATTACGTATGCTCAGGAGTCAAATCCTGATGATTTAGAGAAACGGGGAAGGGTGCTACACGCTTTCTCTTTTTGATGTTTAACCAAGGAGTTACACCAATAGATTGTCAGGAGAAAAAAGGAGGGATCGGACATTGTTGAAAACCTCGAAATTCGTTAAACGTCGACTTCTACCAGTACAACCCCCGCCCAGTCGAAGTGTTAGGGCTGTCTGAGGCCAAATTTCTCTACATAAACCCAGATTAATCGTTCCATAGGTTGAGTTCTGGGAAGAGAGAGTTATCATTGTTATTATGCAAGTGTGGAAGAACATCAGATAACAATTGTTCCCTGAAAAGCATGGCTCTCCAAATGCCTTAATATTCTAAATATGGCATGTAACAGCATAAAAATAGGGACGGATTTTTACGCCACATGTTCGTGTAGTCCCATACATATTTCTGTGTACAGTGCTTGTAACTTTACCAAGACTGGGCCAAAGTTCTTATCATTTTGATGATTCCAGAACCTTGCACAACACACCAATACTTATACAGTAGGCTTGCGGGTGCACCATGTGAGAGAGAGGGAGGATTGAGGAGTTCTGAAATGAACTCTCGGTATTCTTTCTTGAGGGTGTGTAGTCCTGAAAAGGACTGTTGGTGTAGTCTTGAAAAAGACTGTTGGTTATCTTTCTTAGCTTATAATTCTAAGGAGAACTATAGCGCTTGGAGAGGATGGGTGGCGGGAGAGGGTGGGTGGCGGGAGTGGCAAGCCGATACTTACAAGCAGCATCTACACCAATACTTATATGTTTGATGATCAACCTTTTCTGATTGATTGCACAACGTTTCTTTAACAATGCAATCCCATGACCAGAATTCAACTTGATCTTTAATGGCGAAAAATTAAATCCAAACAGCAGGTTAGCCAAAAAGAAAAACTGATACATATCTTTAGAAATTATTTTGTAGATAAATCTGCCATTCACAAATAACATTTAAAACGAACATTTCTTACTCTATTTAATTTTAATTTTTGCCATTCGAAAATAACATTTAAAACAAGCCAACTCTAGCCCCAAGAAAAGATTTAAGAAGAGTAATTATAGAAAATAGCCCAGGTCATTCTAATTTATTTAGGGCCTAATTGATAAATACAAAAAACAGGCAATCTCTTCACGCAAACTAGATTGATTTTATACTAGAAATGTCAATCCCTTTAAAGGCATCGTTTAACAATGTTAAATCTGAGATGAACGGCCCTACGTGTTTTACGGTTTTACCATACTCGTTTTCCCCAATAGACTGTAGTGTTATGAAAACCGTTAGGAAAACGCAAAATTAGATTTCGATTTCCAATCATAAATATCTTGATAATCAGACAGGCGATCGGCTTGTAAAAGTCATGGGGTTCCTGACTGACCTAAAGGTTTATAATTATCATTGCAATATGAGCTAAATCCAGGATTTTGTTTCAGAATCTGAGACAAAGTTACCCAATCCCTTGAAAGCATTTAAAATAGACTTATGCTCACATAATCCATTTCTTTGCACTTGAACGACCCTCAGATAGTTATTTGCTAATCACTTTAATAAGCGTTTAGTCTCTAAGACTGGTCATGTAATGAAGGATGATGCGCTAGAATTCTCATGGGTATGTAGGTTTTGTGGAAAATCTTTTGGATACATCAGATTCTGATTCTCAACCTAAATATTGGGTAATAAACGAATTCCGGACACACATTTAAGAGTAATCGTAAATATGTAGGCTGTTTTGTTTCTCTTTAGAATAAATGGAAATAAGAAAATGACGAATATCGTTCAAACGACTATGAAGATCATTAAAATTGTATAGGCCTACTCTACCACATGGACTTTCCAATGTTTCATTAAAAATAAAGAAAAGAAAAAACACGAAGAAAATGAAAAAATGAGTAGCGACCAAGAATGGACTCGTATCCTCAATCTTCCGCTTCGAAGTCGGACGCCTCATCCATTAGGCCGCGCAGACACCTCCGCTTGAACATCTGTTACGATCACTGTCTCATTGCCGATGATTGCAAAATATTTATATTAAAATTTTGAATGAAAAAGAAAATTAAAAATAATATGACCACGAAGGGACTCGAACCCTCAATCTTCCGATTCGAAGTCGGACGCCTTATCCATTAGGCCACGCGGCCACCCTCACTCAAACACATGTTACAATCACATTGTTTTATTGTCGATGATTGCAAAATATTTATATAAAAATTTGGTATGAAAAAAAAGTAAAAAATTAATTTGACCACGAATGCACTCGAACCCTCAATCTTCCGATTAGAAGTCGGACGCCTTATCCATTAGGCCACGCCGCCACTTTCCCTAAAACTCCTGTTACAATCACACTGTCTTATTACCGATGATTGCAAAATATTTATATTAAAATTTTGAATAAAACAAAAAGAGTAAAATATTAATGTGACCACGAAGGGACTCGAACCCTCAATCTTCCGATTCGAAGTCGGACGCCTTATCCATTAGGCCACGCGGCCACCCTCCCAACATACCTGTTACAATCACACTGTTTTATTGCCGATGATTGTAAAATATTTATATTAAAATTTTGAATAAAACAAAAAAAGTAAAAGTTAATGTGACCACGAAGGGACTCGAACCCTCAATCTTCCGATTCGAAGTCGGACGCCTTATCCATTAGGCCACGCGGCCACCCTCCCTAACATACCTTTTACAATCACACTGTCTTATTGCCGATGATTGTAAAATATTTATATTAAAATTTTGAATAAAACAAAAAAAGTAAAAAATTAATGTGACCACGAAGGGACTCGAACCCTCAATCTTCCGATTCGAAGTCGGACGCCTTATCCATTAGGCCACGCGGCCACCCTCCCTAAAACACATGTTACAATCACACTGTCTTATTACCGATGATTGTAAAATATTTATATTAAAATTTTGAATAAAACAAAAAAAGTAACAAATTAATGTGACCACGAAGGGACTCGAACCCTCAATCTTCCGATTCGAAGTCGGACGCCTTATCCATTAGGCCACGCGGCCACCCTCCCTAACATACCTGTTACAATCACACTGTTTTATTGCCGATGATTGTAAAATATTTATATTAAAATTTTGAATAAAACAAAAAAAGTAAAAATTAATGTGACCACGAAGGGACTCGAACCCTCAATCTTCCGATTCGAAGTCGGACGCCTTATCCATTAGGCCACGCGGCCACCCTCCCTAAAACACCTGTTACAATCACACTGTATTATTACCGATGATTGTAAAATATTTATATTAAAATTTTGAATAAAACAAAAAGAGTAAAATATTAATGTGACCACGAAGGGACTCGAATCCTCAATCCTCAATCTTCCGATTCGAAGTCGGACGCCTTATCCATTAGGCCACGCGGCCACCCTCCCTAACATACCTGTTACAATCACACTGTTTTATTGCCGATGATTGTAAAATATTTATATTAAAATTTTGAATAAAACAAAAAAAGTAAAAAATTAATGTGACCACGAAGGGACTCGAACCCTCAATCTTCCGATTCGAAGTCGGACGCCTTATCCATTAGGCCACGCGGCCACCCTCCCTAACATACCTTTTACAATCACACTGTCTTATGGCCGATGATTGTAAAATATTTATATTAAAATTTTGAATAAAACAAAAAAAGTAAAAAAATTAATGTGACCACGAAGGGACTCGAACCCTCAATCTTCCGATTCGAAGTCGGACGCCTTATCCATTAGGCCACGCGGCCACCCTCCCTAACATACCTGTTACAATCACACTGTTTTATTGCCGATGATTGTAAAATATTTATATTAAAATTTTGAATAAAACAAAAAAAGTAAAAAATTAATGTGACCACGAAGGGACTCGAACCCTCAATCTTCCGATTCGAAGTCGGACGCCTTATCCATTAGGCCACGCGGCCACCCTCCCTAACATACCTGTTACAATCACACTGTTTTATTGCCGATGATTGTAAAATATTTATATTAAAATTTTGAATAAAACAAAAAAGTAAAAAATTAATGTGACCACGAAGGGACTCGAACCCTCAATCTTCCGATTCGAAGTCGGACGCCTTATCCATTAGGCCACGCGGCCACCCTCCCTAACATACCTGTTACAATCACACTGTTTTATTGCCGATGATTGTAAAATATTTATATTAAAATTTTGAATAAAACAAAAAAAGTAAAATTAATGTGACCACGAAGGGACTCGAACCCTCAATCTTCCGATTCGAAGTCGGACGCCTTATCCATTAGGCCACGCGGCCACCCTCCCTAACATACCTGTTACAATCACACTGTTTTATTGCCGATGATTGTAAAATATTTATATTAAAATTTTGAATAAAACAAAAAAAGTAAAAAATTAATGTGACCACGAAGGGACTCGAACCCTCAATCTTCCGATTCGAAGTCGGACGCCTTATCCATTAGGCCACGCGGCCACCCTCCCTAACATACCTTTTACAATCACACTGTCTAATTGCCGATGATTGTAAAATATTTATATTAAAATTTTGAATAAAACAAAAAAAGTAAAAACTTAATGTGACCACGAAGGGACTCGAACCCTCAATCTTCCGATTCGAAGTCGGACGCCTTATCCATTAGGCCACGCGGCCACCTCCCCAAGATCCTCGTTACTATCTCCCTGTTTTATTGCCGATGATCGCAAAATATTTATATTTCTTGCATCGATTCAGTTCTTTGTGAAATACCTGAACAAAAAAAAATCACGATTTCTACGAAGTTTCAGTCTTTTGCGTTGGTTATCAGAAATACAAATTGAAATCTTGTAAAAAGTCTATACCAGGATACTGACTGTAGAAATTCAACTATTGAAGGGAAAGTATAATGTATATAATTAGCCAACTTTATACGGGTTCAATTTAGCTTTGACGGGCAGACAAAAAACTGAATCCCCTACCATTTTTAATTTATAATTTATAATATTTCTTTTGTATTTCTTATCGTACTCAGAAAACTATATAAATATCAATGTAAAAAATCTGGTATTTATTCCGTTTATCCTACGTTACATGAGATCTTTAAAAGGTATGAACTCTGAGTCACCGAAGGCATTATTTTTTTCTCCAAACATCTAGCAAAACTCACATAAGTGCGCTGTACTAAGAGTTGATGAATCGGTATCAAGTGTATTGGGATCTCGGGCCCTGTTGAGAGGATTATTAAATAAATTGGGGGAAAAGTCGTTTCTCTTTGTTTGTAACGACTAACTGACTGACGCTACTTTTAAAGAGATGGTTAAGTTTTCAGGTAAAGATGAGAACTAATCTATGAGCTTTCTCAATCTAATATAAATTATGTCAGTTTCGATCAATATAGCAGTGGAAATGTGCCGTGAAAAGGATTGCTCTCCAAATACCTACATGTACATAATGTGACAATAAATAGCTGGAACGTTTGGACCAAACTGTCATGCCTCGTGTGTGTTCAGTCCCGTATACCCATTTCCGTGTGTAGTGCATGTGATTTTCAGCAAGACTGGATTAGTTTCTTTATATTTTGATGATTCATTGGCCACAATTCCTCTGTACCACAAAATCAACCTTTCCAATTTCCAAATAACTTATAGACATTGCAGTTTATTTTAATGATCAATGCACTCGAATGACCATTTTCAACTTTATCTTTAAAGAAAAACATACTGCTTCATAAATTGTTCTCTTGTCTGCTTTCTCAAGAGGCACTCTTCTCCCGCTCCTCCTTCTGTCTCGTCGTAATCATCAGCAATCCCTCCTCCATCTTCCTTCTTCGTCTTGGCCGTCTCAACATCCGAACAGGGCGGCCCATACTTCCTGTAACCTCTATAAATCGACTGGACTTCAATAATTCAGAAGCCTCGCAGACAGATCGATGAACCTAGTAATGAAAATGTATGAACTTCTTCTCTCCAAAAGCCTTGTCAAAACCAGATTAAGTTCCCGCCAAGCCCTCACACTGTCTCGCCTCTTTAGAAACATAGCCGCTTGGTTGTTAACATACTCATCAGCACTTCTTTTCACGACAGTCGCACGTCGCACAGTCATCCTTAAACTTGAGTTAAATTTGTATTCCATGATGAATGTTTCATTTATGTACGGCGACGCTTCAATCTACATCGATTGCAGTTTTGCACAATTTTTTGGTGGCTGAAGCGAAGAGTGTTGTGCCCCATTTTGTAACGCATTTATTTATTCCTAATCGTCGCCCCTATATATCTACATTAGCGGTTTAAAAAAAAATCATGCTTTCGTTTATTTCACATTCCAATTTTATCAATATTTTGTAACATTGGTGATATCGAATATATCTTTAGAGTAAAAATTGTATTATAATTTTTTGTTTGATCCGAGAAAACATATTTTGTTTTAAATGCTGAATGCATTAAAGTTTTCACATAATGCATACAAATTGTTACGACCACGAAGGGACTCGAACCCTCAATCTTCCGATTCGAAGTCGGACGCCTTATCCATTAGGCCACGCGGCCACTTGTTAATGTTCGATCAATGTAAATAAGCATCATCAGTAATGCTAATCTTTCACTTTTGTCATTTCGCCCCTCTGGAAAAGTATCAAAATTCCTTATATTACATGTAGTTAAAGGCCAAATTGACTACCGTTAAAGGGATCGTTTAACAGTGTTAAATCTGAGATACACGGCCCTACATGTTATTAGTGTCTGTGATATGGTGTAATAATGAAGCCCTAAAAAAATTGCGCTTCAAAATGATCAAGAAGTGCCTCAAAAAGTAAAAATCTTTGATTGACCGGTTTTACCATACTCGTTTTCCCTAATAGACTATAGTGTTATGAAAACCATCAGGCGAACGGTTTTCAAAATTTGTAATTCAATCATAAATATCTTGATAATCAGACAGGCGATCAGCTTGTAAAAGTCATGGGGTTCCTGACTGACCTAAAGGTTTATGATTATCATTGCATCATGAGCTAAATCCAGAATTTTGTTTCAGAATCTGAGACAAAGTTACCGGATCCCTTTAAAAAAAGAAAAACATACCTTGCTCATACTTATATCCAATTTTTCTTACCACTTTGATTCTCCCCATAATTATCATCGTCTTTGTTTAGCCCCCAAATTAATAAATTATTGTTTTATTTTCAAACACTTAATCATTAAGAGAATTAATAAACTATAAATGAAAGATGAAGATTTATGCTGTGTTTTACCTTTCACTGTCGTACTTATAAGAAACAAAAATCTTGCACAAAACTAAATGACCACGAAGGGACTCGAACCCTCAATCTTCCGATTCGAAGTCGGACGCCTTATCCATTAGGCCACGCGGCCGTATCCTGTTAAATTAAAATAGCAAGCGATGTTATTGTAGTAGTGGTGGTTATTTTACCTGACTGCTAAGAAAGCATAAATGCTTGTTAGTAAGCAACCAGAGGATCGACGGCTTTAGGTCCTCTCCAAGAGACCAGGTAATGAGGATTAATGCCTTACCAAAGGGCGCATCGACTTGCTTTCGAACCTGGGTCACCGGATTAGGAGACCACTGCTCTACCAACTGAGCTATCGCGCCTCCTCCTCCTCCTCCTCCTCCTCCTCCTCCTCCTCCCCTCCTCCTCCCCTCCTTCTCCCCCTCCTCCTTCCCCTTGTCTTCTTTTCTATCTTACATGCCTTTAGTCATTAATCTCTGTGGAAATACTCTTTTTTCTTCTTCAAACCTCTCTTTATTTACTATTATCATTTGTTTACCATTTTAGTAGACGACGACCTAGTGCAAAATCATACTACTGAATCTAGTAATATGGGTGAAATTATTTTCTCGGCGGCTGCTGAAAGTAACTTTGACTCCTTCCTATATACCAAATTGTATTCAAAGGGAGTTCCCAAATATTCAATAAGTCATTTAGGACGTGCACTTTTTCCCATATGCGCTCCTATTCGTAAACAGTTACTCCCATTTTCTCTCTTTCATAGCACATACATGTAAACAAATTATAATTTATTTTCGTGAGAGCTGAAATATATTATTGTCAAGTATTCCACTACCGCCATCGCCGTATCGAAGGAGGCGTGATGGCTCAGTGGTAGAGCAGTGGTCTCGTAACTGGGAAGTACCGGGTTCGAACAAAAGTCGATTCGCTCTTGCCCTTTGTCCCTCGGAGAGGACGTTGCTTTACGAGGCACTCCCCTTGATGTTAATGACGGAATTCACCTTCGGGTGACAACACACAAATGGTTAAGGTATTGCCACTTACTTTGTGGCATCTAAGCACAAAGAATACACATGCTTTCTTAGCAGTCAGGTTAAACAAACCAACCGTCATCACCATCATCATCACCCCACTACCACCACCAACAACATCACCACAGCAACCGCAACCGCAACTACCACTACCACTACCTCCACCACCACCACAACCACCATTACCACCACCATCACCGCCGCCAATGCACCAATCCACCACCCCTGCCCTCCCTAGCAATCTCGCAACACTCTATACACCACTCTCGTGCCATTCTTATTGCGAACGTTCGATCCTGTGTTGACCTTGCAGTCCCTATCAAACAGAAAAATGTAGGCTTTAATCCCTACGGGGGTAATGCAGCTTCTATTTGATTAGCATCGAACCCAATAGTCCGCCATATTGACTGGCCATAGAACATGAATAGTTCAAACAAATTCATTCCACGGCCTTCTTCTCACATCAGTTTCTTAGTAAAATAGGAGGGAGGGGATAGCTGCGTTTTTCTGAAATAGATGCTGTTATTTTGCAGAAGTCAAACTCCTCCCCCATTACTATTCACAGTGGCGTAATGAACAAAAAAGTTTGGGGGGGCTGGCAGATCGATCTTATATTGATACTAGTTTAATGGACCAATACAGAGAAAACTAAAGAGTAAAACAAATCCCTGAGGTGCTAATTCGTATGTGATCGTTCGTACGGATCTTGAATTTTTCATAATTCTCAACAAAATTGAAAAAGAACTTAAAATTAATTCATGTTACTATCATTTATCGGATTTTCCCCAAATCAGTTAACCACGGATCAGTGGCGTAATGAACAAAAAAGTTTGGGGCTGGCAGACAAAAATCCGCATCACCCACTCTTACATGCAGGCCCCGCTGAACGTTTTTCAAATGGGATGGGGGTAAAGTATTTACGATCAGGTAGAGCGTAGTGTAAATTGGCGTGGGGTCTAGGGGCATTTAATTACGGTCCAGATGAGCATATTTTGATACCTTTTTCATGACACTGGCAGGTCACTAATTGGCGTGGGGTCCAGGGGGCTGAGCCCCCTGAAAATCAGGGATTTGAGGCATTTTATAACGGTCAGATGAGCATATTTTGATACCCTATTTGTGACACTGGCAGGTCACTAATTGGCGTAGGGTCCAGGGGGCGGAGCCCCCGGAAGCTCAGGGGTTTTAGGCAATAAATTACTGTCAGATGAGTATCCAGGGACCTGACTTAGGGCCATTGGTTGGGTCCAAGGACAGAGCCCCCGGAAGCTCAGGGGTTTAGGGGCTTAGGCCCCCTGGTGGGGTCGAGGGGCGGAGCCGGAAGCTCAGGGTTTTAGGCATTTAATTACGGTCAGATGAGCATATTTTGATACCCTATTTGTGACACTGGCAGGTCACTAATTGGCGTAGGGTCCAGGGGGCGGAGCCCCCGGAAGCTCAGGGGTTTTAGGCAATAAATTACTGTCAGATGAGTATCCAGGGACCTGACTTAGGGCCATTGGTTGGGTCCAGGGACAGAGCCCCCGGAAGCTCAGGGGTTTAGGGGCTTAGGCCCCCTGGTGGGGTCGAGGGGGCGGAGCCCCGGAAGCTCAGGGGTTTTAGGCAATAAATTACTGTCAGATGAGCATATTTTGATATCTTATTTGTGACACTGGCAGGTCACTAATTGGCGTGGGGTCCAGGGGGCGGAGCCCCCAGAAGCTCAGGGGGTTTAGGCAATAAATTACTGTCAGATGAGTATCCAGGGACCTGACTTAGGGCCATTGGTTGGGTCCAGGGGACAGAGCCCCCGGAAGCTCAGGGGTTTAGGGGCTTAGGCCCCCTGGTGGGGTCGAGGGGGCGGAGCCTCCGGAAGCTCAGGGGTTTTAGGCGTTTAATTACGGTCAGATTATCATAATTTGACACCTTATTTGTAACACTGGCAGGACACTAATTTATTTATTTATTTATTTATTTATTTCTGATATTTATACAGGGTGGCACATATCACCAATTTGGTGGTCTTCCAAGAGGCCCTGTTTGGTAATAATAAAACAAATAACAGCATCAAAAACAAAATAGATAAATACACAAGCATATAAACAGGTAAAATACACATTAATTGGCGTGGGTCCAGGCCCTAGAAGCTCAGGGGTTTAAGGCATTTTATAACGGTCAGATAAGCATTCAGGGGCCTTAGGGCCCCTGGTGGGGTCGAGGGGGCAGAGCCACCGGAAGTTCAGGGGTTTTAGGCAATAAATTACGGTCAAATGAGTATCCAGGGGCCCGCCTTAGGGCCCTAGGTGGGGTCCAGAGGGCAGAGCCCCTGGAGGCTCAGGGGTTTTAGACGTTCAATTACGGTCAGATGAGCATATTTTGATATCTTATTTGGGACACTGGCAGGACACTAATTGGCGTGGGGTCCAGGGGCGGAGCCCTAGAAGCTCAGGGGTTTCATGCATTTTATAACGGTCAGATAAGCATTCATTCAGGGGCCCGCCTTAAGGCCCCTGGTGGGTTCGAGGGGGCAGAGCCTTCGGAAGTTCAGGGGTGTTAGGCATTTAATTACGGTCAGATTAGCATTTTTTAATACCTTATTTGTGACACTGGCAGGACACTAATTGGCGTGGGGTCCAGTTGCGGAGCCCCCAGAAGCTCGGGGGTTTTAGGCATTAAATTACCGTTAGATGAGCATCCAGGGGCCTGCCTTATGGCCCTAGGTGGAATCCAGGGGACAGAGCCCCCGGAAGCTCAGGAGTTTTAGGCATTTTATAACGGTCAGATAAGTATTCAGGGGCCCGCCTTAAGGCCCCTGGTGGGTTCGAGGGGGCTGAGCCACGGGAAGTTCTGGGGTTTTAGGCATTTAATTACGGTCAGATGAGCATATTTTGATACCTCATTATTTTGTGTCACTGGCAGGTCACTATTCTTTCTTTCTTTCTCTCTTTCTTTCTATTTCTCTTTAGCAGGGGCGGATCTAGCTTTTGCTAAGGGAGGGGCGGTTTGACCAAATGACAATGCGGAGCATCGTCCACGAGCCGCGAAGCGGCGAGGCGATTTTGGGGGGCTATTTTGAACCCCCGGCCCGTAAGCGATGTTTTCCTGGCATCTACTAACACAATGGAGACCATAAAAAGCAGTGCTTGATAACGTCTTTTTAAATCTAGTAACAGCTTAACAATTTGTCCCAATGACGATGCGGAGCATCGTCCGCCAGCCGCGTAGCGGCGAGGCGATTTTTGGGGGCTATTTCGAACACCATAAGTGATGCGGAGCATCGTCCACGAGCCGCGTAGCGGCGAGGCGATTTTTTTTGGGGGCTATTTTGAAACCTCGTAAGTGATGTTTTCCTGGCATCTACTAACACAATGGAGACCACAAAAGCAGTGCTTGATAACGTCTTTTTAAATCAAGTAACAGCTAAAACAATTTGACCAAATGACGATGCGGAGCATCGTCCACGAGCCGCGTAGCGGCGAGGCGATTTTGGGGGCTATTTTGAACTTTCGTAAGTGATGTTTTCCTGGCATCTACTAACACAATGGAGACCATAAAGCAGTGCACGATAACGTCTTTGAAAATCAAGTAACAGTTTAAAAGTTTGACCCAATGACGATGCAGAGCATCGTCTACGAGCCGCCCAGCGGCGAGGCGATTTTGGGGGCTATTTTGAACCCCCGGCCCGTAAGTGATGTTTTCCTGGCATCTACTAACACAATGGAGACCATAAAGCAGTGCACGATAACGTCTTTGAAAATCAAGTAACAGTTTAAACAGTTTGACCCAATGACGATGCAGAGCATCGTCCACGAGCCCAGCGGCGAGGCGATTTTTTGGGGGGCTATTTTGAACCCCCTGGCCCGTAAGTGATGTTTTCCTGGCATCTACTAACACAATGGAGACCTTACCATAAAGCAGTGCACGATAACGTCTTTGAAAATCAAGTAACAGTTTAAACAGTTTGACCCAATGACGATGCGGAGCATCGTCCACAAGCCGCGTAGCGGCGAGGCGATTTTTGGGGGGCTATTTTGAACCCCCTGGCCCGTAAGTGATGTTTTCCTGGCATCTACTAACACATTGGAGACCATAAAAAGCAGTGCATGATAACGTCTTGTTAAATCAAGTAACAGTTTAATACACAGTTATATCCAGAGTTATCATGTGTGTTGGTTAAGTTACCAGATGAGTTGAATATCTTCTCACAATATTTGCACTTGAAAGGTTTCTCTCCAGTGTGCGTTCTTTCTTTCTTTTTTCCCCTTTTTTGGGCGGCCCAGGGGTTAAACCCTAAACCCCCGTAGATCCGCGCCTGTTTAGTATACTGTTTTCCAAAAAGTGGGGGGCGGAGCCCCGTCGTTCTGCGGGCCCTGCTATGTAAGCCTCTAAATAAGCATATTTCTTGCCTGACTGTAAATTTAGGAATTTGTAATTTTCCAACAAACGCATAAAAAGTATAATTTAATAAAAAGTGAGGAAAAATCTCGGATTATTATGTCATTTCAGCAACATTTGTAAATCACCGGTATCGAATTAGAAATGATCCACGTTTGAATTTTATTGTGACACTGGCAGGACACTAATTGCCCCCATCGGTACGCCTGTGGCCCCAAACTACACCTTGTTGGCGGGGAAAATCGCAAATGACCTCCCCTACCTATCTTCTTTCTCTCTTTCTTTCCTTACCTTTTCCTCCCCCTTCCCTTTCCCTTCCCTTCCTTCTCTCTCTTTTAGGTTTGCTAGGGGGAGGCAAGGGCCTTTCGCCCCCCTCGATCCACATGTTGTTGGCGGGAAAATTGCAACTGATATCCCCCTTTTCTTTTCTTCTTTCTCTTTTTTTCCTTCCCTTTATCTCCTCTTTTCCTTTTTTCCTTCTTTCTCTCTCTCTTTTTTTTCTTTTTCTTTGCGGGGCAAGGTCCGCTCGCCCCCTGGATCCGCACCTGTGGAACATTCCCTCCGGAAATGACCCTCCTCGCCGCATCCAAAACAAACCCTGAGCGCAGGCGACTGCGCATTCCCCCGCGTACCGCCTAGAGCTGCCGCGATATAAGCTCTAGCCTAGGCCGGACATACGGGTATCCAGACTTTTCGCTAAACTGGATATACGGTTATCTACTAGTACTAGTATTACTGTTAGTGGACACCAAGGCCCATATAAAAAAGAACATTTTGCTCTTCCTGGCTATTTGGGAATGTGTCAGTTTGCAACAGAAATGGAGAACCGCGCATTTTGTTGAAAATCATGTGATATATCACGAACATTTATAAATCACTTTTAAGGAATTGAAAATAAGTCATGGTTTAATTTTATTTGGGGGGGCTAGCGCCCCCCAAGCCCCACCAGTACGCCAGTGACTATTCATATAGTCTCTACAAATACGTCTACAATAATTGAGTTAGATTGAAAACAAATTATAATATGCTATTCCGGGTCAAACTGTGTCTAGCTCAACTACGGTTGAACACCTTAACGGCCTTATTTCTCTTTAAAAATATAATGACTCGCCATGACCCGTGAGTCTGCCAAACTGGTGATTTAGCCATACACCTGAAAGATTTATCCCACCCTTATTAACGCCAAATGTTGGCGGATCGCGTGTGTTTATGTGTGTGTGTGGAGGGGGAGGGGGGCACGCGGGACACTTACCCCACGCTTATAAACGCCAAATATTGGCGGATCGCGGGTGTTTGTGTATGTGTGTGGGGGGGGGGGCGGGGGCACAGGGGACACATGCCACAGTTTGTGTCCATCGATAGCTCGTTTTCTGCTTGTCAGAGAATTCGGGTTTAAGAATGCATTCCCAAAGTCTACGACTATTTTTCCCCTTGCTTATCAGAGACTTTCCAGACTAATATTGTGCCCCTTTCTCTTCACCAGAGACAAGTAAGTCCGCCATTGACTGCAGTATGTGTAATTACTGAACTTGGCTGCACTTTTACTGACGAGAAAAACTTGAACTCTGGTACTTACATTTCGCAGTTTGTTCTCTCATTCGTATTTTCTATTGTCCATTTGCTTCACACGTTTGGTGAGATAAGGTCAGTGCAGTCCGGCCTTCGGTCCCACCTCCCTGGGTCAACCGTGAACTGTTCTAGACATTACCCGAATGCAAATTGGAACCTAGGGATATATTAGTGATCGAACGATATTGTGCAATAAAGCATCTCAATCCCATTCCAAGATGCATTGTATGAAAAATGCATGCAAAAAGCCGTTTATAGTATATGAAGGTTGGTAGCTGAGTTTTGTCGTGAAGCTAAATATTATTTTGTGACCACGGAGTTTTATGGTTTTATGGTTTGATTGAGCAGAGGTGTCGAGGTGTCGTGGTGTCGTGGCCGTGGTATAGTTGGTTCATTCACTTGACTCTCAATCCAACGGTTGAAGGTTCGAATCCCTGCCCGGCAGTAAAATCCTTTGCCAATCTCCCCCAAGAGAAAGAGGGAGAGAAGGTGGGAGAGAGAGAGAGAGATACAGAGAGAGAGAGAGAGAGGGAGAGATAGGGATAAAGGGAGAAACGGGATTGTGATATAAAAGCATGCATTAAATAATAGGTCCATGATAAAAAGGAGATGATAGTAGCAGCAACATGGTATGTCTGTATGATACGAGTACGACAATAGAAAGCAAACTTTTTCAAGACGTATTAGAGGTATAGACCAGTTTTGGAAACGCCCCTCTCTCAAAAAAATGAAATGGAAGCTCTCATTACCAATCATGTGAAAGAATGTGTTTTGACTAATACGTGATGATACAAATTTTGCCGGGAAAGTCGGGAAACCGCCTACGAATTGATATATTTGGTAAATTATTGTATCTATTGGGACCAAATAGATATCGCGCACGTGGTCGCGTAGTCCCATATACATCTTTCTGTGTACAGTGCTTGTAACTTTACCAAGACTGGGCCAAATTTCTTATCATCTTGATGATTCCAGAACCTTGCAGTACACACCAATACTTATATGCTAGATGATCAACCTTTTCTGATTGATACCACAATGTTTCTTTCACAATGCAATCGCATGACCAGAACTGGCCTTTCTCTTTAAATGAAGGGTTTGGAAGGGAGGAGGGGGGTGAGTGTTACAGCTTGGGGTTATTCTATACCCGGGACTTCAATCTGGTTGACCGCAATCAGTGAAACACAAGAGGGCAGGAGGATGCTCCAGACGAAAGAGAAGAGGGAGATAAAGTGAGAGTTCTTGAAAAGCAACCTCAGGCGTGGAACACTGCTGAAAGTGATACGTGGAGGAATAATTAGGATGAGGTTTGAGAAAAAACCCTCTTCTTTGCTTCAACGTCATCTCTGACCATGTGCAAAACAAAGGTATGGAAATAAGAAAGAGAGAGAGAGGGAGAAAGAGAGAGAGAAAAAAGATCGGGGAAAGGCGGAGGCAAGATAATTATAGAAATGAATATGCTTCGATATTAATACAAAGACAAAGAGAGAAAGACAGAGAGACAGACAGACAGAGAGAAAGAGAGAGAGAGAGAGAGGGAGAGGGGAGAGGCAAATAACGAGATAAAAATGCAATTTTGTTGCATAATGCCATACCGAAAATTAATTTCCGACTGAACTTTTTGCTTTATTGTGAACACGTTGACTAGTTATTTGTCACGGCCTGACTGGTTTTATATGGTTGATGACTCAGACAACCTCTGCATAATTGGAATATTTATGACCCATTAAATTAAACTCTATTCATTTTATTGTGATTATAATACTTCGTACATGTAGTATTGATAACTACCGTATCTGGATGAGCATGCCAAAACACAATGTAGATTATGACACACACTTCCCAACAAAGCCTTCGCGCACACAATGTCACAAAATTGTATGCTATAGCATGGAGCTAGCTCCATGGCTATAGTCAACAATAACAGTTTACAGTACAACGCACACACTATGACCTTTGACCATTGTCTGTTTTAGAACAGTCTGTACTAAGTACTGGACTGTACTGTAGGCTACTGTATTTGCCGTCAGTGTCTTCTAGCATGGTGACTATTGTTTACTATTATAATCTGATGTTTGCACTGTCAAATAGCAATATAAAAACCAACGACAACAACAAAATGTCTAAAAGTTGAAAAGTACTTTGTATTATTCCTGATTTTTAATATAATTATGTAAAAAAAAAATATTGAATCATAATGCAGGATCATGGTCTTTCTCTTGTGCACCGAGTAAACAAAATTTGAATGAAAAAAAAACGCAAAAAAAAATAGTGACCACGAAGGGACTCGAACCCTCAATCTTCCGATTCGAAGTCGGACGCCTTATCCATTAGGCCACGCGGCCGGTTGTTATTGTCAGTCTACTTTAAACAAGTGTACTTTAAAAATGAACAGTACTTCCTCCTTTTTCGAATTCCTTGTCTTTTCTCGTCGGAAAAAAAAACTCTCTGTATGTCTTGTTCCTCAAGTATCCATAACCATGATTGCATTATGAAACCGCATTTGTATACCCCCCCCCCCAGACAAAATAATGACAGGGAAAAGGCGGTCAGTTTTTATTGCTGAAGAGCGACGTTGCTTGGAATTTAACCATATGTAACTATAGGTCGAGTGAAATATAAATGCATTTTTCATTGAAATGTAGTTTCGGTTTTACACCGTAACGAATAATTGACAATAAATGTACGGCCTCATTGCAAACAACAAACCACAAACCGGCCGGGGATATATTATTTGCTGCATGGGATATTTTTGTATATTCTTTGTACTGCATGTTGATAAATATTTGAACTTGGCGATATTATTCGCTGTCAATACGACGTTTTTCAACAACCTTTTAAGGTTCAAAGCACCCGGATTGTGCGCTGTAATGTACCGGAGCACCTCATTTTCCTCATCGTTGATTCGTAAACATTCTCAACGCAAATAAACAAAATTAATACAGGAAATTGACCAGATGGTGGGTATGTTACCTAAGGACGATATTTATTTATAATTATATTCATATATGACGAATAAGCCGCATGATGAATCATCGCAGTTTGCCAGTTGAATTATACAAAATGACAATTTCATGAATTTTAATGAAAAGTATTTGATACTGACACTCCCAGATATTGATAGTGACAGATAGGTATGAATGAAATATCATTTCGAATCAGAGCTGAAATTCAGTAATTTCTTTTTGTCCGAATACACGTTTTCAATTTGTTTCATTACATTTTGTCCTGAAACACTAAATTGGATTCATTCATCATACTGTGTCTACTCTGTGTGTACTCTACAAGTTATTTTTTCTTCTCTTAATTGGAAGTAAATTCTTTCCTGTAACAAACAACAGTGACATCCGATTTCCGTCGCTCATGCCAGCCCTTTCCCCTTCCTTTTAAATATTTTATTTTCAAAGCGTCATATCGGCTATAAAATCATTCTTATATCTCAAAGTGAAAAATATATACGTAATCGCATGAGAGGGCATTAGGAAGTAACACAATCAAGTAGGTTGAAGCTTCCTATTTCTTATATGAGAGTGGTAAGAATCAGATGGGAGGAAAAGACCGAAGCTTTTAAGCGACTAGACATTTATCAAGTCTGAAGAGTTCAAGATCACATCACAGTCTCGCAGACAACTTAACCCGTTCACATTAGGAGTTCGATGTCATGATTCTTAGTGAGATAGTCAATCATCGTGGCTTAACATATACTTATTCTCACCTTTCTCATAAGTTATTTATCATTAAAAAACAGCGCTTTTCATTAATTAAGTATGATGGGCATAAACGTATGTTATGTATTTAGTAACCTAATGTTGTTGATGAATGAGACACAAAATCACAAATACAGGGCACACATTAGTAAGCTAACATTTATACATGAACATACATGTACATTTTAGAGGGGCGGTTTACTATTTCACGCTTCTGTTACTTGCTTATCTTTTTTTTTGTATGTGAACAATGTTTGAAATATTAAATAATTTAAATTACTTCCGAGATCTCGATTCACTTTGTAGGTCAAGAAAACTGAAATGTAGTGGACGAATTCAGGTTTAGTAAGGATAAACTTTGAAATGGCACAATCACTCCTTTTTGCTATCCTATGAATTCATTGCAGGATATAATTATCATAATATTATAGAGTGATAATCCCACATCGCAAAGTAACATCGCTACACTGACATTATTGCGAGTATTTTGATCAGGAAGATTTTGTTCGCGAAGATTGAAGTTTCTGGTAGCCTTGAAAATGCTTTTTGCGCTCGATGCACTTAAGTTCTATTGGAGATTGTGTATATGTGTCAAATGACAGGTCTCCATTAGATGCAGACGTACCTGTATTATGTCATGTTAGCATCCTCAAAAATACTTTTTTTGATCGTCGCCGATTAAAAGCGACGATCAAAATTGGTCGCGACGAGCAGAAAACATGTGAAATCAGGATCTCGTATCGGCTCTCTAATGTTTTTGAATTGATAGATTCTCAGAAAATCCTGTTTGCTTCAAATACGTAGGTGGCAAGGAGAACTCGAAGTGAGGCATAGAGAGAGAGAGAGAGAGAGAAAGAAAGAGAGAGAGAGAGAGAGGGGGCGAGAGGGAGAGTGAGAGGGAAAAGGCGAAAGGGGGGGGGGGAGGAGATCTAAATTTAAAGATTCCTTAAAAAGGCTTTTCCTTTTAATGGAATAGATCTCATCAACTTGATCACGGGATCGGAGATCACAATCTTCCAAAGAATGAGATGGGGGAGGTCTTTAAATGGGCATGCGGCCTGTTCAAGTTAAGTGATGAGACTGATATGAACCGCCATGAGCGTCGCCTTTTAAATGTGATTAGCTTAATACCTATCGAAAGTAGATACAGGTATTATAATGCAATGCAACATCTATACCATATTTGTTAAGATTTATTAAAAAAAACTTCCGCAGGCTTTGATTTTTTAATCCAAAAAAAATACTACTATACTACTGTTAATATTCTAGGTTTCTCTAAGTGCTTTACTTTACAGATATATATATATTTACATGTATGTATATATATATATATATATATATATATATATATATATATATATATATTAGCCTAATTATAAGCCTAATAATATTAAATTAGCTTTAGAATATAATTACATAGGCCCTATGCGATATATATTTGTAATCGTTGTTCTTATATATATTAAATTAAATCTTCATCTTCATCATTCAGATCTTTTTTTTTAAACCACAAATTAAGATCATTTCACTATGATTACAGGAAAGTAGAACTTGTCTGTTTTCATCATGGCCATCGTCAAAGTCATCACTACTGAACTCGCCAGTAACATAAGTTACGATACATCTTCACTATATAATAAATGAAGGATAATAACTCTTAAATTTCGAATTGAAAGCACAACGACGTTAATATCATGCGCCATATTCATGTATTCACCATGATGATGAACACAAAACGGTTATATACATGCACGCCACCGTCAACAATTCCCAGCTCCAAGACTATCTATTTCCTCAATATTAAATGCAGCTCGTGCTTTCATAATATTAACCACTCCGAGCGCCCAATATACATTATGGACGTGTTATGTTCGCCATAGGGATGTAACACAATTAGGATTTGCAATAACATTGTATCGCCTTTCAGGGAGTGAAATTGCATTAGAAGTGCATCGATGACGTATGGAAACAGAGAGAGAAAGAGAGAGAGAGAGAGAGAGAGAGAGAGAAAGAGCGCGAGAGAGATAGAGAGAGAGAGAGAGAAAGAGAGAGAGAGAGAGCCCCTTTTCACAAAAATACAGCATAGGATACCATGCGCACCCATAGCAACAGTGATCAGATATTGAGATAGCTTTCGAGAGGAGTTCAAGATAGAAATATTTTGTGCACGATATTACGTGTTCTTTTGTATCGTTGGTGCCATTCCCTAGCTCATCTGTTGCACTATAATTCATACAAGCACCCTCACACTCAATCCTATCACACACAGGGGTTTATGCAGTGTATTTTTTTTATAATGAAATAAATGCATTTCGAAATTGTTCTTTTCATAATGTTCATAATGTAGCTTTCACCTTGGGAGTTATGTATGTTTTAACCAAAAATAGCTTACATTAAGTACAGGGCTTTCGTTTTGACTAATAATGATGATTAAAGTGTTATACCCCAACAAAACAGACAGGGATCCCTCGAGAATCATCATATCAATTTTACGTCATACTGCTAGCAGTCTATCGTCTGCCTCAGTAATAGCAACACTTACATATATGTATACGCGCCTGTGGGGCATGCAGGCCTATTATCATTAAAAAAACATATCATCGTCTGCGGCAGCGTGCCCGCAAGGAAAGGACGGAATTTCGTTTTACACCCAAGCAGATAATTACAGGATGCCACGAGCTAATGGGCCTACCTTCTGGAATCTTAATAAAGCATCAACTTTAATCAGAACCACTTCTGAAGGCCTGTGCCCTACGAATGCAATTAAATCTCATTAGCTTGTGTTTTCGGGTAGCGTGTGCCATATGTGTTTACAGTCATGACGTCGGCCTTCGCACGCGCGTGTGCTTGAACTTTTAGGCTGTGTCCCAGACTTGAATAATAATAATCATGCACATCACCTTTTCCCCGTTTCATAGTTCTTTTGAAGTTGTAGAATGTAATCAAATGATTTTTGAATCAGAGGCCAGTTTTAATTATATCTTTTCAAAACGTTCATCTACAGTGTAGGCCCTATATTATATAGCCCTTAAGAGCCAGAACTTCTATTGTCTAATTCCCATTAAACCCTTTCAAGGATGTGTTTTTGTTGTTGCCTTTTCTGCTTCTACTGAAAGCAAGTTGTCCTTTGATATGACCGGAGTTGGTCTTTTGAAAAAGGGATTTAGGAATGCAGGAGGGGGGGGGGGCACCTAAATAATCAATATGGTCGAGGCGTATAAGCCAACATTGTATCCCATTGGAGATGCATGCCACCTCGCAACAGACTTAACACCCAAACAACTTGGAAGTTTGTTGGTTGTGCGCCTTTATTAAAGTGGAAGATGTTGATAGCTGATCACATAACGATGGTAATAAACAGGATGACAAAAATGACAAGGATAATAACAAAACAACAATGATAATGATAATGATAATAATAATAATAATAACAACAAGAACTATGATAATGATAATGATAATGATAATGATAATAATAATAATATATATTTGTAATAATAATGATAATACTGATGATGATAATAATAATCATACTGATTGTTATAATGGTAATAATAATAATAATAATAGTAATGATAATAGTGATGATAGTAATGCTAACATGCACTACTACTAAAAATAATCATCCTTATAATGCAGGCCCCATCTCATTAAAATTGTCATGCCCCTGGAACACCCTTACACATTGGATGCTTGGTGGATGAGCGCCTCCAGTCAAAGAGGAAGATGACATTAGGTGATCATTTGACATTCATAGGGTAACACTCAGAATTGTGTAACCTCATTAGTTACTTGATGACAGCGATTACATACAGCATACATGATCTATCTCTCTCTCTCAACGTTGAGACTTAATGATTAATGGATGGATAATGGATAGAACTGATATGGTAAATTCAGAGAGAGAGAGAGAGAGAGGGGAGTGGGGAGGGATGGAGGGCGCGGTGAATAAGCTAGAGAGAGAGAGAGGGAGAGAGAGTGAAAGAGAGAGGAGGGGGAGGGAGATAGAAAAGAGTAGAAACGAGGAGTAAGAGGAAATATATACTTAGAGAGAGAGAGAGAGAGAGAGATTTTTAAAAGAGAGGGAGAGAGAGAAAAGAGAGAGAGAGAGAGAGAGAGAGGAATAGAGAGAGGAAGAGAGATAGATACATGGAATTGCGTTGTTTTGTGCGAAATTGAATCAATATTAGAAGCGTGTAACCAATATAGTTTTCGATTTCTGGAGATATTTTTAGATCATTTGTAAATTGTTGTTATCACTACCCAAATAATAAAACCCAATTGAGCACAATATTGGCAATAAAGTGATACCGTCACGAAATACACTAATATTGAACGAGAATATTGTATTCAGCGCCTTTATTGCAATTTCATTTCATCAAGATATTATTTCATTGCGACGATTGAAACCGATATAAGGTCAGAAGAAATAACCTTTTAAAATGTGTAATGTTATTTGAATATACCTGCAGTATGGTTGTATGTACACTCTATAGTGGTTTTTAGTTGAGAATTCAAAAAATCTTCCCGAAATTTTAACATTTTAGTTAGGTAGGAATGTGATAATGACACTGTGGCTTTAATACTGTAATCTGTTTAACATTATGAGGTAAAACGACACAGCTAAACTGCTATAAATAACGAATCGTTTTTTTAAACATTGCATTGCTTTTGCAAAATGTACGAACATGAACACGGCATGGTCTTTAGATCGCTATGATTGAATTCAATCGATTTTTAGGTTCTTCTCAGTGATGTTCAATTTCAATTTTAATTTATTCAATTCCAATTCTATGATAAAAAACAGTGATATCAAAATATTACTTTTACATAATGATTTTTAACAATGTACAGTATTGATAATAAAAATAGGAATTTGGCTGCTGTATAAAAACCCCAGAGGGTTTGTCTAGACAGCCACCAGAAATTATATGATATTTGAATAAACAATAACAAAACAACAACAAAACAAAGTAGAACATAAGCAAAAACAAAAACATACATGTAGACCGCACAACCCTAGACAAAATTGCACTGTGGAGTAAATGAGTGTTTTTACAATGTAAGATTATTTGAAATAAGATATAATTTAAGCTTTTGTTTTAATGAGTTCAAACTATTAATAGAATGTTTCGTATCATCTCTAAATCGACAATGTGTTTTAAGCCATATTTTAAAAAGAATTCTGTATGTATGTTTTGTATATGTTTTGGCAGTAGCGTCAGATTGAAATACATGTATATTGTTTTATGTCTTCTTTTGGAAGGAAAAAAATGGGTATGACAAAAGCAAGTCAAGTCAGTATTCGATCTATATCGCTATGATTGTAATACGCTCACGTTTCAATTAAGCGTCCACTGGGAAAAAAAGGGGATGGGATGACTGTCAATTTATTCAGGGAGATATCTAGCGATGATTCAGAGGCTTAATTCATTCCCTCTCATGGTCGTATCATGATCTTTGTGAAACGCGCTGATGAATTCGTTATCTATCCTAAATGATTGAATAGTGATCTAGCCTTGGATTAAGATTGACATTCAGCTTATTAGTCCACGTTCTGCCCTTCTCGTCGGATTTTATTGCCCCTTTTTCATCAATTGTACGTGATGCAACCCCCTCGCGTTATCCTTCTCCCTCCTCCCGCCCCCTATTTACCTACCCCCCCCCTCCATTATGGGTGTACCTTCCTTCGTCTCTGCTAACCCTCTCACTCAATCGCTCCCCAATACCTTCCGCTCCCTTTCCAATCCAAATCTCTTCTCGAGCTGTTGCCCCCTCCTCTCTCCTTCCATCTCTATCCATCTGTCTCCTTCTCTCTTCTTTACCATCTTCCCCCTCTCTCTCTCTCTCTCTCTCTCTCTCTCTATCTCTCTCTCTCTCTGTTTCTTTCTTTGTCCTTTATCATCTTCCAACTTCTCCCAATCTCTCCTACGGTCCTCACCCCTCTCCCTCCCGTCCTCCCGTCTACTTCCTTTCAACCCCTCTCATCCCATTCCTCCCTCGTCGTTTGTCATTACTTTTTTCCACCAAGAATCAGCAACCCCCTCTCTTCCATTATATTAATTATATATCAAATATTTCAATATATCTCTTTTTTGCGTTCTAGTTCCTATTTTTTACATGTGGACGGTTCTATTTCCCCCTCTTACCATGCTCACCTCTTCGATAGGCAGGTGTTTTCTCTTACATATCGTTCAGGATGCTTTCAAAGGTTATACAGCCTTCATTTTAACATATTTATTACCTATGTCTGTTTCGCCCATGGCAACTTACAACACATTCTCGATAATCTTAAAATACACAAGCAAATGCATTTCAACATAATTATAAACAACATCCATTTATATTTGTCTGACGTCATGTTGGCTATACTACTCGAATACATTGTAGGAAACAAAGACTTATAATGCGACAACAAGTTGATATAGCATTTCCTTTATACAAACGATCTAGATATCTGTCAGAATTTGTTACATTTCATGATCCATTTCACATTTTCTGCGTCATATTTGCGATCGATGACGCAGACATGGAGATTTATTTGAATCCATATAAAGTACAGTCTGTGATTCAAAGGTTTCACGCAGAATGATTTGTCATGTATACTGAAAGCTTTAGGTAGGCCAAAGTAGCTCTAGAAAATGAGTGTCTGTGAATAATACAGTTTTGTTTATGATATATGGGAGAGAAGGAGGAGGGGGGAGGGGGGAGATGGAGAGATGGAGAGACTTTCGTTCCAGAAGCTTTGTCTCGTATGAAAGTTATCCAGAAAAATTGCAATTTCTTATACACATAACATTCATCATATTTTAGAAAAGAGTAAGCGAGAAAAATAATTAGCCGCGTTTGATCTGTATGAATAATCAGGGTCTCGACGATATCTGATTGCTAGTCCTCGACATTCACCACTGAATTGCCTAGTACAGGAGACAAATTGTTCTTTGTTGTGCATATTTCCTCTCATTAGAAAAGGGTGAACTGACTGATTGAGTTTTAAAATCTGAATTCTGAACTATCCTTCAGAAGGGTAATCACAGTATTACAGTTCATGACTTTAGTAGTATTAACCTTGCTAAACAGAGGTTAAGCTAGCTGGATTTACGCATTGGGGGTATTGCCATGACTCATTGAGAAAAAAAGAGAGTGTGAGAGAGAGAGAGAGAGAAAGAAAGAGAGAGAGAGAGAGAGGGAGAGAGAGAGATAGGGGGGTCAAATAGAGATAAAGAAAAATGAGAAAAAATAGGGAGAGGGTATACCCTCTCCCTATTTCGCTCGTTTTTCTATAGAAGATGAGGAGAGAGACGAGAGAGAAAGAAAGAGGGAGAGGACAAAAAGAATATACATATATAAATATATAAAGAGAGAGAGATATAGAGAGGGAGAGAGAGAGAGAAAGATAGAGAGAAAGAGAGAGAGAACAAAAAGAGAGAAAATATATATAGAGAGAGAGAGAGAGAGAGGGGGAGGGAAAGAGAGGGAAAGGGTTTCATTGGTGATAAGTTAACATCAGGTGTAGATTACCTGAAATCACGACGTAAACTACTTGACGGCTAAGCACGTCTCTAAAAGTGCAATTTAAGAAACTTTAGGTCAAGTAATCTAAATAATGTCTTCTCGTTTTTAGGTGATCAAGGTTTTGCATTCAAGAATAGATTCGCTGTGAAGGTTTTCTTTTTTTTCGTGTTTGCTAGTTTCGTTAAACATGACTAAATCACTATATACACTGTACATGATATACTGGACATCAATTTTAGGTAATTTCCTTCCAAATTACATTTAGAGGAAGAATAATATGATGCTGAACCTTCCTTGCGAAGCAGACAGTCATCTCGCCATGATCAAAGAGACGGGTTTAAATTGGAAAATATCGGATACAACTAGGCGTTGTGGCGTGCGCCTGTAATCCAGATAACAGTGGAAGTTACAAACTGATTCAGCCGAGGACGCAGGTTCGAAACTGAGTCACGTCTTTCGGATGGTGACGTTAAAGGTCGGTCCCCAGACGTAAATAATCATATCTGATTGATACACGTCTGTAAAAACCCAATACACACACACACGTAAATATTTTGCATCAGGAATTCGCGCCTTTTTTAAAGTTCCGCCATTATGTTTTATGAAGCTTCTTATGAGGCCATCAATTCAAATTTTTCGAGGCCATTACTTAGATACTGAATCACCAAGGGCCTCTAGAGGAAAGAACAGAGTGGCAACATCGCGCCAATGTATGGGTCGTTTCCCTCAAATCTGGGCTGAAATTCGTCACCAATAAATCCCGATGGCATTATTTAAAGCTAACGTTATCTGATGAAAAATCCCTTTCCCCGCCACCATGGAAATACATGTACGACGGACAGTGGCGTAGCATGAGTCCACCTTGTGAGGGGAAGCTGGAACGAGGGGGGTGGGTGGGTGGCACCGGTCTTTCTCGGAAAATGAAATTTACAGGGCTAATGATTAAGAGAGGGTGCATGAGGTGGTCCAGAGGTCTCATTTTCCCGTCCCTTTCCCCTCTTCCTTTCCCTTTCTCTCTTTTTTCTTCTGTTTAACCACTCGATTTTATTATTATTGGGGGAGGAGGGGGGACTTGAACCGTGCCCCCTGTAGTAACGCCACTGACTACATAGACGATGCCGCTACAGACCACATGACCCACTTCGACTTTGTTTGCAGTCGAGTTTGATTTCGGGGCTGATCAGTTTTTGGCTGTTTTTTTTCTTCTTCATCTTGTGATAATATTATTCGTTTAACCCCTTCAGAGCATCCAACGAACAACTTTTAGGTTGGCATACAGTAGCTTCAGCAGACAAATTTGACAGGGAAAGGCATTGGCCAGATGTCTCTCCACTCATCAAGAAATAGGGCTGAAGACGCCGTTGGGTTGGCAGACTTTCGAATGCATAATTCATGAGCAAAAAGCATGAATATTTTACGAAAATTGAAAGTGATTTATCGGGAGTGTCTGTCCTTGGCGTCGGAAGCGTACCGTCACCCATGCCGAACTGTGGCAAAACTGCACTGTTGCCTATGGAAAAATATCAATGACAACGGGTGCTATTAGCATTACCGCTGTACTATCCAGCATTGGTCATGATAGTGCGATGACTTCGTGGAAGGCGGTTACGTTACAGTTCTTAATTGAAGGTTTGCATAGTACAACGGTCCATTAAACCGATTAGAATATCAGGAGAGAAAAACGCGTTACGGTGTCACCCGGCGACAGTTGGCCGATGTTTGCATCCTGTGTTTGCGCATTCGTCAGCCGTATGCATACCAATTGCCTTTAAGTCGATTTTAGTCTGAATTTTAATGATATTATAACAACGAAACATTACTTTTAGACATGCGATAGACAAACATTAGGCTAATTGGTCATGTTGTGAGGCCAACAGCTGTAAAGTGGCAGGTACGTGAGACAAAGAAGTTAATGTATTCACAACGCCGCGGCGTGATGTTTTGACGTGTTTCGGGTCAGCATTAGCATGTCTGAAGCTAGGAAGAGGAGATGAGTTGGGTTTTCATCCGAAAGTAAGCAGTGACGTGTTCTAAAAAGAGAGACATAGAGAGGGGTAGAGTGGGAGAGATAGGGGAGAGAGAGAGAGAGAGAGAGAGAAATAGAGAAGTTTGTGTCATGGTTGCTATAGTTACCATTTGTGGGTCGGGCTTTTCTCTCCATCCGCAAGCTCTTTTATATCGTGTAGTTTTATTTGGTTGTTGTCGTGGTTTCTTATGTTTATGAGTATGATGTCTTCTTTCATAAACATTGTTTTCTTTCTCAATCTATCATTAAATTATGCATTTTAAACACATTTTCTGTGACAAACCAATCTTTCATTTATATCGAACTACTTATTTCTACAACCTCACCTCCTCCTTGATCGTATTTTCGTCCCGCCTCTCTCTCTCTCTCTCTCTCTCTCTCTCACTCACTCATTGTACATTGTATAAACTGGCCCCATGGAAGACCAGCAGCAACAATACAGTTGCAGCTGAAAATGGGCTACCAGCCGTATTTTTTGCCTTTTCTCTGTATGATTACTTGTATGTATTTGATCTGGTTTTATTATACGGAAATAAAAAGAAAAAGAATAACAACTCACTCTCATTGCCATATACCTTCAGATGCACCCCATTTCCATCTCTCTCCGTGTATGAACCCCAGGATTGATGCAGCGTAGGTTGGAAGATCTCTTTATTGATTGTCAGCGCTCATTACGTCACTAATCATGACATGATTACTCGGCGTCCTATCTTCTCATTCATGGTAGGAATCAGCGTCAATCGAATCCACTTTGTACATGTTCTACATCACCTATGGGAACGTAGAGGATGATTTCATGGACGATTTATTTTGTTATGGTACGATTTGTAAATTTGGACATGTGGACAAAAAAATAATGATCAAAGTACGGGATTTTCTTCCGTGAGAAAGAATATTATAGCTACTCAGAAGTTAAACGATAGCAGAAACAATAAAAGAAGAAGAAGAAAATCAGAAAATGAAATGAAAAAGGAGATAAGTGAGATTGAAAACAGAAGAGGATACAAGAAAGACATTGATGAGGAAGAATGATAAGGGGAGATGTTACAAAATGATGAATATCATTAATTTGTGAAGGAGGTGCAGAGATTCCATATTATCATGGAAATGGAATGCTGATATATTTTTTAAAAATACCAAAGAATATGAAACAAGAATAGACTAACAGCAAGAGACAAACCAAGGCTTTGTCAATTAGAAGAAGAAAAAAGTGTTATTTTATGAAGATGGACCAATCTTTTGAAATTTATTAAAATAAAAATACATGTCATATTCAAAATACGGATATTTTGCGCTCACATTGTCAATATGCCGCTGAAAAAACACCAAGTATTAAACTAATATTTTTCTTCTAGCCTGTTGTACCAAGAGTGGGGAGGTAAACCATGTAGCATTATTAGGCGGGAAATTGGACGGGTACGGGGAAAGAGGAAACCAGAGTGGAAGCGATGTACTGGTTACTGAGTCATAAGAGAAACGTCTGTGACATCACTTTAATGAAGAGTTGATTATTATTTAATGACCTGCTCATGTCACTATCAGTGATTATCTTATGGTGACCTGAAAAATACCGTCCTGTTGAGTTCACCGTCACTTTAAAAGAGTTAAATGAATGGCTGCTCTCATTATGTAAGAGCTCTATACTGTAGATTGGTAAAAAGATAAAATAATAATAATGAAAATAGAAATAATAATAATTATGATAATAATAATAATGATAATAATCATGATAATAGTAGGTTCTTGTATAGCGGTCATGTCTGTCAGATTTGACACTCCTGGCGCTCCACAATTATTACTCCGGCTTTAGCATGGCTGCCATTATGGCGCTGTAGCATTTCGAGGAATTAATTCCTGCCAGGTACCCATTTCCCTCACCTGGGTGGAGTGTGGCAAATGTAGATTAATGTCTTGCCAAGGGACATTCGTGCCGCGGCGGGACTCGAACCGCGAACCATGAGATCCACAGTCCGGCGACGTATCCATTAGGCCACGACACCTTCAAGATCCTACAGGCTGTTGACTCTCATACGACAGGTCCTGGGTTCAACCCTTCCTCGGTGCTTGCATCCTTAGACAAGGTATTTACCCACATTGTCTCTCTCGACCAGTGGATACCTGGTGGAGTAATAATAATTGATTTTAGAGTTTATTTGTACGATGGTACTACTACAATTATTTAAAATGGTAAGGCCTTTTATTCTAACTAAACATTATAGTGATTTAATAAATACGATAATGAACTTGTGTCCAAATATAGATAGATAATTTGATAAAGAAAAGGATCGAGAGGGAGAGGGAGGGAGGATGATAGCGAGAAAGGAGAGAGAGAGAGAGATGGGTGGAGGGGATGGAGGGAGGATAAGAGCGAGGGGGTTGTTAGACGGGGATGAGCAGGGTTGGGTTGTAGCAATCAGTTATATTCAGATATAATGCAAACAAGGGATGGATATAAAATTCAAGTTGTTCACTTCATCGAGTTGCTCACCTAACATAGTAGTCAGCAAGACAAATAGGCAGATAATAGCCGAAACTCTCTAAATCCACCCACTATCACCATTCTTGCACGCGCTGCCATGGCAACGAAAACAATTAAATCCTTGAAAAAAGTCGAGTAATGAGATCATGTGACATTAGTTAAAGCCTGCTATCGTATCCGTTTCTACTAATATGGATGTCCTGATTTCCTGTTATGTCATTACGTTCTCGGCTAAAATTGGGAGAGAAATGAGAAAAAAATATGTCATTCTCTTTGCTGTTGCCATGGTTAATATAAATACGAATGACTTTAATAATTTGATACTGTTTTGAGAGAGGAGTATACGATAAACGTTGGCATCTGTTGATTAATATGCAGTCTAAGTTTGAGTTAAATATATCACAATGAATTGTATAATTTTGGTGATACTCTCAAAAATACAGATGTTCGAATTATATGAACTATCTGATATTGTATTTAATTTATTTTCGTTAACATGGTTAAATAATCTAACAGGCTTTTAAATGTTTTTCTATAGAATGAAATAAATTCAAATGTTAAGTATACTTCTAGAACGAAATATGTTGTTGCTGAGTAGAACGTTTTCCTGATGTGTACCCGGTATATCAACAAAGGATTTATACATGATTAATGGTATGTTCAAACAAACAACAAAATAATTAGATATTGACCAAAACATAAACACTGTTGACAAGAGAAGCGGATTTCAGATAAGCCTGATCAAACGAATTTTCAAGAAAGCTCGCATAATATCTTGAGAGTATGACATGCAGTATTCATGTAGGGAAAAGGGTTGATTGATGCCGGTATCAATACCAAGCACTTGGCCTTTCTATCTTTCTACGATAATATCGGAATGTCGAGATGAGGTTCCCCATCTTCTCCAAATGTTTTAACTAGCCCCTCCAGGCCACTCGCTCCCTCAAGCTTTTAACCTAAGCTTTCTCCTGAAATTCGAGTTTTTCTTCTTCGCTCCGCCATATCCCAGCTCTCTTGAGGACGTCATAGGAGAAGACTATAGGAGGAGGAGAGGGAATATATTTCCACTTCTTCTAGCGCTGTTGTCACTTTTGACGAATTCAGAGGGAAGCCTTGCGTGAATTATCGATTTGAAATTGTCTCGTTTTTATTCCGCAGGAACAGAGATGGCCTCTGCAATTCCCATTATCGAGATTACAGATGCATTGCAGATGATGGAGAGAGCGAGGCGATGTGGAAGAGAGAAATAGAGAAAGAGAAAGCGAGTGTGGGTGTGTGTTTGTGAGAGATTAGTAGATAGCGAGAGAGAAGAGAGAGAGAGAGAGAGAGAGAGAGAGAGAGAGAGAGAGAGAGAGAGAGAGAGAGAGAGAGAGAGAGAGAAAGAGAGGGAGAGATGTGACTTTGATATGTACATGTATGTTAAATACATTTACATGAAAAAGGAATGTGGCAACATAATGTACATGTAAGAACAAAGGTTAAACATGGCGCACTCCACGTTTGATAACAACATGGTCAGCAAAAATAGCCGATATAATCAGATAATTGAGACTGATTACCTGACATTGTAGCACAGACATCCAATACGTGACGTCACATGTCGAGGAATAGCGATTGCGACTCCCATCTGCCCCTTTCCACATTTGATGCTCTCCTTCCCGAGGAAAAGGACTTAAGTTACATTCTGACATTATCGTGAACTTGTGCTCCTATGTCCGTTGTACACACGTCATCCTATGCCTGACGTAATACTGCGGCAGTGACTGTTGTGGCCTTTGACGCAACATGTTAGAGTGACGTCATACATTACAGATATTGCAAAATGAAGAGTGCACAATGAATTGATGACATATGGGTTATTTGCGTTTACAGAATTCACTTACGTCGATACATGTAGTTACTAACGCATATAAAGGGCGCTTCGTGCTGAACGGGCATTGTTGAACATTCATGATTATCAATGCGTATTTAAAACTCGTTAACAAAGATATCACTATTTAGTATGTTAAGCCGCCGAAAAAGGATCTAAAGAGCAGGCTTATTTCAGCATCAACACTTGTATCCAGTAAAAAAAAACAGCAAACGTATCTTACTCCCTTACAAGCTGGACTTCTAAAAGCTTTGCAATTTATTCTTTGACCTCGTTCATTATGAATCGTTTGCTTGTTGTAATGGTCCCTGTGATCTAGGTCAGACCCTTTCCGGTTTAATAGCCCATTTCTACGTGCTATGCATTTAAATGGCGCCGCTGTAACCTTTCGCAATGCATATCACACTGTATGATTGTGTTACATGAACATGCTCAAAGTATCTATCTGCTTTATAATGGTGCAGTAATTTTCTATGAGGGTCTATATAATGTGAATTCTTATCTATTTGTTTTGTCTGATTTCACTGTATTTTGGGTACATAGGTTTCATTTCTCTTTAACATCGTGAAGATTGTGGATGTTTGAATTTCGATTGGTGTACAATAATGTACTTGTATAATTACTACTGTATGTATATGATATGTTAATGATTTGATAATTTCACTGATTTATTCATAACAGGGTGAGAAGGGTAAATGAGTGTAGTGTTGGTAGCGATTAAAAATAATTTGTGAGGTTTCTCATTCTTTGTATGTCAGTTTGGACAAATCATAGTAGAACTGTCCCCTTAAAAGGACTGCTCACCGCATGCCCTCATATTAGAAATACTACAAGAAATAGCTGAAAAGTTTGGACCGACTTTCATGCATTGTGTATGTGTAGTCCCATATGTACCGTTTGACGGAGACACATTTAATTCTCATTTTGATCATTCTAACACCTTTCAGAGGTACACATGTATATTATTCTTGTGCGCATAATCGACAATTTCTTTCGCAATGTATGACCAGTACTCTATACTATCATGTCTACATCATCAAACGTTCGCATCACAATTGCTTATTACGTGTACTGCAAGAATGGACCGCGATTGGTTTCTAGGCCAAGTGCCACCATATTGACATCACCTAGGCATCCTGACTGATTGGGGCATTAAGCAAATAACCCACCTGTGACTCGAGGAAGGACAGTCGAAATCCTTACTAAATTTGTAAAATGTAACTAAAGGGACATCGGATAGTCCGACCCACCCCTCCTCTTGTTTTATTGCGTTTTTTATAAATTTTATGGGGGGCGAAGGCTTAATTGGATTCTAGGTCAAGTGCTTACCATATTGAGATCACGTAAGACTCGAGACTGACTGGGGCATCAAGCAAATAACCCACCTGTGACTCGAGGAAGGACAGTCGAAATCCTTACCAGGGTAGAATCCGCAGTGTTTTACAAATCAACATCGGATAGTCCAACCCACCCCTCATCTTGTTTTCATGTTTTATTTCTTTTCACTGTTGGAGAGGGGGGAGGGGAGGAGGGGGCAAGAATGAAGTCTTAATTGGTTTCTAGGTCAAGTGATACCGCATTGATATGAAGTAAGAATCGAGACTAACTGGGGCATTAAGCAAATCACCCACCTGTGACTCGGGGAAAAGACATTCGTATACCCTTGAGACATACACTGGAAAGTACACGATGGCGCACAAGAGAGTGAACTCTCGACATGAATGTGTAGTGTAGTTTACTATCCCTCGAGAGCACTAGGGCTGCTTGAGTTGCCCATCTTACGACACCTGCGCATATTTTGAGCCATGGTGCCCCCTCCTTATCTTAGAACAGGAGGAAGGAAGGGTCGGTTTGCAGACGCTGATTTGCCAAACTTTGCGTTATCAAACGAATTTAAACTAAATAGAGAATTTTGGAGGAATGTTATATTTTCACAACTTATCTTTTGACAAAAGATAGATTTAGCAAGTAATTATGCTGGGTTGTAGGTTATTGAAAGATTGCAATTGACTTGTTCATCACCCATCAGTCGTTGAAACGTGCATAATAATGTAAAAGCATTAGAATATTCCTTGTCAAACAGTTTAGTGTTTTGTTTCTTTATGTGCTATGATGTTTGTATTTCATATTTCATGATCGTTAATAAAACCAAACCAAGCTTTGGTTGAAGTATACGAAAAAGTTCGTCTAAATCTCAAAACAGAGTGGCGAATGATAGATAGAGAGAGATACATATATAGATAGGTAGAAAGATAGATATATCAAAATATCAAAATAGAGAGAGAGAGAGAGAGAGAGAGAGAGAGAGAGAGAGAGAGAGAGAGAGGGGGAGGGGATGAAGGGAATGGTGATTTGAATCTTAAACTCATTAAATGAATTGGTGGAAAAAGAACCTATTTTAATACATATTAAGTCTTATATGATATACGACTGTGTTCATGAATTCAGTAGATAGTGAATGGTATACAGCGTAGTTTGCTGCGAATGTTCTTGAAGCATTGTGAGGCATAAGGGGCTGATTGGAAAGATAGATAAAAACGACTCCCCATCTCCTAAAAACGCGGAGAGTTCTTAATATTTGAACTTTGTCACCTTAACAGCGATCTAAGGTAGATGACAAACTAGTGGAAATATTGATGTGTTCACGTGTGATTCACACTCGTATCATAAATACGTGAACACCAAGACGGTAGAGTGAAGCTCTTCGGTCTACATTGTGACGTAGGTGTGTGAACGTGAGGGGCATCTAGAGGGTAGGAAAAAGACAGAGATGGAGAGAGAGAGAGAGAGAGAGAGAGAGGTTGGTCGAGAGAGGAGAAGCAGAGTGATAATTAGGCATGTAAAGGGCGGAGGGTAGTGTAGAGAAACGAGTCTTCCTCTCTCTTTCCCTTTCAGTTAGCATGTGTGATTGATATTGAGTCGAGGTACTGGTCAATTACTAGGAGAGATGGAGAGAGAAGGGGGAGGAGATACATAATATATAGAGAGAGAGAGAGAGAGAGAGGGAGAGAGAGAGAGAGAGAGCATGGGAGGCGATATATATATATATATTTATGTAGCGACTCATACATTCGCTCTACTTTTATTGTACATTCATGTTAACAGTAATTTTCCATCACGCTACTTATTTATATTCATTTATTCGGACCACGCGCGTTCATTCCTCCAATCGCGCATCGTGGTTCCGCGCACCGTTCACTCCGCGTATTTTCAACACCACGAGGTTTTTCTTCACTCCCGCTTACACCTCGGTCGAGTCAACAACTCCTGCATCTATCTTCAGTTGAGTTACACGTCTCTGCATGATTTTCTCTCCGGGCTGAGTCTTTTCCGTGCCTATCACCTCTTTTACGGCACGTCAACTCTTCTCTGCCGTCTTCAACGGGCTGGCAGTCTCCCAGTAGAACAGTATAATCGGGACCGACAGGGCGCTTGATTCTCCGCTGGGAGCTGCCAGTTTCTTCGTTCCGGTAGCTCTTTTCCCACACGAGCTCGACCTCACTGTAGTTCGTCTGACAGTTCATCACTGAGTTCGACTCACTGCAACTCTGATGAATTTCACCATCAAAGTCCGGCTCATTCATCGAGCGACTCACTGTTCTGCATTACCACCGGCTTTGATGTCTGCATTTTTTCTCTGGCCTCCCGACATCGAGCGACTCACTGCTTCGTCTTCGAGCGCCACTTTTCTTCTCTTCTCTTCTCGCCTGAGAGCTTCTTCATCATCATCATCACGAGCGTCAGCGTCGAGATTCTTCACGGCTCTTCAGCCACGACAACGAAGCTACATCTCCGCCATCAAGCCTCCGCACCATCATCGCGTGAGCCCCTTCCTTCGTTTCATCCATCATCTTCATTGGACTTTCGACATCATTTCACTCTGTCGTAAGCTTTATATATTTATTGCATTTATTCATGTTCATCCTCATCTATGTCCGTTTCATGTAACTTCGTGCAATAATATATTCTCATTCAGCTGATTCATATTCTGAATCCTTTATTTGCTTGCATGACTGCACTTTGCAAGTGTTCAGTCTGCATTATTCAGTACCCAATAAAATAACGAAAAGGGAATACTTTTGTTACTGTATTTTATTGTCAGTGCAACCTTGCTTCCTCGTAGCTAAAATAAAAATAGAGTTATGTTGTTGTGTGATCAGTGAACACGCCTATACAATTTTTCATTCACATACACCACACACACTAATCTCTACATATATATATATAAGGGGAAAGGGGGGAGATGGGGTGGGAGAAGAGGAGAGGGATGGGAGGTGAGGGAATTATATAGTGAAACTATGACGAAATATAAGCAAATTTACTAGACAAAATAAAAGATGCCCTCTTCTCCCCAATCCCCATCTTTCGATTGTGTTCACGTGGTGGGGCCTACCTGCAGGATTGTGTCCGCTATTTACCAGTGTGCCATTATTAAATTAATCGTGACATATAATTGCGGTAATTACACAATTAAACCAACGCGCGCTTGACGTACTTAATCAAATTAACGGCAGAAAAGCAGGAGGAAAAAACCTTGACAAAATCTGATTCACATTTAAGGGAATATCCCGCTTTACGACAAGAATAAATGTGGGGTTTTGTATGCCAGTGGAACCAAAATTTTGCTGCAATTTTGTCAGTCTAAGATCGAAACCTAATTAAATAATTTAGCGTTCTATATTGACAGTTAATAAAATTCACTTCAACGTGAATGCATGAATTCTATGGTTTGTTCCTCGTCAGATAACAACAGAATTGTTATGACAACCGTTCATTCTCCCCTAGAAATAATCCTCGTCGTATGACATGCATCATTAGATCATTGTGCTCATATATTTTGATTTTAAAAAAAATCATGTTATGTTTCCGTTTTACTTCGATCTGTTAATGCCTTTCTTCACAGTCAAGGTTAGACTTAGTACCTCAATGCTTCGAGTAAGACGTGAGGGACTGAAGACAAGAGGGAATATTAGGTGAAACATATTCATGAGAGTTCTGTGGTCGAACAAATCACTTTGTTTTCATGCGTCCGTGCCTTGAGGGACACCGTAGGACGTGCCTACGCAATATTTATGCCGGCTAACTTCAGGTTGGAACTCACAGTGTGACTTTTTTTTTAAATGAGGAAGAAAGTAAGGAAGTAGGCATGCTACATGCAATACTTGGGGTAGAGAGAGAGAGGGATGACGGAGATGAGAGGGGCAAGAGGGGATGGGGAGGGCGTGAGAGAGAGTGTGTGTGTGTGTGTGTGTGTGAGAGAGAGAGAGAGAGAGAGAGAAGGGGGAGAGTGGGATGGGGAGGGCGTGAGAGTGTGTTTTGAGAGAGAGAGAGAGAGAAACATAAATTTTTCCTTTAAAGTGTTAAGGCCACCAGTCCATGAAATTTAATATAATACATGTAAGTTGGGGCGTACAGGCCATAAGTTTTTACAAAAGATGTTTGAAAGATAGGCTTATG
Organism: Mesocentrotus franciscanus; assembly: GCA_037976565.1. Taxonomy (NCBI): domain Eukaryota; kingdom Metazoa; phylum Echinodermata; class Echinoidea; order Camarodonta; family Strongylocentrotidae; genus Mesocentrotus; species Mesocentrotus franciscanus. Next base: position 17,940,002 of record CP137683.1, on the reverse strand, counting down.
ACATTTCCACGGATTCCCATAATCCAATCAAAGAGCGCAGGTCGTTGCCTTCTTCATAACGATCAGAAGTCATTCACCCCCGTGTTCAGACATACATGTATATGTTGACTGTTCGTCTTGATGAAATCGGCTCATGTACTTCATCTGTAGTCACGACGACAGATTTCAAAATCGATTTTAGTTAAGGCAGCCCCTATTGAAGTTGTGTAGCATTTGGAGATTTAAAGTGACGATAAAAAAGATGGTAATTGAGAGAAATTTGATCGGTATATTGCCTGCTGTGAAGTTTGAAGAAAAAAATAGAGTTGAAAAACTTAATTTAAGAGCTTAATTTTGGCTTAATAGACCTACAATATATATTACGTATGTATTCTAATATTATATTATTTGTTTTTTGAATAACAGAAACCATCATTTCTCCATCAATGCATTAAGATTATTATGCTTCCCAGATAAATTAAACCAGTCCTTTCACCCATGATACCAGCAAACAAGCGTTCTCACCATGTTCGCAAAACGTCCCGTTTTATTTTCCCTTGGATAATCAGTCATTTAAACTGATGATTGAATCCATATTTCAAGATTTCCCTTTCGAACAATATGCATTACCTCAGTATATTTCCTTTTAATGATGCTTAGGGTAAAAGACTAGGGACGGCCATGAGCCAAGTGTGCTTCGGCAGTGACAGAAACACTTGAAGATGCCAATCATAGACTACCGTCTGAAGCATTTCCTTGGGCACCATAGAGGGCGTCTTGAGTGGGTCGACCTCTTCAGGTCTGATGTGTATTTGTCGAACACTACATCCAAACTTACGCGAAACGAGCCTCCAGAATGATTTGGAAAGAGAAGATGAAAACTTGAACCATTTTCACATGGAAATTCTTTATATTATTTCAAAATATGTTTATCGTATCCTCAATTAATGATGTTTACTTAATTACGTTTATTTGCTCGGAATTCGTAGTCTACCCATCCCTGTTGCATACCAATTTCCCACGTATCATTGAGTCATACATGTACGACATGATTGTGCATTAAAAGGAATACATACATATAACTCTTTGAATTTGTTTCTTTCATTTTAACGAATTGACTATGTATATGTGTACAGTGTATACAAAGTATCCCTCAGGGGCGCATACACAATGCATGATGCCTTTTCACCTTGATTCCACAGAACTGACGGTGTGGTGATATAACTAATATCAACTATGCAGTTTAGAATGTGTTTGTTTGTTTGTTTTTTTTTTGTAGAGAATCTTAAAAAATTAAAACTACTTAAGACCATGTTTGTGTGCGCCAGTGATGGATGTTTTGGGTAAATTCAAGGTCTTTTTTTTACTGTAATGGTTTATATAACTTTCTTGTCCTTTCATTATTGTTATTATCATTATTATTATTATTATTATTATTATTATTATTATTATTATTACTGTTATTATAGTTACTATCATTATTATCATTATTATATTAATGTTATGTTTTGGGATATATGTGTATTTGTATTTTTACATATTGGTTTTTTGTTTGTTTGTTTGCCTAATTATTACCAATGACTTGTAAATATGTAATTTTTTATGATTGAAAGTTTTAATAAACACACAAATATAAAAATATAAAAAAAAAGAATTGACTATGTAACCTTTTTTGTTTTGTGACTCATAATTACTTTTAGTATTACAATACAATTTTTCTGTCACCTTAATTATGCGAAATCATATAAAAGAGCACCAATCAAAAGTTGAAGCAAGCGTCATGTTGCCTGTAACCTCAAATCTATCTATAAACGAATTCGTTTCATTATGGTATTTTTTAATTTTGGGATATCATTTTGTTCAACAACTTTTCTTCTTGTTTCACTCGACAGGTTCTGATAATCAGAAAGGGATATACCATCCTTCACATTCATTTCCAAGGGCCTGCCATTTAAAGGTTAGTAGGTTAATTTTATTACAGATTTAAAAAAAAAGAAAATTATAATGTAAGCCTTCAGAATGAACATTATACGAGATATTTCAACGCGATTTCTCGAAATGGAGCACCACTCTCCATGTGATCAAATAACATGAATAGTACAAAGTAATTTAATGGGTTAAATTTAAACTATTATCAGTTCGAAGGGAATAGAAGAATTTACCGACAGAAATAAAAGAATTCCAAATCAATATCAAAAATGTAGAAAATGTGAAAGAAGTTAATAAATATGACAAGAAAAAAAATCATGTATGAACATGAACATATCGACGCCAGTATCCCGAAACGTCTGTTTGGACACCTTCCCTGTGAACATGGACAATCTTCTCGTTCTGATGATGAGATATAATATTCTGTTATTTGAAACAATAGTCGATTGATTCAATCGCAAACCATCTAGATGTCTTGTTATTATCATTGGCAGGCCTCGCCAAGCTAATCAAACATGGCGATAATCTAATTTAGTCCTTGCCTATTGAACTATTCCCCTTCCATGTCCGTCTATCGCCCCGCAGAACTGACAGGCTTCAGCCATAAAATCGATGATGGTCAGGACAGAAAATGCGTGCTTGTTCGCTTGCCTGCTATCTGCCAAATGCCATTACATTAGCTATGTTCACATTGGACTGTAATAGTTTTAAACGTTAAGTTTGCAAAACCTTGAAATAATAAAGAAATATCCATTAATGAGGGTTCACACGTGATCGAAACAACAAGTATTAATAGTTTTAAACCTCAAGCAGCGCAAGTAGTCATTTTAGCTGAAAGCTGGCGGAACCTCGAAGTTTCGAGCCTTCAAGTGAAGGCCGTCCGCTGCTCGTAGTTATCGCCTTAACCTTAAAGGGCAAGTCCACTCCAAAATAACTTACTTTCAATAAAAGCAGAAAAATCAGACAAACCAATCAAAAAAAGTTTGAGCAAAATCGGATAACTAATAAGAAAGTTATGAATTTTTGAAAAAGTATGTAAAACTATGGAACAATGAGAATGACAACACAAATTGCCAAGATGGTTATCAGTTTGTGACGTCATGTCCTCACAACTTATCAATTGCTTTACATAGTTTAATCCCATTAATTTCCCTTTTTATCCCCCAAAACTTGATTTCCCCATGCCTTTGCCCAGGTTATATGATTTGTATCATATTGCGTGCATGACATTTCCCAAAAACTGTTTTTATGAATTTTGAAGAATTGATACTATTTTCTGAATATTGTATTTCATAATTATTGATTTTTATATAAATAGTTTATCAAATTCAAATTTTTCATGATTTAACTGGACAAAAATTACTCTTTATTTGTGAATCCACACAAAAACATATTACTAACAATCTAACTTGGATGCTGGTGTGAAGAAATAAGATTCTTAGGGTGAAAATAGGAAATTTATATTATCAATATACAGAAAAAAATTAGTGGATAGTGAGGACCATACGTCACAGACTCATGAGTGAGTTGCCAATTTGTGTAGTGATTTTCAAAGTTTTTCATGTCATTAAAAATTCATAATTTTCTTATTAGTTATCCGATTCTGCTCAAACTTTTTTTGATTGGTTTGTCTGATTTTTCTAGTTCTATTGAAAGTAAGTTATTTTGGATTGGACTTGGGCTTTAAGAATCGCTTGTGGTATATGTAACTTGTGATATGTGATATTCTTCCACACCAGTATAAAACTTGATCTAAAAAAGTTGCCGACATATTTTACCAATCGGTTTGCAGTATTAACACTATCTTGGAAGATTATACTATCCTAGAACCCAAACTACAACCCTATATAACCCTAAGTCTGTATCTTTGCCGAAATGAAGCCTGGTGCAAATGTCGCCGGAGACAATGTCGGAGCACCTCTTTGTAGAGATGTCGTGGTTCATTCACTTGCTTCTCAATCAAAGGGTTGAGGGTTCGAATCCCGGACTGATTTTGGCAAGACAATAATCCATATTTGCCACTATTCACCCAGGTGTTAAATGGGTACCTGACATGATTTATTCCTTGAAACGCACTGTGCGCCGTCTACCAGAGCTAAAGCCAGGGTTACGGTAATAATATCCAAACTTATTTGGAAGCGCATACGGACGATATATCATAATGTGTTATGCCCTATACAATAAAAGTGCACTATAATCATTATTATGTTGCAAGATACAAGGTATTTTATAATGTACATACGGGAACTTAGATGTATGTAGAATGAACGGTACCCATGACGATGGCAGGCGTCATCGGAGAGAGTCTTCGATGATTTTATCCCGTTTTGTCTTACCTGCCTCGCGGCGTCGTTGTCCGGGTCGTGTTTTCGTCGTTCCGCGTCAAAGCCCGTATCGATGTCGCTATGCAGAGAGGGGAGTGGGAGGATGATGGAAATCGATCGCCGTCATCAATTTAGGTCACTGTGCCGTCTTCCTTGCCAGATGATGTTGTTGCTGAATCAGTAAAATCCCCAAAAGTGCATTTTGTAGGAGATGTAGTTAGTGCCGAGATGCGAGGACACTGTTTTTGTGTGGATAAGGTGCATCTTATATAAAAAAGTGAATCTATTTGAATGTTGTTTCAGCTTTCCCTATTAAAGGTGGCATCGGAATCCCGCGCTGAGATGTGAAATGCTGCCATGGAGGATGTCTTCACAAGGCACTGCGCGTTTAAGAAATGTAAGAGGAGGGATGGAAGGAGAGAGAGGGAGAGAGAGAGAGAGAGAGAGAGGGAAAGAGGGAGAGAGAGAGAGAGAGAAGTAAAACCCATCATAATCACACAAAATTGTCTCCTCCCCTTATTAAATTGTGTTTTGTGCACTCTTTCAAACGTTAGATCAAAACTGCACCGGAAGATGTTAAAGATTTTCTTTTCTTCTAAGAGATTTTTCGGTCTTGTGAATTACATGAAGAAACAAAAATAAAGAAAAGAAAAACACCCATTCCATCCATAGTAGACCAAATGGTATGAATAAGTGGAATAAGATTTTACTTTAGTGGAATAAAATGTTACATTACTTGAAACGTTATTTTGAAGGCAGTGCGTCATCAAATATCTAAATCCATGATTTACCTTTGATTTTTTTTAACCCTTCAAAACCAGGTCACGTCTGGTAGATCGGAATCAAATAATGTCGGCTTACTTCAGGCGTATCCCCGTGACCTCAGGCACAGTTTCGCGTGTCTGAAGCTTTCACCTGAAAATGTTCTGAATTTGGGCCGGAGTTCCGACAAGCTTTTGACTTGTACACGCATTAAGTCTCTTCCGTGTGATTCATTTTCACCTAATTCTGTCGGGGAAGGAATGGAAAAACCTTAAGGCCGAGAATGATTTGACATTTAAATCAAGATCTACCGTGCACAGCCTGCCTTGACATACGTCACTAAAACATTCATGCTTTCTTTGATGAATGTATTCTCAGATGTCTGTCAGCCAATTATTACAATCATACTGAAGCTACTCACACCAGTTGTCATTTGTCATGTGACCAAAATTTATCGAGGCAGTTTCAGTCCCCTTCAATGGTTTTGCTTAATGTTCGATCACGTTTAACTCTTAATATATGTACAAACATGTATTACCCCACTCCTCCTGTATTCGCAGTCCGTAGGCGATTTCTCCTCCCCTCTCTCTCTCTCTCTCTCTCTCTGTTTCTCTATCTCTCCCTCTCCCCATCACTCCTCTTCTCCCTTCTTCCCTTCGCTCTTTAACATCTCTAGCAATATACAGTCGTACGCAACAGCAACTTCACGGGAACGGGAATTTTTTATCTCTCCCCACATATCGTCATATAAAACTCCATGCACCATGGGATAAAAACAAGACAGAGGGCTTTAAATCTAAGTGAATAGTGATATTCCTAATACTTGGATTGTGCTTTCTATCGGCCTATATATATTTATATTGTATTCCAAATTTGAGAATACAACTGCGAGGGAGTAGGCCAACTTGCGTTTGATCGTTTAAAGAGGTATCAAGGGAAAAGGCAGGTTATAAGATAATAGCACTAATCAAATACATCCATCCGGATATCCGATATCCGCCGGATATCTGTAGATGGTCAGTTAAACCCGGTCTGATCGTTCAAGGCGTTAGTTAAGACGGTTACTCGAAGACTCAGGTATATGGCGCGTGTCCCCATTCCGTACTGTCATTTAGTGTTAGTTTCCAAAGCGAAAATATGAACTTATGTGATTGAACGATGGAATAGTAAGTCAAGTTTCTATGAATATATAGGCTTATTAAATCTATTAATTTGGAAATACAGGGGATATGCATTTGCTTTCATTTCTGAAAAACAACACAAAGCATAGCTTGCAACCTGACGGCTTGAGAGTGCTTTAATCCTCAGGTGAACGTTCGCAAATTACTTCTGACAAATTGCTTCTTGCGACCTGCCTGTTGGGCTTTTGCGTCTTTCATTAAGAAAATTAATTTCAGAACGTGAAAACCACCAAACGATTTAGAGCAAGCCCGGATCTCTAGCCTTAGATTCAGAAAAGGGGTAAAATAGAAGTAGCAAGTCCCCGTGGACCACAGCGGTCTTTGCCAGATTTCGGATAATTTCCTATAGGCTGTGTTTAGATAGCTAGTCTTCTCTAACGAGGCTTTGTATAATGAAGTTCCGAATAATTTTGTGCAGCTTACTCATAGATAAAAGCTCAAACACTTAAAGTATGTCATCGCACCTGCTTTAAACATTGATTGTTATTATATCTTATATACATGTAGAACTTTTGGAGTGATATAATTTGGGAATGTGCAACACAAAATAACTTTTTTACTTATTTTCGAGTATGACGGAAAGTTAATGCATTAAACGACAATCAAATGAATATACATATAAATTTAAAATGTTAAATATTTCGTCAATTCTAGATGTATACTCCCTTTTCTTCTTCAAAGTATCTAATGATATATTGTTTTGTAGTCTACTTTTCACTTTGAACAGATTCGCAAAGACCTTGAAAACAAACAAACATATGGCTCGTCCATAACCAATTGAAATGTCCAAACAATAAAATGATGCGTTACGTAATAATAATAATAAAAATAATAATGATAATAATAATAATAATAACAATAATAATAATAATAATAATAATAATAATAATTATAATAATAATAATAATAATATTAGTAATAATATAATAATAACATAATAATAACAATAATAACAAAAATAATAATAATGATAATATTCATAAATAAAAATATTAACTAAACTGCATAGCGCATATCACTTTTTGGTCCCAAATCGACTGTGATTTCTACGTGTTACACAAAAGGGTGCTGAAAGTGCCCTTGAGCTGATTTCTCGAAGTCTTGTTGATCATGTTCTTGACATCACCACAACTGGGTCTTATTGAGAAGACTAGCTCATCACGTACCTTTCAACAGGGGGGAAGGCAATTCAATATCATGGGGTAATCCCTGAGGTCCTATGGCGGATCCAAGGCACGTGAAGATGTGTCAGGTCTAAGGTAGATAGCAACAGGTGCAAGCCCACACTACCCCGATGTAGTAGTGGCGGAGTCAGGCATTGGGAGATTCAGCGTTCAACTACTTCACCATGTACGTTTGTATTTAAAACGGGGTCCAGGATAGCCGGGCTATGCCAATGACCCAAGACATTAAACCCGATGAGGAAAGGAAAACCAATCTCGTCTGGTGCATCTTCGTTTTGTTCTCCAATCTTCATCACCCGTGTGCGGTGGAGCAGATGCTTTCCTCATCAGGGTTTTATTTTCTTCTTCTTTTCTAAAATAATGTTGTGGGGGACAGAGAAAGAGAGAGAGAGAGAGAGAGAGAGAGACTCATCATAAATCAAGAAATTTATCTCGGTCTTTCTGCCTTTGCTAATTAAATATTGTCACTGGCGTATCCTGGATTTTTCCTGCCTGAGGGGGTGCACAAGTCCGAAAAAAAATCCTACTTCGCACATGAAAAAATTGAAAACTGAAAGGTTATCATATTTTATGTTATTTCATATGCTCAGATATTCTATGACAAACGAACAAATATCTATTACACTCTTGCATGTGGGGTCTATAAACAAATTGGTGGCGACGATGCATTATCAAAGAGCACTTTACGGCCCCGTGCACCCTGGATCCGACTGCTGAAGTTTGTTTCTGCATCTCTCTTTCTATTATTCTCTATGACCTATTCGGGTTACAATATACTTTTTTTTTTGGGGGGGGATTTGAATAAACATTTAGTTTGTCGATGGGCATATAACATGTTTTTTATCGATTTGCTTTTTTCCCAATTCATTTATGTTCACGCCTATGAAGATGCGTATAACAGTGAGATCTACAGCATCCATTATGAGTTTTATTTGATGAAAACAGGTGGCATTGTTACATAATTACTGCTTAATAAAACCATAGATCTACTTAGTAAGTCCATGATAAAACATGACTTTGTGTCACGCGCAACAGGTGTACGCACTTTACCGCGTAGTCGCCATATTAACCACTCCGAAGACAGTTTGATTATAGTACAAAGTGACATGCCAGAAAACACAATAGTGTAATACTATTAATCATCATTGTTTAACCTCCCCGGATGGCGTAGGACTGATTAGAATATTAATTAATTGCCCGGGTCGCTCAGTAGGACTAGGGTCATCGCTCTGTACTGTAACTCCCACATTATCATAGTCACTGTGTCGGAATTTAACCCATTGGCTGCCAAACTATAAGGGGTGTACGTACCCTGCAACGCAACAAGATGTCGTAGTCGAGTGGTTTAAACACTTGACTGGGATGCGAAGGTCGTTGGTGATCCTAGCTCCGGCATGGCAGTTATGTCCTCATTAATGCCATGCATTTTATCTATATTGCTTCTCTCTATCCATGTTTTAAATGAGCCCCCGGTAAGATGCGAAAGACATTCTAGTTTGCTCAGCATTGTGAGCGTCTGTATTAAATGGCGCCTGGCTGGAATGCTCCCCAGGGAGTGGAGAATGTGCAAGGATTGTGTGCGGGCAGGACTGCATCCGATGGCCAGGGTAATAATATTTAAGCAAAGCCCTTAGAGACATCGTAGATGGTTTAAGCGCTATACAATCACAGAATATTATTACTTTTAGGCCTACTCAGACGGGGAGCGGCAGGGAAAAGGTTAAACAGGCAGAGTGACTTTCATGGAGTGACTGTCCTTTCGAAGTGAACTCGTTGAAGGCTGTTCAAAGTAAGACGGACGGAAATCAGCAATCAATTTTGATCGCTGTCGAGCGCTAATGCCAATTTGATGCCATGCCAATAACATGCATTCCGCGTCATTTTTCATTTTATTGAAACAGAAGTCATTGTCGTCAAATTTTCACCTTTTTCTCTACTTTGAATTCTCGTTATTGACAGTGTCGGGTATGTCAAATGAAGGAAATGCTGCACAGTTATTGTGGAACAGTGCTGTACTGAAGGAAGTGCGTTGCCCATTAGTTCCCGGTTGTCACCCGATATCCTATATTCAAAAGGACATAATTCAATCTAACCGGACTCGCGTCATTCATGTATTCCTCAAAATATCAACACGACTCTGACCTTGAAAAATAAATACATGTCATAACTTTCCGGCGTAACAAGTACTAATAAAGTTGTACATGACTGTAGATTATAATGACATTGAAATGTCACAAATTACTTTCGAGCCCTTGTTCACAATAGAATTTATCAATAATAATTTACGATTGTTTTACCAAATAACATATGATTGTCCAAGTAGTATGGGGGGCAACCTTCCCGTGTCCTCCCTTTGAAAGCCAAGTGGCATACCTTTAGTACACACGTCCAAGATTGTGTCCCGCCCTTATGATCTTTTTTGTTTTGTTTTGTGTGTTTTGTTTTATATCTCTGGTTTTGTGCTGGTCAGAGAAGTCTTGGGGTTGGTGCCCATCTTTTACAAAATCGTGAGTCCTATTATAGCTCATTGGAGATCAGCGGTATTGTCACCGGGAAATCTTGGGTTCGAAACCAAGTTCCATTCCCTTTCCTAAGAAGAATTATAAGGTATTGTTCTCTACAAGCAAATATTTTTTAGCTGTCCGGGAGAAATAATCATGATTAGACTTGACTATTATCTGCTATATAGCATTCGTGCCTGCACACTTTCTCTATGGGTAGTACTGGGACTGACTCTGAATTCTTTCCGAATCTTTGACCTGCATTTTCCAAGGTGTCTCCTCTATTGCCAGCTAGCAATCGTAAGAAACGGGAACAAACAGTCATTTTACACTAGTTATCCCAACTTGAATAAACCGAATTATTTAATATTGCATTAAATTAAGTTTTTCTTTTCTTCATGACGAAAATGAGTTTGTTACAAAACATTTGAAAACCATCCATTCACAGCAATTCCTATCTTCTTTATCTTTACTACATGCGGTACAGAGTTTCCTGAGAGAACGCCTGAGACTTCAGAGCCAATTAATCCTTAGATTGGCCATTTTAAGAAAATCAGAATAAGAAATAACACATTAATTGCAGTATCTGCGCATTTTCTGTCAACAGACTATCTATGTAACTCATCGAATGGCTGCAATAACTTTCCGGCCTTGCTAGCTCGCCGATGTTTTAGGAGGAGATAAGGGTCGGTTCCTGGTGATGAACAGTTTCTCTCAATTAGTGAAAAATGTCAGAAACGAGTGCACCTGTAAATAGCGATAATATCCAAAGATCGTAATTTGAGAGATAAACTACATAGACACGTATCTGTAACACGCTGCCGAACTGTACGAGTAAGCGGATGTTAGGATGAGGATATTGCATGTGCATATCGATATCATTTGCTATGGTACTACTAGTGGCATCATTTGCCTGACGTAGGATTGCGTCAGTGACCGATGCAGCATTTGACGCACCACTGAGGTAGTGACGGTATAAATAGAGAATGCCATAAACATGATAGAGGTAATGATGTTACAAATAGAGAATGCTATAGAGGTAATAATGATACGAATAAAGAATGCCATGGAAGTACTAATGGTACAAAGAGAAAATGCAACATGGACAGTACAAAACTGCAGACATTGCGTTGAAGTATTGGCGTATGCACTTACTGCCTTTACAGGCTTCATTAGCGTAGGTATAAACGCAGTCAAATGGACGCCTCGTGTGCAAAGGGCGTAATGCCTGTGAGCTTCGTATTTGCGTCTCGTTAACATTGCTCCAAACTCAACTCATGTGTGGTGTAATAACACATTCAATATTTACATATTGACTCTGTACGCTCCAGATGAAAACTGACTGTTTGCACTTGGTCGTGAACGGCTTCATCGTGTATGCGTTAGCGCTCTTAATTAATTGACTTAATTAGCCTAATTCCTCGATCTCTCATTCCAGGATAAAGGGGTGAACTATTGACGTACATGATGTTTTTGTCGAGAGCGAATTTGATTATTACTCGGGTGAAAGGATGGCATGTCTGCATGTCTATTTTCGGACGTTTTAAGCAAATACATGGTAGCTGATACTAGTTTCGTTCTATAATAAATGCAGACATAATGGTGTATTCTGAATTCCGGGTTACGATGGCGTAAGTAAAGTTCGCCATCTTCTCTCCAGGGCATGTCTCTATTGTCTCTATGTTATTTGTAGGCCTGCCTTTATTCAAGTGTAGTAATGCGGAGGAGGAGAGGGGGAGGGCAGGGGGGCAAATCCCCTTTAAAAGTTATGTTTGCATTATAATTATCATGATACCTTTTTAAAAACAATTTTATGATCCCCAGCACAAAAAAGGGTCTTTAATACTAGCAATTGAATATGTGTCCTTAGCGTATCAACTTCTAATAGGGGAGAGGGGGTGAAGGAGAAAGGGATATTGAAAAGGGAAGGGTGGACAGATTCGAGGACCCCTTCAACATCCGCCGTCTAAATCGCTGACCTATTTCATTCGCATTTCATCTACCTAGTAAGACCAGTACATGCTCCCCTCCTCCCTTCTCCCATGATGCAAGAGCCCTTCAATAACTAGTGAATCTACGCTACACCACCGGTCCTAGGAGTATCAAAGACCAAGGCAAGGGGTGTAAAATTGGTCTCCAGGCCTTCCAACAGGTGGTATCAGGGGTGCAGAGTGTTATGGGTTGTATACGCAACCTGGATAAGTATCGGGAGACAAATGACCCTTTGCAGTTAAAACTTTCCTTAAACGAAGGAAATGCTTTTATTTAAGTTTTGTTAAGCATGATAATTCTCAGGTTTCTCTGGAGCAACTATACGCTTATCCTTTATTAAAGATAATATGTCCCTTTTGCAGCCAACACCAAATTGTGTAGAACTTTGCAGGAATTATGAATATGTCTTGTATGTCCTATCTGTGAAATTTAAACGTTAGCAGTGTCCGTATATTCAAATTATGCAAGAAAGCCCGTTTACCTGCTAGACTTCACTGTCGGACACTATTGAGTGACTGACTGGCTTTTTTCATCTTTGGTAATAACATACATAAAATGAGCTGTAAAGGGTACATTAGCATTTGTCTTCGTCAATAACCCACTTTTTGTAATGGCCAAAATTAAACTGATTGAATATTTGCGCAGCATAAAACGTACGACCATTCGGTACAATGGTCTGAAAGATCAGACTATTACTGGCTCTATAGCTCCTAAGTCGATTCGACAACTAATATTAGTTTTCCCACTTACAGACATTTTAAAGCCCTCCTTTTTTAGGGAAGTTCTAAATTAGTATTGTCTTTCAAATGGCGTTGGAATTTAACCTTTTCATATTTTTGGCCTGCAAATGGGACATAGTACCTTTAAGATCATGCAATTATATAGCGTCAACTGATTTGAGTGTGGATATGAAAGGGCTTTAAAATGGAATTTTCATATATTCGTACTGTATGTTCGAAACACATTTGTTTAATTAGAAAATATCATATCCCACTATGAGGACTATAACTGGCTATGTGAAGTGTTTCGAAAGTAATGGTGGTATCAAGTGTGATATAAACAGGCGCGCCGGAAGCAGTTTGGGATTGGGGGGTGCAAACATTCCAGGGGCTCACCTTTCAGGGGCAGTGGCCTAATGAGCAAAAGGTCAAGGGGCGGAGCCCCCGGAAACTCTGGGGTTTTAGGCAGTAAATTACGGTCAGATAAGCATATTTAGATACCTTCTTTGTGACACTGGCAGGTCACTATTTGGCGTGGGGTCCAGGGGGCTGAGCCCCATGAAACTCAGTGGTTTTAGGCATTTAATTATGGTCAGAGGAGCATTCAGGGGCCCGTCTGAGGGCCCCTGGAGGGGTCCAGGGGGCGGAGCCCCCGGAAGCTCAGGGGTGTTAGGGATTTAATTACGGTCAGATGAGCATATTTTGATACCTTATTTGTGACACTGGCAGGTGACTAATTGGCGGGGGTCCAGGGGGCTGAGCCCCATGAAACTCAGGGGTTTTAGGCATTTAATTACGGTCAGATGAGCCTCCAGGGGCCCTCCTTAGGGCTTTTTGTGGGGTCCAGGGGGCAGAGCCCCCGGAATTTCAGGGGTTTTAGGTATTTAATTACGGTCAGATGAGCATCCAGAGGCCCGCGTAAGGGCCCTTGGTGGGGTCCAGGGGGCGGAGCCCCCGTAAGCTCAGGAGTTTTAGGCTATATATTACGGTCAGATGAGCATATTTTGATACTTGTATTATTTGATACAGTTGAGAAAAAATCCGGGAAAATCATATCATTTTAGCAACATTTGTATATTACTGGTATCGAATAAGAAATTAACGACGTTTGAATTTTATTTGGGGGGTAAATGCCCCCCCCCCATCAGTACGCCAGTGTTCAGGGGCTCATTACTTTTCACTCCTATCATAAAAAACACACACGCTTTCCATCCTCTCACATATTTTCACGATATGCACGTAACGCTATTATAAAATCCTCCATTATTGTTAAATATAGGGGCATGAGGAATGTTTAAGAAGTTTAATTCCTGTTTACTCTCCTTTTCTTTGAATGGAATGTAATTTGTATGTGATTCAATTCATTTTTTATTTTATTTTTGGTTAAAAAACACAAACCATTTTTACTCCTTTACTGCTTTTTTTTGGGGGTGGGGGGACAGTAGTTCATTTGCTGTCAACTTTAAGTAAAATATAGCCTACATGTAGTTCAGAGAACAATTGGCTACACACATAAAGTGTAGGAGTAGAAATGTAACTTTATGCACGATTTATGAAATTATCAGTTACTGAGAGTATTCGTCATAATGCCATTATTATGTGGAAATTGTCTTTTTATGATTTTCTTTGCTTGAATTTTTTTCGTCAATTTGAATGATAATAATGGACTTTCAAACGTGCCCCCCCCAAAGGTGATTATAAAATGATTTGGTTGGAGATCTACGTCTTTTCGTAAGGATTTCGATAATTTATTCATGATGTCATGCACGATGTGCTCATACGTTCCCAGGGGACAACTACCAGTGTACACAAAGGGGAATTCATTGCGCAATGCCGGAAAGGACTTATTTCCTGAGTTTGGTATCGGAGGGGGTAAGGAGGGAGAAAGGAAGTTGTTGAATACAGGAACATGAAACAAGACAGCGGGTTAACAACCTACCGTCTCGTTTCATTTCCAGATCCAGAGTCTGACTGTGAAAATATAGTCTGAATTCAAGTTGGGGGTCCATTAAAGAGAAGGTTGTTTTGTGGTAAAGGTGAAAATAATTTGTGAGCATTCCAGTACTATTATTTCGATAGTCTAGAAGTGTACCAAAGTTGAAATATCCCTGAACAGTGCTATTTTTGTTTGCATTGATCTCATTTCGTTTGAGTAAATTTGTTGATATTATGTTATACAAACAAATCGCATGCATCAAGAAATGTTTAATTAGATTTCTTATTATTTAAATTGAGGTTACCCATATATAGAGGCTCCTCATTTTGTGCATATTTCATATAGTCAACCTGAAATAAATAAAATCAACTCAACATTATTGTCACAATAAAAATAAAACAAAACAAGACGAACATCATCTGCAAATCATAACAATGAATAAAGGTAGCGGGATCATAAAAGGTACAATAAAGCGTAGGACTAATCCTATATTGAGTAGCTGATTGAGTGAAGTTAGTATATGCTGATGGCCTTGAGCACTACATTGCAATTTCGTATTGAATTTATTTAGTGGAAAAGTCACTTAAAATTTGACATTTCATGTTAAAGTTTCATAAAGACAGTGTTGTGAAACTGATGAAAAGAAGAGCTTATTATCCACATTGCTTTGCCAATGTAGCCCATCGGCATAGGCTATGCGCTATAATTTATAGCAACTGACTGAGCATGCAGCGAAAGCCATCTTTGTCACTGACGAAAAAAAAAGGTTTCTTGCTGTCATCGTCCTCTGTAATGCCTCTGTAATCTGCGACCTTGTTCTATAATCAGGCAGCTCTCAAGAAAGATCACAAATTTAGCAGGCAGCTTCAAGAACCTACCATACATCAGGGATATACTATCCACATTATACATGTACATGTACTACCACTAATAGCAGCACGCGCGCGACGGACGCCTGCGCATTTCCGCTCATCCCCCGCAACACATTGTGCACGTACAATGTACAATTGCATTTTTTCCGTCAGTTAGCGAAGCAGAATTTGCAGGAAGCGCATGCATCGCCTGCTTCTCATCGTAAATATACGCTTTCCTGCTTTCGCGACTGACCGCCAAACACGGATATTATAATTTGGAATTTAAACTCGTTGCGGGATCCCGTGCCATTTTTTGTGTGTGAAATAACAACAACGGTATGTATTTGTTTTTTGCATAAAGTGGAGAAGCTATAGCTTTTCTGTAGATATTTTGTGTTGTTTGTGGATATTACGATGATCGTGTTTGTGTATACAATTTGTATAAATCATAATGTATACATGATTATTGCGTTTAACGTAATAATACATGTAATGCGTGTTTGCACATTACACATTTGAAATGTCATTTCTAAACAAAATATCATTTATTCAACCTATGCAAGTTATGGTCGTAGGCCTACACCAAAGAGTGGTTTCTGTTACATAAAGCGTTGATGTTACCGAACACTTTAAATCAACGACAAAAATAACAACCGTGTTTGTGAAAATCATTTTGCATATACATGTAGGCATTACGTGAATTGTATTTACATAATTACCAGCGGCAGATACAATTTAGGCAAAGAGCCATCATTTTCATAAATTGGTCTTCGCTGAGCGATAATTGGTCTTTGGAGAGTCGTGTATCATTTATCCTGTATCGTGTATCATATTTCAACTGTGGCGAAGTGTGCTAGCATTTGACGAGTGAATATAATATATACACTAATATTTTGTTCTTAATCTAACCGATGTAATAACACACACACACACACAAAAAAAAACAATTTTCATTGTAAACAGTTATCTAATGATCATTCGGCTATTCTAATTATCAGAGAATCAATAAATTTAAGTCTGAATCGAAATCTGAATCGAAATCTGAATCTGAATTATCCTCATGTCTTTATTTCTCGTTGATGTATTGCTATTGGCCATACTCATGACTTTCTGCTATCCGTGAACGTATGATTTCGGTCGAAATAGTAGATGACTGCAGTGTTGACGCCAATCACATCAATGAGCTCGACACCAGACCGACACCAGACCGAACAAAAAATATAATTCTCTGGATAAAAATAATCGTCGGTTTAAAATCATTGTGGAGTCAGTTTGGCGGTGTGAATGAGATATTATTAGTGACAGGGATATAGATTTAGATTTAGGATAGAGTTACACTCTAAAAACTAAAAGTCATCACTCAAAATTGTCAAGGAGTGATCGCTTTTTCAGAATATGAGATTAACACTTTTAACATGATAGATTCCTCTTATACAGTGTCGTATGTATAGCATGTTCGAAGTGTTAATCCGACAGTTTGAAAAAGCGGTCACTCGTCCCCTTTAAATGGTGATTTAAAGTCTTTTAGAGTGTACCTAGTCGAAATTCTATAGCCCTTTATTCCTGACTATACACAGTTATTATACGTTTAGTTGCCATAGACATTCCCATAAGACTGATGCCATGAACCAATTGCATGTTATTCTGCTATGAAGCCATGATACATTAAACACTAGCACCCGTATATTAGATATCCGAGGTGCAATTAGCTTACATGACAGGTCTTTTTTTTCTCTGCAGGAAGGGCAATAGGGAAACAGGACATGGCACTTTCCTGTGTGTTTCCGTTTTGCTGGTAGATTATCGTTTTAACAGTAGCTAATCATTATAAAGGCGACATGATTGGTTATAACTACAAACTAAATGTCTTCTTTTTTGTTTGTCTTTTAGTTTAAAAGTACAGGTGTTTTTAGTGCAGTTAGAGCGATTCTGATCGTGATTTCGTTCATTCGAAGGAAAATTAATATTTATGAAACATTTACTATGTAGATATACAGTGTAGGGCAACTCAAAGTTATTTTTCTGAAGAACAAATTTAAGATTTTAGTTTATCTGATCATTGTATTTAATTGATAGCTCTACAAGACCTTTTACCAAACCAATTATGAAGTGAAAAGACACATTTGATGTAAATTTATTTTATGTTCAGAACTTAACAAATACTTGGTGACACTAAATGAACAAATACCTTGGACTAGTCCTGTAGTAATACTGTAATAGTATCCCCTTTGTTTATGATCTACAGAGTGAAGGCATAATTATTGTTTCTTTTGAAATCAGGTATAAATCAATCTGTTTGCCCGTTCCGTTGAATACATTTACACCTTCATAATATTTATACTGCCCTATGTTGCCATTCGGCGATATAATTAATACGTGAACTAGTAATATGACATCATGTAGCCCATTGGGTATTAAAACACTTAGCCATAAGACTGGACAAGCGTACGTGATAGCTTCCTATCATTGGAGGTATTTCAGACCAATGCAGCTCATTTCCATCATTTCTTACTGAATATAACAGTTTTAATCGGTTGATAAATGATTAGGACTAGACGGAAATGATTAGCACATTGCGCGATTTTATTTCTGTGGTCATGGTGACGAAATATGGCTGTGAACATGGTTAACTATACACTTGTTTACTTACATATTCAAATTTATAGATTTTACTTTCGTCTTGATCTAGTGACGAGTTATCCATTTACCTGTTATAAATGAATGGAATACAATACTTGGAATCCAGTCTGAATAAATTATTTGCTGCTATGTCGGGCAAACATCGGGCAAGCTGTCAGGTTGTCAAGAGCAACCTTTGTTTAAAAGTATGCATACAATTGAATATATTTGTAAACCAGTCTATCATGTTATTATATCCATGTTATGAAGGCCATTCAGTTGTGGATTACTATCCAAATAGGTCTGCTAAATAATTATTGTAAATTATATCGCTATTCAAATAAATTGATACACATGAAAGTGCATTGTATATATGCATCACAAAGGGGCTTAAAACAGAAACAAAGCAAGAATTTGATCACTACTCCTTTGAAACTAAATGACGATGATTACAGCATGGACAGTAGGGCACACGGTTACCGTCTGACAGCGGTGGATGGAGTGGTGGGGGCGGGGGGTCTAACTTATACTTGTCAGAGATTTTTTTTTTCTTCTTCAAAATGGCGCCCCCTCTAACTTAGCCTAGGTTTAAGTATACAAAACATAGTCATAATCACCCCCTTATACCCCTTCCTTTTTACAAAATTCTGGATCCACCCCTATGGTCACGTATATGGTTATGTGATTGTCAGTTCATCTTGTGTAACGAGTAATCTTCACTTCGTTTCACCCCAGTGGCTGGCCGACGTGGCTTGGGCCGAGTTGATATGTATCCCCCAGTTACGTCACACCAACGAGACCGACACCAGGGGGGTGTTTCACAAAGATCCTAAGTCGAACTTAACTCGAAGTTGGACTTAAACATTATGGAGAGCCATTTGTAGCCTTAAAATAAAATTTATTCAAAAGCAAAAATTCAATTTTTAAGACTTTTCATAAATTCCACATCAAGAACATGAAATCTCCTTGATAATAGAAAATATGAATGATTTTAATCAACATTTTATGCCTTTAAAATGACTTTTACAAAATATTTTCAAAGAGGCTAACGGCTTATAATAATTGTTAAGTCCAACTTAGAGATAAGTTCAACTTACGGTCTTGTGAAACACCCCTGACCAATTACAGACCGAACAAACAATTACATTACCAGAATGACCGAGAATCGGTCGTTCTTGAGTTAGTTTGTGCGGTGTGACTGGGGTATTAAGTCGGTTATTCACACTGAAGTCCAAATCTGTGTTAAAAGCTCCTCGAATGTGTCATCATCACCATCAATCTAAGATGATGTTTACTGCGGTCTGTAATGACTTTCGCTCGCAATTATTAACTTCGTTCCATTTTGCAGGTTTCTGAACGAGCATTTTAGAATAATATTTTGATGATTTTGGTCGGTTCTGCAAGATTTGCCAAGCTTTTCAACCTTTCAACCTCACCCCATGGGAATCTTTATCATTCAAGAGGATGAGTTTGTAAGCGTGTGGGTACATAATGAATATTTAATGCCAATGCCACTTTTTAGACACTTAGAAAAATCAGATCTGATATTCCTCTTTGCAGTAATGCCTTGGGAAATGCATGATTTCATCACAATTTTTATTTTTAAATAATGCTATAGTAAAGGATCTTCAAATTTTCAAGTGTCCATTCAGGGAAATGTCGCATTGGGACTAATTGGGATTAATAAGAATATAAAAAATGCGAAATTACAGTCAAGTATAGCGCCTACTCATTCTCCGCTTATTAGTTACCCTTACAGACAATGGTGGCGCCCCTGAATCTACGTCTGTCGATGAATATTCATTATTGTTATCCCTTATATACTTACTGATTTTAGTGACCTTTGCGTTTTCAAAGACAGCATGAGGAAGAGATTGTCAACATTTTTTGTTGTCACTTTCGTGCCCTTTCCCCAGCCCTTTGCTTTTCGTTTTGTCACCTTCGTTTTCCCCAGCCCTTTGCTTTTCGTTGAATATCACATATTGGATACACTTTGTAATTGCATATGAACATGTCGTGACTAAAAGAAACGTAGGCCTATACTGTGTTTATTCAAACAATGTTGTGTTTACATGGTAGAGGTGTTTATTCTCATCCCATTCCTTGCGTGTGTAATATTTGTTACGTATTATTCAATGTCAACTCTTATTTACATCGTATTATTCAATGTCAACTCTTACTTACGTATAGTTTTGATGTGCAGTATTCCATAGGGTTTAATCTCATCAATCCATCTAACATAAAATCAAATTCAAAGTCAAAGCTGTTCAGTAGGAACACTATATGGAAACTTTGATACCTACCATGGCCATGGTGACTATCATGATGCAAGTCTCAACCCTGCGGCCGACCATACTCACCATGTCTCGCCTGAATGGCTCGCTTGCACTCTTCCATGTTGTTTACGATCTGATTTCGTCTTGATCAATCTTGGATGAATGTTTCTCGATTAAGGGCAAACTGCTTTTGTCTCGCGCACCCAATCCCGTGGAAAGCCCCCGCTAACACGCGCCCACCAGCCCCTGGGGCTCTGGCGAAAGACGGAACGCGCTGAAGGCTCATGGATCATCGAGAGACGAACAAGGGGGACGTCTGGCTTAAAGATAAAGTGGAGTTCTGGTCGTGCGATTACATAGTACGAGAAACTGTCTAGAGGCAATAGGGAATGGTTGAATACTTATAATATTAAGAAACATTGTGTATGCTCCGACGTCTTTGAATCATCAAAATGATACATCACACAGGAATGGGTATATGGGACTACACCAACATGTAGCATGTATGTTTGGTCCAAACACGTCAGCTATTTCGTCATATTATTTTAATAATTAGGGCAATTAAAGAGCAATCCTTTTCAGGGTGCATTTCTACTATGGTATTTTTCCAGACCGACAAAAAGAAAGAGAAAGCTCACAAAAACATTTTTTTTTCCATTTTTTAAAATTTAATATACTTTTTCCATGTTTACCAAAACCGAATCTTACCTTTGATGTACATGTAGCTTCTGTGAACGAATGGGATGACTGAGACACACGAACAAAGCCCATTGAAATGGCATCTAATGGCTCCTGAAAATTAATTCTAGTCCTTCCATCATCAACAATGCCAAGAGCATTCATGTATCTGGAGAGCAATTTACATGATTTATCAGGAGCTATTAGAGCAGGTGGGGAGGAGAGAGAGAGAGAGAGGGGGAGAGGGGTAGGGGAAGGGGGAAGGGGGGTAAGACCTACGTCACCTTTCGTCCGTTTCCTTTGTGTTTGGTACCTGCGAGACTTTGCATGGTATCACCAAGACTCTTACTTAGTATAGTCATGACAGTATTTGTGCTTCTTTTCTACCAAAATCAAGTTCATTTTTGGTACTTAGGAAGTTTTGAGTGTTATCAGAAGATTGTGGCCTTGTTTATATATCTAGTTATGAAGTCTTCTTTTACCATCATTGGTGATTTCGACACTGTTTTACATGGAGATTGTGTTTACATGCGATTGTGTTTGTATAGTATGTTTAGATCTACTGTAGATATATGCTACGAATTCCATAGTCAGTACTATAGATGTGACCTTCTTTTGAGAGGGATATCTTAGAATGGCAAATTGACGGCTTACTTGATCCCTTGAGTATCTGAGTATTACTGTGTTAATAATTACTTGTTTCTTGACTGTAGCGAGACGTTTCTTCATACATCAACATTGATGCGACGGATGGTTAGTATACAGGCACAGACAGATTTGACACTTTACCAATTCCTAATGCCTTGAGCAGAGCCTAGCTCACTCAGTCTCTATCTCTGGCTGTGTTCGGAGCAGCTAAGGTACAGAAGTATGCCGTGAGCATAGTCTAATAGTACAGACTCTGTTAAGCTCAACGACTAGCAAGGGTTTGTGCCTGCAAACTATAAAGGATGATGGTTGTGGTGGTGGTGGTGGTGCGTGCATGTGTGTACGTGTCTAAGGGTGTGCGTGTGTGTGTGTGTGGGGTATCCCCAAAGCTTAATTTCTTATCAATTTTCGGCCCTCACTTTCGA
>CP137683.1:17587788-17917495 GCA_037976565.1 Mesocentrotus franciscanus | reverse complement strand
TAATTCCTGTTTACTCTCCTTTCTTTGAATGGAATGTAATTTGTATGTGATTCAATTCATTTTTATTTTATTTTTGGTTAAAAAACACAAACCATTTTTACTCCTTTACTGCTTTTTTGGGGGGTGGGGGGACAGTAGTTCATTTGCTGTCAACTTTAAGTAAAATATAGCCTACATGTAGTTCAGAGAACAATTGGCTACACACATAAAGTGTAGGAGTAGAAATGTAACTTTATGCACGATTTATGAAATTATCAGTTACTGAGAGTATTCGTCATAATGCCATTATTATGTGGAAATTGTCTTTTTATGATTTTCTTTGCTTGAATTTTTTTCGTCAATTTGAATGATAATAATGGCCTTTCAAACGTGCCCCCCCCAAAGGTGATTATAAAATGATTTGGTTGGAGATCTACGTCTTTCGTAAGGATTTCGCTAATTTATTCATGATGTCATGCACGATGTGCTCATACGTTCCCAGGGGACAACTACCAGTGTACACAAAGGGGAATTCATTGCGCAATGCCGGAAAGGACTTATTTCCTGAGTTTGGTATCAGAGGGGGTAAGGAGGGAGAAAGGAAGTTGTTGAATACAGGAACATGAAACAAGACAGCGGGTTAACAACCTACCGTCTCGTTTCATTTCCAGATCCAGAGTCTGACTGTGAAAATATAGTCTGAATTCAAGTTGGGGGGTCCATTAAAGAGAAGGTTGTTTTGTGGTAAAGGTGAAAATAATTTGTGAGCATTCCAGTACTATTATTTCGATAGTCTAGAAGTGTACCAAAGTTGAAATATCCCCTGAACAGTGCTATTTTTGTTTGCATTGATCTCATTTCGTTTGAGTAAATTTGTTGATATTATGTTATACAAACAAATCGCATGCATCAAGAAATGTTTAATTAGATTTCTTATTATTTAAATTGAGGTTACCCATATATAGAGGCTCCTCATTTTGTGCATATTTCATATAGTCAACCTGAAATAAATAAAATCAACTCAACATTATTGTCACAATAAAAATAAAACAAAACAAGACGAACATCATCTGCAAATCATAACAATGAATAAAGGTAGCGGGATCATAAAAGGTACAAAAAAGCGTAGGACTAATCCTATATTGAGTAGCTTATTAAGTGAAGTTAGTATATGTTGATGGCCTTGAGCACTACATTGCAATTTCGTATTGTATTTATTCAGTGGAAAAGTCACTTAAAATTTGACATTTCATGTTAAAGTTTCATAAAGACAGTGTTGTGAAGCTGATGAAAAGAAGAGCTTATTATCCACATTGCTTTGCCAATGTAGCCCATCGGCATAGGCTATGCGCTATAATTTATAGCAACTGACTGAGCATGCAAACGAAAGCCATCTTTGTCACTGACGAAAAAAAAAGGTTTCTTGCTGTCATCGTCCTCTGTAATGCCTCTGTAATCTGCGACCTTGTTCTATAATCAGGCAGCTCTCAAGAAAGATCACAAATTTAGCAGGCAGCTTCAAGAACCTACCATACATCAGGGATATACTATCCACATTATACATGTACATGTACTACCACTAATAGCAGCACGCGCGCGACGGACGCCTGCGCATTTCCGCTCATCCCCCGCAACACATTGTGCACGTACAATGTACAATTGCATTTTTTCCGTCAGTTAGCGAAGCAGAATTTGCAGGAAGCGCATGCATCGCCTGCTTCTCATCGTAAATATACGCTTTCCTGCTTTCGCGACTGACCGCCAAACACGGATATTATAATTTGGAATTTAAACTCGTTGCGGGATCCCGTGCCATTTTTTGTGTGTGAAATAACAACAACGGTATGTATTTGTTTTTTGCATAAAGTGGAGAAGCTATAGCTTTTCTGTAGATATTTTGTGTTGTTTGTGGATATTACGATGATCGTGTTTGTGTATACAATTTGTATAAATCATAATGTATACATAATTATTGCGTTTAACGTAATAATACATGTAATGCGTGTTTGCACATTACACATTTGAAATGTCATTTCTAAACAAAATATCATTTATTCAACCTATGCAAGTTATGGTCGTAGGCCTACACCAAAGAGTGGTTTCTGTTACATAAAGCGTTGATGTTACCGAACACTTTAAATCAACGACAAAAATAACAACCGTGTTTGTGAAAATCATTTTGCATATACATGTAGGCATTACGTGAATTGTATTTACATAATTACCAGCGGCAGATACAATTTAGGCAAAGAGCCATCATTTTCATAAATTGGTCTTCGCTGAGCGATAATTGGTCTTTGGAGAGTCGTGTATCATTTATCCTGTATCGTGTATCATATTTCAACTGTGGCGAAGTGTGCTAGCATTTGACGAGTGAATATAATATATACACTAATATTTTGTTCTTAATCTAACCGATGTAATAACACACACACACACAAAAAAAACAATTTTCATTGTAAACAGTTATCTAATGATCATTCGGCTATTCTAATTATCAGAGAATCAATAAATTTAAGTCTGAATCGAAATCTGAATCGAAATCTGAATCTGAATTATCCTCATGTCTTTATTTCTCGTTGATGTATTGCTATTGGCCATACTCATGACTTTCTGCTATCCGTGAACGTATGATTTCGGTCGAAATAGTAGATGACTGCAGTGTTGACGCCAATCACATCAATGAGCTCGACACCAGACCGACACCAGACCGAACAAAAAATATAATTCTCTGGATAAAAATAATCGTCGGTTTAAAATCATTGTGGAGTCAGTTTGGCGGTGTGAATGAGATATTATTAGTGACAGGGATATAGATTTAGATTTAGGATAGAGTTACACTCTAAAAACTAAAAGTCATCACTCAAAATTGTCAAGGAGTGATCGCTTTTTCAGAATATGAGATTAACACTTTTAACATGATAGATTCCTCTTATACAGTGTCGTATGTATAGCATGTTCGAAGTGTTAATCCGACAGTTTGAAAAAGCGGTCACTCGTCCCTTTTAAATGGTGATTTAAAGTCTTTTAGAGTGTACCTAGTCGAAATTCTATAGCCCTTTTATTCCTGACTATACACAGTTATTATACGTTTAGTTGCCATAGACATTCCCATAAGACTGATGCCATGAACCAATTGCATGTTATTCTGCTATGAAGCCATGATACATTAAACACTAGCACCCGTATATTAGATATCCGAGGTGCAATTAGCTTACATGACAGGTCTTTTTTTTCTCTGCAGGAAGGGCAATAGGGAAACAGGACATGGCACTTTCCTGTGTGTTTCCGTTTTGCTGGTAGATTATCGTTTTAACAGTAGCTAATCATTATAAAGGCGACATGATTGGTTATAACTACAAACTAAATGTCTTCTTTTTTGTTTGTCTTTTAGTTTAAAAGTACAGGTGTTTTTAGTGCAGTTAGAGCGATTCTGATCGTGATTTCGTTCATTCGAAGGAAAATTAATATTTATGAAACATTTACTATGTAGATATACAGTGTAGGGCAACTCAAAGTTATTTTTCTGAAGAACAAATTTAAGATTTTAGTTTATCTGATCATTGTATTTAATTGATAGCTCTACAAGACCTTTTACCAAACCAATTATGAAGTGAAAAGACACATTTGATGTAAATTTATTTTATGTTCAGAACTTAACAAATACTTGGTGACACTAAATGAACAAATACCTTGGACTAGTCCTGTAGTAATACTGTAATAGTATCCCCTTTGTTTATGATCTACAGAGTGAAGGCATAATTATTGTTTCTTTTGAAATCAGGTATAAATCAATCTGTTTGCCCGTTCCGTTGAATACATTTACACCTTCATAATATTTATACTGCCCTATGTTGCCATTCGGCGATATAATTAATACGTGAACTAGTAATATGACATCATGTAGCCCATTGGGTATTAAAACACTTAGCCATAAGACTGGACAAGCGTACGTGATAGCTTCCTATCATTGGAGGTATTTCAGACCAATGCAGCTCATTTCCATCATTTCTTACTGAATATAACAGTTTTAATCGGTTGATAAATGATTAGGACTAGATGGAAATGATTAGCACATTGCGCGATTTTATTTCTGTGGTCATGGTGACGAAATATGGCTGTGAACATGGTTAACTATACACTTGTTTACTTACATATTCAAATTTATAGATTTTACTTTCGTCTTGATCTAGTGACGAGTTATCCATTTACCTGTTATAAATGAATGGAATACAATACTTGGAATCTAGTCTGAATAAATTATTTGCTGCTATGTCGGGCAAACATCGGGCAAGCTGTCAGGTTGTCAAGAGCAACCTTTGTTTAAAAGTATGCATACAATTGAATATATTTGTAAACCAGTCTATCATGTTATTATATCCATGTTATGAAGGCCATTCAGTTGTGGATTACTATCCAAATAGGTCTGCTAAATAATTATTGTAAATTATATCGCTATTCAAATAAATTGATACACATGAAAGTGCATTGTATATGCATCACAAAGGGGCTTAAACAGAAACAAAGCAAGAATTTGATCACTACTCCTTTGAAACTAAATGACGATGATTACAGCATGGACAGTAGGGCACACGGTTACCGTCTGACAGCGGTGGATGGAGTGGTGGGGGCGGGGGGTCTAACTTATACTTGTCAGAGATTTTTTTTTTCTTCTTCAAAATGGCGCCCTCTAACTTAGCCTAGGTTTAAGTATACAAAACATAGTCATAATCACCCCTTATACCCCTTCCTTTTTACAAAATTCTGGATCCACCCCTATGGTCACGTATATGGTTATGTGATTGTCAGTTCATCTTGTGTAACGAGTAATCTTCACTTCGTTTCACCCCAGTGGCTGGCCGACGTGGCTTGGGCCGAGTTGATATGTATCCCCCAGTTACGTCACACCAACGAGACCGACACCAGGGGGGTGTTTCACAAAGATCCTAAGTCGAACTTAACTCGAAGTTGGACTTAAACATTATGGAGAGCCATTTGTAGCCTTAAAATAAAATTTATTCAAAAGCAAAAATTCAATTTTTAAGACTTTTCATAAATTCCACATCAAGAACATGAAATCTCCTTGATAATAGAAAATATGAATGATTTTAATCAACATTTTATGCCTTTAAAATGACTTTTACAAAATATTTTCAAAGAGGCTAACGGCTTTCCATAATAATTGTTAAGTCCAACTTAGAGATAAGTTCAACTTACGGTCTTGTGAAACACCCCCTGACCAATTACAGACCGAACAAACAATTACATTACCTAGAATGACCGAGAATCGGTCGTTCTTGAGTTAGTTTGTGCGGTGTGACTGGGGTATTAAGTCGGTTATTCACACTGAAGTCCAAATCTGTGTTAAAAGCTCCTCGAATGTGTCATCATCACCATCAATCTAAGATGATGTTTACTGCGGTCTGTAATGACTTTCGCTCGCAATTATTAACTTCGTTCCATTTTGCAGGTTTCTGAACGAGCATTTTAGAATAATATTTTGATGATTTTGGTCGGTTCTGCAAGATTTGCCAAGCTTTTCAACCTTTTCAACCTCACCCCATGGGAATCTTTATCATTCAAGAGGATGAGTTTGTAAGCGTGTGGGTACATAATGAATATTTAATGCCAATGCCACTTTTTTAGACACTTAGAAAAATCAGATCTGATATTCCTCTTTGCAGTAATGCCTTGGGGAAATGCATGATTTCATCACAATTTTTATTTTTAAATAATGCTATAGTAAAGGATCTTCAAATTTTCAAGTGTCCATTCAGGGAAATGTCGCATTGGGACTAATTGGGATTAATAAGAATATAAAAAATGCGAAATTACAGTCAAGTATAGCGCCTACTCATTCTCCGCTTATTAGTTACCCTTACAGACAATGGTGGCGCCCCTGAATCTACGTCTGTCGATGAATATTCATTATTGTTATCCCTTATATACTTACTGATTTTAGTGACCTTTGCGTTTTCAAAGACAGCATGAGGAAGAGATTGTCAACATTTTTTGTTGTCACTTTCGTGCCCTTTCCCCAGCCCTTTGCTTTTCGTTTTGTCACCTTCGTTTTCCCCAGCCCTTTGCTTTTCGTTGAATATCACATATTGGATACACTTTGTAATTGCATATGAACATGTCGTGACTAAAAGAAACGTAGGCCTATACTGTGTTTATTCAAACAATGTTGTGTTTACATGGTAGAGGTGTTTATTCTCATCCCATTCCTTGCGTGTGTAATATTTGTTACGTATTATTCAATGTCAACTCTTATTTACATCGTATTATTCAATGTCAACTCTTACTTACGTATAGTTTTGATGTGCAGTATTCCATAGGGTTTAATCTCATCAATCCATCTAACATAAAATCAAATTCAAAGTCAAAGCTGTTCAGTAGGAACACTATATGGAAACTTTGATACCTACCATGGCCATGGTGACTATCATGATGCAAGTCTCAACCCTGCGGCCGACCATACTCACCATGTCTCGCCTGAATGGCTCGCTTGCACTCTTCCATGTTGTTTACGATCTGATTTCGTCTTGATCAATCTTGGATGAATGTTTCTCGATTAAGGGCAAACTGCTTTTGTCTCGCGCACCCAATCCCGTGGAAAGCCCCCGCTAACACGCGCCCACCAGCCCCTGGGGCTCTGGCGAAAGACGGAACGCGCTGAAGGCTCATGGATCATCGAGAGACGAACAAGGGGGACGTCTGGCTTAAAGATAAAGTGGAGTTCTGGTCGTGCGATTACATAGTACGAGAAACTGTCTAGAGGCAATAGGGAATGGTTGAATACTTATAATATTAAGAAACATTGTGTATGCTCCGACGTCTTTGAATCATCAAAATGATACATCACACAGGAATGGGTATATGGGACTACACCAACATGTAGCATGTATGTTTGGTCCAAACACGTCAGCTATTTCTCGTCATATTATTTTAATAATTAGGGCAATTAAAGAGCAATCCTTTTCAGGGTGCATTTCTACTATGGTATTTTTCCAGACCGACAAAAAAGAAAGAGAAAGCTCACAAAACATTTTTTTTTTCCATTTTTTAAAATTTAATATACTTTTTCCATGTTTACCAAAACCGAATCTTACCTTTGATGTACATGTAGCTTCTGTGAACGAATGGGATGACTGAGACACACGAACAAAGCCCATTGAAATGGCATCTAATGGCTCCTGAAAATTAATTCTAGTCCTTCCATCATCAACAATGCCAAGAGCATTCATGTATCTGGAGAGCAATTTACATGATTTATCAGGAGCTATTAGAGCAGGTGGGGAGGAGAGAGAGAGAGAGAGAGGGGAGAGGGGTAGGGGAAGGGGGGGGGGTAAGACCTACGTCACCTTTCGTCCGTTTCCTTTGTGTTTGGTACCTGCGAGACTTTGCATGGTATCACCAAGACTCTTACTTAGTATAGTCATGACAGTATTTGTTCTTCTTTTCTACCAAAATCAAGTTCATTTTTGGTACTTAGGGAAGTTTTGAGTGTTATCAGAAGATTGTGGCCTTGTTTATATATCTAGTTATGAAGTCTTCTTTTACCATCATTGGTGATTTCGACACTGTTTTACATGAAGATTGTGTTTACATGCGATTGTGTTTGTATAGTATGTTTAGATCTACCGTAGATATATGCTACGAATTCCATAGTCAGTACTATAGATGTGACCTTCTTTTGAGAGGGATATCTTAGAATGGCAAATTGACGGCTTACTTGATCCCTTGAGTATCTGAGTATTACTGTGTTAATAATTACTTGTTTCTTGACTGTAGCGAGACGTTTCTTCATACATCAACATTGATGCGACGGATGGTTAGTATACAGGCACAGACAGATTTGACACTTTACCAATTCCTAATGCCTTGAGCAGAGCCTAGCTCACTCAGTCTCTATCTCTGGCTGTGTTCGGAGCAGCTAAGGTACAGAAGTATGCCGTGAGCATAGTCTAATAGTACAGACTCTGTTAAGCTCAACGACTAGCAAGGGTTTGTGCCTGCAAACTATAAAGGATGATGGTTGTGGTGGTGGTGGTGGCGCGTGCGTGTGTGTACGTGTCTAAGGGTGTGTGTGTGTGTGTGTGTGGGGGGGGGGTATCCCCAAAGCTTAATTCCTTATCCATTTTCGGCCTCTCACTTTCGATTTCTCGCCGTTTACCTTTCGCCGAGTCCCAGCCGGGAGTTTGCGAAGGGGTTCCCCCGAGGTCGCCGGGCAAATGATAATGATATTTTACCAGTTTTCGGCGCTCTGTGGCCCTCCTGTAAATAATCTTAGTCATGAGCCTAAGGGGGCCCGAGTCAAGATCAGAAGCAAACACCACGAGGGTAATGGATAACCTATAAGTGTCTACGGACTCGATATATAGTCACGTGATTACAATGATACTTTCACTCTATCTCCCTCTCTCTGTCTTGCATCGTTTCCTATCTCTTTTCTAAATAGTATAAAGTACTTATTTTAGTGAATCCAATTTCAAACTCTATAATTTATTTTTTATTTTTATTATTATTATTATTATTATTATTTTTTTTTTTTTTTTTGGGGGGTATATGTCTCTTCCTCTGTGTCCTACTATTTCCCATCTCTCGTGATTGTTTCTCTTAATTCCATTTCCATCTCTGTGTCTTTTTCTCTCCCTGTCTCTTTGTCCACTCTCCTCTCCTCTCTCTCTCCCTCTCTCTCTCTCTCCTCTCTCGATCTATTTCTCTCTCTGTCCCATCTTTTTTTCTCTCTCTCTTTTCCTCCTCTCGATCTATTACTCTCACCATCCCATCTCTCTCTCTCTCTCTCTCTCGCTTCATTTATCCTTAGTTTCTGTCTTTATCTCCATCCCTCTCTCTTTCCATCTCTATCCGTTCCCGCCCTCTCCCAATCTCCCTCTTCCTTCCTCCCTCTTTTCCTCCGAAATGAAATGTAACTATAATGTTGCCACCTCGCAAAGATGACGAAATCGGTGAGGCTGCGCTGACACGAAAGGATCTCCCTCTCTCTGTTTGCATTTAGTCATCATGATAGTAGCCATTCAAGATTTGTTCATAGAATGTTTAGAGAGCTGCCAGACTTGAAGCCAGTATGGTTTGCATTGAAGATGATACACGTGTCACGGAGATGTACTCGAGGAAAATGTCTGCTTGCTCGCTTTAGTCATAGTAAAAATTTAAAAATATCATTCAATTATCAATAATTGTACACTTCAAATTCAATTTCTACTTCCTCGAAGAAAATAGACCAAATCACTTAAATTCAAGTTCCATTTATAACGTATCGAGGAAGAAAAAATGCCCAATTACGTTAGTCATAGTGAAACTTAATCATCAGTAAGCGGTTTTTGTCGATTTTTGTTGTTGTAAAATTATATTTACCTTTGAAATTTTCAATTCACAGTGCACGTGCCCCCACAAAAAGAGAGCGAAAACGGGGAGAACAAGAAATGTATCATCATGGCTCACGGCAGGTGGACCACAGAACGGATTAATCACAGTATTGTGTGTATTGATCCCTTGGATCAAAAGTAACTGTGAAATTAAGTAAATGTAGAGGGCCCTTTAAAATCCCGACTGACGGTTGGATAAAAAGTCAGAGACTCGGATATATTTCATCAACCACAGTGTCTGTGTAGTAATACCATGGATAATGTGGAGGTGACGTGGTCTAGTGGATTACGTCACCGGACTGTGGATCTCATGGTTCGCGATTCGAGTCCTTTGGAAAGATATCAATCTACGCTTGCCACTCTCAACTGAGGTGTTCAACGGGTACCTGGTAGGATGCGAACGTTAATGTGGTTGGATCGGACAGAATGCTCCCCAGGGAATGGAGCGTGTGCACTATCATGTGCGAATTAGCAAATCGATTAGGAGGCGGATTAGGAGGGGATTAGGAGGCGAGTTGGCTCAGTCGGTAAAGCGTCTGCCTGTCGAACCTAAGATCGTGGGTTCAAATCCCCATGACTGGAGCCTGCGCTGTGTGTTAACGTGCCCCTCCTCTCTTTCATAGACACAGGGTAGGTTACAATAGAAAAACTTCGTCCCTGAAATAGGACTTTAAATGGAGAAGAGTCACCACCTTTGCACGTTGAGAACCCGCTGCACTATTGGAATAAGAGTAAGGGGAAACCCCGGTGTAGTGGTCCGCCTGCACATCCCCAGTCAATTATTTCGGGAGGAGAGACCCGAGCCCGAGGGTTACATTGATTAAGTTCGCTCTTCCTCTCGCAGGCATACATGTAGGTGGCACCAAGTACATAATAATAATAATTGAATCCAATGACCAGGGTAATAGTGATTATAATGTTAAGTGCTTAGAAATGTAGTATTAAGCGCTATACAATTGTCACTATTATTACCATTATTGTTGTTATTATCATTATTATAATCATTATTTTTATTATTATTATTATTATTATTATTACTATTATTATTATTATTATTATTATTATTATTATTATTTTTATTATTATTATTATTGTTATTATTATTATTGTTATTATTATTATTAATAATATTATTATTATCATCATCATTATCATTATCATAATGCCTTCTGCACACGAGCGGTCATTTTCCTGACGTTTATCTGAACGAAGCTTTAGTTTATACAGTAGTTTAGTTTAGTTTATAAATGCATGGCAAGTACTCGACTTTACCTGGAAACACCAACTGGTTTCATAATACTTCATATTGTTTTGAACAAAACTGTTCCAAGAATTCGGTCTTTTTTGTCTTCCCATGAATAGAAATGGTTTCATTTTCATTTGTAAATCTGTACAATTTCCGAAACAAGTGCAGTGGCAAAGTGGAATAAAAATAAAGGACTATATATTTGCTCATGTCGAAGTTGCGAATTCTTGACGATTGTTTTCAAATTAAGAAAAGACGAAATTCTACACTAATTGAAACCATATTGATAGTCAGTATGACTCTTCGGAATACAAAGCAAACAGGAATAAGGAAATAGTCTGGAATAACATTGACTCACACATATCCTAATCCGTTGTTTTTAAGCTAACTACCATCATAAATTAAATCCTACGAGTCTCCCAACCCGGCACCCTGAAGGGTGTGTACTGTGTGGGTTGGGAGTTGAGCTGTCACCCCACTCGTTTAGATCGGTGTAAGGAAATTGGACAGACATTGGCAGAGTGAGCGTTTATTGCACCAATTTCCTCTCCAGTCGCCCGACGTTGTGGATGGGTTGATTTCGGTGATTTCTGACTCTTTTTTTAGGAACGTCGATCTGGGTTTCATCTTAGACTCGTTAGCATCCGACAGACCTGACTATCGTATTAGCCTTTTCTAGACCCAGTTCGCATTTACAAATAACCCCATAATATCCCGAATCTGATTAAACATAGAGAAGTCCTCGTTTGCGTTTGTAGAATGATTACTGCCAAAGTGGTGGAGGCGCTTCATGAATACCTTTGTTTGCCTTCTTGGAAAGAATACTTCCACTAATGCATCATAGAATTTTACATTCTGTGCATAAATGAATAATGATCACATAACTGTCATGAACACGTATCCAGCATTCGACTCGATGGGTTTTGAAGTTTTGTCCAATCTGCCCATGCGCAGATAGTATCTCCCCAATGTCTTAGTACCAGTGGCCCGTATGTAAGAACATGAATTTTCTATAAATGAAATGAAAACCAACATGCACTTCAACATTTTCATCTATAAGTCACCTTTTTTAGAAATTCATGTCAGATTGCTACTCTCTATTCTTCACACATGTCGTCGGCTGCGTAAACTAACTGACTGATTTAATACGTCCTGTTTGGTGGTTATGTATTATACCCATGCGGAGTATTATTCCATTATAATATTGCATGCTCTCGCATCGATACAAATATTCTTAGAAACTACTTTTTTGGATGATCAATGGTTGTAAAACGTCTTAATTGTTTATATAATGAACGTACTTAGCAAATTAAATGAAGAGATTTTCTAAATAGGCAAATTAATACGGCTGTATACGACCGTTTGTGACAACGCTTTAGGAAAGTGGTGAGAAAACCTTTGCCTGTAGAAAACCTTCCCTAACTTTCTCTGATATAATAATAATAATTATAATAATAACATTTATAAATCGCACATATCCACCCCAAGGGATGCTCAAGACGCCTTAACAAATTTTGGAAATTATTGCCCCGGCTTTTAATAGCTGTGCTGCCATTACGTAATGGGTTATTGGATGATACATATTCTAAATTTATAGACCTTGCGACATGGGTATACCAGGAATTATAATTAAAAACAAAACAATATATTATTGCGGGTTTGCAAAAAACCAGGCTATTACTATGTATAATACACTGTATAGTCAAACAAACAGCTGTTCGTATTTGTATGTGCCTTCGTAAAATGTTAGTATGTGAAATCAGTAGTTTCGTCTGTTCACAGCCAGAAGGGCATTAAATCTGTTTTAATATGAGTCAACGCCCTTTTGGCTTCAAACAGAAGTTAAAATCTGTGTCCTGTGAGCGGACGCTCTTCCCTTTTAAATTGAATAACGTCCCAAGCGATTACACCAACACTTGCTCTTCTGACCCTTCTCTACAGGGTAACCGATTATTCTGCAGACACAGTCTCTATTTCACTTGTAAATATTCCATAAAACCTTGAGCGTATAGTTGAAGATCATTAATGTCTTGCTGTACGAAGCAAAGTATTTAAAGTCTCAAAGTTATAACCATTCATTCTGTTTCGCGTTACGGCCGACAAGGGTTTGTGCTTTCTAACCAGTGACCAATTAAACCCCGTAGATCATGGTCATGACGTCACAATGCCATTCGCTCTATCCACTAGTATGAGGTCACCTGGCTTCCCTTTCTCCCCTTTTTATTCCCTTTCAAAACGGGACAATCGCCATACTTCACTAATTGAGGAAATTTGGGCTAATATACTCCGGAAGGGCAACTAGTTCCTGTCATGGACCCGCTATGGGTTATATTTGTACCATCATGAAGCTCAATTTGGGTCTGGAGTTGAGGTACCTTTCACCCCCATCAGATGTTAAGGTATTGACATAATTATGGGATGTCACCATAGAGATATATATACTAACGCTAGAGGGCGTACTCGCTCAAATTGCTGTGCCGACCTGGAGCGTTGGCCGCCATTACTAAGGAGGGCAGAAAAATGAACGACACAACAAGATACTGTGCACAACATACGGGGAAAATCTACCTATCCTTCTATATTCTATCTATCTATCCATGTATTTATGTGTCTAGCTATCTACGTATCCATCTCTATCCTAAATCTATATAAGTATCAATCTGTTTATAATAGCCATAAACATAAAATGAATATATTACCTTTAAAGCGTTTTAAATCCATAAACCCTGGCTCTCATGTTCCTGTCAGTCACAATAACTGAATTAGAAAGACATTGGCCCTGTTGCATAAAACTTTGTTTGATATCATGATATAAAAATCAAACACAAGTCCCAAATGCTTGATTCTGATTGGTTGAAAGTCAAGTAATATTTGATGTCATACTCATAATATCAAAGTTTATGTAACGCACAGTAACGGCGCCATTGTGTGACGTTCTGCTGGTCTCATTCTGACTTTAAATTATTCAAAATATTTCTTTACTCGTATAAAATAAAAATAAACATTTTCTTTGCATTAAATCACGAACTGATGTAGATTGACAAAGAGGAACCCAAATTGTATTTGCAGATATACTGCAATACAAATAGCTTTCTGTATCCCTTTTACCTCACCATAACACCCGTAATTAAACTTGACCTACACCAGTCACCATGACTGAGGCATGAGTAGGGTTCATGCATTATGCAAAATACCACAATTATTACGTTTCATACTCGAAAACCAATAAATCAACCCGAAAAATAAAGCATAACATTGCACAGTTTCGAATGGGACATCCGGGTATTTCTCGATGTTTTGCCCTTCTCAGTAATGGCGGACCGCCCTCCATGCCCGCACAGAGCTTTGCACGGGCGCGTATGACGAGTCCGCACTCTAGCCATATTAAATATATATCTCTATGGATGTCACCAACTTATCAATAATCACGTGATTAAACGTATCATTCTACCGTCTAATGAGGGCATGTGCATGGAGACTTGATTTATGTAGTTCTTATTAGGCCAAATAACAAAAATGACGTGTTTCTCGTCCGGACTTTAAAAAAAAGGAGGAGGCCGGGCATTACTATTTACTATTTTGCAATTTTTTCAAAGATGGCTGCCATGCTAATTATATAGCTGGCCGAGCCTATTTATTCACAGATATTGTGCTATGTGAGTATACTGATGCAATGTATGACAAAACAAATGATTTGTATCACTTTAGAAGCTATTTAAATGATATGTATATCACAGGCCTTTTTATTGGGGGTTTTTCTTCTTCTGAATAGTAAAAAAAAAGGAGGCGGGCGGGGACGAGAAACACTTCATTTTTGTTATTTGGCCTTATGTTGTTGAGCATCTTTTTAAATGCATAATTCAAAATTACACGCGCTGTGGCGCGGATTGCATAGTCGCTTGAGAAGGAAATGTCTAATTCATTAGATAAAATGTTTAGCAACCACAATTTTTTCATTTCTATAAACTTGTTTTCTGTTGGTATGCATCTTATGAAACTTCTTAATAAGTGTAATGGTTTTTGTGTTTCGGGATAAATTTACTTTAGCATATTATGATTCAAGTAATTGTTAATCATACAGTTTAGACATTTGTCTTGTTTGCACAAAATACAAACAAATTTAAAAACCTTCACTTTTCAAAGTTACATCGTATACAAATTGTTATTATTTCTTTATTGCAACTAAAACTTGAGGTTGGATTTCAAATAATTAAAAAAAAAAATACAAACAGATAGATAACGATGGTAGAAATAATTTACCCAAAGTCAAAGAAACTGTAGAGTCTAATACATAAATATATGAATAACAATGTGCTACAATCAAATTATTACACATTATCAAATGAATTCAAGTAAACTCATGAGTACAACATTCCATAATGATTGAATGTTCATTGTTTGTTCATCATACATTGTATATCCCCATCATTGTGTAAGGTGATGTGTTTGAGAACGTTTCTAGAACATAAAATCGCTTCAGCTTTATCGAGGAAGTGACTATATGATGTAGTGGTATCTGTTTCAACGTGGAGAAAAACATAACACAACTCGGGAATCATTGTTCTAATTTTAACTCTCGCTTTCATCACCTTCGCGTTTGGATTACGGAAAAAGGATGAGTAGTTTAATAAAACTTGTGATTCATAATTATAAAAGAAGGTGCGATGAGTGGTTTTCTAATACCGTGGAAAGTTGTTTCAGTTTTAGTTTTTTTCAGTTTAGTTTCTTTTATTTCACATGAAAAACAAAACATTAACAAAACATAGCATATTAACACAATTGATATTCATGAACAATAAACACATCAACACAGCAAAAGTTTGTATGGCATTTACACTAGATAATTTCGAAATTACATGTGAAAAAAGGAACTTAATAAAAAGCATAGCTTGTAGAGTTTAAGTACCTCAAAATCATTATGACACAGTGTCATTCATAATCAGGTAGGAGTATAAGAAAATGCAAAGTATACAGACAAAAACAATGAGTGATGTGGATGATGGATGTAAG
This sequence comes from Mesocentrotus franciscanus, assembly GCA_037976565.1. Classification (NCBI taxonomy): domain Eukaryota; kingdom Metazoa; phylum Echinodermata; class Echinoidea; order Camarodonta; family Strongylocentrotidae; genus Mesocentrotus; species Mesocentrotus franciscanus. Next base: position 17,901,868 of record CP137683.1, on the reverse strand, counting down.
AAAAAAGAGAAGTAGGAAGAGAAGGTAAAGAATGGGGGTCAGAAAAAGAATGAGAAGAGAGAAAAGAATGAGAAGAGAGAAAAGGAAGAATAGAATGTTCAAGGTCGTGAGTCACAGTCGGGGAAAACAAATAGTATATTAGTCATAGTTGACTTGTTGATTATATTCCCGATGCTGCAGATACATGTATATTGTAGGGCAGGATTAATTAATCTTGATTTTGGTGCAGTTCAAAATACCTTCTCAGTCAAGTCAATCAGATCATGCACTGCATGCATTAATTGACGTGTGTCGACCAGCAAACTGTAGGCAACCAGCAGAAAAACTGCTGAAAAAGCTCTGATACACATAATCTAAATTTGGAATATGAACGTCATCTCTCTTGATTTGCATGTTACCTACCCACCTCTCATACCTTTCCCCCTACAAATGCGTTATATGCAGTTATCAATATGTTATGTAAAAGTGAACTCAGCATATATGATGTCGGATTGTACGAGAATCCGTATCATTATTCCGTCATTTTGAAAACTCCAGAACGCTGAACTCGAAGATGATAACGATGAGATTGAATATACTTGTACTTCATTTCACAGATTTAGAAAACAAAAGTAATTTATTAGTTTCTGCTCGATCTTTATAATACCTGGATGATGTAGAATGTGAAACTACATTCCCTTTGAGCACCCAATTTGTCTGTACATAGTTATCGGACACACGATCAAACCTATTCAGTGGTGTGGCTACAGGTGGGGGGTTACGAGCCCCCAATCGAATGACCCCTATAAAAAATAAATAAAAAAAGAGAGAGGAAAAAATGAAAGAAATGAAAGGAAGAATTTGAAGATGGCAGGACCAGTGGGACCCACACCCTCAAACTGATTGAAGACGTTGTAAATTCGTAACCAGATGCCCCATAATGTCACTGCCCCCCACTCCTCATGGCTGGACCCATGATACACCACACTTGACTATATTACAGTACTTAGTATCATTATTAATTTGGTACAGTTATTTAGTTTCACTTTTGATTTGCGGTTGTAATTTCTCCAACATTTGATACAAGGAAGCGCATTATATCTTGACCTGGGAATTATTTTGATGATGAAAAATATGTTTTAATCGCGGTCTACAAACCAAAAACAGAGGTTGGTTGGTAATTCAGGAGCGGATCCGGGATTCTCGAAAAATGCTGACAAAATGGTGCATTTTTTGTCTGATATTTAAAAGGGGAGGGGGCACAAGACGTAACTAACATTACTTATGTGGCTACACTTTTATTATATGAATTTAACTGTAAGTTCGGGTTTGTAGAAGGGGGCTCGTTTGTGATACCTTAACTTTGCTACATGATGATTGGCAGAGTTTCAAATTATTATTTTCTTTTATCGCCCACTTAAAATAAATCGTAATCTCACCTGCCTTGGTGAAGTGGACAACCAGGATGTGATAAACAAGCAAGTTAAAGAGAAGTTTGAATTTCGGTAAAGGCGAAAAAGTGTATGTGAGCTTTGTCATGTCTTTTATCTTATGTGGAAGATTATTATTATAGCAAAGCCTCATGAAAAAGGTTGCTCATGAATTGCCCTTTAATAGCCTCGTGTACCATGTAGATAATTATAGTGTGAAACGCTGGACCAAGTTTTGATGCCACATGTGTGAGTACTCCCCCCATCTATGTGTACCTATATGCGATTTTCACAAAGGTCGAGTCAATTTGTTATAATTTTGATGATTGCAGAACCTCACGATACTTATGCAATACACAAGCAACATTTGTTTTTATCTCTCTCACAATTCAATCGCATTAACCAGTAATGATCTTGATATTTAACCTATATTCAAGTTGATATGAGTTATGAAAAGAAATTATTCACCATCTACACTTGGTTGTAAAAGGCCATTATCAGATTACATTAAGAAAATCCCTGATGTTTGTATCAAGATAATGAACAAGTTTAGTGCATGAAGAAAATTAATATTGATTTTTTTTATAAGAACAGATATGAATTCTCGATTTTTAATCATTTATATATTTCGTATAAAAATACAGGCGTCATTATTTTAAGAATAATTCCGTTTATAACCTTGTTTCCTTTAACCGTACAGTCCCTGCTTTCAGACGGGGTTTTCAACATGTTTTTGTGTTCTCTTCAAAAGTTTAACTATTGCCTTTACCTTTAATGTAAAATGTGGTATATGCTTATATATGCCTAGTGGCGGTCAACTTACAATGTACCATCAGAATTTCCGCAATGAGCACCTCGTTTAGGGATACATGGCGGTATCTGTGGGATCAAAATTGAAAGTTATACCCGCATTTTTATTATAATTCTAGATTGTTTTTGTTTTCATGCTATCTTTAACACCAAAAATGTAACTATACTTCCTGCTTATACCATGCATGCATGCCATTTTGAAAGAAAAGATCCCTGCTTGCAAGTGATAAGGAAAAGCCAATGTATACGTGCTAATGGTCTCACAGGGAGATACTTTGTAAAATAGCTACATATATTATATAAGTCCAGATTCTGACCGTTTAATTATATATATTTTTAATTCTTTAATCACCTATGTCCTCCTCCCTTACACGCATCCCACACAGATCGCGCGACCCCCGAAAATACACCCGGTCGTCGAGGGAAAGAATGATAAAGGACTGTCTCCGGTTTAGCGCTGAGGGTGTGTTATATTCTTAGCTGATTGGGCGCGCGACACGGAAACAGTCCAGGCAGTGGACTAATATTATATACATCAATGTCCATTTAAGAAAATATTAAGGTTCAAGATTAAAGATTTGAGGTTTGTAGACGCCCCTCTTTTTAAAAGTCGTAGATCCGCGGCTTACAACACAACACGAAGAGACAGAAGTATCATACTAAATTAGGATCGTCATATAAGGAAATGAATATTATACTTTGACTTCTGTCATTTATCTATTTGTTTCAAGGGATGGATTGAGATCTACCAGGCTACAGATTAATGCTCATCATTATCAACTGACGTATTGGAGTTGACTTATGACCGACTCGTAAAAGCCGTTAAAGGCATTGATTACCCGAACTGAATCGAATCATGTGATTTTTAGTAATCCAAGCCTCTACATAACTATTCAGAATGATGACAGGTCGAAACCGTCGAATTGATGAATAGTGGACAAGGTCCGATAAATAAACACGTATAGTTCTATAAATATTCGTATGCGTGTAATGATGTTAGGTCTGGATAATTACTTGCTGGTGAAAAAAAGAATTGTCAGTTCAACCGTCGCCATATTCGTTATGTGTATTATTTTCTTTCCCAATATTGCAGGTGCGCTGGTTCGATACACATTTTATCATGTTATATTATCAAGGGGGAGAAAGTCATAATAACTTTCAATGGTTTGCCAACAATTTCAAATGCCATGCTGTCTGGTCAATATTAGCTTGGAGCACCTTGTATATAATTATGTCATGTTTGTTGTAACCTTTTTCGTTCGCTTTTCTCAATCTTCGTTTCCCTTTTCATCCTTCATCACATTATACTTGTAAATGTCAGTTGTCATACTCGAGCCTTGAACAACACTTCCGGTTTCACTCGAACCGAAACTGTTCCGTCATAACAGGGGCGTCGCTTAAGGGAAGGGGGGTGAGGCGGCACCACGGTCTCAACCCCATTTTAAGTCCTGTAGGCAGAATTATTTGTCAAATCTTGTCGATGTACTTCAAATTTTGAGTCTCTATAATGTCGCATGTCGACGATGTGATATCCCTTTTATGTCCCTTTTATTTCTAATGTCGGCAATTTTTTCTGACCCCCCACCGATTCAAAGTGTAAACCTAACCCATTTATTTTTTATCTCATAATGACAATGTTTAGTTTGATATGTTTTAACCCTTGATGAGATAGCTCTTTGAATAAGCAGAATACAGTTAGATTTTGATTGAGCTAGTGGCCCATTTTTGGGGAAGGGGGCGGGGCACATTCGGCCCATGCCCCTTTTCAAATCCAAAGTTTCACATACCCTAAATACTAAGTACACAATTGAAAAATGCCCCGCCCCACCCCCCCTCCTTATTTCATTTTTGTTCGCCCTTTAATTTTTTGACCCCTAAAATAAACCTAATAATAAAAAAAATCGGGAGTGCCCCAAAAAAAAAAAAAAATCGGGATCCGCCCCTGATTGATTTGATAGGTCATTCTACTAATCGGTTCCCTTTTTGTTTCCACGTACCTGTACTTTTCATTCAATTTCAAAAGTACACATCTGTTCATGTTCATTGGTACTAGTGGAATTCGGACTGCATACACCGTTTCCCTCTTTTCTTGGCTCAAGAATATTCTGAATTATTCTACTTAACATTCGCAATCATTTTACACTTTTTAATTACAGACTGACATCAGTTATTCACCTGAAAACACCCTGTCATCTTTACTGTGGTTCGGGTAGAAAGGTCTGCGTTAAACCGCGGTAAACATCGACTTGTTTTTAAGAAGCAGACGACACGAAGAGAATATATTCCCGCCAAAGTTGAAGGAGAGATAAATCTTTGAAGATGCCGTCAGTCAGGTTACCACACAGGACAAACCGTCTTGGGAGTGTAGTCGTTTTCTTTCTTACATTCGTCCTAGGAGTTTTCACAGTACATGCAAGTAAGTTTGTACATGCTTTCATTTTTCATTTCCTTGATAGTATACAAATATACACTGTCTTGAGAGGTTCTGGTTAAAACTATGCGCAAGAGGTGACTCCAATAGTACTATTTGCTGAGGGGCGCAGCCCCGAAGCAAATGGTACTTTTGGAGTCACCGAGGCCCATAGTTTTAACCAGTACCTCGAATAGAAGGCATGGTATATTTGTTTTATATCCTGCATCAAAAATTTAATTTATAAAAAAAAAAATAAATAAAAAAACATTTTTGGGACAAAAAAAATTTAGAACAAAAAAAATGTCAATTTTTATCTAAAAAGATTTAGAATATTTTGTTTTCATTAAATTAAGATTTGAAGAAAAAAAATTCAATTAAAAAAAAAAAAAATTTTTTCAACTCCCAAATAGTACTCCCAAATAGTACTCTCATATAGTACTTTCTAAAAATAGTTCAAATATTTCTGGTCATGTGACGAGCTCTCAACCAATCAAAAGCCAACAAATTTTTGATGCAGGATATAATATATACATGTACAGGTATATAGTATATAATTATAAAAACGTTAGGCTTAAAGCCGGAAATTCGTATATTCTATCTACAACGGCTGTTTCATTATTTCTTCTTTATATATATATATATATATATATATATATATGATTTATAATTTATGCTTCGATGATACTTGCTCCGCGGTCGATTTTCTAATGCCTATTCATTTGCGCCATTTCGGAAACGTTATTACTTGTGCCAATCAAGCCTGCCTTTTACAGCACTTAGTCTATACCCCGATAGTTCACCTCAAAATGTTGCACTGTCCATTATACATTCAGGCTCAGTACTGTATCCCTGTCAAACGGTGCGTCAAAGATAGCGCTAGTCACTGACGCTTTCCTACGTCAGTAAATAGGGACTTTTAGATTTACACGACGAGAGCGTGGACTGCCGCGTGTGACATTGTGTTAAGGCACTGGGCCGTGCCCGGCAGTGCCTTAAACTGAGGACATCACAGTGCCTTACAAGGACGTCACACGTTGCAGTCCACTATGTCGACGTGCAAATCTAAAAGTCCCTAATGACGTATCGTGGCCAACCAGGCGTCACACTAATCGAATTCCTTACTACAAACCTGGGCCCACTGTTATACCTTACTCTAACTATTACCCTCAACCTATCATACAGTAGAGATCACGGGCAAGTACCCAATCGGCGCCCGCGGGCATTTGCACGCGGTAAAATCAATTTGCACGGGCGAAATGGTGGTTTTGTGTAAAAACCCGCTTGCGCATGGGTACTTGCCCGCGATCTCTACTGTAAAACCCAACTATAATACTACTCCTAACCCCTTTATTATTGACATAATAAAGCTCGGCGGTAAAATGAAGTTTTCGCTTGAGCACATCTTAGTATCACCCATGTATTTCCTTTACCAGTTTACACGGTGCCATTTGCAATTTGCTTGTTGCAAATATATGAAGTTTGTTGGTATAATGTTATCACTTTACCTCAAACGCACTCAGAAATCAAGCATATAATGAGGTACACTTTCATTTGAGCACATTGAAGTATTTTTTTTTTCTCTTCAAACTTCCTGATGTTATGTTTTTAAGCACTTCAAAACAGATTATTGTACACATTGTAATTCGACCTCATACATAAATTAGGTGCATATACCTGTAAGAGCGTTCTTCACGCAGGCCGGGTAACCTCTCTATGAAGAGTATTCATGTTACCTTGGCGTGAATGTGTGAATAGGCTCTCTCTAGCTGTTCTGAAGATGGACAACTTTCGAGTGTCGTGCGAGTCAGGAAATACATGGTTTCCTTCTTATAGAGTTCCATGATTGACAGAATGGGAAGATGGTCTCCTTGACATTCGAGGATGATAAATAATTATGAGAGAACATTTTGAGGGTTGAGTATTGCCGCATGATTAAACGTGCGAAGTGGTTAGAACTACATAAGCCTACAACGATCTTGTGATGTTTAGCTAGAGTCGTTATGCTAATGTTTTAATAACAATGCCGTCGCACTTTGCGGAGAATTGGCTGAATTAATTCTCAATCATTTATTGTTTAAATCAGCAATATACTAACAAACTATTGAAAACTTGCTGGAAATCACATCATTTGAAAAATCAGAACTTATACAGACTTCAACCGCGTCTTTCTGGATTACTAGTTCGAATTTTTCATCGTTTTACTTCTTTTTTTTTTTGGGGGCTTTGTTTTGTTTTAGTATTGTTTTGTATTTGTTTTGTTTTCGGTGGTTTTGGGGGTCGTCATTACATAATTATCTTTTATGTAGTCTTTTTAAGCCGTTTCTGAAATATCATTCATTGGCTAATTTGAGCCGTCAGTGCAGTCAGTAAATTTCGTTTCATTCTATGAAGTCCGTCATTCCCAGGATAACTTAATATTACCCTCTAAAATGAAATTGTACCAGTAGAAAGCAATTCAGAGGGATTCAAAGAGAGATGAAGAGAGAGGGAACAAGCTGAAAGTCGAGCCCGTCCTATCCTTCCAATGAACAAAATAGTGGACGAAGACTGGAATTATACTGACAGAAAGCACTGAGCATGCTTGCAGAGGGATACATACGAAGAAGGAGTGGAAGAGAGAGAGGGATAGAGAGAGATAGGGGAGGGGAAGGGAAGGGGGGCGAGGGAACGAGCTAGGAGAGTTTGTTTTCGTCCTAACCTTCCAAAGAGAAAAACAGTGGAATAAATAGGTGAATTCTACCAGAAGAAAGCAAGGAAGAGTGATGTAAGTAAGGAAATAGAGAGAACGGGCTAAAAATCTTGCCCGCCTCATCCTTCCAAATTAAACTTGAATTTAGTGGTAATGTGGTAAATCAGAGCTCGTATTACCCCCAGCAGTAATCTTAAATCGGATTAGGCGTCAGTGTTACTTCCACACTCGAGGGCAGAGAGACGAAGGAAGCATGAAATATTAACATGGCTACCGAGATTGGATGACCGTATGTACATCGCACTCCAATCAATGTTTCCTTTTTTCTCTTGCTTTTTTGTACGTGCTCTAACGATGAAGTTTCTGGAAAGGAACTGCATAGCGATCAAATCGAAATTCGATACAGATTCGGAATAATATTAGTAACGAAAAACAAATTTACTTAAGAAGTGTGTTTTAAACTAGGAGCTTTATGACTCCTTTCCAAATGTTCTCATCTCTTTACGCTGATATTGATTTATAACAGCTGTATAATAGAGAAATTTTAAAATAACATAGATTATAACGGTGTTCTACTTTTGCCGAGATATTGGAGTTTTGGTACACATAACTGATTGTCAGCGATTATCTTTAGTTTTTGTATCTCAGCGAAATTCAAGCTCAAAACGATAAAGCAGTCAGGGCCATAGTCTTGTAAAACTTGTGATGACATAAGAGCGCCATTATATTTTGTCTAATTACATTAGGAAATTTCGACCCTAAATCGCCACAAGATTAGAACATGTAGTTATTACGTTTGTCGCAGACGATCAGTAAATACGGTAATATTTATTTTCTTTTTTTGGAAGAAGACACAAGTATACCTGTTACTATTTTCTACGTAGATCGCTAAAAATCACTAAATTGGTACCCTCTCGAGTTTGGATGTTGTTGTTTTACCATGGTGAGGATCTTAAGAGATAATGTTGATGTTTCATGGAGCAACATCAATATCAGGAAATGCCAGTGCTTCTGAACAATGTCATAGGGGTCAAGTCGGACTTCTGCCGGAAGTTCAAGATCTAGTTTCAAGGATTGTCGACTAAAGATTACGGTTCAAACTGTGCTGGAAATGACGCCGATTTAACTTTAGTTAAGACCAGGCGATCGATCCCATCCTGCCCTACATTCTACTTGTACTAGCGCATGTTGTGTATAGTCTAATGTACGTGTGCAAGGGGTACTACCCCCGCCCCCAGCCCGGTGCAAATGCCCCCTCCCCAATCTATTATAGGCCTTTTCGATTTAAGAGTAACTTATAGTTGGTTGTGTTGAGCTGTGTGGCTCTTCATAATTATTTGTAGAAACAGCATTTGATCATGCCATTTATCCTGTAACAGTGAGCTTTAATGGTTGGCAGTGATTTCTTAAACCATTAAAACAATCTTCAGATGAATTCATCGAAATATCATAAACATCATTGTCTAAGTACCAATAAAGCCTAGCGAATAAACAACCAAACGAGTACGAGGAAGTGCTCTTCTTTGTCAAACATTTTTAGCGCATCAAATTATTATAATATACATGTGTAGCTGCACCATGCTACGAACACTTTATGTTTTTGCCACGTATAAACATTCATAGTTTTTTTCTTCCCCCCCCCCCTTTCTTTCTTGTTACCCTCATGAGGAATCGCTTTCCTTTTAACAAAAAGGAAAGTATAATTTCTTTAAATATACTCAAATCCTACCAAATCGAAATTAATACCAAATTACAGAGAAAGATGTAACCGTACAATTATGTTATTCAACATTGATGCACTTCCTCGTTACGTGACCATCCATGGCATTTCCTTGTTGAAATAAAGCAAGGTTTTGATATCATTGTTGAAGATCAGTGGATATCATGATAATCATGGACTTCATAACAAAAACAAGCCCACACATTCCGTATCAGGAAGGATATATTTTGTAGACATATTTGTTTACAATGTTTGCTTCCGGTTATTAATGGGCAAATTCAAGGAATTTGGGAAATTTTTTGAAAAACAAATGCCTCCCTGATATGTTGGTTGAAGAAAAATGATTATGAGTTGGTGTATCGCGTAATCTGAATCCATGGTTTATATGACATATGTCATCATTTTCATGAAGGATGAATAGAAAATGAAAGGAGAATATAATTAGGGGCAATAAAATATATCGCAGTTTATAAATAACCACTATAATTACCATTATGACAATTATGCAGACAATGAGGAGATATCGATGGCGAAAGAAAGATAGAGAGAGAGAGAGGGAGGGAGAGAGAGAGAGAGAGAGAGAGAGACGGAGGGGAGGGGGGCAGAATAAGGCAGAGGGGGGACAGCGTGGGAGACGAAGGCAGAGAGAGACACAGAGAGAGAGACAAAGAGAGTTGGGGTTGAGAAAAATAGATAGAAAGAGAATCAAGAACTGAAAGTAGAAATTTGCTATTTATTCTCATTTAATCATTGACTGTTGAAAAGAGCAACCGCCAGACCTAACGAGATATAAATGGGCATCTAAACTGTCCTTCTTTACTGGACGAAAGCATAACAATTGACCTGTCATTAACTATAATTATAGTGACACAGGAAAAGGCTTTGTTTAGAAAGACAGGCCTGATTGAATAATTGTATAATGTAGGTCAAATCGGATTTGAAGTTGACCTCGCCAGTCCACGTACGTGCGTATATAATTCATATGATATAGTATGATATGAATGATAAATTTAATAGGAATTATTTTCTTAGTCATCAAGTTTGATTAACAATGATCTTATTTACACATGTATTCATGACGTGTATCATTGATATTTGTTTGTGATGGGTATATCCATTCTACTAATCAATGAAAGAATATTCCCTTTCATTTCTCCTCCATGCACCCCTAGCTCTCTCAGAGTCTCCCTCCGTAATCGGTCCTCCCCTCTCTCTCTTTCATTGTGTATGTCAGTTTATATCTGAATACAGGTAGTTTTGTATCAGATTGAATGTTTTATTTTATCTTACATGTCATTTCCTCCATGTATTTCCCATTCTTTTCCTTTTGGATTTGCCTCATCATTTCAACCTATTCTTTCTAATTTTCTTCTTTCCTACTTATTTTCATTTATCCTTTTATTGAGTTTGTCCTGGTTGTTTTGATTTTCTGTCCTAACTCTCTCTCTCTCCCCCCCCTCTCTCTCTCTCCCTCTTTCTCACGCTCTCTTTATTAAGTCGTCTGTTCACTCCTATACTTTCCGTGAGTTGCCCCCATTCCGCTTTATGTATTTCAAACCTCTAATGAAAACTATTTTTCTATTTTGAATGATATCCAAACATTTCATTTATTTAAATTTCAAACGTTTTAGCCATGATTCAACGTAGAATTTGCATACGAGTAATGCCGTTACCAAGAATTTGTTTGACCTTTGACAGAAATTGTCCTTCCATCTAATGATTCACCTTCCTCATTAACACGTTATCCATCTGCCATGACTATCTAGAAACTATCATCAGCTTCAGATGTGGAAACAGTTAGCGGCTACAGACCAAACTCGACAGATGTAACTGTGAACTTTCTGTTATCAAAGTTATTCTTACCATGCTTATAGTTAGTTTGCTGGGGCATGAATTAAGGTGATATACAGTTCTGAAGATCATTAGTCATCGATTTTAAAAATACGACTTTAAACAAAATCAAACGTTCAGACCTGCTTACTGTAGGCTGTAGACATTAGCCTATTTAGTCATGGTTTGGGTTGGTATTATTTTTGGGGTGGTGGACTTGTAGGAAATTAGCAATGTGCGTTTAATCTGTTCTAGAACAAGGTTATAGTCTCATAAGAAACATCTTCATACTAAATGTATGAAATGCAATATTAGGCCTATTGGCAATGATTGGTCTACATGTATTTTTTTTAAATTATTGATGAACTGTCACAAACTGTACAAAAAAGGAGTACAATAATCCTTCTCTGTACTCCAAATCAAGAAAAAAAGGGGAAAAACAATTTCCACATGAACCGTGCTATAAATGGTCTCGTAGTGTAAAATGAAGGATATGTTATCACCATGATCACGTCATTCTTTGTGGTCGTTCACAAATTTTCAACTGCAGTCCCACCTATAGACTCCTGCGTTTGATATCACATGCACAATCTGTATCCCCTCGTGACCGTTAATACATGTAACACACCGAACAGACAGTCAAAGGGGACGATAATCCGTCGTATAAACCATTATACACAGCTTGTAAAGCACTCAAATGCGTTGATGACCATGAACTCGTACGAATCAACCACACGATTTATGCTTGGACTTCATACGAAGAGGATAATCACTGACTCGTCTACTTATACCGTTCAAATGACGGATGCTTCCAATAAAACTATACCTCAATACACACAGTCAATGGTAGATTTTTGTATGACTAGATCTATGTACATTGACACTGTGAGTTATATGTGAAATTAAATGTGTATAATGTGTTTGGGTTTGATCTAATATATACATAATACATACTTTACAGAGCCACAAACAAGATGATTATACTAATGATGTGTTGCCTCAGTTTCTTCTTCATACAGGTTTATTTCATTTCCCGATTACTAAAAGGGTTTAAAAGGGTAGGGAAGGGGATGTGAAACCATGAATTGATTATAATTTGTCTTATATGTTAATAGTTGGGTAAACAACAGGTATTTATTAAAAAAAACGTTATCATCTCTCATAAGCAGTCAAGATGGGAATACTTTTTTGAAAGTTAGTTATTGGGGATGATCATACTGCTAAAAAAGTCAATATGCAGTTAAAAAATAAAGACACCGCACATTGATATGACTATAGGACTACACAAACATGTGGCAACAAAATCTAGTTCAAATATTTGAAACACAATGACATTTTAAGAGCAATCCTGTTTATGTGACATTACTTCCATGATAGTTTTCCATGCAGGAATAAAAATGAAGAGAAGAAACAAAGTTCACAAATAATATTTGTTTACCGTTACCATAACTCGACCTTCTCTTTTAAAATCCCGATTGAGGTGGGCCGCATGTATCATGATGGTTTGATAAATGTCCGTGGTTAAAGAGAAAGACCAGTTCTGGTCATGCGATTGCATTGTGAAAGAAACGTTGTGGAATCGATCAGAAAAGGTTGATCATCTAGCATATAAGTATTGGTGTGTACTGCAAGGTTCTGGAATCGTCAAAATGATAAGAAATTTGGCCCAGTCTTGGTAAAGTTACAAGCACTGTACACAGAAAGATGTATATGGGACAACGCGACCACGTGCGCGATATCTATTTGGTCCCAATAGATATAATAATTTAACAAATATATCAATTCGTAGGCGGTTTCCCAACTTTCCCGGCAAAATTTGTATCATCACGTATTAGTCAAAACATATTCTTTCACATGATTGGTTATGAGAGCTTCCATTTTATTTTTTTGAGAGAGGGGCGTTTCCAAAACTGGTCTATACCTTTAAGCACTCAATTTATAATCGGAAATTTTCACCTATCATCGGCACACCAAATGGAAGATTTCTAAAACGTGATTACATGTAGGTCATCAATGCTGTTAAAAACCATCTTCGCTAACTAATTCATGAGCCAGGGACTTCTCGAATTGATTGACCGAATAGGAAATTAAATAAAGCCACATTGGGCGAAGAGGAGGAGCTCTTACGGATATATCTGAGTGATTGAATTTACGATTCGTTTGTATAACCTAAAATCTAGACTAGAGAAAATCAAGTTTTTGTCGCTATCTTCCTGCCTCTTGCTATATTTTCATGATTATTAAACTGAATTGGGAAGTGCTTGTTATCAATAGTAATTTACACCTACTATTCACATTTGAAAATATTATGTTTATATCATTTGTTTCTATATTTAGCAGAGAAAGAAATATAACCTATTTCACACATAAATCACAACAGTTGAAATACCTGTACTCAAAAACATAGATATGATAAGGAATCTGATATAGAGCAAAAATGCATAAAATATTGAAATTCATGTACATGTATTTCCGTGTTAGACGTGACCGCGTGGCAGTTCTTGAACTTCCTTTCATGATTACAATTCACTTCTCTGTTTTATGAGGGTAACGTCTTTAACATGTATGCAAGTATTGTATATACCAACTTATGCATTCACCTAAACCCCATTTCACAATCCTCATTCATATTCATTAAATGTTCCGGCCTTTTAAAAGATTAATGTTGTATAAATCTTTCTATGTGTATACACGGAAGCGTAACAGTTTACTCTTCAAACAGGAACATGACGGTTAAGTTTTTGTCTAAGTAAACGCGTACATAAAATTGGATGTTTGATTTAAAACTTTCTGTGACATGTTTTTCTGAGTTCTTTTTCTTTCCTTTTTATTAGTAAGCCACTTCATTCCCCTCTTCATTTATTTTGTTATTGTTGTTGAATATAATTTTTTTTTTAAAGACTTTCATTTCGAAGAAAACTGTATTAGGTAGACTGAGTCGATGACTTCTTGATGATGATTACGCTCAATTCCAATTTATGAGAAAATCTTTACCACTAAAGTTGGTAAAGGATACGATATTAAAACAAAGATGATACGTCAATACAATGTTCAAATGATTTGAAACTTTGCCCATCATGAACATGAACGAATAGATTGTTTCGGCATGTTCATAACATCGATTCGTAACTTTGTTTTGTCTTTTCTCTCCTCATAGATGAAGAGCTCAGCTCGATCTGTCAAGGAGCACAGAACTGTGGAGAATGTATATCAGTGAATCCAGAGTGTACATGGTGCACGGAAGATGTAAGTTATATTATAATTATAATTATTGTATTATTATTATTAGTAGTAGTAGTAGTATAGTAGTAGTAGTAGTAGTAGTAGTAGTAGTAGTAGTAGTAGTAAAAGTAGTAGTAGAAGTAAGTAATATTGTTATTAATATCATTATTATTATTATTATTATTGTTGTTGCTGGTGTTGTTTTGTTGTTGTTGTTGTTGTTGTTGTTGCTGCTGCTGCTCTAGTTCGTATTGTTGTCTGGTTAGTTCTTTTTTAATTTTTTTTTACTCAATGAATATACGATGATATAAAAGAAAGGATGAGAATGGTGGTGAACACGAAATTATTTTGTTCTGAAAGAGGAAAGAAAGCAAATTGCTCTTAACAATAATCATGCCTCACAATCATAGTTAATAACATGTTACCAGAAACGCGTATATATCTGTAATTATCTTCCCAGGCACTAATCCGTTATCTACTCAAAACACGTCTGTAGATTTCAATCATTACGGTTGCTAATGGCCTTTCGCTAGTACTAGTAGCAAGCAGAAAATCAAAACCGTCTCATTCCCAGCTGTTTGATAGTGAAGATATTTGCGATAACACATTCACGAGGGAGGGGATGACTTACCAATCACCAAACGTATTTTTGCCGTGTATGTTAGGAGTTCCATGCCCCTATACTATACTTAAAATATGAGCTTCAAATATTATTTCTATAAAGAGATATTGCAAGGCTAAATATACCCTTAGATTAGGTAAAAGCGTCTTGTGATCAAACAACTTGACGCACCCGTACGCGCTCGCCTATAAAGTGACACGCACGGAACTCGAATCTCCGACTTGGGTTCCGTCTTATGGTCTTATGTTATCCTTCATTTTATCAATACTGTTTTACCGTTAGCCCATATATTGCCGGGTAACGTTTTCTTACGTTGATTTTATACATTTTAACTGTACTTTTAGATGATTGGTACATTAAAAATAAAATCGTCTTCTAGGCACACGTAATTCATATCAAATTCGACGCAGATGATGGCGATTTACACAAGGAGGGAACATTTTAGGCACTTTTTAAATTGATGTGACAAAAAAAAACTTCACGAATACATGATGATAAAAAATGGGAGCTGATTTGTTTTGATTTGAATTTATTTCCGTATAAAAAGAAGTACAATAATCGAAACATTACACAATATGTACACATACTATAGGAGATAAATGGCTGGATGGCCCTATACTCAGCATCCACCAACATGGCGGCGCTGTTCCACCGAGGGGTCCAGAATTTGATACAAAATATATAGAAATATGATATCGAAAGTCACTATACACAAATGAATAATTAAACAAAGAGACATAATATATTACAACTCAATTTAAAGTACAAGAAGTAACACCCTAAGTACACCATTAAAATGTATTAAAAGCAACACCTTAAAATTACACACTAAAAACACCCTATTAGTAGGAGGGCAACCTGTAGGTCCCGTGACAAAATCCTGGGAACAAATGTTTGAAAGTATTTTTTGTGTTCCCTGATGAATACCGAACAATTTTAGCTTGGGCTGCTCCCTTGAAAATTTCAGGCATTTCCGGGAGGGGGCAAAATTCAAATATATTCCAATTGTGTCGATATGCATATCAAATTATTCGTTTAGTCATGAGAATTCCAAAAATGTATAGTTTGTTATACATCCTACCTTAAAGATACTATGTCCCTTTTGCAGCCAACATCAAATTCTGTAGAACTTTGCAGGAATTATGAATATGTCATGTATGTCCTATCTGTGAAATTTAAACGTTAGCAGTGTCCTAATATTCAAATTATGCAAGGAAACCCGTTTACTTGCTAGACTTCACTGTCAGACACTATTGAGTGACTGACTGGCTTTTTCATCTTTGGTAATAACATACATAAAATGAGCTGTAAAGGGTACATGAGCATTTGTCTACATCAATAACCCACTTCTTGTAATGGCCAAAATTAAACTGATTGAATCTTTGCGCAGCATAAAACGTACGACCATTCGGTACAATGGTCTGAAAAATCAGACTATTACTTACTGGCTCTATAGCTCCTAAGTCGATTCGACAACTAATAGTCGTTATTTTCCCACTTAAAGACATTTTCAAGCCCACTTTTTTTTAGGGAAGTTCTAAATTAGTATTGTCTTTCAAATGCCGTTGGAATTTAACCTTTTCATTTTTTTGGCCTGCAAATGGGACATAGTACCTTTAAATGAGGGCGCTATTGTCAAAAACGTCGAAAGGTCAACGCAGTGTTGACCGCCGCGGCGGTCAAATTCACCAACACAGTTAATTCTAATGATTTTAGTGTCTAATAATATGTTTACTGACATGGCAAATTCAACTAAGCAACTTTTAAATGTAAAAGTTGTGAAATAAGTATGTCCCAATAATTGGGTGGAAAATGCATATTATTTAAGGCTGATACTGATGGCCTCTCCTTTGGTATGTTGCCCGTGACATTTCAAAATTGGGTTAGCCCTGCGCTATCGGCTGTCTATTTTGGCAGCAGGAGAGATAAAGTGGCGGGAAACACATGACATCGGGAGTGGAGGATGATAAGACATCGTTAACGGTTATCGAAGCAGCTGTTGACGAGGGCTGAGAACAAAGCGTTTATTAAAATACTCTCAGAAAAATAAGAAATTTCTCTTCTTTCTCCCTCTCCTCCTCCCCTCCTCTATAATTCCAATACCTTTGTTTTTCCCATTTCTGCATGTCTTAGCGTTTAGTTCAAAGGATTTCAAAATACTCTGAGAAAAATGAGGACATTTTTCCTCTCTCTCCCTCACCTTCTTCTTTCCACCTCCTCTCCCATCATTTCATCAATCGTTCTTTGCGTCCAGTTTCCCCTTCATTCTCTATTCCCTCTTTTCTTCTCATGTTTGTCCCCACCTCGGCTTTCACCATCTCCTTTGCCTTCCCTTTCACATTCCCTTCTATTTTCTATTTTTTCCTTATTCCTACCTTTCCTTTCCTCGCTCATGTTCTTATTCATTCATTATCCATCTTTTCTTTCACCATCCCCTCTACCTTCGCTTGTTCCTCTCCCCAGAGAGTCCAAATCCCACCTTCCCGCCTCATCTGCTCTTCGTACCCCAAGGTGAACGAACGGACAATCGAATCCTCCAAACGACGTCCTTATCCCATCCAATTTCTATTTGCCAAGCATCATGAAATTCTAAGCAGACAAAACATTTGGCCAACGTCCTCACAACCTTCAAGAGCAAGACGAGGCGCGCTCCTATGGCTAGCATTTAATGCCATAAAGATCGAACCAATTGAACGACTGTTTTTTAAAACACGATCGCAAAGACTATCGGTAAACCAACATAGGCAATTTATATAGCCTTGGCCACATTGACTAAATGTGCGAACATTATAATGACGTATTACGAAATCCGAATATGATTTAAATGGCATATACAATTGGATATTCAAATTGCCCTAAGTTTTTCTCTGAAGATTTTGCGATTTTGTTTAATTCTTAATTAAGAAAAGACCAGTCTTTCTGATCGAAGACAGTTTTGATCAATGAGAGATCGAAAATAAGCCACCTATCAATCGAACCATTTAGCCCAAACATTAGATATTAAGGAAATTGAAGTATCCGAGTTGTTTTACATGAAAATCATATATAGAAGTTATGGTGCGATAGACGAATAGTTCATTGTCACTCTCTTAAGAAAGCAAAATCAAATTTGATCCAAAAGTAACAAACTGAGCGATCTTCCTGTTTTATTTTACCACAGTCACATCGAAGAGACCAACATCAGACATAACATAGAGCGAACAAAAAGTAACAGTACTTAAAATAGGGCTGACTCGTTCGGGTTGGACTCGGGCTGGAGCCGGTTTGGCGGCGTGACTGAGATATAAGATTGATCGAAAAAGATCGATCTTTTGAGGTTCGATCTTTATGGCATTGAGTGCCAGCCATACGCTCCATCTAAACGTTAACTTTCATATAGATCCGCGTTGTGGAAAATGAGACCTGTGATATCCTGGGACCTTCAAAGTGTTGAATTTGTTTAATATGCACGGTCACGAACCCTCATTTTCAATTCCTTGCCTCCTAAAGCTTGTCCTGGCAAGAGCTCTTGAATGAAGATGGATGATTTCCCTAGTTGTCTTCCCATTTTCCATTGCAAATGGAATCAAATACGTCCCTTTCGCACCTTGGGAAATGAATTCATCATTAAACATTCAGCCATTGTCCCTTCTAAACTCTTACTTCGCTAACATCAACGAGGAGAAGTAATCACATTCAAATGTTAAGTTATTTTAAAAAAATACAATGAGGGAGAGATAACTCGAAGGCACCAATTATATCTCTTAAAAGCAAAGTGTGACTCGCTGAATCTATTCAGAAATCTGAAGGCTAACAGTCATAGCCAGCAAATTGTGATAGATTTATAGATTTAGCTATGTCTGTTTTCATTCCTCCGCAATTCTACAAACAAGAGTACCATGAGTATATAAATAACAAAAGCAATTTTTTTTTAAAACAAACAGGAAGATTGGAAAACTAAGCTTGTGTTTGACAACATAACCATGATGACTATACCTTTATCTTATAACATACATAGAAAGAACACCAAGGTAATTATGTATTGTGATTGTGCAAGGCAACGATTTCTTCCTCCCCCAACTCCCTCTTTCATGCGAATTACAATAATGTAGATTTATGATGTTGATGAAATACTGAGAATTTGGTGAAACGTTTACCACAGAAAGAAGATGTGCTTGGCACGAATGATCAATCATTCACACAGCTGTCGCTAGCGGGAATTACGGATATCTTGGAAAATGGACCCGGGAAATTGTTATTTGCTACTTACTGCAGGCAAAGCCCGTGAATATTTGTTTTCTTGTTCCGATTCTTAATAAATCCCCGTGATAGTTGCCATAGTAACCCAGTGTCCCCGAAAGACTTCCTTGCAACCGAGACATGATGAGTCAACTCACATTACAACATTTTAGTTAGAAACTCTTCCCCGTCTCTTAACAAAGAGATAGAAAACACTCAAACATCTTCTTACACTGAACACAACATATATGTTACATGTCTGTATAAAGAGAAAAAACATAAATTCATTACCCTGCAGACGATATCCTTGACTGTAAACAGCTGGCTATGATAATTCAGAGGATATTTGCAACACATTTGGATCATTTTGTTTTACTTGTCGAGGCCGAATTTTGTAGACGAAGACACAATAAATGGTGAAATAAGTAATTGTAATGTTTATATGGTGTAAAGGCGTTTACAGCTATAGAGATACAATCATACATGAAGTATCTGTCAGGTAATAGTAATGGTTACAAAAAGAGAGTTAGGCGTTGCTTGATGAGACATGACTTTATGATGGGGAATTAATTTAGGAAAAGATGTTCAACGAAACCTCGTTAGGAGGGAGATTCGATCTATTCACAAGGACATAATCAAATCCAAATATTATGTGAGATTAATAGAGCTTAGGAGATACGCCATTGTCTCGCATCCAGATGCAACGAGAACTATGTTACCATAGCAACGGGTGATGCTGGAAATCTTTAATTCACGGTCGAACTATGGAGAAAAACAGGGATGCCTTTTATACGGAACCACAATAAAGGTCGATTAAGAATAGTGGAATTATTTACCGGGAGGTTGGGGACGACGTTGCCTCTCTCTTTTGTAAGGATTTTCGAGAGGGAAAGAGGGGTTTTTGTCATCGATTTTTGCATGCTTTGGCAGGTGGTCCGCTCAAGCAGCAATTTCCTTCAAATCTTCCTCTCTCGAAGGAGAATAGTTCGTGGTATATATAGAGCGCTGAACCCATTCGTGACGTCATTGGTCAAGATATCCACCAGTACACGGTGTTAAAAAAAATACGAACATTTAACACCAAAAATATCCTGGATTAGTGTAAAATGTGCCGTATTGAGAATGGAAAGAGATTGAGTATTATTCATTTTTGGGATCATTAATACCCTCTAAATAAGTAGGATTCGGCATCCAATCCTCTTTGATATGTCATATTAAGGATCACTTTACTTTGAAGTGAGTCCGCACTTAAAATGTGAAGTCCACATTTTGAAAAAATAATTTAAACCACTCTGGAGTAAATTCCACTCTTATTGAAGCGGATTCAACTCCAGAAATAAGTGATCCGTAATATGATTAGATATGATAAGAGTGGATTGTACACTTCCTTGCCTTAGGAGACTACAGAATAAAACTAAGGGAGAACATGACCATAAAGGGGTGTAAAGAGTCTGTTCTGTTCTGTTCACATTCGCCATTTTTGTCTGTTACTGTTTCTCCATCTGTCTTATTTTCCTTTTTTTTCTTCAGATTTTCTCCTTTTTTTTGGGGGGCACGTGTTTTCGTGCTCCAACTTTTACTCACTTGCCAGCTAGTTTCACTTTGAATTTGATAAACTACTTTGATCCAGCTGACAGGGATTGACATGTTTGGCTTCGGTCTTTGTTGTGTCAACGTCGGGGATTTCCCCTTCACTGTCTTCTTACCCAACCCCCGACCCCTCTCTCTAAAGACCTGCCAAAAGGAATCATGTTCGAGACACTTGAGCACGGGCGGGAGGCCAATATATGAAGAGGTTGCAATCTGGTAAAACAATATAAATGTTAATGTTGAAAACATGAGAACAAGACATATTGACATGGAAATGTCGATTTTGAAAATGAGGGGGAAAGAATCAGCACAAGTAAAATAGCGCGGATATGTAATTAGGACAGGAGGGGTGAAGAAGAAAAAAATTAGGGAACAAAGCTAAGTGGTATATGAGACTATCATGACATTTGATGGAAAAGAAAAATTGGGGGAGAATTGATTGAACAAAGACTTAAAATATAATCATAATGATGAAACCATCTTCAGAAAGTCACTGAATATTTTTGTATACATGCCATTAATACTT
Organism: Mesocentrotus franciscanus; assembly: GCA_037976565.1. Lineage (NCBI taxonomy): Eukaryota > Metazoa > Echinodermata > Echinoidea > Camarodonta > Strongylocentrotidae > Mesocentrotus > Mesocentrotus franciscanus. The sequence continues at coordinate 17,880,819 of CP137683.1, read as the reverse complement.
AATAGAATGTAAGGAAACCTCCATCTCTTGCATTGCTGGCGTCACATATGTGAAGTAATAGTAATAGAGTAGTAGAGTATAGTAGTAGATGTAGAAGTAGTAGATGTAGGAATAATAGATGTAGAGGTAGATGTAGGAGTAATAGATGTAGAAGCAGTAGATTTAGAAGTATTAGATGGAAAAGTAGTAGACGTAGAAGTAGTAGATGTAGCAGTAGTAGATGTAGAAGAAGTAATAGATGTAGAAGTAGTAGATGTAGGAATAATAGATGTAGAGGTAGATGTAGGAGTAATAGATGTAGAAGCAGTAGATTTAGAAGTATTAGGTGGAAAAGTAGTAGATGTAGAAGTAGTAGATGTAGCAGTAGTAGATGTAGAAGTAATAGATGTAGAAGTAGTAGATGTAGAAGTAGTAGATGTAGAAGTAATAGATGTAGGAATAATAGATGTAGAGGTAGATGTAGGAGTAATAGATGTAGAAGCAGTAGATTTAGAAGTATTAGGTGGAAAAGTAGTAGATGTAGAAGTAGTAGATGTAGCAGTAGTAGATGTAGAAGTAATAGATTTAGAAGTAGTAGGTGTAGAAGTAATAGGTGTAGAAGTAGTAGATGTAGAAGTAGTAGATGTAGAAGTAATAGATGTAGAAGTAGTAGATGTAGAAATAGTAGATGTAAAAGTAGTAGATGTAGAAATAGTAGATATAGTAGTAGTAGTAGTAGTAGTAGTAGTAGTAGTAGTAGTAGTAGTAGTAGTAGTAGTAGTAGTAGTAGAACGTAGCAGCAGCAGAAGCATCAGTACCAGTATTAGTTAGTAGAAGTAGACGAAGAACTTGATACAAATATAAATACACTGTGGTCATCGTACTACGAAAACATTCAAATACAAACCGGGAACAACCCGAAGATAGTCCGCATCCATTGGATGTCATTCCAAACTTCAACTGTCATTAGAAGTACCATATGAAGGAGGCTCTTGCATAATTTATCACATTGTCATATGCAAGTTCACCATGGGGTGAAGGGGTTGATACAAGAAGGCCTTTGCAGTCGAGTCAATCTTGCAAGTTTGGCGTTAGCGATGTAACCTCTCTCTCACAGGCGTTGCGGTCGCGTGTGTTTGTTCGCGGTTATTTTGTTGGATGTTTTTTCCCGCGCTCACGAGCAAACCACCTTTTTGAAGCTGTCAAACTGTAGGGCGATTCCTCTTCTCTGTGGTCTCTTAAAAACTTAGCCTGGTTGTTGAGAGTAAACAAGAGAAAGACAAAAAGGGAAGGATGGGAGACAAAATGAGGAAGAGAGAGGGAGAGATGTAAAGATATAGAGAGTGTGAGAGAGAGGGAGAAGAGGAGGGGAGACACATTACAGTGAATGTGTGCGATGTGAAGTGAGAGACAGATAGATAGATGGAGACACACAATGTCAAAAATACATAGACGCAGAGTGAGAGAGAGAGAGAGAGAGGGGGGGTGCGACAGAAGGGGGGAGGGAGAAAGAATTCAAACTCATGAAATTGTAATGTAATTATTTTATTTTGTTTATTTATGATACATTTTATGAGATTAATGTGAATATATTCCAACCCATATGAATACGGTAACAGCAGCAATATGACTAGAAATAGAGCATTATGTTTTCATAGAGAAGGACAGTTGTATTCATCAAGGCCAAATAAAAAGTCGCAAAATTTACCAAACCCTATCCCGAAATGATATTGATAACATGTAATCATTGATTTCACCCCAATTTCATCATTTGGATTGTTAGGATGATGATGATGATGATGATGATGATGATGATGATGATGATGATAATGACCATAATGATGATGTAGTAACAATCACGTATGATGTTCTCAACCACTTTCTTCTTGCAGACGTTCGAGGGGCGAAGATGCGATCTTAACAGCCTCTTGCAAGCAGCTGGATGCGGCAACATCACCAATCCTGTTGCATCTACCGTTGCCACAGAAGTAAGTGACACCCCAACATACAGGGCATGCTATCTGCTTTTGTCTCTCTATACCCAGGTGTAGATGTGCGTACACACAACAATGTAGGGAACTTTATCATGTCTCTTGCTCATTGAACACGAGGCGTCATTTCGATCGAGTTATTATCCCAAACACCATTTTTTAAGGTATTGTTTGCACTTTTCCATAGAAATAGTGTGTATGGTGAATATTGGGGCCTATCGTACTTCAATATGAGAGATATTGAAGTACGATAGGCCCCAAATAGACACCGACGCAGTTCTGCGTCAGGCTAATAACGACTCGTTTAGGATGCGTAGGGGCTTTTCCATAGAAATAGTGTGTATGGTGAATATTGGGACGAACTCGAAAATTATGGTCAAACTAGGGATGGGGATGCTTCTAAAAAGGTTAAACGTCTTTATGTGAGATAAAACCGGAGTGATGTTACCTCAAAATTCGCTGATCCCGTACAGTGCCAGAATGATCGATTGCGCAACGTTTCGGGAGCGTGCAAGGTGTGTGTGTGGGGGGTGGGGTTAAAACTAAGTGATGGATCGGTCCTGCTGGATTTAGTGTCCGACCCATGAAGAAGCTCAGGTGCTTTACCATTAACGGCGAACGAGAGAAATAAATGCAGTCCAGGTAGAATGTGTCCGACGTAGATCTTGTCCGTTTGTGTACTGGTCATGCATGATTATAACTGACAGAAACTGTCTGGAACCTATTGGGAATAGTTGTAGTACCTACGGATTGGTGTATATTTTTTGAAAGATCAAAGTGAAAATAAATTGAATCAGTCTTCTTGATAACCATATGCACTGCACAAACGAAATTGAACAAGACCAAAAAATCATGAAAGTTTGGTTCAAGCTTTTCAGATTTGTCCTCGCCATCTAGGGCATTTGAAGAGCAATCCCTTTGGTGGGACATTACTTCTATCATATTCTTTCAAGCTAACATAAAAAGAACGGGCAAGCTCATACCTTATTAGTCATCTTGACCAGAACCCAACCTTCTGCTTTAAACAGGTAGCCGTGTCTACGTACCTTCCTGCTATTGTTTTCGAACGTTAATTCACAATCAACTTAGAAACCAAATTTCTGTATAGTTTTAAACATATCCACATTATGTAGCTCTGAATAAAATATCAGTTTTTGCTTATCTCTAATGTTGTAATTGATCGACCAATACTGGTTTTTATTTCTCCAAACCGTAATTTAGAACCAATTATAAAGAATTCTTCATGAGCATTGACAAGTTTACTCAAACATCTAATGTTCATATTAATTTTTGTCTAAAATATTTGATTGATCGAATCAAAGGAAATCTGTATTAATTTGATTTTATTCTTTCAAACCTGTTGCTGCCACGTTTCCACTATTCCGACTTTTGTATTGTCCATAATTTTCTCATATGAAGCAAAGCAAATGTTCGTTTGTGTAATTGATGTAAGGAAAGTTCACTTTTGAATTGCGGAAATGAAGAATGAGAAGACTTTTTAAGTGAAACCAAAACCCCGCATTTATTCATCCTAATACGTGAACGGTCACGCAAGCCTTGTCGGCAACAACTCGACGAGACGACAGGGGGACGACATTTAAATAGTATGCCAGGGAGTTGGGAAACAGCGTGAAATGTATACAGCGGTGATACATTTTCTTTATTTGGCGCGTACTTAAGTATCCGAGAAGGAGGGTGAGGAGGAGGAAAAGGAGGATGTTGAGGAGGAGGGGGAGAGGGATGGTCGGTGTCGACAATGTCAAGTGGGGACGGATGACATCGGTGATGGAGAGCGTCATCGACATCGTTTCTTGAAAGTTTATGTTGACTGTCCGGTGAAGTCTTATTTCTTCCATACCCAGATACCGGATATTTTGGTTAAGCCACTGCACACTAGAGTGCATAATGATTCAGGTACATGAGGTCTGGGTTGCGGCTCATGACAACTTTGCTTCGGTTCGAGTTGAAATTATTATAGATTTTATACCACTAGGAAGAAAACTCGCAAGACTTTCGAAAGGTTATTTTAAAGTCATTACAATATACCAGTTCATAGTTCACTTTGGTACAAATGACCCCCAAATATCCACGGATCATTTAAACATGGAGAAGTCCCACTTTGTGCATTTTAGAATAATCACTGCCAAAGTGATGGGTGTTTCATGAATATGTTTTGTTTGCCCTCTTGAAAAGAATACAATCTTCCACCTGTGCATCATAGAATGTACCGGCTGTGCTTAAATGAATAATGATTATATAATATTCATGAGAACGAATCCAGTGTACGTCTCGGTGCTTTTTTTGTTGTTGGTACAAATGGCCTTTATCTGACAGACTTTTTTTACGAACTGGTTTATTGCTTTGTGCGGCACCCATTGTAATGTGCGAACATGAAAGATGTGATAATGACATAATAGGCTAAGATTTTTATCCTTTTGTAATTCCCCAATTATGTGATCAGTTACAAGGGCACTTGAAGCTCATGTATAAACATATCACGTAAATTATGATTGCACGATACGTTTCTAAAAAAACAAAAAACAAATCTACCCACGTTATGTGCCTTGAACATGTTGACAGTATAAGCAGCTGGTAGAAATTCCAAATTCTTTATCAAAATAATGATAGAGAATTAGTCGTAAAGCATGAATCACCATTAATTTGATAGTGAATCATGTAATATATTATGCAAAGTTTACAATCGTGCAGTTGTCTTGTCTTCACGTCCACCTTGATAAATCGGCACGTGCATGGGTTATTGTAATTTGAAAATGCCTTGCGGTTAACATAGCTGACCAGACAATGTATATATACACAATGAATAGTCATCTAATTTCTGCTCAGCAAATTGATGACGTATTGTGAATCATGAAAGGAAATAGTAGCAGGAATTGTACGGTAGTCTTATCTTTTTCCAAGATTTGTCCAGATACTCATCGCTTGTTGACTGTATGCTAAATATAACAATATTACATTCGATTGGATACTTCAGATTGGACATTTTCCATCCCACAGCATGAAAAGCCTACCTGTAAAATGACAATGGATACATTCAACTGCTTCGGATGTCTTCCCTTTCCTCTTTGTGTCTGTTTTGACCTTTCATTTGAGGACCGTCCCCACTGCAAGCGCTATTTCAAATTCGTGACTTTACGAGCGATGCGCAACCCTATAGTACGCGCGTGTGTCATACATTTTATTCATTACAAATTCATGTGCGCACTGTGTATCGCATGTGCGAACAGAATGGCGCCAATTCCTGGACTTGAGTTGAGCATGCAACAAGCATTCTGCCCGTGTGTTTATACTGCTTTCTCTCATCGTGCTCTCCCCCATCAATTGTTCCACGCAGTCTCCCGTTGCCATGGAGACCATATTCTGTGATGGATTCAGCCTTGTTCGTAAGAGCATGCATGCCATCGTTTCATTTTCTTTTGTTTTCGTCACGTAGTATAGGGCAAAGACAGTCGTTTCTTACTGCTCTTTTGATACGTGACGTTATGATACAGTTTTGCAAATTCATTGTTTATCACAGAGGTTTAAAATAAAAATTAAGCTTAGTCATTCAAGCTGATATTCATATCCGTTCTACGTTCATAATGAAACGAAAGTGCGTTTTGAATACACCCTTTCTCCCAAATGTGTACTTAAAGGCATCGTTTAACAATGTTAAATCTGAGATGCATGGCCCTACGTGTTATCAGTGTCTGTGATATGGTGTAATATTGAAGCCCTAACAAAATTGCGCTTCAAAATGATCATGAAGTGCCTCCAAAAAGTAAAAATCATTGAGTGACTGGTTTTACCATACTCATTTTCCCCAATAGACTGTAGTGTTATCAAAACCGTTAGGAAAACGAAAAATGACATTTCGATTTCCAATCATAAATATCTTGATAATCAGACGGGCGATCGGCTTGTAAAAAGTCATGGGAGTCCTGACCGACCTAAAGGTTTATAATTATGATTGCAGCCTGAGCTAAATCCAGGATTTTGTTTCAGAATCTGAGGCAATGTTACCGAGTCACTTTAACATACAATACTTAATTGTTATATTTAAAAATGAAAGCAGATCAATGAATAAATACATTATACGTTTTTTCGTTAATATAATAAAACAAAAATGCACGTTGAACAGATCTTTCTCCCCAAGTGTGTACTTTGGTACAGGTGTGTAATAGCATCATAGAAAAGCCAATTGATCATCATTTCAAGAGAAATAGAGAGAGAGAGGGAGAGAGAGAGAGAGAGAGAGAGAGAGAGAGAGAGAGAGAGGGGAGAGAGAGAGAGAGAGAAAGAGGGGGAGAGGGGGGAGAGGGGGGTTGAAAGAGACCGAGAGAGAAAGATAGAAAGGAAAGAAGGGAAGAGAGAACCAGTGAGAGCTTAGATGACCCACTTTGAAACAGCTTGAGGAAGATTGGTAAAAATGAGTAATTGTTGGGAAAACGTGAGAACGTAAAAAGCTTCCCCATTCACCTCACGGAGGCGGGGTGAGTCAAACATTGTTGGTACAGGGGTAACATCTCTATATATTGAACAAAATGGGGATTGGAAACTTGGAATGATCAATAAAAGAGCGACCATTAGCTATTTGTGATGAATCGAGGCATAAGAGGGTTTGAGTCACACTGAAGTACGTGTTGGACATTTTGTTTCGTTGTCATTAGGCCAAAAAAAAAAAATCATTTGGTTGTCCTCGACCGCCCGCTCCTCATTTTCGGCCCGCTCGTATTTATTTTTTTTTTAAAGATTTTTTTAAATTTTTTTAAAAAGAATATACATTTATTTTGGAGCAATTTTAAACGCCAAACATACCATTTTATGCATGTTGCAAGGATCAAAATGTGTCCTGTCGCCAATTTGGTCCTTTTAGTACGCAATTATGTCTTTAATAGAGAAGAGGAGGAGTTTTCGGCCGGGTGGCAGTTTTCGGTGGGTCCGTTGTATGCGTGGTAAAATCACTTTAAAATACATAGCATAATACACATATCACACACATACAAAACATATCAGAGTCACAGGAGAACCACATTTGCAATAGAAAATGTATCCTTAAATATCACATTTTAGCGACGTAATCGGCAGTCCCGCTACCTGAATCTGAAAAATTGAATATCTTACGCGTGTCTGTAAGGAAGATGGGTACCAAAACCTGAGCTGTATTTCAAGTATTTTTCAGATTTAGATCACTATTTTTCGTGTATCGCAAGATCAATAGTGTCTCCCCGCACGTATTAAATCATTGCAGTCGGATCACCACAGGGATAGTTTTTGGCGCCCCGAGCTCTGGCGTGGGATACCTGCTCCGGCCGCACGAACAAACGACGCGCGGGCGAACGAACGACGCGCGTGCGCCCCTATAGACATACGTACGTTTTACATACATACGAAAACTGCCTCGTTATAACTGAAAACTACCTCCGAAACAGCGAAAATGAAAATGAATATTGACATGGCAATTCATAATTTTTGGCCGGGATTCTTTTTGTGTTTAAATAATAATAATATTGGCTTCATGATTTGAACAAAAAATGAAATAAATAGGAAGAAATGAGTCCATATGAAGAAGAAAACAAATGGAGAAAAAAAAAAAAAAAAATCCGCCCGCCCGCCCCTACTCCAGAAAAGCAATCGAGGACAACCAAACAACTTTTTTTTTTTGGCCTTACTTCACCGTCCATCTTTTCTTATTTGTAGAGATAGGGAGAGAGAGAGAGGTTGGAAACAAGTGGTGGGGTTGGGATAGATTCCCTGAGTAATTCTTTCAAACGAGAATTATAAAAGAAGCAGCATAGCTAGTCCACGTCATGAAATAGTTTTTACCATCTCACCCATAACCATTTTAATTTTGTGTACTATTTTCATTCCTATACCAATCAGTATCCTAAGAACAAGAACAAGAGACCGTTAGTGCGAGCATTCAGAGTGACAAATGGAGAACGATTCGTTGAATAGAACAGCTGCATATGAAATAGTTTTTACCATCTCACTATAAACCATTAACAGTCGTGATAAATGCTTGCTAGTTTCATTCCAATACAGATCAGCATCCTAAGAAGCTTCTTCAAGAGACCATCGGTGCGAGCATTAGCGTGACAAAATAATGGAGAAAGATTCGTTTAATAGAATACTTGCATCTTTTACTTTATGAAATAGTTTGTGCTATCTCACTCATGTCCATTAAATAGTTGTATATTGTTTCATTTTCCCCAATAGGATAACCCGCTGAGCGAGGCAAATGCTGACTTGGACGCAATCGTTCAAGTCAAGCCTCAGAGGATGAAGATCAAAGTAAGACCGAGTAAGTAAAATTTGTCATTTCGTAATGTAATCGAATTTAATGCATACATTTTTGTTAAGTGCCTCGTTACAAATTATTTCCTTCGCCTGTTACGAATAATTGTATTTCAATAGTCAGAATGCACATTGTGTACGTTCCGTATTGTTAGGTAGGGCAAACCATAATGTTTGGCCTACCTAGCAGGCTAGGAACAACTAATGTATGCAATTTGCATTCTAACTATTGAAATACAATTATTTGTAACAGGTGAATGAAATAATTCATAATGAGGCATTTAGCAAAGACTTAGGCATAACGTTTTATTACAGTCATTACCAAAATTGCGTATTTGCCAGCAATAGCTTAGCTTAGAACGCGATCGCATAGACTTTCAAAAAGTGACCGCAAATTTATATAGTTGTCTGTGCGTACGTACGAGCGTGAGTAGCGGGAGGTGGAGGGGGGGGGGGGCAATTTGTAGGAGATGAATAATTTCAACTAAATATACAATTCTGTCCCTTCCACACGAGTAAACACAATTACCCGTATAAAAATGCCAGGTGAGTTCCCTATTTTCATGTAGGGATGTTAATTTCCCTTCCAACTTCGCAAGTGGACGTCGAACCTCTCAATACGAAGTCGTGCTTGTTTCCTGATCATGCTGGCAGGATAAAAAGTGTCGGGAACCCAATTATTGAACGTGGTCACTTCTGTTTGCTCCAAGTACACAGGAAGGCGGGAACTTGCACTTCCGACCGACATGTAGCGAATTTAAAACAGTTGCGTATAGAATCGATAAAAATCCGTAGGAAGTTGATGCCCCTGGGTCGTATGTATAGCTGTATAATGCCATGTTTAAGGTTGGAAATACCTTGTCCTTTAACACGTTACCCTCGCAATCGAATGGCATAAATTATTTTAAAAGTTGAAGAAGAAGAGGAGCAGAGAGAGAGAGACAGAGAGACAGAGAGAAAATGGAGGGGGGGGGGGGCAAAGTGTAAAGGAGATTATTAAACCCCTGCCGACACCCCCTTTAGCTCCCTCACATATCCTCTACCTAATATTTCTGGTCCCCCCCGCCATATATAGCGCAAAATACACACATGTAATGCTCAATGGCTTGAAATGACAAATAAATAATTATGTCACTGTTTGTGTTATTGCTTTGTTTGTTTTCGGCGGTGAGATTGCATCTAGCTATAATTATGTCTACTTTCATTTTTATATTTCAGGGGAGCCGATCAACATACGGCTGTATGTGCGTCAAGCCGAGGACTACCCGGTCGATCTCTACTACGCTATGGACCTCAGTCACTCAATGAAAGATGATCTGGAAAACCTCAAGGGTCTCGGAACAGTCTTATGTAAGTCAGCGCATCGTTTCGCGAAACCGTCAGAAGCAGTGCCAAGTGATTTAATAGAGTTTAACCGACCCAGTTCGAGTTGAGCACAAGAATTTGTTTAAGGCGAATACTGCTCTTTTGAGCAAACACAAAACAAAAGCATATGCGTCATGTTGTAACCTACTGAAACCAAGATCTGTGAATAGAAGGTTTTGGGTATCAGTATAAGTTCGCCGGGTTGTACAACACTTGTTCCTTCGACAATAATTGCACCATGTCAGTTTCCTACTCTAACCGAATTCCTAACCTAAACCCTAGACCCAACCCTAGACCCAACCCTATACCTAACCCTAACCTTGACCCTGAACCGTACCTAAAGCCCAATTGCAAACCTAGTGCCACACTTTTGATGGGGAAAGCCCAAAGCAATCGTCACGCGGGAGCAAATCACCTGGAAAACGATGCATTAATAATTTCAGTGTACACTTTCTTAGAAGATTATTTGGAAACGGTAGACGTTACACTAAAAAAACGGTAGCTCTCCAAATAACAGCGCTGCCTTTCAATCAAAACTGCAACCATTTGTTAAACATTGCATTTACATACTTTCTCAATAATGTCAACTTTCTTTCTCCTCAATACAGCGGAAGAGTTGAATAGCATAACCCGGGACTTTCGGCTTGGGTTTGGCTCCTTTGTGGATAAGACAGTTCTACCTTACGTTAGCACTGTCCCTGCCAAGTAAGTATATATCAGAGAAAATGTTTCAAATTTGGGCGGAATGGGTTAGCGGTATTTTATTCATTTGTTGGTCAAATATTGATGTATTAAACCTGGCCAGCAGCACAGGCTTGGAGGGTCAGTCAATAAAGAAGAAATACAATATAACAAAGGCATTTAATATGATGATACAAACATAAAGCGTAACCCAAAACGATAAAGATAAGAATTATACATTACATCATAAAGAGAGAGAGAGAGAGAGAGAGAAAAGAAATAGATAGATGGACATATTGACGAAATAAATAGACAGATAGATAGCTATAGAGAGATTCAAGATAAAGTTAAGTGTGTGAACAAGATAATGTATTGGCGATCATCAGAGTAGTGCCCTTTTACACGAGGGGTCATTACATTGCGTCATTACATACTCTAATAATTGAGCCTATGAAGGCAAATAGCGCATGCGCCAGCAATTCAACGCAATTTAAACAGTCCATTTTGCGCGTCAACCACCACGCCTCCCAATTGCTGCCATAGTCCTACGTCAGAAAAATGACAGCTCGTATGCAACGCGCTTTACATAATGTTTATCAATATCTGAAGATGATGAGTTAAACCCAAATGTTCCTTATTTTAATGATTTATTTCAAATGTGCCCTGCCCTTAACAAGGAAACAACATAGTCACTAGGGTAAACGAACATAATCTAAGGCTTCTAGGCAGCGTTAAAAAAAAAAGAAGAGCACAAACAATCGTCCATGTACCCTCGTATTTTGATGAAAAGGTTTCGGGTTTCTGGTAAAGATGCAGATGATTGTATACTTCTGAGTCTCAAGTATTAAAGGGATTGAATGTGAAATGTTAGATTGTAAAGTTTAACGTGATTCGCTTAGGTTCAAGGCCTACGAATACAGACAGTTAAGAAATAATCATACCATGATAATAATATTATAAAAGAAGCTGTCTAGACCTAATGTTGAAAGGCTGATTATGTAGTACATAAGTCATTGTGTATGTGACAATATTTTGAGATGATCAAAATGATTGAAATTGACTCAACCTTGCTCACTGGAAATCACACAAATTAGTCTATGGGACTAGACGCACGTGGTATGAAAGTTAGGCCCAGACTATTCAGCTATGTTTCACCATTTTCCAAATACGTGGAATCTTAGTAAAAATTTCAGTGTTATGGGAAAAAACAAGAAGTTATGTCAACATTTTACAATACCAAACACTCTGGCTCTATCTCATCACTTACTTCTCGCTTTCTTTCTTTCTTTGTTGGTTTCTCTCTCTGTTTCTTTCTTTCTTTCTTTCTTTCTTTCTTTCTCTCTTTCTTATTTTCCTCTCTTTCTCCGACGCTGAAGTTAATACCAAGATTATTTTCTTTCTTCTCAGACTGATTTCGCCATGCACAGGATGCGCCAGTCCACACGGATTCCACAATGCGCTACCTCTAAATCAGGATCCATCTCTCTTCGCTGTAAGTCACTCTTTGCCTATGGGTTTTAAAAATCAACCTTTTAAAATCTTATTTTGGTGTTCGTACCTACCAGAGAGACGTTTTTACGGTGAAAGGCACTGATTTTGTATTATTGTATATCCATTTGTTGTGTTAAGCTTTAATTGATAATTAAATATCTGCTTTTACAACAACAACAAAACAAAACAAAAAAACAAAAAAATAAATGGGACAAAATTACGTCCCGGGAGGTTGATTCGGGACACGGGACACATTGTAGGTACGATCCCGTACAATCCTGGAGGTCATCCTGCTTATCAGGCTCCACTGCATCTTCAACCTTTCTCTAGTAACAAATCCGTACCTACCAACTCTAAAGCATAATTGGTGATATAGATAACACACGTTATCATACTTTTCATGCAAAGTGAGGACTGAACCATAAATGCCATTGTGTTTATAGTCCTCTTGTGGAAGCGGATCTATTACTTCCACAGTACAGCTATTCGAAAATAACAGGGTTTTTATGATGATTTAAAGCTACCATAGTAATCATACATTGTCTCAACGTGAATGTAGAACCAAAGAGATATCAAACTACCACTCTCCCTGTTGCTAATTTCTGTCTATTCTTTATTTTCAGAACCGTATCACAAACACCACGGTGTCTGGTAACTGGATACTCCTGAGGGCGGCTTTGATGCTTTGATGCAGATTGCTGTTTGCGGGGTATGATACCAAGACTACAACTCATTATCAATACCAATGTCATTTATATTCAAACGTGACTTTTAACCAGCCTACCTAATATAATTTCAGTAGCCTTTTTTCATCATCTATTCATGTGCGAACATTACAATTTTTCATGTAATCAGAACACGATTTATTTAGGCAGTACAATAGGGTATTGACATCGCCATTAAGTTGAATTCTTAAAGGTCTTTACAATCATATTTTCAATGAATTTTCGCCAGGTTGTAAAGCATATTGCTGTTCATGGGGTTATCATACCGAGACTACAACCCATACCAATGTCATTTACATTCAATAAATGTAAGCAACTAATCTTGTGGTAGTAATTAATAGCTTTTTATGAATTGTCACTTTAACACTCAGATAAGAATCATCATTTTATTATTCTTGTTAATGGCCAAAAACTGATCACAAAAATCTTTTTTTTCCCCTTCTATATCTGATTTGCAAGATCATTTTCATTTTCTACACAACTATGACCAAATAAAATTATCGACAAAATGTCATCTTCAGGCACGCTAGAGACCTCGCATGTCTCATCGTAGTTTTTCCCCTCCAGATCATGTTGCAATACACATTCACGCAATCAAATATTCACAAAGGTTTCTAGCTAGCCTTGATATCTGTGTTAAATATGGCGCAAATATCTCCTGTTTAAACGCCGGGACAGTGAGATGTTGTCAACATCCCGTTGCCATGCCAACGCATACGTCAATTATACCAGATACATGTCACATTGTCAGTGGTGAGAAGAAGACCGGGGAATTGGATGATGACTTTTGTGTCAAATTCGCTCATGGAGGAGTCGCCGATCTCCTTGGAAACCAAAGTGATACTTTTTATGAAGATGATTATCATGAGGGTATGCATTTTTCATGACACCTGTCTGCTCGGTTGGGAGAAAGAGTGTCAAGTCATTTTCTCCTGGTAACAAGAAATGTGTGACTCGCTCTTTCTATTTGCCTCGCCTTTCTTCATTTTTCGCTCTCTATCCCTGTGTGCTCCTCTCTCTCTCTCTCTCTCTCTCTATCTCAGTCTTAATTAATATGCTTGGTCATTACTTCTTCTTCATTACACTGTACCTAACTAAAACTATCAATTCAAACTTATCATCTCGCTCTCTCTCTCTCTTCTTCATTAATAATTGTGTATCTTATTTTTTATAATCCAACACATCTCCCTCAACATTCTCTGTTTAATTATGTGTATATTTATTATTTATCTAACTATCCATTTATATTTATATCAGTCTGTCCGTCTGACACACGTTATGCCTGTCGTTGTCGATAATTATAGTTATCTATTTAAAATGTGTCAAGCGTAGACTTTACCCTGCCTCCCCCCATTTTTATTGTGTACACCTATTAAATCATGTTTTACTTGACTCAACTTCATTGTTGTATATATAGAAATGGAAAAAAGTCAGAGATTATAATGATATTGGAAATATTTAACAATATATTCATCCTTACTTTGACAGAGCGTCATCGGTTGGAGACCCAAAGCTCGCCATCTGGTAATCTTTACAACAGACGCTTCATTCCATTTTGCGGGAGACGGGAGAGTAAGTTGAATAGAACTAGAAACATGTAATAGGGTTGTTATATGCGTTGCAAAATTAGAAATGCACATTATGTTGAAAATAATGACAATTATTAGAAGCTCATTATGATATGTTCATTTGAAAAAATAATAAATACATAACAGATAAATAAACAAGAAACTCTGATGACCCCTTGTGTATAACCAAAATTATGACCGCATAAACATTTGGAAAATGATTTATTAATCCCTCTTACGCCTCAGCTCATCTCTCTCTCTCTCTGTCTCGCTCTCTTTATCTATCTCACTCACTCTTACGCCATTTACCCCACCCTCTCGTTCTATCTGTTTATATCCCTCATTCTCTCTCTCTCTGTCTCTCTCTCATTAGCTTGGAGGCATAGTGGAACCCAATGACGGACAGTGCCACATGGATCCTAGCACAAACATGTACACCTTTAGTACGCTACAGGTAAGGTTTTCTTTTAAAAGCTTTTAAAGAGTCTTTTCAAGTAAGTTGGTTAGTTGGTTTGTTTATTTTACCTGACTGTATTACCCGACCGACCGTTTTAACTCTTCTCCGAGGGACTTGGTAATGAGGATCAATGCCTTTACCACAGGTCACTGGCGCATCGACTTGTATTCGATCCAAGCAAACACACAGCTTTCTCAAAACAACACGGGTCTAGAAGCAGTAGAACCTTTATCAAACTCAGCTAGCCGGTCTGGTAAATGACTTGACACAGTAATAACCGTAGCCGTACTAATATCGGTATGATAGACTTCAGTAAGGCCTTTGATACCATATCTTACCAACGACTTGTTAAAGATCGATCATCATGGTACCAGAGAAAACATGAAAAGATTGATAAATGTTTTTTTTTTTTTACAAAACGCCATCAGATATTTCTTCTCGATGGACAAACATCGTCTAACATTCCAGTGACTTCTGGGATCCCCCAGGGCACTGTACTCGGTCCTCTCCTGTTTGACATGATTTATTCAATTAAAAAACATCTTTACAGTGATGGTGATGATAATGATGATAATGGTGGTGATGACGGTGGTGATGACGATGTTGATGATGTTAAAGATGATTACTGTCATCTGTACACATACTAGCTAACCTGTTTTATTTTCATAATTCTCAGGATTATCCCTCTATCGGTCATCTCAGCGCTAAGCTACGAGAAAACAACGTCATTCCGATTTTCGCTGTTACCAGGGACCAAACGCCCCTGTACATGGTCAGTGTATTGTCTCAAATTGATTGTAAAGTAGCAGCAAACAATGAAACTTAACAGAAAAAGTAATGGAGTAGTTTAAAGGGATGATTGTCTCTTTTAATAAATTGAATGATATAAGTGGAATCTTGTATAGCGCTCAATAATAGGACAATGTTAAGGCAATGAAATGAATTTCATATCGTCAACGATATTTCTTTGATGACAAAACTTTGTGGCAATTTATTTGAAGACGAAAGAATTATGACCAATGAAGTATAAACTTTTGTCTCTCTGGTTATTATGTTCTCTACATGTACAACTATATAACTTGTTTAGTTATGTAAGAAGTGTCAATTTAGCCTTGGTAGAATCCTGAGTTCTGTGCATTATTGTCAATTAGGTGTATGCAAATTGTAAATATTGATTTTTAAATATTATCTTACCTTATGTGTGAGCGTTTGTTATTTATTGTTACAT
This sequence comes from Mesocentrotus franciscanus, assembly GCA_037976565.1. Taxonomy (NCBI): domain Eukaryota; kingdom Metazoa; phylum Echinodermata; class Echinoidea; order Camarodonta; family Strongylocentrotidae; genus Mesocentrotus; species Mesocentrotus franciscanus. Next base: position 17,865,040 of record CP137683.1, on the reverse strand, counting down.
TATTCATTGTTACAAAATGCAAAACAATGATCATAGTCAAATCACCGATTTAAGCATGCAATTTTGTATAATATTTGCTTTTCTACAGAGTCTGGAGAATTACATTGAAGGAGCGACAGTTGGGACGCTGGACGAAGATTCAGGAAACGTCGTGGAGCTAATTCGTTCAAACTATGACGTAAGGCCCAGATAACTTGTAATTTTAAGTAAAAAAGGGAAAGTAAAGGCTATATTCCCAGGTTCTTGATACGAACTATGACGTAAGGTTCAGATAACTCGTCTGTAATGGCCGTTATAGATGATGAATACGGGAAATGCCATACTTTCTGCACAGGTTCGTCCTACATTATGATGATTAGATACATTAGTTGTGCATATCGGTCGTTTTTATGATGTTGATGTACTTGCTGCAAGTAGAAATCGTTACTAGAAAGAAAAAGACAACTTGCTTTGACGTGATATGCACAACAATATTGAAGACTGTACATATACTTCTGCACGCATATTTAATAAAAGCAAAGTACTATATGGACTCTATGCATATGCATGTATATTCATATTATGGTGATCAATTCCTCACCTACCTTTTCCTAATAATTGCATGTCCGACACAGGCCATGTAACTTTCGACCTTACGACAAGTTCCTTAAATCTTCATCACATTATATTGTATTTTAGATATTGATTTGCAATTAATTTTGTTATAAGTATATGCGACAGGTGGGATCTGTAAGATTTTTTTTTTGGGGGGGGGAGCTTTGGATGTCTTTAAAAAATTATGATCAATCATAATTTGTTTTGGTTACACTTTCAGCGTATCACATCGCAAGTCCGATTGACGTCAACAGCCCCCGATGACGTCACACTCTCCTACCGAGCGAACTGTAAAGACCAGACATACGAAGACACGAACGAGTGTTCGGGACTCAAGCTAGGGGACACAGTATCCTTTGATATCACCCTCACGGCTGAGAGATGTGTCGAAGGCGGCATGACGAGGTAAGCGTCGTTCAGATATGACGCGGCAAAATCGCGGCGTTTTTTGTTTTTTTTAACACAGAGCTCAGTGATCTTTGTTGCGCGCAGTTGCCAATGATTTGCAATAACAGAGCCGCGGTGCCGATAACTGAACGAGCCTTAAAAGGTATAGACCAGTTTTGGAAACGCCCCTCTCTCAAAAAAATGAAATGGAAGCTCTCATTACCAATCATGTGAAAGAATATGTTTTGACTAATACGTGATGATACAAATTTTGCCGGGAAAGTCGGGAAACCGCCTACTAATTGATATATTTGGTAAATTATTATATCTATTGGGACCAAATAGATATCGCGCACGTGGTCGCGTAGTCCCATATACATCTTTCTGTGTACAGTGCTTGTAACTTTACCAATACTGGGCCAAATTTCTTATAATTTTGATGATTCCAGAACCTTGCAGTACACACCAATACTTAAAGGCTAGATGATCAACCTTTTCTGATCGATTCCACAACGTTTCTTTCACAATGCAATCGCATGACTAGAACTGGTCTTTCTCTTTAATGTGCAGACGACACTAGTAATCGGGAAATGTGATCAAATGGTATCGGTTAATATAGGTTATCGCGAAAGTTGTTCTAAGATCAGCTGTATGCAATGCAATGCGATGTTTTATATGCATTGACAGTCATACCAACATTTATCCACAGATTCTGTGGGGAGTGTATCAAACTATGAGAGGGCCGGGTATTTAGGGGAAAAAATACGATTTCTTGAAAAGTGGTGGGGAAAACGCAATTATTATTTCTTGCTAAATTCAAAGTCAGCCTACAAGTTTGTAAAACATTTCAAAATAACTAGTTTGATTTTTTTCTGATAAAATGTTTCTTTCCTTTCCATATAATCAGTTTTAACGTTGGACCAGTAGGATTCAATGAAGAACTTCAGATTGAGCTAGAAGTGACGTGTGAATGTGATTGTCAGGGATTAGGGGTAAGTATTAGGCTACTTTAGAACATTACCCCCCACCATCCTTTCGCAATGGAAGTTGAGTTCTGGTAGACAAAATAATGAAAAGCAGTTCATGTTTCTTTTTTAGTTTAGAAGAATATAAAAGAAAGATCCTCTGAAAATGGTTGTTTGCAATATCCCGTTTTTGTGAAAGCCGGTAAGAAAAAAATACTTTATGGGCTTTTATTTCTTATTGGTGTCAGCTTGGAAGGATATCATAGAAGAAAGATCCCATGAAAATGATTACTTTTTAAATCCCTTCGTATTCAAAATATGACGAGAAATATCTGAAAAGTTCAACCCACAGATAATGACACATGTAGGCCTACTTGTAGTCTCACATATCCATATTTGTGTGCATTGCTTGTGGTTTTCAGCAGGTCCATTTAAACAAAATTATTGTTATGATTCCAAAGCCACACAGTGGACATCAATAATCATGGACTACATGATCAACCTTTCCCAATTCTTTCCAGACAGTTCAGAAGTAAGCAACAATATTGAAATGGTGTATTATGTTCAGAATGTGAACAGGACCACAGTTTACATACACTTTCTTATTGATATCGCTTGTCCATTTAACATTTGATAGGAAGCTAACAGCACTGTTTGCAGCAGTGGTAACGGGACGTTGGTGTGTGGTGAGTGTGCATGCAACCCTGGACGGTACGGCGTCAAGTGTGAATGCAGCGGTAATGAAATCAACATGGAGAGCACGGATCCATCCCCATGCAGAACGTTAGTATCATATTACCCCCAAATAGCAAATTTTGAGTGGATTAATGAAATGAGGCAATTGATAAATGGGTTCAAATTGATCAAGTTTTCTTCTTCCGTTGGGAAACGCTGATAATTTTATTTTATTGCTACAATGTTATATTTTAAAAAAAATCGTGCATAAGAACAGAATGTACATGGATCAAGAGAGAGAGAGAGAGAGAGGGGGACAAGAAAAAACAAATTCTGAAAGGTTTTAAACATCTATAGTTTACTGTATGTGTTCAATAAATATATATTTTTTGTAATTGTCACTGATGGGGCATGTTTTAACATAGTCATTTTTTATTGGTCCAGAATTTGGGACCAGTAAAATGATAAAAAATTATATTGCAATTCCCAGATACTATTAAACATAGCTTACATTCATGATGTCTTATCCTGGCAATTTTGTTCCTCTCCGGTCATGTGGAGGTGTTGTGGTATAGTGGATCCTTCACTTGACTCTCAATCCAAGGGTATAGGGTTCGAATCCCAGCCTGGCAATATTTTCCTTTGCCAATACATTAATCCACATTTGTCACTCTCCAGCCAGGGGTGAATGGGTAGCTGGCAATTGTTGGGTATTGGGTATATAATTGCAGTGTCCTCAGGAAGAACAGCATTGATGCTGATGTGGCTTCCCTGTTTGAAATTATTATTACTATTACTAGTATTATTACTAGTATTATCACCGTTATTATCATTGTCATTATTATCATTATCATTATTATTATTATTATTATCCAGGGATAATACAACAAGAACTTGTTCTGGACGTGGAGAATGCATCTGTGGGAAATGTGTCTGTGATAACACTGGGGTAAGCTATATTTATACCATACTCTTTGAATGTATCTTAGATATCAACAGAATACATGAATGGATAGTTAAGATCATTATAATCATATCTGAGACATTAGATTATGATATTTTTCCACTATTCGAATTATTGATGTTGGATTATTACTATTGAAATTAGTTTATTATACCTTAACCTCATATTAATGAAATGACTGAGAAATAATTGTATAATGTATCGTATGCCTGATTTTGCATTTTCCTGCTTTCTGTTCTTTGTTAACATGATATTGTATTATCATTTTATTTATCCTTGGTATTTTTTACTACGCATGTAAATAAGTTTCTGTTTATTATTTGTGGATAATAATTACTGTAATGAAGAATTGCAGTTCACATCAACTTTTAATATATTTTGGTACCCTTTTAATGGATATCTAACAATTTGTAAAACGTGTCTGTATTGTTATCATTATTTTTAGTGTTAATATTAGTGTCATTATTATCATCATTACTATTATTATTATTGTCATTATTATCCATGTATTGTCATATTTTCAGAACCCTGGTGAGGTTATCTCAGGACAATTCTGTGAATGTGATAACTTCAACTGTCCCTACAGCCGGGGATTACGTTGTGGAGGTATGTATTCTCATCTCCAATTCGCTGAAAACTTTTTTGTTCAAGTTCTCCGTCGAAATGTGTGTAGTTGTATATGTATCAACAGCATCTTATGAGTGGACGGGTGTACGTTTTGTGTCATTAGTGCCTTTTTAGGCAAGACATTTACCTACATTTGCTACTCTAAACCAAGGTATAGAAAAAGGGTACTCAGAAATGAATTCATTTGATGTTTTCAAGGTCTCATGGCAGCTAGGCTGAAAGCTATAGGGTAAATTGCCTTAGGGCACCTTGAAAATCCCCTGGATTGAAGAAATACAAGCTATTACCTAATGTGTTTGTTATTTTTGTTTCAGTAATTTTTTTTTTTTTTTGTATTTCATGTTTTATTGATCTTTTCATTTCAAATTAAACATCACTTTGTATCAACATAAATTATGCTGTATTTTGTATTTTAGCATTACTAGAACCAACACTTTCTTTAAAAAAAAATTATTAATTTGTGTTTGGTTCGTAGGGCCTGATCAAGGAATGTGTGTATGTGACGTAGCTACAAGACAACCTAAGTGTCAATGCAACCCGGGCTTTGAGGGCGATAGTTGTGACTGTCCAACACGAAAAGACATGTGTCGGGCCAGCAATGGGGTAAGTCATTAATTATTGCAGATGGAAGGTCATCCGTTTTAATTATGTAGTGATGTTAGAATTAGATCGAGCGATCCCTAAAAAATTTGCACTGATACTTGGATATTTGAACAATTCAGGACGTGTTTTGTGAATTGGTAATTATCCAATATATTGATAGATGAATTTAATAACCCACCTATGTATCCATTAAAAGATCAATTACCAACTAGTCAAACAATCGTTCAAACGATAAAGTAATTCATAAGCAAAATATTCATGAAGTACATCAACACTAGTATTTTTTTTTTGCTGTTGTTTTTGTTCTTTATTTTGTTTTGTTAGTACACAAGGATCACTTTGGTTTCACATTGATCTCACAGTGGTATCTTTTTGTATCATTGTTGTATCTTTGGTTATATCACTGAGGTTTCACTGTGATTTTACTGTGGTATCATTGTGGTTCATTTAGGTATCACTGAGGTATCACTGTGGTATCACTGTGGTTCATTGAAATACCACTGTGGTATCACTGTGGTTCATTGAAATACCACTGTGGTATCGCCGTAGAAACACTATGGTATCATAGTGGCATCCATGTACGTAGTATCACCGTGGTATCACTGAAATATCATTGTGGTTCACTGAGGTACCACTGTGGTATCACTGATATCACTATGGTGTCACTGTGGTACAATTCTTACATCACTGTGGTATCACTGTGGTATCACTGAGATATCATTGTGGTTCATTGAGGTACCGATGTGGTATCACTGGTTTTAATATGGTGTCACTATGGTATTATGTTGACATCACTGTAGTATCACTGAGGTATCACTGTAACATCAGTATGGTATCACTAGTTTTTCACTATGGTATCACTGTGGTGTAACTGTGGCATCTCTGAGTTATCACTGTGGTATCATTGTGGCATCGTTATTGCTACACTGCGGTATCACTGAGGTATTATTGTGTTCAAAATTTCTTCAATAAAATTCTCTTCTTCCATTGCAGTTGGAATGTAACGCGCACGGAACATGTGTGTGCGGTGCCTGCGAGTGTTTTGCGGACTCACAGTTTCAGGGAAAAACGTGTGAGAAGTGCCCTGTAAGTTTGTGTTGATGAATGTTGCTAAGTTGTTGTTAAAGGGAAAAACCAGTATTGGGAACAAAAAACAAAAATTGAAATGGAAGCTGTTATTACCAATCATGTGAAAGAATATGTTTGTACTAATACGTGATGATAAAAATTTTGCTGGGAAACCGCCTAATAATTGATATATTTGGTAAATTATTATATCTATTGGGACCAAATAGATATCGCGCACGTGGTCGTGTAGTCCCATATACATCTTTCTGTGTACAGTGCTTGTAACTTTACCAAGACTGGGCCAAATTTATTATCATTTTGATGATTCCAGAACCTTGCAGTACACACCAATACTTATATGCTAGATGATCAACCTTTTCTGATCGATTTCACAACGTTTCTTTCACAATGCAATCGCATCACCAGAACTGGCCTTTATCTTTAATCCTCTTAGATTTGAATAAAAAAGGCATGGGGACATAACTTTTCTAATAGGCAAGATCTGAAAGCAAACATCTGGAATTACGCCACGGTTTTTTTTGTAATAATGAAGATAATGTAATAATAGTACTTATAGTACTTGAATAAAGCACTTGTTAAATTACTACTGAACTGAGCTCAAAAATGAGCTTCGAGTGTCGATAAAGATTTATGGTGTAAAAATATATGATATTTCTTCAATTTCTCTTTAGATATAACATTTTAAGCCATCTTTCACTTTAACTTTGATAGAAATATCAATGCTTTTAAAGTTTAAGAGATTCAATAAAATTATATTATTTTACTTTGAACTTAGTATTATTTGAAAGCTTTTTCTTGAATACGAAAGTAAATCTTACATGTTGAATGCAACTGACTTTTTATTCCCTCATGGCAGACATGTGCATTTGGAATTTGTCACCTACACCGAGATTGTGTAGAGTGTACAGTGTTTGGATCAGGCAGGCTAACACCCGAACAGTGCGGCATGTGCACTGTCAACATTATCAACGTTACAAGTATTGAAGAGTGTAAGTAGGATGAGTGATCATGAGTTAATGAAAATGTAGTGTAAGTGTTGGTTGTTTGTACAAATGTATCTGGCACCTTACCACGAGAAATTTGCAGCATGTGTAGTACCACTACTAGTATCATCGACTTACCCAATCGGTTGAAGATGTATGTGGTACAATTGTTTTCCATTTTGCCCAGTAGATTATGTAAAATGATTGCAAATCAGTTCTGCATCATCGTTGTTTGGTTCTAGGACAATTACCCCCTGGGCAATAACCCCCCGGGAAATTACCCCCCGGAAAAGTACCCTCCAAGTATAATTACCCCAGGAAAATACCCCCCCCCTCCCGAGGATAATTACCCCCTCCCGAACAAAAAAAATCTGCTTTTATCAAAACCAACTTATTATCAGGCTGGACTTCCCTTTAACAAACAGGGGTGATTTTCGGGGGGTATTTTCCGGGGGGTACTTTTCTGGGGGGTAATTTTCCGGGGGTGATTTCCCAGGGGGTAATTTTCCGGGGGTGATTTCCCAGGGGGTAATTGTCCTGATACGTTTTTTTTTATTTCGGTAATGAACTACTTATCAAATATTATTTATCTTCTATCTCTTATTTATCTGTCAATTTCAGATACGACCGACAACCCCAAATGTGACTTTCCGCTGAGCGACTCATGCATTTTTCAGTTTGTCGTTGTCTCAGAGAACGATACAGTCACTGTATATGTTGAGGGGAATGCAAGTAAGTACATGTATAATGTGTCAAAAAGTAGAAGTTATAAGTTAAATACAAGAGACAGTTATTAAGTTCCAAGAGACGAAGGAGTGACAGGTGGAGAGATATAGAGAGAGAGAAATTAAAAGAGAGAGTGAAATAGAGAGAGAGAGAGTGAAATAGAGAGAGAGAGAGAGAGGTGGAGAGAGGCAGTGAGAGAGAAAGAGGGGGAGCGGGAGGAAGACAGAGATTGAGGGTAGGGAAGGAGCGATTGGAAGTAGAGAGAAAGATGTTGGTTTGTGTGTGCGTGTGTGTGTGTCTGTGTGTGTGTGCGTGCTTGTGTTTGAGACAGAGATAGAGAGAGAGTGAAAGGGAGAATGAGGGGGGTAGAGTACCAGTTGATCCATGCACTGTCCCATGTACCATATCCCTAATTTTGATTTACAATACCCTCATCTTCATCCTCATCGAACAGCATGCATCGAACCTGTGAGCAAGCCAACGCTGTCGGAGGAAGAAATCAGATGGATCGTCATCGGAATCATTCTCGGCATCGTACTGATCGGGATGATCCTGGTCTGCGCCTGGAGGTTATACACCTACGTCCAAGATAAGAGAGAGTATGCTCAGTGGGAGAACGACTGTAAGAAAGCCCAATGGGATCAGGTAAGGCTCCAACCCTTGTCCCTGTTTGTTTTATGCCCTTAGCGCACGAGGCGTTATTTGCTGGCGTATGACTATGCGGTCTTTGACTCGTCTTGTAATCCCTGATAAACATGATAAACACAAGCGCCATTTGCCTAAGATGTGCATAGTCTACAAAACCTTATGTTTTGTCTGTGGAATGTGAAAGGGCCATTTTTCGACGTTGACGTTGGACTGTGTCAGCGACTGGCACTGTCTTTGCCACATCACGTTATGCCCGTCACACATCGGGTGACATTCACTGATTTAGGACTGGGTAGGCAACTACAACTAGTGCGTTCTTTAACAAGTCAGGTTATGGCTATTGAGCATTAATCGTTACTTGCTGACCTAGGACTGTGTCAGCGCCTGGCGTGATCTTTGTTACGTCATCTTATGCCCGTCACACCCCAGGTGTCATTAGGGACTTTTAGATTGCACGTCTGGACTGCAACGTGTGACGTCCTTATAAGGCACTGTGATGTCCTTTTAAGGCACTGCCGGGCACGGCCCAGTGCCTTAACACAATGTCACACGCGGCAGTCCACGCTCTCGTCGTCTAAATCTAAAAGTCCCTAATCACTGATTTAGGACTGGGTAGGCAACTACAACTGGTGCGTTCTTTAACAAGTCATGTTATGGCTATTGAGCATTAATCGCTACTTGCTGACCTAGGACTATGTCAGCGACTGGTGCGACCTTTGACACGTCGTGTTATGCCTGTTGAACACATGCATCATTTTATGAAGTAATACAAAATCTGACGTGGACAGTCATGCTGTGCAGTACCTATTTTCCCCCGAAACTTATCTAGATACTTTTGTTGTTTTGTTCAAATATAATGATGATGATAATAATAACAATAACAATGTTATAAGAATTATAATGATAATAAAAATACTTATAATAAGAATAATAATGATAATAATATTAATAATAACAACCATAATGACAATAATATCTCTCACTTTCGTGTTGGACGTAGGCGAAGTGTAGTGGATATACAGAAGCCTTCTCGTACAATTCTTCTCAAAAGCATTGATTCGCTTTTCCATCTCTGCATTCAGTGTCCTTGTTTCACCGCCATATAGAAAGATTATTACCCGTTCTCTCAACAGGCTCAATCTAGTTGTCATTGTGATGTTCCTGTCATTCCAGATTGGTTTCAGACTTGCAAGAGCAGATGCGGCAAAAGCAATTATGGTTTTGACTTCCTGAGCAGATTTAGCATCATCTGTGATAATTGACCGTAGATATTTGAATTGATCAACGGTGCAAGTTGTTCTCTTCCAATATTAATTGTTACATTCTCGTTGGGGAATGAATAAATGTATAAACTCACTTTGTCACCCGCCACGGTGCAACACATTGAGATATCCCATCTTTTCTATTTTCTTCCTTTGTATCTTCCAGAGTGATAATCCCATCTACAAGTCATCGACAACGACATTCAAGAATCCAACGTATGGAAAATAACGTACACTCCTATGTCTGCAATGGGATACCAGTCTCTTTATTTATATTACTGGCTATAAAGAAGATAGCGTACTCGCGCTGTACACGGGTATCAAACAAGACATCTGCTATTACTGAAACTGTTTTCTTGTTTATTTTGTCCTTATCTTACAGAAAGCCAATCCTCTATTCAAATCTTCATCTACCAGGTTTGAAAACCCAATGTTTGGGCATTAATAAACTTGTTGCTTGGGAAAAATGATTTAAAATGCTTATGGCATAACATAATACAAATCTATGAGTATAATGATTTTAACTATTTCTCATGTCTCTGTTTCTGCATATCTTACTTTCCAGCGTACCAATGAAATCTATCTTACTCCGATATCTCGTGTTGAAAATCCGCTGCATACAGATAATCAGAAACAATAATATTTCTGCTTTCTGGAACGGGATATTATGCATATTTTACTTGGTTTCTATGGTAAATATTTCCAGTTCTTGCTTTGCAAGCTTCTCTATCTATTAAATCATCTTAAGCACTGTCACACTCAGGCACAGTCGAGTTCTTATTTTGATTTATTTTATGATTCACTCTGTACTGCAATACATAATCATTTAACCAATGAGATGAGTAACTTAAGTATTTCTTTTTATTAAAAAAGCAGCGACTGATATCTCCTGTTTTCAGGTGAAATTCTTCTTCTTTTTTTTTGTTTGGACGGGCGCAAAAGCTACTCCTATCGGTGGATGTTTCATTCACTTTTCAGTGCTAAAGTCTCTTGTATTTGGAAGTTAAATCTCTAAAAAGATGTTCAAACACCGAATGAATGTGACCAGCGACAAAAAAAGACAAAGTTGGTTTGAAACAGAAGTATGTTGTTTTATGCGTACCGTCCCGTCATTGACAAAACATGTAGTGTTAAAACTGTTTACCTTTCAAGTGGAGCTGGGAGTGTACAGATCAAAAGCTTATCTATGTGCAGGGGCGGATCCAGCTTTTTATAAAGGGGGTTGGGGTGGTATGCGAGGGAGCGTAGCGACCGAGTCCAAGCGAGCGGAGCGAGCGAGGAGGGTGTGGAGGGTGTCCTCCCACAGTAGGGAAAATTTTTGAAAATCTGTGTGTGAAAATGGCGTTTTCTTGCATCTAAAACACCACTATTTTTGGTATAAGGTCGTTGCCAAATTAACCCCCATGAAAATTTGTAAAAAAAAAGATAAGATTTAAAAAATGGTCCCATTTTTGGGGGTTGCAACCCCCCCAACCCCCCCTCTAGATCCGCTTCTGATGTGCTTTGTGCAAAATGTTGCAGATACATTCAGTCATGTTATGTTATTGTTACTATTGCATTTTTTCACATTGGTGCAAATCTTACGCCTTTTTGCAAACAATCACATGGTGTGCGGATACATTTAACACGCTATTGGTATATCCATTTAGAATCCATAACATATGTTATAGTGATACTGCTAAATACAGTGTTATTCAACTACCTAATGGGATGAGGGCGAGGTGTATAGTTGGTATGACACACGATCTCACTATGCAAGACTGTCTTCTCACCAAAACCCAATACGGTAAATTGTTATTTTTTACATATCTCTTTGTTATTAACCCTTTTAGGTCCGGACTTTTTCTTATGGCTAAATTGGTAACTTTTTCTTCCTCAAATTGGTAACACTTGTAATTTAGTTTTCCTTGATTGCTCCATCATTCGGGAAAAAAATACCCTGTCTCAGATAACGAAATGCATGGATTTGTGCTATGTTGAAAAGTTAAACAAAATATGACAATTTTGTTCCAAAAACAGTGATTTTAGCCTGTCAGTGTGTTGCCAATTTCAGGATTTTAAAACTTATTTTCCTTTTCAAAATTCCTGGCGTCAAAGAGAACAAAAAAATAGACACAGTGTATGCATACATTGTTGCCTTTTCTACTCATGCATCTGAATATTTTTTAGGACTCTGAACCAGAATTTACTGAGCCAAACCAAAAAATGAAAAAAAGAATAGGTAAAAGAAAATGGGGAATACTTGTCTTGAAAGGGTTAATAACATGGAAGGTAGATGCTCATTTACTGCACACTTAGAAGAGGCTTTGATATCGAAGGATGTCTGTCATCAAAATCCTCGGCTGAAATATGATTATATTCTTTCTCGACGTGATCAAGGCATATACTCGTAAAAGAGTTATCTACTTTAAAATCATTATATTTTAACAGCGGTGAATTTCATAAGTATACATGCCTTACGAAGGGTTTGTTTTCAGCAAAATTATGTAGATCTTGAAGGAAAATAGTTATGGCTTAAAAAGTCCAATTTTGTTCATAAGACATCCCTCTTTGCAAACCATGACACAAAAAGTTAGATCAATTTGATAATGGGATGTACATCCTTCTAAATAATGCATGAATGTGGTAATTGGATATAAACACTCTTCAAAAGGACGGATGAACTCTCAAAGCTATCAGTAATGCACACACTATAGTCCTTTTGATTCACATGCCACTAGACTACATGTATTTTAAGTTAATAAATGATGACATACACTCCTGATAACAGTAATACATGAAATGTTAGTAGAAAATATCACTCTTGCACACACGACAATTCTTTTAATTCATGTCACATGTATTGTTTGGGAGATACGAATCCAAATTTATGCAACAAATCATGTCTCACATTAAACTAAGAAGCTTAAGACTCTGCATAGTTACATTTGTTTCATTTAGCACGAAACTGACAACTGAATTAATACCGATAGTTCCATACACCGTAGAACCTTTCACAAATCACAAATAGATCTCATTTTGAAACCGTCTTGCATTCACCTACTGTACGTTGTCATGGGAATATTTTTAAGGCTGCAGTGTATCAAATGCTCACGTTTGAATGAAGCTATAAAGATTTTAGTCATACACCATGCATCAGATTTTCGTGCCTTTTATACCTTTTACATTGTTGTAATTTATAATTGTAATGCGACGTTTGTATCATGTTTCTACAAAAGTATGTTTCCGTGTAGTGTAAACGCAACCATTTATTAAGTCTTAGTCGGGATAAGAAATTGCAACGATGGTAATTGGGTTTGTCTGTGTAATTTTAAACATACTACGACACCTTTTTTTTTTAATGTGGTATTGACTTTATTATCGTTAAATAATGCTAAAACCTTTTCATTTTGGGAAGTAAAAACATACGTTAAGCGTACGTTATTATGTTTGTGTATGTCTTGGGATAATTGTGAATATAGCGACTATTAAAAACATTATCTGACCAGTGAAAGGCCAAATGTGACGATGATATTATAGAGATGTATGCTTATATCTTAAATGCTAAAAGTTTCTTGTATAATAGTCTAAACCATCATATTGATCTTATATCTGCTGTGATTGTTTTAATGCAGTAATTCTTCTATTTCCTTACTTTGTGATTATGAATTACTTGTTATTCGAGGGGCCGTGAGAAATGAAATTAGGTATATATAGCTTGAGTTGGGTCTTTCGTATTTTTCTATTAATATATGAAATTGGCGGCTAAATGGTAATTGCTGTAATTGTGTAGATAAAGTTGAATAATTATTATTGAAATGTATTTTTTCAATTAGTGTATTACAACGTGGTAGTTTGCACGTTGAGATCGTAGAGTTCTAAGGGAGAAAAATTGTTAATTGGAACAAAAAAGTACTATTCGTAGATTTGTAAGTTTAAAAATTGATTATTGTATTATGCGTGAGTGGTGTATGGTTGTATGTTCATGAGGAATATACAAAAAGAGAAGAAGAAGAAACCGCTGATGGCATAGTTGTGGTGTTTAAGAAGATATGCAGTAATGTTTTTGTTATAATGGTTTGAGTAGGAACACGTAATATGTGTTCTAAAATTAACTCGCATTGCTCACTATATGGTGCGTGTAAATAAGAAAACAGATCGGCCGTTATGATATCATGTTTATGTGCACATACTTTTCTTTTATTGATGTCCTTGGCAAAACTCATGTCATCAATTAAAAAAAATTGTAGCTGAATCAATTTCTTAATGAGGCTAAATGTTACTACATTGTTACTAATGAAAAGGGGAAGCAGATCAAAGGACGTACAATGATCAGAAAAAGAGCATAATAAACAATTGTGATTATTTTTCTTTTTTGGAGTTAACTTTTGATCATGATAAAAGGATATTTAACTCCGACGTTCCTCAGATCTTAAGGTACAGCGTTCATCAGTGATGTGACCTGTTTGACCTTTCTGACGTCATGACCATCACCAGGTCACAGAGAACTTCCATGGTAGTGTTAATGTTGAATATTTTAATTGAGCACGGTTACGATGCCAGGCACACACTTCCCCATTTGATAACAACACGAAGGACAGAAACAGGATTGTTGTGTTTTGAGGTCAAGATGGAAGCACCATTTCTTCACTTCAAAAAGAGCGAACAATAGCCAATATCACATCAAATGTATCTTTGATCTTATTATGCAACGACATCAAATTTATAACGCGACGCTACTAAAACGTTAAAAATGTGAATTTTGTGTGTTTGAAAGACACTTTTGTTAAATAAGAGTAAAATGTTGAGGTTATCCATTATCTTCAAGCATTCATTTTATATTTATCTAAGAGAAGGTTGGGTCCTGGTAAAAACGAAAGATATTTTGTGATTTTCTTTTTGTGTCAGTTTTGAAAAATATCGAAGTAGAAAATGTTCACTGGAAAATTGCTCTTCAAAAGCCCTTATGTTCGAAAACTGAGGAGAATATCTTAAGCGTTTGGACCAAACTGTCATGCCACATGAATAATATTTATGTAGTCCCATATCCTCATATCTGTGATTGAGAAGAGGGCGTCATATTCCAATGAACGACAACTCTACGTTTTGTAATTATTATTTACCCTTTTATTGTTGTCATGATCATTTTCAACCTGTCTTTGTAATACTGCAAAGAAGACTACTTTCTCTGAAACTCTGCAGACCATATACCCACCCCCTATTCTCCCCTCCCCTTTACCAACATCTTACTTTTTTAATTTTCTGACCATTGTTGTACAGGCGATAACCAAATCGAAGATCTTCCATTTTAGTCTATGTTTGTACATGCTTGTGGAATGTCATATCTGGTTCATTATTTCTTTGTTAGTTTGCTGCATTGTGTTGAATTATATAGTTTTATATATAACTCCAAGATAAAACGATACAATGCGATTTTTATTTGGTATTAGATTTAATCTTGAAGTGAATTTGTTTTGCCATAATATTTCATAGGCCTACCCATCTCAATGGTCTTCATCATCTTGTTTAAGTTCGTTAAACGGCAGAATGTGATATATATCCTCTACTATTACCGAATTTACATATTGGTTACGAAAGCCCCTAAAATATTTTTTCTTCAGTGGCGGTTCCAGTAAGGGAGGGTGGGGGCGTGCCCTCTCGGCAAAACCCACTCTTTCATATCTTACGTACAACAGGCATCCCCCCCCCCAAAAAAAAATGCACAAGCTTGCGTTCATGAGCCCATTGCCAAAATGTTGTCCTAACGTAAATACTGTGAGAACTCTGCTTTTTTCGGGAGCACCCCCCCCCCCATTAAAGAGAATCCAGGATCCGCCTCTGTTTTCACTGGGCTTCAAAGAAACGCACATGAAGCTGGTATCCTTTATTTCAGAGACTTGCGATGTTTATGTGATGTATATTTTAATGATGCGGTGCATTATGATTGTAATTATATTTTGTTTTGATCATTATGTCATTATTTATGTTCACCATGAATTTCTGTTTGTTTATTAGTGCAATTTTCTAGATCACATAATTATCTTATACCTATGGCATCATATATTATTTGCTGACCTATTGAAGGAAGTAGACATCTAACTTTTAGTTATACTATGTTGTAAGAATTCGGAGAGAGTTGCATTGTTGGTAGAAATGTTATTGTATGTTTTCCGGTCCCAAATATAACAAGAATTACATACAAAATGATACGCTATACCGCTCTACCGCTCTACTGAACGTCGCTAATTGTTTCACAGAGGCTGACTTTTATCTCGTTAGATAATAAACTCAACTATTCATGAACAATTGATGTTTTTTCACGTTACAAATCAAGAAAGAACAAATTGGTTATAAATATGTAATCGGCATTGTGTAGCCGCTTGTAATGGTTAATTCCGTTACTTTTAAAATGATTCCAAAGTCACTTGTTTCATTTTTGAGAAACGTGGGATGTCAATAAATAAACTTAATCACAATATTTATTGTTCAAGATGGCCAATGGTGGGGAGGTGGTATATTTTGAAATATATTAAAGGAAATTCGACCTATTTCCTCCGAAGAATCCTAATATGACGTCATATTCACGAGACCTGTATACAAACGCAACAGAATGTGGAGTTATTTTGTAACTTGGTCGAAGGACTGTTATAGGGACCACTTGACTTGTATCACGAGAGTAATTGATTCTAATGAGTGATGGTCTGAATGCTTTGTACATGTTTTTCCTTTTCTTTTCTTGCTGTAATAATATATTAATATATAAGGAAGTTAGTCGGGTTGACTTTTGCCTGATTCATGTGTCCATTTTTGAGGAAAATGAAATTAATAATATTATGTAGGCTATTGTAGAATATTATGATGCTGACGGTAGAGGGTTACATATACTTCGTATGTTTGTCACAGTCATTAATTAAATACTTGAACATTGCACCGGTGCACTTACTATGACCATATACATGTTAATATAGATTTATTAAACTGTCAACTTTTTTATTAAGAAATGATGTGCATTTTGGTGTTGTTCGTGTCGTGTTTTTATGGTTTGTTATAAATGTATATGTTTGTAATTATTGACGAGTGAGTGAGTAAAAGGGGATGAGGAAGACAGAGAGAGAGAGAGAGGGGGGGGGGGAGGGAGAGAATAATGATGATGGTAATAATAACGAAAATGATGATGAAGAAGATGATAATGATACTTATAATAATAATGATGATAATAATAATAATAATTATATTAATATAAGGATAATGATAAGTATAAGAACAAGAATAAGAGTAACAATAACAACAACAATAACAATAATAATTTTGTTTAGACAGGGATGATTTTTCAGTATCAATGATGTTCTTCCTCGGGGGCCCTGCAATAATTATCCCAGAAATTCGATCACAGGTACTCTGTACACCTGGGTGGAGAGTGACATATATGGTTAAATGCCTTGGCAAAGGATGTAAGTGCCGTGCTTGAATTCGATTTGTATGACCATATTGTCTTTCTATAGCCTTCTATAAAGCTGAGATTAAAATAGGTAAAAAAATAAAACTGAGAAAAAAATATCACGGCGTAAATAATAATAATAATAATAATAATAATAACAACGTTTCTTATAACCCAAAATGTATCTTTTTATGTTTCCAAATTGTCAGAAGGCACGTCCCCTTAACTTTTAACTCCACGCAGCTATCAATATGTATATATATATATATATATATATCTTTTTTTTTAAGTTTTGCTGAATTTTTCAGTACCTACTTTTCCATTTCATTCTCTAAATTTCTCGCGAAGAGGTGAGACACAACTCTGCCACAACATATATCAGCTTTGAGACCAAAGTTGTACTATTCCGATAGAGGTCGCTCTTCATAAGCGCATTATAGCGAGTTTTTAATACATGGATAGCGATGCTATATTCAATGGTGTAGCTAGTTTTCACCAAGTCACGGGGGATGAAGGAAGCCTATTCAAAATGTACCATTGTGTGGAATTGCCAATTTGATGAGTGTACAGAACACATTTTACACATACAACCACTGCACTATGCACATGTTATGTACGCACTTTGAGTTGTATACATCCGTCAGGCATCAATCAGCGCAACGATCGCTACCAAAGGTATGGTGGGTTTGGGAGGGGAGGGTGTATACCACAGAAATCTGTGGTGGATCCAAGGCCCGGGGCAAATCG
Source organism: Mesocentrotus franciscanus (assembly GCA_037976565.1). Lineage (NCBI taxonomy): Eukaryota > Metazoa > Echinodermata > Echinoidea > Camarodonta > Strongylocentrotidae > Mesocentrotus > Mesocentrotus franciscanus. Next base: position 17,847,353 of record CP137683.1, on the reverse strand, counting down.
ACCGCGGCCCCCCTTTTGGCGGCCTGAAAAAGGGGAAAGAGAGAGAGAGAGAGGGGGTTTTTATGTTGTCGTTGTTTGTTTGATTAAAAAAGAAATGCTGCCTAAGATTCATCTACATAGGTCATAAAAAAAGGCTTGCAAAAAGAAAAAAGTTTGTGTTACTTTAGTTATGAGGGCGATCTCTCCCCTCCCCACCCCTCCGATTCCCATTTTCGTAGCGATCGCCGCAAATATACACAACACATAATGCATGTGCATAGTGCAGCGGTTGTATGAGTAAAAAGTGATATGCACACTTATCAAATTGACAATTCCACACATTGATGCACTTTGTATGGGCTTCCTTCATTCCTCGTGACTTGGTGGAAACTAGCTACACCAGTGAATAAGCATCGCTATCCATGTATTAAAAACTAGCCATAATGCGCTTATGCCTGAAGAGCGACCTCTATCAGAATAGTACACACATCGCTATCCATGTATGAAAAACAGCTTTATCCTGTATTCACATATTATGAATAATATACACTGAGAGCTGCTGGCCGATTGAGTTTGCTTACTTACGAGGTGAATGTGTGAATATATACAACTAAAACTGAAAGTCGTTAACACCGTTCCGGACCGGGGAAGTTAAGTATTTATGGTGGAGATATCTAAAGAGATATATGTAAAGTGGAGAGAACATTTTTCTTTTGGCCAGAGACCAGAATAATAATTTGTCGTGTTTTTGAACATCAGCAGATTTCCTACTCCAATTAAACTTACATTCAAGTTTATTTTAGCTGCTGTTGCACAGGTAAGTCCAATTTTTCTTCTTTTTCAGTGGCAGGATGAGTGAGGGGATGAGAACATGCGCTCTCTCTTTCATACCCCACACATTGAAAGTAACCATACACCTCATTATGATAAAATACACCAACAAACTGTATATAGTTGTATGCGTTTGTTCTGAGAGTGAATACGAATTTGAAGAAATCTTTACACAGTTAGATGTATTTATTTTTAAAAAAATCATTAATAAATGCTACTAATCTTTGCTTTGAGCCCCTGAAAGATACGTTAATGCAAGTGACAAAGATTATACGTTGAAAGTGATTAAATAGCATTCGTGTATAAGAAATTATTATTAAAAAAAACATGGAGTCTTGTCCTACTTATTAATAGGGCGTAAGAAATCTGGACGAAAAGGAAAGAATCTGTTTTTATTGGCCTTATACGATGTATATTAATGACATGTTTGTGTATATAGTTTCCACTTGAAGCAATGTGATAAATCACGCAATTACAGTCTTGATTTCGAAGTGGAAATGATAAATTGAAATCAAAGAGGAGATTAACGCACGATGAAGATGAGATATGAGATAGGATTATAAAGTACTTTGAAGTTTGACCTAATTAGGAGTAATGGAGAGAGCACGATAAATCACATCGACTAGTCTCTACAATTAAGTATAGCCTGATAGGCCATTTTCTAAATGTAATCAAATTTATGCATATGCCTTTGTGAAGCGCCTCGATACGTACTATTTAATTCACCTGTAAATATATCTCAATAGTGAGAATTCAGATTGCATACATTAGTTGTTGCTAGGTAGGAAAAACATTATGGCTTGCTCTACCTAACAACACGTAATATTTGCAATTTGCATTCTGACTATTGAAATACGATTATTCGTAACAGGTGAATGAAATAATTCGTGTCGAGGCGTCTAAGTTTAAATTTGGTTACATTACGAAAACGGCCTATTCTGTCAGGCTTACGCTGTGAAAGGGGCGGTTGCAGTGAATCTACATATTGAGCATTAAGGTCACAGTGGTATATTGGTGAAGGCTCCTGACTCTCATACTGTACGAGAGGTCCGGGATTCGATCCTTGCTCGGTGCTTACATTCTTGGACAAGGTGTTTGCCCACTTTCGTCTCTCTCCACCCAGGTTTATTAAACGCGTAACTAGCTATGATTGGGTAATATTAATAATTGCAGGGTTCTCACGTATGCTGATGATACTGTTCTATATTTATCATATCCTTCTATAGATTAGCTTTGAACTCAGACTTAGAAAATATGTATTACTGGATGTGCCAAAACAAATTAAGTGTCAACTGTCAAAAAACAGTTTGTATGCTCGTCGGAAGCAACTACTTGATATCTAAACAGAATGTCATCCAAGTTTCATTGAATGACATCTCCATAGATCAAGTTCATCATGCCAAGTACCTTGGCGTCTTAGTTGATGAAAAGTTAAACTGGAATTTACATATAGGCAATATGTTGAAGAAAATTGGTCAAATGGTAGGCTTTCTAGGAAGACTAAGGCGATTCCTAAGTGAATCGGTACTGAAATTGATATATAGCTCACTGATCCTTCCGCATTTTGATTATGGTGATGTTATTTACAGTGCAACTTTCAGGAAATATACAGATCGCCTCCAAAATTACAAAATAGGGCAGGTCGTATTATACTTAAAATAAAACCTGAATAGCATGTCTCTGTTTTGGAAATGCATAATGCTCTTAATTGGCAACTCTTGGAAAAAAGAAGAAATCATCATTCCCTTGTTCTTATGTATAAATTCATGAATAATCTAACCCCTGAATATTAAAAAAATGAATTTGAGTTGATAACCCATTCCAAAATTACCCAAACCGAGAACAAATTACCTCAAAAGATCATTCAAGTACAGACACGCCAAGGCCTACAACACACTTCCCCCTCATATCAAATCGTCCCCTAGTGTTAATCTAAGATTGCAGAACTGTAGCGCATGGTCCTCCTCCTTATCTTGTTAATATGTTTATCTTGATATGAATAGCCTACTTGTTTTTTATGAAATGTATTTTTTCTTTTCTTTTGACAATTTATTTACTGTTGTTCAGATATGTATTTATGTTTTGTTTTGTTTATGTAATTGTTCCGGACCCCACGGAAGACCAGCTTTCCCATGTCGGGTAAGCTGAATGTGGGCAATCCACCGTATCTCATGCATTGTTATTATGTTTTTATACGGAAATAAATACTACTCGTACTTTTACTACGCCTTTCTTCTTTTTCTCCTTCTTCTTTTTCTTTTCCTTCTTCTTCTTCTCCTTCTTCTTCTTCTCCTTCTTCTTCTTCTTCATTCTCTTCTTCTTCTTCTTCTTCTTCTTCTTCTTCTTCTTCTTCTTCTTCTTCTTCTTTTAACTCTTTTTCTTCTGTTTCTTCTTATGCAGAGCAGTATCCATAGTCTCCCCTTCAAACTCTTTCTTGCACGTTGCGACCGCGCATGAGCTATACTTCAAAATTAATCCATTCATTCATTGGCTTTTTTATGATTAGCTATGTTCACCCTGGACCGTAGTAGTTTTTTAAACCTCGTAAACTCGAAGTTAATTATGTCTACACGGCACATAACTTCGTACTAGGACACCCCACTTCCCCGGCTGCTCGTAGTTATCGCACTGGTTTGTAACTTCTCGTTACTATTAATTGGTTTTATAACCATATAGTGAATCCGCACGATCCCTAACTACAAGATAACCTTAAAGGTAATGCAAAGTTTTGGGAAATTCTGAAATTGGATGGATAGTAATTCTTTAAATTTTTGATATATTTGGATGCCCCTGTGGATGTATTATAAGCACTAAAAGAATTTAGCCCCTATAACACTTCTGCTTTCGAGCAAATTGAATAATCAAAATTTACCGGTGCTCCCGGTAAATTTCAAATATTTCAAATAGCGCCTAAGGCCATTCCATGGTAGCTGTGACCATGAAAATCTCAGAATATGCAGTTCTCATATATAATTTCCAAACGGGAATAGCAAATCGGTCGATTGTAGTCAAGAAACATTGTTTTAAAGCTAAAGTAATATCAGTCTTGAGAGGGCGCTATACAACATAAAGAGTTTATTATTTACAATTTCATCACTTTAGACTCGATTTCAACTGCGACAACGATCATTGAATATTGTAAAATCGCATATGCTTCTAATATGTTCATTTGAACCAAATTCATGACCCCGTACCAACACTTTGTAATACCTTTAAAGTATATAAAACCCAGACCTAAACGTAAACGTACCGTATGAACCGAGCCAGAGGTCGAGCTTACGTAACGGTAATTGCATCTCGACAAGCCCCTGTTGGTTAACCACCTGATATTAATTGAAGTCTAAATCCGGGAGGGGAAATGGTATTAAGTCCTCCTTAGCCACTTACTTAATTAAGAGAACATAGTACGATAACCTCGCTTCAAGGATAGCAACCTATGGGGAGAGTAGTTTGCAGGCACAAACCCTTGCCAGTCAGTGTCTGTAAAAAATAATTATATATAAAAAAGAAAATCCTAACTTTCATGTTTTCTCCGGATTTCCTAATACTTTCACTGATCTGTTCCCCCCACACACCCTTTTTAACATCACTGTAAAAAACCCATCCCTTTTTATATGCATATATTTCGTACATCTCTTTTCCCCCTCTCAATGATTAACGGATTTATAAATCCCGATTTCACGCTTCCACTAATCCGTTTAACTCGTCAGTCTAACCTCAATGTGGGGATTAGTTCGGGTCCTGCCAAACGCAGTGGATCATGAAAACTGAGTATTTGAACACTTCTTTTTCCCTCTTCTGTACAAAAAGAGATCGATTATTTTCATTCACGATCACGCGAATATCATATTATAGACTGTATTTATCATAGCGAGTAATGTAATGACCTGAACAAGAATACAAAACTGTCTCTCACACAGAGCCCCCCATTTCGCTTTCGTGCGCTCTTTCGGTGTCTCTTTCAGTGTCTCTTTTGGTGTTTCTGTCAGTCTGTCTGTCTCTGTCTGTCTGTGTGTCTGTGTGTGTGTCTCTCTCTCTCTGTCTCTCTCTCTTACTCGCTCACCCACTCACTTTTCCACTTATCATAATTGCTACTCTTTTCATAACCAAGTGCATGGATATACTTTCAAATTCGGTTTGAACAACCCACCACTTCCGCGCTATGGTTGGCTCAAGTAAATAGACATAAGCTTGGGCTAGTTTGTTCATTCTCTAGCGAGAATAAACCTCATTCATTCCCCTTACATATCAAATGTCCCATGATAGATTGTAACGATTAAAAACAGTTATGTTTTTATCTTTGGTTAACACGCCGCGAACAGTGACCACTAAATCGGCAATGATTTTGTCTTATTACGATAATTTGTACTTAAAGATACTATGTCCCTTTTGCAGCCAACATCGAATTCTGTAGAACTTTGCAGGAATTATGAATACGTCATGTATGTCCTATCTGTAAAATTTAAACGTTAGCAGTGTCCTAATATTCAAATTATGCAAGGAAACCCGTTTACTTGCTAGACTTCACTGTCAGACACTATTGAGTGACTGACTGGCTTTTTCATCTTTGGTAATAACATACATAAAATGAGCTGTAAAGGGTACATGAGCATTTGTCTACATCAATAACCCACTTCTTGTAATGGCCAAAATTAAACTGATTGAATCTTTGCGCAGCATAAAACGTACGACCATTCAGTACAATGGTCTGAAAAATCAGACTATTACTTACTGGCTCTATAGCTCCTAAGTCGATTCGACAACTAATAGTCGTTATTTTCCCACTTAAAGACATTTTCAAGCCCCCTTTTTTTAAGGGAAGTTCTAAATTAGTATTGTCTTTCAAATGCCGTTGGAATTTAACCTTTTTATTTTTTTGGCCTGCAAATGGGACATAGTACCTTTAAGGCCTGATTTTTAAAGTTCAGGGAAATTGCCCATCCTTGGTATCACCCAGTTGACAGTTGATAAGTTCGGTCGTATTGTTGGAATCAGTGTAAATCTAATATTCTAAAATTGTCGTCACCCCACGACTCCTTTAAATGCATTTAACTTTTTTAGTGTACCATATAATTACAATTTATGAACTGCGCCCGATTCGGTGAAGAGGTATTTATAAAACGGATCAAATCAAAAACATTTATGACGAAACAATGCTAAGAAACTTGAGAGGGGGGAATCTGCATAAATTTAAGGCATCAACATTCAAACGACAGCAATCGCATCGCAATACTTGAACAACCAAATTAGGTCACGAAATAACACGACATCTTCTCTCGGACCATTATCACAGTAATGGATGAGTAAAGATGAGTCTAGAATCCACCATGTCTCGGTACTGTATGGACTGTATGATGGCAATGATATATCAGACGGAACAGGAAACTATATTCCTTCAGGAACTCTGATGAATCATAAAGACCAGGAAACATGTACCTCTCTTCTGTGGTTGTCTTGGCAGCTAAAGGCCTCGTTCACACTCCGAAGTAATATAGCTCTGTTATGGTTCGATTTGAAGCCCTTGAAAAGTTTGGTAATGATCCCCCCCCCCCGCAATCCCTGAATCATAAAGAACAGGAAACGTGTGGCCCTTTTTTCCTGTTTGTATTGGCAGCTAGAGGCCCCATTTACACTCCAAGTGTAAATTATATCCTTAAAGGTAAAGACCAGTTTTGGAAACGCCCCTCTCTCAAAAAAATGAAATGGAAGCTCTCATTACCAATCATGTGAAAGAATATGTTTTGACTAATACGTGATGATACAAATTTTGCCGGGAAAGTCGGGAAACCGCCTACTAATTGATATATTTGGTAAATTGTTATATCTATTGGGACCAAATAGATATCGCGCACGTGGTGGCGTAGTCCCATATGCATCTTTCTGTGTACAGTGCTTGTAACTTTACCAAGACTGGGTCAAATTTCTTATCATTTTGATGATTCCAGAACCTTGCAGTACACACCAATACTTATATGCTAGATGATCGACCTTTTCTGATCGATTCCACAACGTTTCTTTCACAATGCAATCGCATGTCCAGAACTGGTCTTTATCTTTTTTAATAATAATGATAATAATAATGATAACAATTGTGCAGTCTGGCACATTGCCACTCATGCGCTCCACAATTATTACCCAGGCTTTAGCACGGCTGCCATGAGAGCGCTCGAGCATTTCAAGGAGCTAATTCCTACCAGGTGCCCATTTACCTCACCTGGGTGGAGTGTGGCAAAATGTAGATGACTTGCCAAAGTACTGACGCACAGCATTATATTCATCCCAGGATAGCTTCTAAGAACTACTGAAAGGGATTATCATTTCGAGGGTCAAGGTGTTCTATTGTGATAACGATTTGATTTAAAGCACTAGAGTTTGGGCGAGCCCCCCCCCCCCTTCCCTAAATCATAAAGACTATGAATCTTCGGTTGTCTTGGCAGGTAGAGACTAGAGGTTCCACTTACACTCCAAAATAAATATAAACAAATAAAAAATAATAATGCTAAATTTAAAAAATAATATCTGAATTCACCCTTGGAAGAAAGTGTTTTCAGGTTGCTTCTGCTAAGACGGAGAAGGGTAGTCATGAATCAGTGAATAGCCTACAGGAATGTTCGTGTTAAAGTACAAATCGTGAGTCACCCCCAACCTGCTATCAGGCTATTGTGACTCGCCCCCATGGCCAAAGGCAAAGGCTACTTTTGAATCTCCCCCGTTCCACCGCGGGTCACTGCCTTACTGACTTGCATAAATGGTGCTGCTTTAATACGGGTCATCCAAAGACGATTCTGTTCCAATAGCTGTGTTTATACATCAACCATATATTTATCCAAAGCCTAAGGTAAAGTTCAGTTTGCAATCATTATGCAGGAGATATTTGATATTAGATTATTAGAAATGTCAACTCCATTGCTTGCACGATTGCACAAGACTTAAGTCATATTGCAATAAATGCATGAATTCTTCAAGGGGAGAAGAATCTGAGGTAAATTTCATTTAATTTCCATTTTTATAATTCTCTTTGCAATGTTCTTGAGAAGTGGAATTAAGTTTGTATCAATATTCCAACTAGACAACTTGTGACGATCGTCTTTCAAGCCACAAATCATTCATTAAAATGTGTATTGCCGTCTTCACATATGTAATTGATGCATTAATAAGTATTATGAACTTTCAGATCACTCAAAAAAAAAATTGTATTCGCAACTTACCCAATGGACATAGCTATTGAAATTATAAATGTTACATGGGGTTATAGGATTCCAATCATATTGCGAAAATATGTTTTCCTCTTTTTCTCTGTGAAAAAGGGAAGAATACACAAACTTTCCATCCATTCATCTCCATTTAATTCTCTTGCCAGTTCTAAAAGTATGTTTAACGTCGGAGTGCGATGAGTGAATTATATTAGGAGGAAATGTTGTTAAACTGAAATGAGTCGCAGATTATGTTGTAAACTGAAACTTCAGAAAGATATAATTATAATTTAAGTATGTTGTCTGTTTTCTTGGAATCTTTCGTTAAGTATGTTTCATCGTTACAGAAAGAAACAACTTATTTTTCCACTAGCTTCTCCAGAACTCAACATTCTTTTTAAGAATGTAGATTTTGCAATGGAAATGTTGAGCTTTAAAGGTACTATGTCCAATTTGCAGGTTTAAAAAAATGAAAAGTTAAATTCCAACGGCATTTGAAAGACAATAATTATTTAGAACTTCCCTCAAAACGAAAGGGTTTGAACTAGCTTTTTGTGGGAAAATAACGACCATTAGTTGTCGAATCGACATAAGTGATTGGAATCACCTAAGTAATAGTCTGATTTTCAGACCCTTGTACCGAATGGTCGTGCGTTTTGTGCTGCACAAAGATTCACAAATGCTCTAGTGTACCTGTTACAGCTCATTTTATGTATGTTATTACCAAAGAAAAAGATGTCAGTCAGTCACTTAATAATGTCTGACAGGGAAGTCTAGAAAGTAAACGAGTTTCCTTGCATAATTTGAATACTAGATCACTGCTAACGTTTAAATTTCACAGATAGGACATGCATGACATATTCATAATTCCTGCAAAGTTCTACAAAATTCGATGTTGGCTGCAAAAGGGACATAGTATCTTTAAACGCCATTAATCATCATTTTAAAACGTCCGACTTCTCACTACAGTTCCTTTGGATTCAAAATATCATCAATGATGATATCGATCCTTTGTCTCCTTATGCCAATACTTGTCATGCGATTGAATATTGGATTTTCCCCCTTTTCTGTGGAAAGGTTGAATATGTGATGTAAATAGTTTATGGTGATTTATTGGAATATTACTCAATCATGCTGAACATCACATGCATTGCGCTGCACACAAATAGTAGTTACATGAAACTTCACTCGCTATCTGCGCGCGCAGTGTGATTCGGTGTAAAATTTTAACACGTTTTTTGTAACTTCTGGAATGAGGGCGTTTCAAGAGCATTTTTTGTTGTCATGTGACATTGCTACTATATGATCTTTTTTAAAAGAGAAATCATGGAACACTGAACAAGAAAGCTCACAGATTATTTCGCATATCCACTAGAACTCCACGTTCTGTTTCACGGTGTGTATACGCCATCTTGGAAATCCATTGCAACTTGACCTTTGACTTCTAATGGGCCAAAGTTCACATTCAACAGATGTCTATCCATGTGTTTATGTGATTTCAATGATTGGTCGATCCATATCCAGTAATGGGTATTTGATGAGGCGCCCGCCTTCAAATCATCCGGTCATGAAGAATTACTGACTGAAGTTTCTATTGTTGTCTCGTTTTTCTATTACATGTATATCTAAAGTTGGAATATATTGTTCTTACCTCTCTTCATAAAATGACTGTGAAAATATGAGTTATTCATGATAAAAGTTGATAGGTAAGGATTATATCTTCTCAGCAGTTATTAATCAATCTCTATGAATCCTTAGATTGATCAATAAAGTGCTGAGAAGATATAAAGTTTAACTATCAGGATTTAAATCATATTGTCACAACCATTTCATGAATAGAGGTAAGCCATTGTTTAACAATGCCAAATCTGAGATGCATGGCCCTACGTGTTATCAGCGTCTGTGATATGGTGTAAACCGTGTAATATTGAAGCCCTAAAATAATTGCGCTTCAAAATGATCATGAAGTGCCTCAAAAAAGTAAAAATCTTTGAGTGACCGGTTTTACCATACTCATATTCCCCAGTAGACTGTAGTGTTATAAAAACCGTTGGGAAAACGGTTTTTGAAATTTCGAATTCCAATCATAAATATCTTGATAGTCAGACGAGCGATCGGCTTGTAAACGTTATGGGATTCCTGACTGACCTAAAGGTTTATAATTATGATTGCAGCATGAGCTAAATCCAGGATTTTGTATAGAATTTGAGACAAAGATACCCAATCCATTTAAGAACAGTAACAGTATATAAGGCTTTAAATATATTATGCTTCACGCAATATTACACATGACATATTACAATGGAATTTTATTTCCCTTACTTTTCGTATATGCATTCATCATAAAAACCGAAAAACCAAAATTCAAGTGGCTAACAGTGCCGCATTCTCTTCTAAATAGCATGTGGTTTTATCGAAATTCTTGAGTTGAGCTGTCACCATTCGTCACCCAGACGAATGCCGTGTCAGGGCCTTACTCCCGGGCCTGACTTTGCACACCATAATCGCTATTAGTATTACATCGAATCGTTGCGGTCAATTTTGCGGGAACAGAGACAACCGCGTTAAATCCACTCAGTAACCATGGAAACAATTGTCTGTCTCATAGTTTGGGCAAGGATTGACAATGTACCAAAAGGCCTGACAATGTACCCAATGTACAGCTGTTTCGGCGTACTAATCGAACACATAGTTTCCAAGAATTGTATTACTAAACGTGTTGTAGTTATATAGGCCATCGATATAATAGAAGAATTAATGTGCCTGCGAACTAAACGTACAGCTACAGTACAATAATTTTAACACCGTCCGGGCTGTAAAATCGGATTATGTAAGCAAACATGAGGTAAATAAACAATTGTATGAACGCAAAGACACGGGTCTTAAATCATATTAAAGGTATAGACCAGTTCTGGTCATGCGATTGCATCGTGAAAGAAACGTTGTGGAATCGATTAGAAAACGTTGATCATCTAGCATAAGTATTGGTGTGTACTGCAAGGTTCTGGAATCATCAAAATGATAAGAAATTTGGCACAGTCTTGGTAAAGTTACAAGCACTGTACACAGAAAGATGTATATGGGACTACGCGATATCTATAATTCTATATCCAGTCCGGATCGATATGAATATGATAATTTACCAAATATATCAATTAGTAGGCGGTTTCCCGGCAAAATGTGTATCATCACGTATTAGTCAAAACATATTCTTTCACATGATTGGTAATAAGAGCTTCCATTTCATTTTTTTGAGAGGGGGCGTTTCCAAAACTGGTCTATGCCTTTAAGACTAGTGGAAATGTATGCGGAACTCGTAAAGAAACGTCGTGGTAAAGAATTGTGGTAAAGCGAAGGAAGAGGACATAATGGATAACAACTATACAACAAAATGTCGCATAAAGAAACTAGTTTTGAAGAGGTCAGGTGACTGACAGCTGGCCAATCAGCAGTGTGCACTCATGATAAGCTCCGCTTAAACAATTTTCGTACGATACGACGTTCAGACAAGAATTGGATCCTAATTCCTTATCGAGTTTCGTTCAAAATGATTCTCAAACACGAGATTCGCTGCACCATTCGTTATACGACGTTCAGATAAGTGGGAATGAAATCACTTCTAAGTCGTATATCAATACGATTTTCGTATAGTCATACGATGACTTGTGGTAGTCTGAACAGTGTATAAAATTGGCAGTCTAGACGTCCCTAGTAATCCAGGGTTCAGAGGACGACGCGGGAAATTGATACTAAACCATGATGAGGCCACAGGATTAAAGGAAATATCCCAAAGTAGAAAGGGAATGTCCTTACGTGGAATAGCTGATATCTAAAAAAAAAAATATATTCTTCATCGTTTTCAAAAGGAGTTCAATGATCCGCATTGTTTTATGGATACTCAAACCATTGAATGAGAGAATATACTTGTGAAAACAAGGAATTACCTCCGGGTTTATTGTTATGGTAATATATAATTGCATTATAGCCCACTATAGCATTCTACATAGGCCTACTATATCATGTAATATGTAATATACTATAACATATACTATGGCATGTGATAATCAACTGCTTTTTTGCACAGATTTTTCCTTCACACGGATATGAAGTCGGGACAATTCATGTCACTGAAATCATGTCCTAAATTTGAAGTGTACTTTTGTAATTTGAGATCAAGAGACTTGGTGAAATGAGACACTTTTATGAAATTTAGACTATATGATAGCCTCAAGTAGCTTACCTGTATTCTATTACATATCGTAAGTAATAAGTCATGAAGTTTTTAATCTCAAACATAACAAAGACGGCAGGAAGTTGGAGCGGACAAACTTTCTAATAAGATTGACGTATAGTATGTCATCTGTTGGGTTTTTTTTTTTTAATTTGAGATTTCTAGCAGAATTCATCTAAACATGGACCCACCCTAAACTTTACATCCAGACCCCCCTCCCTCCCAGACTACAACTACTGCTAATAATGATGGTGATGACGATGGTGGTGATGATGATGATGATGATGATGATGATGATGATGATGATAATGGTAATAATAATAATGATGATGTGATAATAATAACGATAGTTAATACTAATAATACTTTCTCTAATAAGAATATTAATACTAATAATGATAATTTAGAACAAGCAAAGAAAAATAATCTACCTCAAACTTTGTTCATTTGTTAGTTAGCCGGGGTAATAAAGCGCAGTAGAGTACATGTATATTCATATAGTAGCTGCGCTGTATAAATGAAAATAGTATTATTATTATCTACTCAAACCCTTTATCTTTAATTAGATCGGAAAAGTCAATGATCCATAAACACAATACAGAATATTTCGTCATTTAATCCAAAACAATAAACACGTTACAAATCATGACAAAGACCGGAATTCCGAACTCGAAGTGAACCTGTAAATTCGTTTCATTGATGAGATGTTAATACCCCTGTGACTTGTATATGAATTCAACTAAATTCATAAACAAGGTATAATATCTGAAATGATTCTATTGTAATAAATGAAGTGGGGTCGGGGTAGTCGAAGACAATTGAGTAACGGATGTCCACGACAAATCTCCCTTTTTTAAATTTCTGACTATACCCCTTGGTCCCCTTCCACATTTGCTTTTGTTCTTTAAATACGTCTACATGAATTTATATTTTATCATTCCACTTTTTATGTATGTCTTGTATCGTAAATATAGATACTTTCATACATGGTTTATATGATTTTAATTTGTGGAGTAAAGTTGAATTAAATTGTATACGGATGCCGGATGTGGTAGCGGTCAATATCACGAGTTTGGTACGGGCGAAGGATAGGCGTAAAGTAAAGATTATTTTGCTTTATTTACTTTTTAACTCTATTGATAGACAACAATATATGCAGACATAATTATTATCTTGTTAAGTGGGATAGTCATTTAACATTCTATGCGGCCAATGAACCCCTGTCCTAACCCGGTTGTCATCTTTTTTTAGTCATCTTTAGTGGCGTAGCGCATCTTGCGGTTTCTGATACATTGTTTTCATGAAGTTGACTTTATTCTCAAATATATTTTGATATAACTAAAATACTCTCGCGGCATCTCGGTTGAAAAGCGTTGCACTAGGTGGTCAACATTAAGGGGGCAGATTGACTAGGCCGGGAGGGGATTTACTCCTTGCCACTTTATAGTGGAAAAGTTTTGAATTTTAAAGCGAAAAGGACATAAAGACATATACTCTCTCTGTCCCTCTTCCCGTATATGTCTTCTATCTCTCACTCCTATCTATTTTATTTTTCTTCTCTGCTGTACGATTTTTGAATGACGAAGATCGGGTCACCCCCACAGCAATTTGAGATAATCGTTTAATGCACCTATTACATGTTGTCCCCGCATTACTGATACCCATAATAGTATACTCTTTGAAGAGTGTTTTCGAGCAATTTAACTCTTTATATCATCTCACGTTCTTTCTTCCTTTTCCCTTGTCTCTCCCCTCGCTCTCACCCCCATTCCATAGGCCCCCCGTAGATACGCTACTGGTATCCTTAGATTTCTTTACTGCAGCATTAATTCATCGGATATTGGATTTACTCAGCTTTTGGGGCTGAAGAAAGGGGATCGGGGGCTTGCGTGCATATTTTTGCAAAGTGAACCAGCATTATTCGAAACGACTTGTCGACACAATACCCTCCAATTTATTCGTTGTGGAAGGGGGAGTGGCATACTACCTTATTGATCCGTGAGCTGATATCATAGAGAAAGAGCAACAAAAACTGATAGATTCATTTTTTCCCCATTCATTTATTTACATAAGTATCAAATCATTTATTATTGATCCACTCATTTATCAGTGATAATTCATTTCCTCCGCATGGTAGGCCTATGTTGATTTGCAAAGTGAACCAGCATTATTCAAAACAACTTGTCGACACAATACCCTCCTATTTATTCGTTGTGGAAGGGGAGTGGCATACTACCTTATTGATCCGTGAGCTGATATCATAGAGAAAAAGGCAACAAAAACTGATAGATTCATTTTTTGCCCATTCATTTATTTGCATAAGTATCAAATCATTTATTATTGATCCATTCATTTATCAGTGGTAATTCATTTCCTCCGCATGGTAGGCCTATGTTGATTTGCAAAGTGAACCAGCATTATTCAAAACAACTTGTCGACACAATACCCTCCTATTTATTCGTTGTGGAAGGGGGAGTGGCATATTACCTTATTGATCCGTGAGCTGATATCATAGAGAAAAGAGCAACAAAAACTGATAGATTCATTTTTTCCCCATTCATTTATTTGCATAAGTATCAAATCATTTATTATTGATCCATTCATTTATCAGTGATAATTCATTTCCTCCGCATGGTAGGCCTATGTTGATTTGGAAAGTGAACCAGCATTATTCAAAACAACTTGTCGACACAATACCCTCCTATTTATTCGTTGTGGAAGGGGGGGGGGAGGGGCATACTACCTTATTGATCCGTGAGCTGATATCATAGAGAAAAAGGCAACAAAAACTGATAGATTCATTTTTTCCCCATTCATTTATTTGCATAAGTATCAAATCATTTATTATTGGTCCATTCATTTATCAGTGATAATTCATTTCCTCCGCATGGTAGGCCTATGTTGATTTCCATACATAGCGGTCTACAAAAGTTTATATCAAACACATAATAAGATTTCATTTTGTCATGAAATATGGTCAGTGTGACGTCATTGCAGTAGTAATTGATAGTTTTCGGAGAATAAACTGGTTCAGATTTCGAAGAGATCACGGATGTTCAGAAAAGGTGCTGGTCATTACACCGATACATTTCAACAAGCAGTATGACAATAATAACAATCGTAGAGGTGTCGTAGTTGAGTGGTTTAATCACTTGTCAGGAGATGTAGAGGTCATGGGTTCGATCCCCAACACGGCACTTATGTCCTCGAGCAGTTGCGTAATGAGTAAATTTGGGGGGCAGAACACAAGTAAAACAGTGATTGTTTATGATGGTGTATAAGTCGTTAAATTAAAAATAAAATCTATCCTGCAAGTACGTATAGGGATAGTGTCTAGAGTTTAATCTTAAATTTCATCGCAGCTTTGAAACCACTCGAATTAAGACTAGACCTGATGTTATTATCATGGTTATGGCGATAAACATTGAGCGTGTCTAGTATCCATAGTAACGACATCTAGCAAGCAACAGGTGTATGCGTGACCTCAGATGACCTTGCTGTTCGTGATATAATTTCCCCATCTGTAATGCTATATCCCCCTCACCAGACGAAATGTTCTATTTATACCTTGGCAAGGCCAAGGTATTTCGCTATTCGCTGTCCTATACGTTACCTAGAAGAAAAAAAGAGAAAAGAAAATGAAATTAAAATTGGAAGTGCCATTTTCACTATGTTATTCAGTCTAAATCAAGCTTTGGTATAATTAAAACTAAAACTGATGATGATGTCGGCAACTCGGCATATAATATCTTGGACTTTGGACCGGGATTTGTTTCTCTTCTCCAGAATCGTTCAGAAACGCAGTGCATGAGGCTTTCACCAAGATGGTGTCAAATGCTTATCAGTTTGATGGCTCGAAAATCTTACAGTACATTATAGTATACCAATTATTATATGGAACATTGGACGTGTTTATGAGATAGTCTAAAAGCTTTAAAGGTCAAGTTATTGTTTATATTACAACGGCAGTGAAGGAAGGTCGAACATACCGCTACAGTCGCATCATGCTGATGCAGAGAGGGGAAAGGGAGGGAGGGAGAGATTTATTTAAAAAAGGATGTAGTAGGCTTATATTAGTAGTCTAAAGCAGAGGTAAGAGATAGAGAGAGAGAGAGAGAGAGAGAGAGGGGAGAGAGAGAGAGAGAGAGAGAAGGAAAGTTCCTCCAAAGTAAATTGTAAGCATGTCAGGTCGCAAGATCAGATTAACAACAAAAAAACACCTTCTTTCTTCGAAATTCTTCCCTTACAATGTATTATAATTTCCACGTCATTTCTTTTTTTTTCGAATAACATTTTCGAGAATTCGTTGAGACTCTCTGAAGTTGACTTGACCTTTGAGTCCGGGTCAAAGCGTTGGAATTTCACGTCCAACGTCATGTCCTTCAGCCTTTAGTTACGTGACACCAAAAGAGAAAGTTGTACATCCATCTCCTTGGTCTATGTATATCAGTAACGTAGGCGAGGTGATAATCATATCATAGTTGGCTTACCTCTCTCTCTCTCTCTCTCTCTCCCTCTCTCTCTCTCCCTCACTCCCTCCCTCTTTCTCTCTCTCCCCGCTCACACTCCCTCTCCCTCTCTCTCTCCCGCCCTCCCCCTCACTCTCACTCCCTCCCTCTCTCTCTATATCTCTCTCTTTCCCTCTTCCTCCCTCCCTTCCCCTCTATCTTCCCTCTTTCTCTCCCTAAAAAAAAGGAAGAAAAAAAAATCGCTCTTTGTTGTCTTATCTCTCTCCTCCCTCTCTCGGTCTCTTTTATTTTCGCCCCTGTGTTCTTCAGGGGGCGGTGTCACCCTCCTAATATGCTGGACAAGCAACTGTTCTGCCAACTTGCCCCATCCTATCCAATCCCTCCACGCATTTATCCTTAGTCGGTCTGTGCGCCCCTATTTCCCTACCATGCCTGTAAATAAGCAGATCCGGGATTCTCTGAAATTAAAGGGGCTAAGGTCTCAAAAAGTGGTGATGAAGAAGAAGAAGAAGAAGAAGAAGAAGAAGAAGAAGAAGAAGAAGAAGAAGAAGAAGAAGAAGAAGAAGAAGAAGAAGAAGAAGAAGGGGGAGGGGGTTGGGAGATGGAGTTGAGAAAGAGGGAAGGGGGAGGAAGAGTTGATGAAGAGGGATGTGAACTTTCCATATTTTGGCTAGGAGAGGGAGGGGCTGCTAATGCTCTAGTCTCTGTCAAAGACATGGTATAATTTGTTTAGCATTTCCTCTGGCTCCGCCACTGTTCGTACTTCGTGGTCTGATTTGAAGAAGATGAGATGATTAACCTTCTGGGAAGTACCTTGTCCTCCTGACTATTTTTGAAACGGATTTCATGATGCTGGTATGAGGTTATCTGAAGGGAATATTATTCTGATACAGTCGAAGAAAACACATAAGTATTCATGTTTACCGTATGGCCCGTTTTGTGAACTCTGGTTTTAATTAAACTGCGGTTTAGGTGCGGTCTAACTTGAGTCTAAATCGGCCCTCTAAATCGTTGTTTTAGATATCACTCTCTGGAGTCTGTTTCTGGAGTCTGGTTTAGACTGGACTCACTGGAGCTTAGATTAAACCGCTGTTCAAAATTCGGACATAATATGTTGCCGAATGGCAAGAAGGATGTTAGCTTAATGTTATATGTTGTAGGGTATGGATTTAACGCCCTTCTGGCCCCGTAAGACAAAACTTAGCAAAATGATTGAGCGTACGATTTGTTATTGCGATTGATTGTATTAATCATTATGTGCGATTAAATCAAAAGCAAAATCAAACATTATGATCAATTACTGGCTCTGGTTCTTAGAAGAGGTCTCTTCGCACATCATAATTCATTTTTACGTTGCAGGATGGTATATTAATTGTGCATAGGCGAATGGTTTGAAAGGAATGATGAAAACTCATTCCCGATCCTCACAGAGCCTTCTATACACTGTAAGTATGGTCGACTTAGTTTCAGTTGGTCAAAATTAATATGGCACATATTCTTTTATTTTGTGCTAACTCAACAAAGCAGCATTCGCCATATTAGGCCCAACTTGAACTGGGTTGGCCAAACATGACTCTGGACCCTCCCTCATCAAAGTACCCCTACAGTTCTTCAAAAACCCAGAAAAAGACCCCTCCCTGCTAGGTATTGTTTAATCGACAAACAAGGACGCACAAACGCGCCGGTCGCTTTCAAAGTTACCCAAAGTGCAAGAGTCCTTTCGAATTTCCTCAAGAAAGTGCACTGACTGTGGTTTATTAAAAATCGAAGTCAAAGTATTAATTTCACGTCAAACCATTCATCAATTCATCTCAAAAATTTACAAGAAGGTAATCACTCGGAGTCGGAAAAATTACAAAACCGGGGAGAAAACGGAGGAATGCTCAATTAATGTTTATACAGTGTAGTTCAGTGTACACAGGCTGAATGACGGATACTGTATAGTAACCACATCGAACAGGGGTCAGGTTGCATTTTAATCCGATATTTGACAGGTTCATTTTCAATAAGGGGATCAACTTGCACCCCTTCAACACCCTAAACCTCAGGAATATCACCCCTCCAGCTCTCGCGACCACGAGAGGTGCAGAGACTCCTTGCCTCCTTATCCATGGACCTAATACTCGCTCGTAAGTCCGCTTGTGAAATGAGAAGAGGTTCATGGTTCAAGCATACCGGGAAGCGCCCCTATATGCTGTGTCCTATTTTGTAAGATACCATAGGTTACAATATTCGTGGGCTGTCTGTAAGAAGGATGTAACTGCTCTGCATAACCGATGGCAATATACCGGCCTTCTTGCTGGCAGCCGATGAATTAAACCGTCCACGATAATCGTGCTAATCGAAGTTATTAGCTTATGTATGCTACAATCACGAAGAGCAGAAATACCAACTCTATTCTCAATCATTGGCGTTAGAAAACGATAAACACTTGCGTTGCACCTTCCTAGTCCTCACACAATGCATTACAGTAGGGTGTGGCTGGTGCACGCCCATGCTCCCTCTCTTGTTTTAACACACAAAAGCATCCAGTTGGTCAAAGGCTCACAGGTATATTCTATAATGATTTAAAACGAAAATCTAAGTTTGGATACGCCACTACTATATAGCCCTATCCTTCGATTTAAGACCGCCCCCATCCTTCTCATCTCTATTACATTTGCATAGTTTCGTCTCTTTGTGTTTGTTAGTATCTTGATAATAATCCTCCACCAGAATATTTTCTACAAATATTTTTTGTCTTTGAAATGTATTATTGATATTAATCGACTGTACAACATGTTATCTCCAACCAGTGGCAAAGCTTTAGCGGACACGGGGGCACATGCCTCCCAATCGAAGGCAAAAAAGAGAGAAGCAAAAATCGGGAGGAGAAAGAGAGAGAGAGGGATAGGGAGGTAAAAGAAAGAAAGAAGAAAGAAAGAAAGGAAGAAAAAAGACTGAAAAGCTTACCCCGGAATGTACAATAGAGTCCGTCTCCTGACTTTTTGTAGCAACTTTATAGTGCACCGAGGCAAGGGTGTTTGGGGAACGACAACCTTTTGAACGACTCAAAGTAGAGGTTAAACTTTACCTGGGGGTATTTCGTCTGAATACATTTTCTGAATATTTGAACCAGGATTAGTACCATAATCAGATTCCTTCTATATAGGAACAAGTATAACATTTCATTATCTTGCCTAGTGGCGGGTCAGGGGTGGAAGGAGAGAAAGAATGAATGAAAGAAAGAAATAACAAAATAAATAAAGGGAGAGACATTGACTGTTGATTTTTTTGTTGGTGCTTGCTTGTCACAATATTTCCAATGCCCCCCCCCCCCCCGGCGCTAGAGAATCCTGGATCCGTCAGCGTAAAGTCGTTTCCACAGAAGACAAAAGGCTGTTATTGTGAATATGGCGAAAGTATAAATAACTTCTGTTTAAAATGAAACTAAACTTGATCTATCTTTTCCCTTTTCCATTATCACCACTCCTACTCTCTAACCATCACTGTTTCCTGATGAGTAATTCTAGAGATCCATGTCCAAGACGGTATCGATTATTCATTATTACGCACTCAAGATGTTTCAATTTCACTTTAATCAATCAATCATGCTAATCAACAAAGGAAGTACATGTAATAGCATAAACAATTTTATAGATACTACCAAAAGACAGTACCTAAAAGTAGAAAAGAGAAAAAGCCCGGGTCATGTTTTGTTATTGTAACAATGCAGGGCTAATACGTCAGGTTATTCATAATGAATACGTGATACACAATGTACAAAGAGTCAAAGACACGTTTAACATGTCGTCCATTTGGGGTCACAAGGGCGTTAACTCCATTACAAAGTAATATGGATCAATGCCATTGTGGCTCCGAACAGACGATGTAACAGTTACATAAATGCGAAATGGATATATAGAACTTAAAAACAATACATGTAACTGATATGTATATATATATGTAAATAACATCTTCGAGAAAACGGACAAGTTTCATCTGAACTCTACATTCATACAAAAGCTGTTGGACAAGTATGAATGATAAATTAAGAATAGAAAAGAAACAGAAACGAGAAGAATGATAAGAAGCAGAAGGAGAAGAAAGGGAGCAGATAGAGAAAAGGGAGACGAAGAAGAAGGAGAAGGAAAAGAAGGAGAGAGAATAAGAGAGAGAAAGAGGGGCAGAAGAAGAAAGAAAAGAAGAAGAAGAAGAAGAGAGAGAGAAGAAGAAAAAAGAGGTGAAGTAAAAGAGAGAGAGAGAGAGAGAATGAACAAAAGTGGAGGAGAAAAAGAGAAAAGGGGAAAGGAGGAGAAGAAGAAACGGGAGGAGAGTAAGAAAAAAGGAAGAAGAAAGCAAGGAAAGAAGGTGTAGAGAAAGAGTAAGAAGGTGAAATATGCAGAAGGCTGTGGTCCTCCCAACGTAGCAGTAATATAATGAAAAGAAGTTACTCTATTGTATGACGAAGAAGAGAAATATTTGAAGACATATATCATTAGCAATCAGGAAGATAATTTGCATTGTTACCAAGTACTTGTTACCGAGCAGTTCTGGTTAAACTTTTCCAAAAGGGTAATTAAGAGTTTCTTGATGGTGATAATGACATTCAACTGATTTTGCAATCACTTATAACTGTTTCTGTTTCGTACCACAGGCATGATGCATAATGTCCATTGCGTATATTTAGCTACAGACACTACATAATAAAATTATCACTGCCCAAAAGAGGTTATCTAGGCACCTATATCTGCGTAATATGAGGTTATTTTAGGCGCCTTGCTACCCAGTTGCTGTATCTACAAAATTCTTGAGGGGGTGCTCAAGTCCTGCCACCTCGTACTTCTTTGCGTTAGTTCCATGCCATAATGAGACAAGGCTTTGTGTATGTGAATGAAACATGAATGATCGTTGTAATTGTAACAAAGGACCAGTAAGCATGCATGTAGTTCCCAAAGAAACCCTTTTCGTGACTGACGAATTAGACAGTTAGGACAGGGGCGAGGGGGAGGGTGGTGCCGGATGACAACTGCTCGAATGTTAATTATTGGTCATTGACAATTACACTTGATGTATGGCTTTTAAAAAAAAATTTTTTAGCTCCATCAATCAAAAAGCTAAGTAATAACACCTGTCCAGCGCATGTCCTGTTTGGTAAAAAAGATCACTTTCCACCACATTAACATGTCGCTCGTTTTTCTTACTAACCAGGAAATGGTTTTCCGTCAGAAAACAAAGTACGGAAGGAATATTGGAAAGAAAACAAAGTGAAAAGGCTTATGGTTGAGATATGCGGCAAAAGAAACACAAAACCGTAGGGTTTTACATTGATGTATTAATTTTATTGTTCTTTCCCCTGAAATGGCTGCAATCCAGATAAATCTGAGGCAATTCAATAATCATTTTAACATTTCTGATCTCAAGCAATATTGTTCGTAGAATTAGGCTTATATAAAATAAAATAAAATTGTTTGACATTGACGCCGGCAATGAACGTGTGTATGCCCAACGTTTAACTGACGTATTTGAGTTTTATCGCTGAAATGTTGACCTCTTTTTTGGCTTGGATAATTGCCATGATAATCAAAACAATCCTTAAATCCAAGGAAATCCCCATCATGCTTGTCTTTAATATCAAAGACAACTGACTGTCTCGCTATGGAAATCAACTCTACCCGGCGCTCTGACGAATCCATATTGTTATCGTGTAGGCCTATTGTTTGTATTTACTATTATGACGTAGCTCGTATACACGCATAGTGCGGTTTGTGTAGCGAGTGACTTCTTCGATCATTCTGTCGGCTGAATGTATGTACACGGTAATAGAATACAGCGCGTTACTAGAGTTTCGACTTTAGAGGTGTGTCATAATTTCAGAACACATTCATTTACCGCGCGTAGACGCTCTCGGCATTATATTAATAACCATATTCCATTTTCTGACTGCCACTATTCCACAGCGGAGTTTATCACCAGCAACACTACATGTCAGCACTTTATTTGTGACAAATAACTCGGATATTTATAGTGGATTCCCTACTCAAGTGGACAGTTCTTTTTGGAATTACTCTGTGACGGTGTACAGCTATTTCAAGTGGATTTACATCGGGAAGCCTTGGCTAGTCAATCGGCAGTGGTTCCGCATAGCTCGCCCATCTGGTGGACTGTGTAGCTGTGGTGGTGGACATCGTCATTCGGTCTGACGATTACGTAAGTAAACATACATCATTAATATCGTGACTAATTATTAGCCTGGTCATCCAGCTATGCGAAAAGGTTGACCAACGTACATGTATGTAGCAATGCATGTATACCGCCTGTCGTTAAACTGATCATAAATATTTGATTGCATCGTAATTCGACTCCGATTGGTGTACCATATAGATTGGTAGGCAGTGATCTACTTCGATCGAACCCCGAACATTTGAAATATATTTTTGAACTTTGTACCGGTAAATTTTGTGTGCGGTTATTTTCCTTAGTGCCTATAGTGGTATACAGTACTATACAATCATTTTGTCTTGTTCAATATAGCAAATATATCATAAAATAGGGCTCATGCATGTGTCCCCTTAACTCCAGAGTCCAGGGAGCTCCCTGGAGTTAGTGTCTCCTCAGCTATCGCATACCTGTCTAGTTTACTGCTGTACTTAAACTAGAAATTCGGATAGATATCTCTAGCCTCTAGGCAAGTAGGCATTGCATTTTCTTGAAAGGGAAAATGGTAATCTCAGATCAAGACGAAGCTTTGTTGTCGGCCTACAAGAACCAACTTCATAAAAATTATATCTTCTTCTTCTTCTTCTTCTTCCTTTTTCCTTCTATTACATTACTACTAGTATTAGTACTACATGTACTTCCAGCTTGCTACATTTTCAACTGTTGTATTTTGTCAGCTCTTGAATTCAGGAGCAATCTATATATTTTTTGATAATGAGAGGGGGGGGGCACTGGCGTACTGATGGGGGCTTGGGGCAGTTGCACCCCCAAAAGATTCAAACGTGGTTTAATTCTAATTCGATACCACTACCAGTGATTTACAAATATTGCTGAAATGACATGATTTTCTAGGGTTTTTCTATTTTTTTGTGTAAATGAAACTTTTTTCTCCCCCTTTCATTTTTTTGCTCATTACGCCACTGGGGGTGAGGGATGGCTTTGGGGATTCATGTATATATTAGGAGGGGCATGAAGAAGCATACTGTTAAAATTGTCAGGTCCAGGAATATGAATAATTTAATATTTATAACAGTGTTATACCGGAATCATTGGTGGGCATATCGATGTCTACATCTATAAAACAAAAATACTTGTTAAAAGAATATGTAGAGAGAAAATATTATATGAAGGCCAACTCATGGTAATCGAGAAATCTCTTCAATAGTGTTTTACGTCTTCACTGCTTATCACGTTTTTTTTCTTCTCTGTCATATGTATAAGATGATTGCGCCCTTGTATACATTAGACCTACCTGTTCAAACTTCAAGTGCATTCTTCCTCTCAATTTCATAGACTAATATATAGCTACCGCTTTCAGTATACCATAATATGTTTGTATATTATGCATGTATGTCAAAGCAAATAATTTTGTTCGTGTGCTGAAGTTGACCTTTGTATTGCAGACTCAGTCCGTCTCACGCTGAGGCGACGTGCATGTACACTTGTACACATCTGCGAAAAATTATTGATATACATGTATTCTGAAACTATGTGTACAATGCATTTGAATCACACACCCCACAAATCAATGTAAAACTACAATACACCATTTTGGGGTTGGATCCTTGGAATGTTTTGTAAGGAATGCAGTGTACTTTGTAGGCTGTGGTTTACAATACATGTATTAGGGTAAACATTGTGGTACTGATAGAGTTGCCAATATTAAACCAACAGATGTAGAGGCCTGGTCGGTTTAGTACGTGAGAGTGAAAAATTGAAAATGATAGCAATTTTGCTATTTTGCAATGTCACTCTATCGGCTTCCATATATGGTACATATAGGTTATTCTACACTTCCTTTTTCTCTGAACTCTGAACTTTCTTTATGGTTCTCTATATATGTTATTATTACATGCACAAGTACAGGGTTGTGTAGTTCATATTTCTAGGGGGAGGGACGGAAGGAGCAGCCGCATTATTTGGAAGGACTGTTATGCTTGGAATGATCCATGATCCGATGATCATTGGGAGGGGCTACTGCTCCCTGCCCCCTCCCTTTCGAAATCGACGCCAGACCACCTGAGCTTCATGAACTTCAACGTCTCAAAAAAACGAGCCGACACCTATACAGTTATGTTGCAGTACACGAACTCGCTAGACTACATGTAGGCCTAGATTTGTTGATCTGACAGCCTGCATGTTTTTTTGTATCCTTGAAATGCTGAATAAACATGTCAATAAAAAATATTTTGCTTTAGAACCCGACTGCTTCCGTGTAATAATTATGTCACAAGTGCTTTCATATATGTCACCAATCAGACGAATGCGTGTCAAATTCCTTATTTTTCGTAATGAACATAACAACTATTCATACCAGGTGATTAATACCATACAGTTTTGATTCGAATTAAAAAAAAAACAGAAATATCAGTCAAATTACAGAATCTGTTGCTCATTTTGCAAAGATATAATGCGTTTGAAAATCCTCTCCCCATGCATTGAGGCTACAAGCTCTCCTTTGGGATAATGGGCACGGCTAAACGTACGTATACAACCAAGGGCGGCGATTTCTTTTCATGACAGGGGGGCGAAATGCGAGGGACGAGGGAGCATAGTGAACGAGAGGGCGAAGGTGACGGAAGTGACTACCCCCTCACAGGTTTTTGAAGTTTTTTTGTATTACAAAATTACATTCCTTAGCAAAACTATATAGTATAAAAACAAGCAATATACTTGTTTCACACTTCCCTTTTACTTTGCCGGTAATTAGTCTGCAGTCCGAAGGGTTGTAAATATCAGTTTAGTAGGTAAATTTTAGTAAGTAGGGAGCTTGGACATGGATGGGATTTCTATTTCCCACTCTAGGCCTCTGTCATGTACATGTATAACAGTTTATTGATATCGCTATGGGAGTTGAAATGGCAAATATATAGACTATGTGGTAGTGAACTTTAAAAACCAATTTTTGTAGCACTGATCTATTTCTATAACTCTTAATCTTGTAAACATACAGTGTAAACTGTGCTTAGGTGATACCAACGGAATACAGATTTTCTGCAATATTTACTTGTACATTTTGAAGGTTATTAAGCGACCGAGCGAGAAGATTTTTGCATTTGTATTAGTCTAAATGCTGCACTCTTGGGCCCTCCAGAGCCTAAAAGTTTGTTGCAGTCTTTCATTATTTGCTATACATTTTGTCCCCTCGTCCCCCGGGATCGCCGCTCCTGTATACAACCATTAAAACTTAGCTCCTTTTGTTGTATTCCCTATGTCCACATGCCATTGTTTTTCAACATTCTACATTTCATGCCGTTTGTCTTTGGAATACCAAAACAGGCATACGGGATTAACCTTGCACTCATGCACTGACTTTCACGACTTATTGCACGAGTAAAACTATGCCTTCTTGTCACCATGGACCTTGGCATCATGAATTAAAAACGAAACTCTTTTATGCTACGTGTCCTCATTATACACAATCACTGCCGCCATAACTTGTATTGACTTTGTGAAACGAGTATAGTATAGATGCCATGATGAAAATCCCCTAAAAAGCACGCTTTTTGTTCCTTGAACCATGACTGCTTTTATCATAGTAACCTTCTGTCTGTATTATCATCAACAAAAGAATCGCAAATTCAGTGAGCTTCAGAGATTGTATTATCATCGCCAGTTTCCAATTAGAGTTACATGTATGTGCTCTTTGAATGATATTTTAAATAAGTGCACTGCATATCGTTGATCGCATCATGTAGCACATGATCGCATTGACTATTTTCTTATGCATTCGACGCCACAGTGCGACACGATGCCTATAGAACAATTAGCAGAGGGCTTTGTACTCGATTTATAAACGTGCCTTGAAAGTTGAAACATAACATGGCAGGTGTTTAAAAGCACACAGGTTCACTTACAACCTGTAGGCCTACATGTACATGCAAATGTAAGAATAGGCCATTTCCGTAATGTACCGGTAACCAATTTATACTTCAGTGCCTCGATGCGAATGATTTCATTCATATGTTTATTTGTATTTCAATAGTGGGAACGCAAATTGCATTTAGTATTAATTGCGTATTGTTAGGAAGGGCAAGCCATAATGTTTGTCCAATCTAACAGCAACTTATGTATGTCATTTTGACTTCTAACCAAGTTGGTCAATAATAATATGTTGAAAATATAATTACGAAGAAACATTTATGGAAATTGGAAGTTTCCACGTACGTACCCTGCTTTATTGGCAATGGTATTTGGGTTTTCCCCCATGACACGTTACAGCTACATGTAACAATGCGATTGGGGAATACCAAGGAGCTCACCTCCCTGGGAATACCATATACAGGCGAGTACTGTACATCATGATTTTGCACGGTGCACGGGGTGAGGCTAACGTCCCGTATTCGAATATCAACTTACACTTTTTATTTTGTAAGCGAGCGAGGCGAAAGTTCTAATGTAATCCATTACATTTCGCCAATAATTTTGTTATTTTTAAAAATTCATTTTGATGCCCAATAATTTGGTTTAGTTCTGACTTCTGGGTTATTATGTGTCCTTTGCTGTGCACATTGGTCAATAATATGATGTTAAAAAAATAAAATTAAGAAGGTACATGCACATTCATAACAATTCCGCTTCCCGGTTACAATTGCCTGAAATCGGTTTCAACATTACGGAATGGGGGGGGCTGCAGGCCTGCACCCCCTTTCCTATGTCCCATCTGGAGTAAGGATACAAACTGTCGCGGTTTTAGTTTGGTAATAATCTAATGCCACTTTTCATGAAGCACTATGTAGATGCATACCCTTTGGGGTGGTGAAGGGGGAGAGGGTGTCCCACGTGTACTTTCGAGAGTGGAGATTTATGTGTCAGTTCATATAGTCGTTAATGGGGGATTAGTTTCATGATGGAACTCGGCAACCCAATTAAAATCTCTTAGCATTATGCATGACATAAGTGAGGTAATTAAAGTACCAATTACTAACCAAACTATATATATATATACACACACATACATGTACACAATGTATATATTTATTTACATAATAATATATATATTTATTTATATGATATTACTAAGAGGGCAAGTTCAAGGTATTTGGTCTCTAATTTGTATCCCATACATTACTTAGTATCATGAATTACTGAACATAATTAATAGTTCTACATCCAAAATATCACAATCCTATACATATCACATGTTACCAAGGGACAGTTATCTAAGCTACAAGTATTAATAGGGCTAACGTCAGAAAATCTGTAGTCGGTAGCCGCTATACATGTAGTAACCAATGGGACACAAATGCGTAGGACTTGCGCGAGAAGGATGGAAAAAAACTAAAAAAGAAAGGAAAATCTGCAGATATCGTCATTATTGTGCAATACTATTCTTATATTCCCCACTTTCTAAATTTGTCGCGCCATTCTTTCACTTTTACTATTTCTTTGTCACTGTG
This sequence comes from Mesocentrotus franciscanus, assembly GCA_037976565.1. Taxonomy (NCBI): domain Eukaryota; kingdom Metazoa; phylum Echinodermata; class Echinoidea; order Camarodonta; family Strongylocentrotidae; genus Mesocentrotus; species Mesocentrotus franciscanus. The sequence goes on along the minus strand of CP137683.1, from coordinate 17,819,053 downwards.
AGCGATGAGCGGAACAGTAGGTTTTAGGGTCAAGAACGCGACATTTTTTTTACCTTAAAAAAAATGGAGAATTTCCAGTTCTGAAAGCGTTTAATATTTCGCAAAATCCGGACGAGAAATTCATCTAGCTTTTGCGGAAAAGCTAAGTCATTTGTAAGTAGGCCAAGCATTTACCAGTGTATCATTTACCAATTTATCTGATTATACATGTAGATTTTCGTCTGGATTTTTTCGAATATGAAGGAAAATTAATTGACATTTCATATTATCCAGCGCCAAAAATACTTTGAGGTCAATTCCATTACAGTACTTATAAATTGTCAATTGTCACTTCCCACATGTAATCCTATACATGAAGCTTTATAGTAAGTTAATAGGTTAAACAAGATGAATTTGTACTACATGTATATAAATGACATTTTCTATTTTCGTCACTGGTATTATTTCATTATTTGTATTTATTTAGTTAACAAAAAAACTATAACAAAAACACCCCCTTTCAGCGCAAAGACAAGATGAGAGAAGGCAGAAAGAGCGAAGAAAAAAACATTACACAAAGTTGAGGGGTAAATAGATGTACAATACATGTAACTATATGCGATAGATCAATGCAGGCAGCCGAGAGAAATTGTACTTTGGGGTTTCACCAAGAAATAATTGGTTGTGTACGTGACATGTATGCATTATTCAGATATACATTGAAAAAATGTAAATACATTCTTCACAAGCTCAACTCCCCTTGAACAACAAAAGAACCATCTATCAATGTCCTTTCACGGAAATTCTATCCCCTGAATCAACCTTGCTATCAAAAGAATATCCTTACCCGGTTAGATTGTGCAATTATATATCGCCTTTGAATTCGGTATTATGGGTCAATTCACCAATGACACGTACAATGTACGAACTGCTTTCAGTGCGGGTTATGTATCTCACGACCAAGTTTTTGGAAAAGTCGGAATGAATTTGTGTCGTTTTGATTCGGCTGATATTTCTGAAATCAGAGAACTTTCAGGAACTAAAATTCTACGAAAAAAGGCTGAGGTGAGCATACACTGTATACACGCTAGTTTGATAACCGAGCAATATCCCAGTTTAAACTTTGAAATGAGATACACCTACATGTATATCGTTAGTGTCATCAAAAATACACGTCGTTTTTTACAATTTTTTTCATTTCCGAAAGCCATAATTTTACCAGTGGTATTATTAGGTGTAGATATTGTTTTATATGAGTGTTCGTGGGGGCTACAGGGTTAGGATTAAAGGTCGGACTGAAAATTAACAAAGCCATCAGTTGGGGAGGGGGTTGTTGGAAGGATGCTATCATTTCAATGTTCCTCCTCTCTGTTTTTCTTTCGCTTCCCCCATCTCTTTTGCCCTTTTCCCATTTACACCATTCGATGAGAGGGTGGGCTCGATCACCACTGTTTACGTCACTTTGGCATAACGTACGAACCTTTCTTATCACTTTCACAGTTTCACTTCATCCTATTTGTCTCCAAAAATCAGGAAGTTTTCATAGTGCCTTAGGTCAACGTTAACATGTATGTGTGAAAAGGAAAGGGATTTGAAAATTACACTCATTTCGAATCGTGTTCGTATACATGTACATATGCACTGCAGTATGGCCTACAACATTGTATTGAGGGGAGGCTGTTTGTTCTGTTTTGGTATGTTGTTTGTAAGGTGATTGGTAATATTTTACAGTAAAAGCAATGACAAGTTAATAATGTAAGAACCACAATGGAGTGAATAATGATTTTAACGCCTGTCCTCAACAGATGGTGTATTTCAATCCATACTATTCCCGACAGCTAGAAAAAATCTAATTATAGATGTGCCCCGCGGTCAGACTGACATGTGAGTGACTTGGTATTTTTTTGCTATTATGAATATCTGCCAAACACCACTTTCGATTGCAAATCATATTCGATTAAAATCCAACCATGGAATGGCATATCTGTCACGAAAGGAACCCCCCCACAAACAAATAATAACAAAACAAAAATAATAATAATAAATGAAAGGCTGAAAGATTTCCAAAAAATTGTGTCGCTTTAATTTGGTTGATATTTCTGAAATCAGAGAACTTTCAGGAATTAGAGTTGTACGAAAAAAAGGCTCAAGTTTACATGTACAATCGAACTTGATAGTCGTGCAATAATATCACAGTTTAACATGGGTTTTCTTGCGATTTCATCCGAAGTAGTTCCCATTTAAGCCAACTAATACTATTTTTGAAATCTGCGGTGTACATCAAGGTGTGTCAAACTATTGTGGGGGCACCGTCATCAAATGAGAAGTGCAACGTGAGATGGATGGAATGAAAATTAACAAAGCATCACATTAGGGGAAAGTGTGGGAGGGGTCATTTCAATATTCAAGTTCCCCTCTGTTTTTTCTTCCTCTCGCTGTTTTTCTTTCCCCTTCTCCTCTTCCGCTCTCTTCATCATTCAATGAGGTGGGGGGGGGGGATGCTCCCATGCCCTCCGTAGCTACATCAATCAATTGTTATGATATTGTGAGGTAATAGTACATGTGTGATACATGTCCGTGTATAGGTCACTCGTGATAATGTACAAAACCACTTTTTCTTCTCACTTTAAACTATTTGTTTCGAAATATCTGGAAGCTTTTATAGTGTCGTATGTTTAAATGTATTTCTGAAACGAAAAAATGCTTTGAAAATTAATTTCAGTCGTTACCTATTAAAAACAATTTAAAAAAAAAGTTTAGTTTATTGTGGTTCATAAAAAAAACAATTGTAAATATATTGCAGACACTGTTACGCACAGCGACTGAGAAGGGTCTCTTCCTACAAACTAGGGTAAATCAGCCAACATCAAATCAATTGGACAACTAGTACACGATGTACATCATCATTGGTATAGTCTACAATACATGTAGAGATGTAGTATACATGTAGGGCGTTATCAGGACTTGAAATTCTCCGCTCGCTATGAACCAGACAATTGTGAGGCATTCCAAAGGGAAATCCCCGCCAAGGACGCTAGCCTGACTCTCAGCCGGTCTATTCGGTTTATTCTCTGCCCTAGAAGTGTTATCGTATTCTTAGTTGTCTACTATACTACTCTACAAGTTTGTATCATAGGTCCTCACTGTTAGTTTGTAAGTAATTACTAATTATGCATTCTCTCATATTGATCTATAAAGTATAATTGTATAGTTGTATAAAAGTATTATTAAAACAGTATTATGAAATGATATTTCTTTCCAGAACTAATGAACGTACAGGTGTATTGTATTTCAATGCACTGCATACGGTTGAACATGTATTATGTTTATTTTTAACTTCAGACTCGCTCTTTGTTGATATGTCGGGGAAATAGTGGGCAAGACTCATTTGCCCAACGTTTGAAACTTTGAATGCAGTGCTAAACATGTCTATTATTCCTCCAAAGGGTGTTCTATGCTTTCATCATGTTCATGGAAGATTGGTTCTTGAGAAGTCAACTACATTTTCATGATTACCGTAATCCAGGCTATAAGGTCACAAGGTCACGACTTGACATTAAGACGACACGTACTTGTACATCGTGCTCCATTGTTCGTCATAATTCATATTGTCATGATTATCCGCCAATAAAATGACAGAAGGTTTACAAAACTGAAATTATCATTCGCTAAGAGCCAGACGGGTTTCGTTGACTCTGGCATGGAGCCAAATTCCCGTCTTTACCTCAACAGAAATATTTTAAAAACAAGATCTATTTTCTCAATCTTGGAGTTATACATGTTTTATTGTATACCCATCCAGCATTTAGAAATCCGATTATGATTTTGATTTTTTTTTTGTTAGCATGAGACGTTCTGAACATTAATTTGATTTACAGCCCATGGCATCGACCAACTTGGTTTTGGTTCCGTCTTGTTGCAGAGGGCGCTACACAAAATATTTTTTTGGTGAGATAATGAAAAACTGAATGTCAAATTTGAAAGAATATACAATTTGAATGACAAAATCATCTTTGTTTGATCGAAATCGGTTCAGAGACGGTTGAAATATCCATAAATATAACCATTTCTAATATTTGTGGTGCCCCGCAAATATTGGGTAATTTTGAACTAGGCGTTGAAAAACGAGATAGCGCCTTATACGTTTTATTCCAGCCAATGCCAATATTGGCTTTTTGTTGGCTTTTTCGTGTTGGTTATAACACGCACAACCAGCCGGCCCGTGTATTCTTATTTTTAATTCATTAGTTAATTAACGGTCACCGTATTTTTTCAAAAGTGGATCTGAATTTGTATGATCGTATTCAATCTAAATTCACACATTTTGGGGTCTAAAATTACCTTCATAGCAATTTTAGGTTCTACATGTAAAAGGGCACTCGTAATGTCATAAATAGGAATAAGAGCAATAACCATGCACTTTGAAGTTTGAAGGCATTTGCGGTCTTAAACAAGAACTCAACTATCCCTTTTACATCTCACCCCCTTCTCAGACTCAATCATCACATTACCATAGTTTGCTGGTAACAATCCAATTAAATAACACAAATCGCATTCTAATTAGTACATGTACGTTTAGACTTAAGATTCTAAAGGACAACTCTTAATCCAAAAGAGCGCTATTTCGTTTGCTGACTGAATTAGTTTTCTCGAGCGTGATGAGAGAAGATGTCTTTTTTAAAGTGTTTCTTAAAATGTTTTTAATTCAATTATTTATTTATTTATTTATTGACTGATTGATTGATAAATATATAGGTTTATTCACATTTATGTATTTATCTGAAAACTGATATACGTTTTTATCTATTCATTGATTTATTGATTGATTGAGTAATCAATTATTAAATTTATTTATTTATTTATGTTGTCATTTATTAATTCTAAACTATCTCGAAAGACGAAATCATAGGATCGTATACGAATTCATGGTCATATTTAAGTGATGAGTGATGACAAATTCATGCATAGTGCACTGGTGTCGAGGTTGTCTTGATGACACATTTTTTTAAAGACAATGTTTCGCCGAAAGCGGATCGAGTCATCAAATTGATTCCGTCGTGCAGTGCCGTATCACCTGTGTAACCATTTGCATTAAAATGATTGTAGTCATTTTAGGCTCAACTACATGCGAACCTTATAAGGCTATTTATTGTTGACGAAGAATTTCAAGAAGCCCGGTTATCTCAATGGCATGTTATGTGAGGCGTCATGCATTGTCATATATCAACGTCCATGTACATGTATATATTATGTCTGCGCTAGAGGTATATTGGGAAATCGCTCTTTTTTCACGATCACTATAAAAACAAATATCTGTTTTGGATTTCAACTACGACCATGACGATGAAGCGCTTGTTGTAACTTGTATATCGTACGTGCATGTCTATTTAGAACAACATCATAAAATCATCACGGCAAAATAAAACTTACATAATGTACGTTTAATATCATCGAAATGTTGATACTGTTATTATCTGTTAAAAAAGGAAAGGAAGAAAAATCGACCATTTTGTAAAACATGTTATTATTTCTAGGCTTGCGTACAAATGTACAGTCAGCCTGTAGGCCCTACTGTTGCCTGCTGAGCACATACAAAACGGAAGTGGACAATGTATGTTTCATTATGTACATGTACATGTACTGTACCTGTTACCTTGAACGTTACAACGGTGAATACTAACTCTGAATTGAGTTTGGGCTAATAATGTAAGTGTACATTGTATAACTCACATGATACCAATCTACGTGTATGACCTGCCTATCTAATAACATTTTGCCAATAGTAATTCAATTATATCCAAAATTATCACACATTCATTTATGGCCAACTGTTCCATGCTCAATTAAAGGCAACGACTTTAAAGCTAATCTGACAATTATTTTCAGACATCTTTCTTTGCTTTCTCTGTATTGTATCATCTTGGTTTCATATTTTCAGTATTCGTAGGTTTATTTATTTGATTCATCTTATTGAGTGATTTTAGAACGATGTTGGGAAAAGAAAGAAAGATTACATGTACTTCACTTGACCCGGCCTTCAACATCTGTACATAATGTACACACAGGTCTCGATAATTGTGTGCAACTCTTCTTTTCGTCAACGTTTGAATGAGAAATAATATTCAAGGGCAATGGAAGACGGTGGTCTTTATAGACAGGTGGTCGCTATAGCAGGTTTGACTGTATTATTACTAGAATTATCACAAGTCTATTCCTGTCTCGTATATATGAGAGTCTGGAATTTAGGGTGTGCATATCGCATAGCAGGACTCCCAATATTAATTTGCATCATTAATATCGTGAGTCAAGAGCGCATCACTGATATTGTCAAGGTTATGGCGATTCCAGCTACCCCGGAGAATCATGACGTCATTTACTGAGAAGAAAGGTGACACGTATTTCCCAGTTAGATGTATGGTTATAATATAGCCATATAAACCCACATAGCAAGTCAGTAATGTTCAAGCGATACATTAGGTGTGCAAATGTTACAGTATTGGTGCAAAACAAATTAAGTGTACAAGCATGGTGGGCTCTGTTCTTTGCTGTTTGGCAAACACATTTACCTTGTGTATGGTCAGTGAAACGAGACATGACTTGTAGGCTATTTCTGTAATTCAAATTGATGGTACCATTGCGTGGTCGTCAAATATCTACTTAAATAATGAACAAAAATATATACATGTACAACCTCACCGAACCGCCAAGCGCGCGCACGCAAAGAAACAAAAGTTACAAGAAAACAGTTTCCATAGTTGTCTTCTGCGAGATTTATCAACAAAATAAACGACTGGTTTTTTTAAAACTCCTATTAGATCATGAACGTACTACGAAACGTTGTAGGTTCATGCTTAGATTTGATTTCAATGGTTTGTCGATATTTAATTGCAGTCTAGTATATAGAAACCAAAGGATATTACATCAATAGCCTAATTTATTCAAAGACATATTTTGCCTCTAGGGTAATTATAATTCGGGTAGATAATTAGAGCAGATTGAATGTGAACTGGATAGTCCTGAACTAGTTCAGACGGTCACACTTCGGTCTCCTATCTGTCTGCATGGTAATCGAACCATCGGCTCGTGAATTCATGGCGGATGTTCGTCTATCAACGTTTTTACGGCAACTACTATTTTCAGCAGGGAAAATAAGAGAATAATTTCAGTGCGTTGAGAATTTCAAAACTTAGATTTGGTTATCCTGCAGCCGATGTGTCGACATATATGTATATTAAAACAGGAAGTGGTCACAATTAAAACCAGAAAGACAGATTGCAATTCCTGTTCGTAAACAACAGCGTCGCTTCTGTATCCGCTGTTGTAGTGGTAGAAATTGATATTTCTTCTAGTTTTAAGAATGTTCATGTTTCCTTGTCATGGTTTTCATCCCATCAGACTGGCAAACCAACACTAAATCCACAGACACCTTGAATGGCCTTAAAATTCGTGGCAATTCGGAGCATGTATTTTAAATATGTCTGTACATGTATTTATCAAATAATAGATTTATTAATTCAATAATAAATATATGTTTATTTATTTATTCTTTAATTTGTTCTTATTTATTTATTCATTTATTTTATTTAGTTAAATAAGTTACTTAGTTATTGATTTATTGATATATAATTTTGTATACCTTTGTCTATTGTCGGTCTCAATGTCGGCCTCGTCGAGATCGACTCGAAAGATACCGATTCTTTATCATTCGTTTTGTTTGGGCCGTTGTCGGTCTAGTGTTGGTCTCGTTGTAGTGACTGAGTTATCAGGGTTTTGGGTCGATGGTCGAAGTTTCCAATTGACGACCTAATAGAAACAAATTCTCCAAACCTCGTCCTTTTCTGAGAAAGAATATTAATTGTGAAATGATATGGCATCATCAGGTTTCAATCAACTTCTATATTGTTTTCTTATACGGCGTCAACGTAAAGAGTTAAAGGAGTTTGAGGAAACAGACCGCGGACTGATGAAAATGTTGAATGTAATGGGTTTCAGTTTCAATTTAAGAGTTACTTAAAAGAGATCAAATTACTACATTGCTGAGAGAAAGTGACGATGGGAGGAGATAATTAAGAGATAAAAATAAAAGGGGGAAAATTAAGAATTAGGAAACACAGATATAAAGGTATAGGTTAGATAGATTGATATAGACGAATATAAAGATAAATATAAAAATGAAGAAATAGAGAGAGAGAGAGAGAGAGAGTGAGAGAGAGAGAGAGAGAAAGGAGAGAGAGGGGGGGTATGATGAGTATTAGGAAGCTACATGTATATGTAAAACTAATAAAAAACAATACATAAAATGATACATTGCCAACAACGATAGAAAATGTAATGACACCCCTCATGTAATTTGTTTTTTGTTATTGATATGATCTTATAGATCGGTCTGAGTTAAGTCTTGGAAATGGATAAGATACAAGTTATAATTTTATGTAAACAAAAGAGAACACGATAATTATACGTTGGCAACAACAAGTAAAGAAAATGAAATGACGCTCCTCATGTTATTCGGTTCTTGTTATTGATATGATCTTGATGATGTTTAGATCTGGCTGACTTTGAGCCTCGCAAGTAGGCATTAATATCAATCAAGAGGTCCGCCTGTATTTATCCAAGGGATCGAGTAGGACAGCTACATACACAATAATAGTCTACACCGTACCTGGGAATAGCTAGAGTGATCCCATTTGTCATTTCAGATTCTATTTTACCCTTTTTTTCTTAGACAAACAAAATTGAACCTATCAGTTGTTTTCGGAAAACATATATTCTGAAGTTTGCTTGCTCGTTTGATAAATTTTGGAAACAAGAAAGTTGTTTCAGATAACATACGACAGCTCCATACATGTACATGTAGGCATATCTAGGGTAAAGGAAAGAAGGGGGCGCCCCCCCCCAGAAGGGCCATCGGGCTCGTCAGAGTTTTTAGGGGTGGAAATTAGTACGGGGAAAAACCTCAGAACATTTGTCTTTTCTGGTTTTCCCGCATGTAAGAAAACTTAGTATGTGTATTGTTTGGATAATAAAATAAGCTAGACGTATAGGCCCTAGCTTTATCGACTTGCATTTTAACTATATCATGCATGATATAGCAGGAAAATGTAGACGTACATGTCATTCTCTGATCACAAATGAAATCGAGATGTCTGAGTCGTAGACTAAGCAGACAACGGGTTAATGAACTTTCATCCTGTCTGTTCGATCCATATACATGTATATAGCCCGATGTTTTTGCTATGTCTCCCGTTCAAATCCCTTTTCCACCTGTTAATAGCCTTGAGGGTCAATTAATGTTGTTTCACCAACTTATCATTCCGTTTAAAAGGTGCTACTATTTTTACCAGGTTATACAATTACTTTAAAACACAACATCAAGTTTCACACCATAGTTATTTTAACAATGTGTCTTTATTCTTATCAATCTATGACTTATTAAATGGCAATCTTCCTCACTCCTTAATTGAATACTGTCAGGTAATAGAACACAGATATGGCACAAGGGGCAAAGAACATGGACAACTATATCTGCCAAAATGCAAAACCACATCAATTTTCAATATCATTTATGGGTGTGAAAATATGGAATAGTATACCATATGATTTAAGAGGAATATGATCTAAAAAATGCTTTTCGGAAGGGGTTAACGAAACATCAAATACTTTGCGTTAAACAAAATCAAAAAAGGAATCTCAGATTAGAGAATTTCTAAAAAGATCACTAGATAATGATGTATTTTTAAAATTATGTTTGGTTCTGATACGGAAGTCGACACACACTTGACTTACATGTATATATTAATATTAACTAAGGAATATTTCTAAATGACTATTCTATTTCTTTGTTTACTTTCACAATATTTTATGTTACATGTATGTATATGTAATATAGTATAGTAAAAAATAGTTTTAAAATTCTTGCCAAAGACAGGGAACCAGACTCGACTATAGCACTTGTGCTAACTTCTGGTACCCCCTTTAACAACAAAAGTGTACACATAATCTTTTTATTCATTTATATATAACATACTTTGTAAAACAATGTTTATATTTTTCATGTGTAATGTTATCGATCTTGTGTTATATTGTTAAACTTTATGTAATCGTGCTTGATACATATGTTTTTTACTTGTTATAATTTTTGTTGTTAATAAAACTCAAAACTCAAACTCAAACTCAATCCCTATCTGAAATTCTATTTAAAAGAATGGGTTTGAATTTTATTTTTACTTGTCAGAAAAGGATTTAACTCCTCCTCAGACTACAAGGACCTCATTGTTTGCATACTTGTTAAAAAGTATCGTCTCCATCCCCATCTAAACAGTGTCTCGTGACGCCCACACTCTCATGTCAGATTGTTTAGCCATCTTCAATTTCCTCCATCCAAATAGGATGACTGTCACTGTCCTCCATTCTTAGGTAAATCGTTTTGTGTTGCTCTCTTCCAACTCTTCTCTTGTCTTTTAGATAATTATTCTTAACACTTCAGATGCTTTCTTTGCCTCTCTGCATGGTCGCTCGTTTGCGACATGTGCAGTTTTGCACAAAACAATAGGCACTCATTGACAGAAAAATTGCCTTGTGCAACACAAAGGCTAGGCAAAATTACCCTTTTCCGGTCTTGATTACCTCCATGCCAACCCTATTAACACTGGTAGGCCTGGAATCTTCCACTGGAAAGGGTGAATCTGTCACATAACGTGGAACAGAGAGATTATTTCTGTGCATATAAGGAGTGACTGTATTTTCCTCTATTTATTTTCAGATGTTCTGTGAGGAATTTCTGTGAGACAAATCAGATATGGGGGTGCTTTGGAGAATATGCATTTCAGTGGTCTTTTTGACATTGATAGGATACTGCAGCTCTCAAGGTAAGAATGATATCTTCTTTCAGGGGCTTAGGGATTATTGACCATATGAGTGGAAGTTTTCAAATAAGCAACCAAAGCATGTTACCAATTTTATCAAGAAGTCAACATTCGTATAGAGACAACGGCTGTTAAGAATCATTTGATCAATTATTTTCATCATCATGACCTTGACCACGGTCATCTTCTTCATCATCATCTGTATCCTCATCGCTATCAATAGGATCATCACCATCCTCATCATCACCATCAACATCGTCATCATCATCATCATTTTTATAGCCTCTCATCATCATCATATATAATATCATCATCATCATCATCTATAATATCATCATCATCTACAATATCATCATCATCAACATCATAATGGTCATCGTTATATTTAATTTTCATATTAGACCATATTCCAAACAAGCCTTACAATACTTTTAGATCTTCTTCTTCTTCTTCTTTCTTCATACAGATTCTGAAGCATGTAGAATGGCCGTTGATTGTGCAGAGTGCATCTCTGTTGGTCCTGCCTGTGGGTGGTGTGCACAAAGAGTAAGCTCAATGTAAAATCCCTTTTAACTCTTTACTAGCCTTGTTTGATCAATTGAACAAAGAAGGGAATGTCGTAGTTGACTTGACATTTGACACAAATACAGCATACATGTATAATGTACTTGAAAGAATGTGCACAAAAGGTAAGCTCAATGTAAAATCCTCTTTAACTCAATACCAGCCGTGGTTGACCGATTGAGCAAAGAGGGGAGTGCCACAATTGACATTTGACACAAATACGGCATACATGTATAATGTACTTGAAAGAATGTGCACAAAAGGTAAGCTCAATGTAAAATCCTCTTTAACTCTATACCAGCCGTGGTTGACCGATTGAGCAAAGAGGGGAGTGCCACAATTGACATTTGACACAAATACAGCATACATGTATAATGTACTTGAAAGAATGTTGCAGTCTAGGTTTTCAATCCATGGTGAATGAAAATGTTGAACACAAGAATCACAACAACAAAACTACACAAGGAACAAAGAAATGTATGAGTCTCCGTTTTGAAGTTTTCACTAAATATTATTGTATATTTGTAACAAGTTGCATGTGCTTCCATCATGCTGATCTGAATGCTAGTATGTAACAATCTATATTCTGTTGTTGATAATTTACCTTCTGCAGGACTTTTTCAATGCGTCATGTGACTTATCCTCAACGTTGCTTATGACAAATTGCTCAGACATCCAAAATCCAGATGCATATACTGTCAACATTACCAAGGTAATTTTATAAAAACATTATTATTATTATTACTGTTATTATTATTATTATTATCATCATCATCATCATCATCATCATTATTATTATTATATTATTATCATAAGCAGTAGTTAGTAGACGTAGTAGAAGTAGTAGTAAAATATATTTATCGTAGCTCATTATTGTACATGTAGTTACATGTTATCTTCCTAGAGAGCTTATTATTCTACGGGTTGTAAGATATATTTATCCTTATAAGATATCTCATATCTGTCAACTTCGATATTTGTCTAAATTATGATAAGATTGTTATAAATGGAAGTGACCTTAAAGGTAAAGACCCGTTTTGGAAACTTCCCCCTCTCAAAAAATGATATGGAAGCTCTTTATTGCTGGGAAACCGCTTACTAATTGATATATTTGGTAAATTATTATATCTATTTGGACTGGATAGATATAGCGCACGTGTCGCGTTGTCCCATATACATCTTTCTGTGTACAGTGCTTGTAACTTTACCAAGACTGGGCCAAATTTCTTATCATTTTGATGATTCCAGAACCTTGCATTACACACCAATACTTATATGCTAGATGATCAACCTTTTCTGATCGATTCCACAACGTTTCTTTCACAATGCAATCGCATGACCAGAACTGGTCTTTATCTTTAATCCATCATGCTTTTTACATGTTGATGTACATGTACATTTACTTTAATGACTGGTAGCATCTTTGTATGTTAATGTGTGCTTATTATATTATTGATATATAATATCAATATAATATCAATAATAAACATTAACATTATGCATTTTGCATTCTGGATGTGTCTTTCATTTTGCTAAGGTTCATATATCATTCAGAACAAAGGCTAACATGAGAGTACTATATATAGGTAATCTTTTCTTCTGCAGTCTGCTCATTCTTCCTCATGAATTGTGAACTACATATAAAGAACACACCCCATTTTTCTAAATATTCAATCCAAACACCGAACCGTGATCGTCACTTAATTCAAATAATCCTTTTTCTCTTTGCTTCAAGGACGAAGACCTGACCAATGCTGGAGATGCACCGTTGGGACAGGCCGTACAGGTTAAGCCTCAGGAAATTCATCTGAAAATACGCAGAGGTAAGTAGGTCAGACTATAGTTCTACATTAACATCCATAAGCCTACACAGAAGTGTGTAGGTTGGACTATAGTTCTACATTTATATCCATGAACCTACAAAGAAGTGTGTAGGTGGGATTGTAGGCCTATATTAACATCCATAAAAAACTTAACGAAGAAGTGTGTAGGTGGGAGTGTAGTCCTTCATTGACTCGACATCCCATTGGGCTTAAATGTAAACCTCCTATATCTAATACTCATATATATATATATATATATATATATATGTCCCATTTATATTTATTTGGGGTAGTGTTGTGGCTAAACTTCAGAATATTCCACACAATGTATGTATATTTTAGGGTTAGGGTAAGGGTAAGGTTTAGGATCCAAGATAGGGTAAGGGTATATAAGGCTAGGGTTAGGGCACTGTAGGGTCACGAACTAAAAAGGCCTGAACTAAAAACATGTAATGTACCGGTAAGTGTCATTCAATGCTATGGGAATTCATTGCTGTTACCCAAAATTATCTTTAGCAACTCTCTCATTTTTCTCTTTTGCTTTCCAGGTGAAACAGCAACCATCAGAATGGATGTTAGACAAGCAGAGGATTATCCTGTAGATATGTACTACCTTATGGATCTTAGCCAGTCGATGGCAGAAGATCTTGAAACCATTAGATCACTAGCTGGAGATCTAGGTACTGATTCTAAAATGATGTAAAGTATACTAATCACCTAAAAAATAAATTTATATACAGCTAGATTGCATAAAATCAACCTCATGAAGTTTACCTGGCATTCTAAAGGTTCACAGTTAAGCTAGTATGAAGATAGTAAAGGATAATAAGGAAATATTAACCGACTACAAGGGTAATGGTACAAACTATCATTGCCAAGATGATAGTAGCCCCGAGATCACAGAGGCGATGTTAGTTTGTATCCATTGCCCGAGTAAAGGAGGTTGATATTTGTTTTATATCCCACATCGGCAATAAGGTCTATTTAAAGTGAATTTTACATAATTAAAAGAACTATGTTTTTGCTCGCGGCGTTCTGCAGTTTATCTTCAGCAAATATCGGTAGTGTTTCTATCGATTGCTGACATTTCGCTGACACTTCGCGTAACCTACTTTGCTATGCTTATTCAATGGGCAAGTGGGGCAGCAGCAAAAAAAAAACTATACAAAAGTACTATCACACCCCTAGCTCACGGCCATGAAGTGATGGTAAATCTATCATTGATCATGTGACCTCATTTAGACCAATCAGATTGCAAGATTCCTAGTATGCGGGATATAACATAAAATGGCGTGTATGGTCCGTGCGCGCCCTATCCTACGTGAGCATGCATGCGTGCATTAAGTATTTTACTCAACAAGTTGGTTTACTGAGAGAGGGTTCGAATTGCAATATCTCTTTAGAAAAATATTATTCAAAGCTCATTCTTTTAACAAAGTATAGCAACATGAAACACTTTACATCAAGAGCAAAATGTGCTTTGTTGATTGTAACAAGCAATTACATTGTGAATGTAATAATATGGAAGCAATATGGGATAGGTTGAATGCATAGTACACAAGAATTGGTGTACACTGGGAGGCTTCAGAATTAAAGCTGCATTAGGGTTGTTTTTCTAAACTCTTTGCCATGATGTTATTCACCTGTACGTGTATATTTCATTTTACACCCTGCAATTAATAGCTGCAACTTTTTTTTCCTTTCTCAGTGGCTAAAATGCAGGAACTAACAAGGAATTTCCAGGTGGGCTTCGGTTCCTTCGTCGATAAGAATGTCATACCATTTGCTGCTTTGAAGGAAGATGGGTGAGCATACTTTCATTCCTATAAGATTGCCTAGCACCATAAGTCTCACTTTTGTAGGTACAGTTTTCAAGGTTACACATTGTATTTTCTTCAGGTTTGTAAGAGCCCGGAAAAGTACTGGTGTGCTTTTGCTGAAGAGCTTTTGGTTTATCTTCAATTCAGTATCTCCACATGGAAAGTAGCACTGATACTTAGGCCTATTAAAAAACTTGTTGTATTGCCCTTTAGGTGCCAAAACATGGGTTGGTCGGTCGGAAAAGGTAGCGTGCATGCGGCCTTATGGCAGGATACGAGTTAAGAGGGGTTACTGACTTGCGCCATGATGACACTCCCTCCCTCCACTTCTTGTTTAGAGCATCCTGCGCATTAGTGAAGAAATTTTCTCCTGTGCCATTATACTCTGTAGCACTTCCACTCAATAAATCTTCACTCATGTATCATGTTACCATTTGTTTTGAAAGTTATTGGGTTATTATGATCTATTTATGTTTGTAGCTTCTTTTTGCAATTTTATTCAAGATAAGTTATCATAATTATCCAATAACTTTCAAAATATAGGGTAATTGATGAGAGGATTTAATTCAATTATTATTGATCTTTACTTTCACTTCATGTGAACCCTTCAACCTTTTTTTCTTCACTCTATGTCTTCTCTTCTCCAACTGTCACCCCCATCTCCCTTTTACCCCACTCTTTTCTTGTCTCTCATTTATCTTTTTGTTCCTATTTTCTTATAACTTTAAATCTTTGAGAAATCCAAGAGGAATATATACAAACTATATTCATTGTGTAAGTTTAGTTTTAATGCCTGTCATTTTGAACCCTTTACATGCTAAAGTTGACTAATGTAAAAACCAATAGAGTACCACAGTCGCTTTCAGTCGCACATAAATGTGTGTGATGTACCATATATTCATTTACTCCAAACAATATAGCAGTCTGACATTTTTATCCATAATGATTAAGAGTTACATGTTACCGTGTTCTCTTCAAAAAAAGGAGAATAAAGAAGAATTGAAATGCAAGTACTGGAAAACCATAAATTTTCACGTGCATTAATTGTATGCAAATTTCGCAAGTACTTCAGATTCATAGAAGTTTATACCGCGAAAAAATTGTAAAAAAATTCTTGCCGTGGAAATTGCTGCCGTGAAAATCGCTGCCCTTGACAATTTGCGCAATAGTTTCAGGTTTTACAGATATGAAGCCCCAAGCTAGCAAACTTCCATTTTCTGATTCAGGAGATTCCATTTTGTGATAGGGAGGTAAGAGGATAAGATCTTGTCTCATCTAATTTTTATTACAGGCAAGTCTTATTACACCCATGTACAGCCTGTGAACAACCTTACCTATTTAAGAATGGACAGACCCTAACAAATAGCTCTGAATTGTTTTCGGTAAGTCATTAATTCAATTAATTCTACCCTTATACATATACAGTTGACAACTTAGTTCTTCATACTCCTTGTGAATTTGATGTTTTTGTGTTTTGGTAGCTCAAGAATGAAGGGTGGACTGGTTGAATTAGGGCCTTTGTTGAATTTATTTAGATGTAAGCTTTAATGTTGCATTTTTAAGAAATATAAATCGGGACAATCAATTTTTCACATACTTCAAAAATTACAAAACTCGGTATAAAAGGGTATGAATAATTTAATTGTTAACTGTAGATGTAGACGGTTGCTAATCTAGATTTTAGCTTGGCATGCATGTAAACTGTGAATTGAATAGTTGGAGGAACTTTGTGAATCCATGGATCTTAATTGTTTTTTAATTATTTCACAGAATGTTCATGTAGGTGTAGAGGTCTAAATAATATAGAAAGAAGTATGAAGTTCAGCTAGGAGTTCGGGAAAATACACAAAAACACAATACATAATGATCCTCTGTATTAGTGGTTTATTGCGATATTTGGTATTAAGCACTGTAGAGTGTATTTTTCATGGGAGATGCATTTTTTTTTATTGCTTAAATCACCAATAAAGAAGAGAAAAAAACTTTTATTACGCAGAAATGAGGTTTACCAAAAATGTATACTAGTCCCGGCCCCCCACTCAGTGTTATTTAGGGTACGCGTATGCATGTTCCCTCCCTTTGAAAGCACCCCCCTAAGTCCGGTGTGTAAAGTCAATACGGGCCGATTTTTTGTGTGCTACGAGCCAGACTTTGTTGCATGAAAAGTACCCCTTTACCAGAGATTTTGGAACGTGAATGCGGTCCCTTCGTTCCCAGAGTGAGGGGCCCGGGATACTAGTAAGTTCATCAGGTGCATATCTAGCACACTGTACACAGAAAGATGAAATTTAGATGCGACTTACCTTCAAGATATATATATATATATATAGTAGGTAATTGAACCATATATGTGTTTCTCAGACAGGGCAAATAAGGTATAGCTATAATTATATATTAATTCATTTATTATTGTTATCATTGTTTTTATTTTATTTTTTTTCGAAAGGGGGAGGGATAGGCCCTATATATTGTGCAATTGCGAACAATAGCCACTTCAGGTATCAACAGTTAATCAGTGAAAGCTGGTCACACCAGCAGTCTCTCTAAGGAGAGTGCCAAATTACCCAGTCAAATTGGTTTGCTGCAGCTCAGATGATAACAAACATGTCTTTTTAATACACATGTAACGTAACAAATTTGTGGAGCACACAATGTAAGAATGGACAGGTGTATACCCAAATTGGTGTAAGGCCACATCTCTTTTTTCATATATCATTACTATTATTACTTCCTTTTCTCCATTATCAGCAAACACTGAGTGAAACTGGTTATTCAACCAGCAAGGACGCGCCAGAAGCTGGTTTCGACGCGTTGCTTCAGGTCTCTGTTTGTTCCGAGGTTGTCGGATGGAGGGATAGTGCCCGTCATCTGGTTGTATTCCTAACAGATGCGCCATATCATACAGCAGGTGATGGTCGGGTAAGGCACAAGATGATTGGCAATACTACGGCTGAGGAGAAACTATTGGGGCTTCACTGATACCCAACCGTGCATTATAAGGGTGTGGATCAGGGTCAGGGTGAAGGTTAGGGCGAGGGTGAGGGTAAAAGTAGGGGTCAGGGTTAGGGTCAGGGTGAGGGTTAAAGTAGGGGTTAGGGTCAGGGTTAGGGTCAGGGTTAAAGTAGGGGTGAGGGGGAGGGTTCGGGTTTAATTGAAGCTGAAGCTGGTTGATACCACAGCTATAGAAGGCGTTGTTAGTATTATTTTAAGTATATAATTATTGTCTTTAATGTTTCTCTTCTATGGCAGCTTGGTGGTATTGTAACACCCAATGACGGCCTGTGCCACGTCGACCCAGTGACAGGAGAATACGTGATAGAGAAGCTTCAGGTTAGTTGACCCTTTCCTCGCTACAAAGCTTTTGATCAGTTGAGAATCAACTTTCAAGTTTCAAATTTATTTTTTTACTTCAAGAGAAGGTTTGGTGCTGGTGAAGGTGAAATACTGTAGTGAGCTTTTTTCATTCTTTTTATCTTAGTTTGGAAAAATATAGTAGAAATATCCCCTGAAAAGGATTGCTCTTCAAATGCCCATATTAGAAAATTGGTGAGAACTACATGTACCATAGCTGGTGAGTTTGGACCAAACATGCATTTCATGCCGCATGTGTGTGTGTATTCTTATAAACACTTTTGTGTTTGCAGAGCATGTGACTTTCGGTAAGATCGAGTCAATTTCTTGTCATCTGAATGATTCCAAAACCTCTCCGTATACACCGATTCATTGTAGTACATCATTATACATTTCACAAGAATTGCTCCCAGGCACTTTCTGTCACCATCTTATCACTTGACCGGAACTTGACTTTATCTTTAAAGCCAACCGCATCTTCTTGCAATCAGATATTTGAAGAAATGGCAATTATGTTAGATTTGGAAATCTAGACAAACATCTCCCTGATTTAAGTTCTAAGTATAATGATAAGAATACGAACAATCAGAATTTGAGTGCCTTTAAGCCTTTAAGCATTTATGCCAAATCGGCTTCAAATCGTACTACTGGTATGACGTCACTACGATTCTGAGATAGGTAAACTCATATCAGTTTGTTTGCATTCAGTGTTCATTGCAAAGATTGAACTAAAAGAAGATTGAAATATGGAGGGGCCTATGGTGTAAGCTTTAAAGATTGAGGCAGCGAGCACTGGATGATAACAGCTTTTCTCTATCAACAGGATTACCCATCTCTTGGTCACTTATCGAGTCTGGTTAGGGAGAAAGATATCATCATGATGTTTGTGGTGGCGGCAGGAGTTCAGCAAACATACAAGGTGAGTCACATAACTTGGCACTTGTAGGATTTGTTGCTTGTGAGAATGATAGTACAGTAAAACCTGTTTCAGCGGCCACCTCTATATCAAGGCCACCTGTCTATTGTGGTCCCCTGTATTGCCTCCCTTGTAGGAAACGTGTTGAAGAACCTGTCTAGAAAGGGCCGTCTACAGTGGCCGTTTTTTTTTGTTGGCTTTTTAATGATTGGGTGATCTTAATAGACATGTTTCACTGTACTAGTAATGGTGATGATGATAATACCGATGATGATAATGGTGATAATGATAATAATAATATTGATAATGATAATGATGATGATGACGACGATGATGATAATAGTAATCCCCTTTAAACAGCACCTAGCCTGTATGTTCTTTCATGATGTTTTTAAGTTCTTTCTTTGGCTGATGCAGTCTATAATACAAGCACAAATTCAAGAATTGTAAAAGTGAAATCATTTTTTTTTCATGACTTTCAACAACGTACATACAGTCAGATTCAACACTCAATCCTATCTACCAATATGATTTCTTTTATGATTTTTCTGTAAATATTGTAAATTGTAAATATCAAATTGCAAATGGTAAATAAGTTTAAAAATCAAATAACTGTATATATCGATGGGACTATTCTCCATTAGCATTCTGCTATTGTGTTAGTTCCTTTTACCAAAATATGTCTATGTACACTGTATTATATCTGTTCGTTGTATCTATGTTAGATGAATTTTGATAATGAATAATCACATCAAGTCGAATATAATTATCCAATGTATGAATCAGACCTGGCTTCCTTAATTAACAAGGTACGTTTTTTATTTTCCTTTTCTTCTTGGCAGGATATTTTGCCGTTTTTCCCTGGTTCGCAGATTGGAACACTTGCAGCTAATTCTGCAAACATCGTATTTTGGATTGAAAATCTATACAACGTAAGAATTAAGACTTGATGAGTCTTCCAGTGTTGTGGTGAAAGCTATTTGAAAAAAAAAATGATATTCCTTGTAGTTATGTGAACAAATGAATTTGACTGTATCTCTGTACACTAGAGAAATGACAATATTGTGAATTTTTAAATATTTTGTCTTTAGCGCTGCTTATTCAAGCATAACTTTACAGATAACCTCGGATTTTGACACAAAATGTTACAGAGGAAACACAGGCATGGTCAATTCTAGGTATATTTGTTAACAACTTTGCAGTTCAGAAATCATATTATATTGCTCAGAGGGAACTTATTTTTGTGTTGTGTCTTTTTTAAACCGATTCTTTACGTAAATCAGGCTTTTCCTGTATTAAGCTTGTGGGGTGAGAGAATTCAGTTGTCACTTGGTTAACCCATTGTCAACAGGAACCTGGTGGTTTTTAAAGGCATGTGAAGTCTCTGGGAATGAAAGGATTTGGTAGTCAAAAATATAGAACAACACCAAGATATTCTGTGGCAATGAAAGGATTTGGTAGTCAAAAATATAGAACAACACCAAGATATTCTGTGGCAATGAAAGGATTTGGTAGTCAAAAATATAGAACAACACCAAGATATTCTGTGGCAATGAAAGGATTTGGTAGTCAAAAATATAGAACAACACCAAGATATTCTGTGGCAATGGAAGGATTTGGTAGTCAAAAATATAGAACAACACCAAGATATTCTGTGGCAATGGAAGGATTTGGTAGTCAAAAATATAGAACAACACCAAGATATTCTGTGGCAATGAAAGGATTTGGTAGTCAAAAATATAGAACAACACCAAGATATTCTGTGGCAATGGAAGGATTTGGTAGTCAAAAATATAGAACAACACCAAGATATTCTGTGGCAATGGAAGGATTTGGTAGTCAAACATATAGAACAACACCAAGATATTCTGTGGCAATGACAGGATTTGGTAGTCAAACATATAGAACAACACCAAGATATTCTGTGGCAATGACAGGATTTGGTAGTCAAACATATAGAACAACACCAAGATATTCTGTGGCAATGGAAGGATTTGGTAGTCAAAAATATAGAACAACACCAAGATATTCTGTGGCAATGAAAGGATTTGGTAGTCAAACATATAGAACAACACCAAGATATTCTGTGGCAATGAAGGATTTGGTAGTCAAAAATATAGAACAACACCAAGATATTCTGTGGCAATGGAAGGATTTGGTAGTCAAACATATAGAACAACACCAAGATATTCTGTGGCAATGACAGGATTTGGTAGTCAAACATATAGAACAACACCAAGATATTCTGTGGCAATGACAGGATTTGGTAGTCAAACATATAGAACAACACCAAGATATTCTGTGGCAATGACAGGATTTGGTAGTCAAACATATAGAACAACACCAAGATATTCTGTGGCAATGACAGGATTTGGTAGTCAAACAAATAGAACAACACCAAGATATTCTGTGGCAATGACAGGATTTGGTAGTCAAACATATAGAACAACACCAAGATATTCTGTGGCAATGACAGGATTTGGTAGTCAAACATATAGAACAACACCAAGATATTCTGTGGCAATGACAGGATTTGGTAGTCAAACATATAGAACAACACCAAGATATTTTGTGGCAATGACAGGATTTGGTAGTCAAACATATAGAACCACACCAAGATATTCTGTGGCAATGGAAGGATTTGGTAGTCAAAAATATAGAACAACACCAAGATATTCTGTGGCAATGGAAGGATTTGGTAGTCAAACATATAGAACAACACCAAGATATTCTGTGGCAATGACAGGATTTGGTAGTCAAAAATATAGAACAACACCAAGATATTCTGTGGCAATGGAAGGATTTGGTAATCAAACATATAGAACAACACCAAGATATTCTGTGGCAATGACAGGATTTGGTAGTCAAACATATAGAACAACACCAAGATATTCTGTGGCAATGACAGGATTTGGTAGTCAAACATATAGAACAACACCAAGATATTCTGTGGCAATGACAGGATTTGGTAGTCAAACATATAGAACAACACCAAGATATTCTGTGGCAATGACAGGATTTGGTAGTCAAACAAATAGAACAACACCAAGATATTCTGTGGCAATGACAGGATTTGGTAGTCAAACATATAGAACAACACCAAGATATTCTGTGGCAATGACAGGATTTGGTAGTCAAACATATAGAACAACACCAAGATATTCTGTGGCAATGACAGGATTTGGTAGTCAAACATATAGAACAACACCAAGATATTCTGTGGCAATGAAAGGAATTGTTTGTCAAAAATATAGAACAACACTATGACACATATGCTTTCTGAAACTTCAGAAGATTCACATCTGTGGCTCAACCCTCTTCATTATATATGGACTTGAACATTCTTTTGACATGTTTACTTTTGATAATAAACTACAGAAAATCAAATTCGATGCTTCGCACTCCCCATCATATAGTAACTTTCCAATAAAAGCTTGGTAAAAAATTATGCGGAAAACTGTGTCAATTTCACCATTGCATTTCTTTATTTATTTTTATTTTTTTATTTATTAGGTGGTCTGTCAACGACAGATCACCTATTGATTTCGTCAGAATTTTCTTTCTTTATTATTTATTTATTTATTTATTTATTTATTTTTATTTCTTCCGTACACTTTTTTGTGTAAACGTTTACTCGAAATCGACATGGTCAATTTCCTTCAAATTTCTGTCAGTCATCAGGCCCTATAATAGGGACTTTTAGATTTACACGACGAGAACGTGGACTGCCACGTGTGCCATTCTTTCAAGGCACTGGCCCGTGCCCGGCAGTGCCTTAAAAGGACGTCACTTTACCTTAAAAGGATGTCACCGTGGCAGTCCACATTCTCGTCGTGTAAAATCTAAAAGTCCCTATTATCAAGTTCAAGTAACCTTCTCAAGGTTATGGGGTCATCGTGACGTCATCCAGCGCCATTTTGTAAAAATCAGGTCATTATCATATCTCGATAACGAGTCATCAAAAATCAACCATATTTGGTATACATCAACTTCAGGTCAAAGGTCAACTAAAAATGTCAACAAATTCCGCGCCCGCACCTCGACGCGCGCGTACGCTCGCATCAAAATTTTATAATGCCTCGATTCGTCCCAAATTTTGTTTGCACACGTTTCAGGCCATTGTAAGCATTTTCAAAATTTGCGCGCGCACAATTATGCGCGCGCGTTTCCCTGCGTACCCGCACGTACTGGCATTTTGCAACATAGAATCGCCGAATTTTCTCTATCATCATATATACAACATTTTTCCAAGCATTTCGATACCTTGTTCACCTTTTTCTGACCAGTAATAACGCAATGAGCGTCCGTCAAAGTTGACAGCACGCGTAGACCTGCGCTATCTTTATCCACAATACATGGGCAAAAACATGCCTATACAAAATTCATTGTAACTCTTCAGAATGGATAGGAACTCCCAATTTTTTTTCATATTTGGATAGATTATGAGTAGGAGATATGATTTCATGTCTCATTTGACCCTCAATTAACTCATGACGTCATCATAATGGCCTCCGAACTCAAAATTTCAATTTGCATATTATGACGTCAGCAGATTTTTGGAAAATTGATTGTATCTCTGTAAATGTTGATCGATTTTCTTCCAAATTTTGATATGTTCTAGCTGAGACAATTCTCCACAAATGCAGTTGCCACAATTCTTCATTTTAACAAAGGGATCATGGCTTATTTTTGCGATTAAAGGAGGCATGTCAATTTTTCACATTTTGCGTGTATTCTCTATGGGACATGACTTTTTCTCAAAACTGGATTCTACATTCCCGTCTTTCGCGAGCAATATCTCCGTCGTTTTAGCTTCGTTTACGCTGAGCTTTGAGTATGTTGTAGCTGAGACAATAAGCTATCACAAATTTGCCCTTTATTTTTCGATCAGATGCCGGGATCATGCTCATATTTCACTTGCAAAGTGGGATTTGAGAATTCCATTTCCTGTTCACATGTAAACGCTATATGAAATGTTTTGGTATATCGGTAACACACTTGATTTCCGTCCTCGAGATCCCTGGTTCGAGTCCGGGCGTCTCCAAAAAAAAAATTCTTCACTTTTTTTTCTTTTTGACCTTTTACTGATCATAAGAATTGAAGACAGACCACCTAATTCGTCCCCATGACGAATTAAATTTCTAGTTTCATTTCATTTCCAGGAATATAGAGGAGTATAACAATATCAAAGAATGCAAGAAAAAGAAGTGCAGTAATAAATACAACAACAAACGAAAGAAACAATCAACTAATGCGTTGGGATTACCAAATGAAACTGAGTTTCTGTAGAAGCCTCTCCTCTTTAGTTGATGGTATTATAATACATAAATGTACATAAATATACATAAATATACATAATTATACAAAATTACATAAGATATATATATATATATATAATTCAATACCAAGTAAATGCAAAAGACAAATAATGAGTATTAAAGATAAAGGTGCAATGGTATTGCATGAAAGAAAGACGGGCGATAAGAAATGAACCCAAATTGATCTGTTGCATCACAGTAATATTACATTGCATATAAGGTATTGATATAATTATAGAAGTGTAACTTGTTTCCTATCTGTAACTACATCTACAGAAAATCACATCCGTGGTAACGCTGTCTGTTCAAGCCCCTGAAGAACTTCTCCTAGAGTTTACCTCCCACTGCGACGCCGATACCGCCGTCCCGGGGGCAATGATCTGTGAAGATCTGGCTATTGGAGATACCGTGTGGTTTGAAATCGATGTGACGGCTGAGAGCTGCATAGAGGGTGGCACCACAAGGTACGAAGGATCCCATTGCTGTTAAGAATTTTCTCAGGGTCTAAACTAATCGGTTTTGCCTCCTCCTCAAATCGGCACTGGTTATTATTATCTTTCATTCTCACACTTATAACACTTACCCAGTTCAATTGAAAATTACAAAATGCAATGAGAAGTTGCCACTGTGTACATGTACATTAATAAAGCTTTACAAATATGTGTCATTTATTAATTATAGTTGTGACTAAGTTATGATAAAACATCTATACTTCTCGGTTTCGTTTTTTCTGGGACGCACTGTATAATTTCCAAACCGGAATAGCAAATCGGTCGATTGTAGTCAAGAAATATTGTTTTAAAGCTAAAGTAATATCAGTCTTGAGAGGGAGCTATACAACATAAAAAAGTTTATTAACTACAATTTCATCACTTTAGACCTGATTTCAACAGCGACAACGATCATTGAATATTGTAAAATCGCATATGCTTCCAATATGTTCATTTGAACCAAATTCATGACCCTATACCAAAACTTTGTATTAACTTTAACAAGCTGTGCTTTTTTACAGACCATCTCTTTTCCACAATTTCAATGTCTTTATCACTTTCTTGTTATTGTTCATGAATTTATTCTTGTTGACGATGAACTTGCTGTTACTGTTCATGAATGTATTGTTTTCATGCCAGTGGAAATAAATTAATAAATCTTGAATCTTGAAAAGCATAAGGTTTATGAAAGTGACAAATACAATGTGAACTTTAAAAAGGAAATCCCATTGAGGAAGAATATAGGCATTTGCAGTGTCTTGTGAATATTATTGCTCTTGAAATGCTGTCATATTCCAAATAGAAATAATGATAGTTTCAAACTTAGATCTAATTTTATGCCACGTAATAATAATAATAATAAACTTACAGAGCGCAGAAACTATCCAACATTAAGTATATATTCTACTGCGCTATACACACGCATTTGTGTGTATAGTCCTAACTGTTCCATATTCACAGACCTGTGTGCAGTGCTTTTCACTCTGTGTGATTTTCAACAAGATAGAGTCTAACAGTTGACATCAAAGCCTCTCAATACTATGAGTTCTGTACTACTTATTCAAATTAGCCCAAGTGACTCCTAGAGACTTTCACTCTCAATGAATTAATATAACCTACACACAACTTATCTTGAATCATTTTTCATTTCTCTATCTCATCTGTAAAGTTTCTCTGTCAGTCCAGTTGGCTTTAGTGAGGAGCTTCTTGTTTATGTTGACGTCATTTGCGGCTGTGACTGTGAGAAGCAAGGGTAAGCTAATCATACATTTTTTAAATGCTAATGATAATAATAATAATGGTGATAATAATAATGACCATAATAATAATAATGATAATAATAATAACAACAATAATGATACTACTACTACTACTACTACTACTACTACTACTACTACTACTACTACTACCAGGCGCGGATCCAGGATTTCTTAGACGGGGGCACAAGGGGGCACAATTTTTTTCTCCCGCAAATTTGAAAATCGCGCCAGCCGAAAATTCGTTCAGTGGGGGTGGGGCAGTGAGCACTAATTTTTTTTTTGGGACGGGGCACGTGCCCTGTGCCCCTGGATCTGCCAATGACTACTACTACTACTACTACTACTAATAATAATAATAATAGTAATTATACTACTACTACTACCACTACCAGTACTACTAATGCTAATGCTATCACCAACTTTTACACTTACATGTACACCAGTTACCAGTACCAGTACCATACAACCCCCTTTTGAAACATGACCTTAATACTGTAGATTCATAAGAGCATGCCAGAATAAACTGATTATATGTTGGATGTAAGAGGTCAAAGGTCAAATGTCAGAGGGTCATAAAAGTGTTTTCAACTACCCAAAAATATGTTATGACTGATAATTTTTACAAAAATGAACAAATGTCAAACAAACTGGGCTCAAGTATTTAAAAACTTTCAAACAAAATAAATGAAAAAGCATTTGCTTTTGTGAGGTCATTTGTTAAGGTCACAGGATAATTGATTAATGAATATAATCAGAGGCATTCTCATTCATCTTGTTTTTAATATTTTCACCACCATCCCCCCCTCCCCTCCCCTTAGCAGAATCCTTGATCTGCCCCACCAGTAAGGTGTGAAGTTCTTATTAGTTGGACTCTTATCTTTTATATGCAAGACTAACTGGATGTATATTTGTTTTCATGTTTTAGGTACCAAACAGTCCAGAGTGCAATTACAATGGGACAAACCAGTGTGGCATGTGTGCCTGTAACATGGGACGGTACGGTGATGAGTGCCAGTGTAGCGGAGAGAGCTCATCGGTAGGAGACGATAGGCTTGCCTGTATTGCGTAAGTATCATTGTTTGGGCTTTGGTTTTGGATTGGTCGAGATGAATTGATACTAGAATGCTGCTTCTCTCATCAAATGATATTCATGTAGTAGGCACATCATGTACATTAACACTATGGTTGCTCTCTTTGCATCTCTGCACCGTCCCTAGTTTGCCACACGTGCAGATTTGGTCAGTTGGTCTAGTGGAGTTGTTCTTGGTGGTACAACTGGGATATACGGCCAATACAAACATTCAAGATCTGAGCACTGCAAATTTTTTGGAATCAATCACAACTCTTTTATAAGACGGGGCCCTAGTTTCCGTTCAGGAAACATGGACCAGATCAAAGAACTGAGGTCCAGGAGATCACGGGGGGATCGGTCATTCTGTGTTGCTGCCCCATGTGCCTGGAACGCCTTTCCCACAGACATGAATCAACTTAATCGGGCAGAAACTTCTTTTGTTTTAAACCCAAAACTAGAAAAAAACATGCCAATGAATATTAACTGTAGGCCTACTATTAATGTCACAATAATTATTTGGTGTTTGTACTTTCCTAAATTGTATTCTTTGTTAATTTGTACATTTGTTAATTGTTCATGCTTGTATTGGTTTTTGATCAATTTAATTGTGCTCCAAGGTTTGCCTCTTTCAGGCAAATTTGTGTGCCATATAAGTACAGAAATATTATTATTATTATTATTATTACAAAATGCCTAGATTATTTCTATATTCTAATGCTTGATATTCTATGATTTCAGATCCGGTTCTTTGTCCATCTGCTCTGGGCGAGGTGAATGCCTCTGTGGGGAATGTGTTTGTAACAAACAGCAAGTAAGTTTATTCAACTGTATAAGAGCTCGTTCAGATATGTCGCTGTAAACCGTTGCCAAAAAAACACCGCAGCTTTTTTTAACGTGTTTATGAATCGGAACTGCATACAACAATGGTGCTGCACGTATTCACTTAGCTCTGTGTAATAAGATCCAAAAATGGGGATGGTATTTAATACATTTTACGTCATCTTTAAACAAAACGCTGCTGGTTTCCCCCGTTATATGTGAATGAGGTCTTATATTGCTACCACACCATGATCTCTGAAATGATTGAAGCTTTTTGGAATAGCCTTAGTTTTAGTAGTTTGTATAAATTTATCAGATATTTATCTATATTTTTCTTAAATTCAGTAGGCATTTACATGAATATTGCACCTTTTTCAAGTTTTCTTTTCATTTCTCCTGCTTTTAATCATATCAGTAACCTATCAAAAATCCCTAAACATTTTATCTTGGAGCATCTTTTTCAGGTACCCTTATACATGCATTTAGGTGAAAAAGATTTTATTGGAGCACAGCAGTCTTGGAATACCTTTGCCTTTTGATGTGACCGGAGCCCAGGTTTTGGGGCGCCTTAAGACAATAAAAACAGGTCTGGATTTGGCAGAAACATTATCCTACCCGAATATTCTACCCTGAAAACCTCCTGAGTGCTGACAATTTTATTGGAACAGTTTTGGGGCCAACTTTTGGGGACGCCTGTCTTGCTTGCATGGTTCTCAGGTAGCATTTAACTCCGAGTGGAATGGACATTTAGTCTGCATGTCATTTCAGCTAATAGGCCTACAGTGTATATGAGACCATGGCACCCTCCCGATTGCGAAGACCTGCATGGGCCCAGTTTCGTAAAACTTGTTATCAATAAGAAGATACCATAATTGTCAGAAGTGTGTCAGTTTGTTACTGATGAAGAAGCTTTATAAAACAGGGCCCTGTATTTTCACTGCTTTTGCTTGATTTCAGGACCCAACTCATGTTGTTTCTGGAGAGTTTTGCCAGTGTGACAACTTCAACTGTCCTCTATTTGAGGGCCAGCTGTGTGGAGGTACGTATGTAAGGCAGCCCTATGTCTAGGCACCTAACATTTCACTTGAAATTGACAAGAACTGTCTATTGTATTACCCTATAGTGCTTGGTCTCATCTTTTTCGGTATATATAAGCGAGTAAGTGTCCCGATAATTGTATCAAAATTTGAGCAAGAACAATGTCCTTTTCACAAGAAAAGGCAGCTGTGTCAGTTTGACATTGCAAAATCAAAGGTTCCCATGTCTGCGCACTCATACACTTAACATGCAGTTTGGGATTTGTGATGTGAAATATAGGAATTTGGAGCTTGTGAATAAAATTACTAAAATTAGACATTTCTCAACAGTTTAACTCGTTTTTTTAAATGAATACATATTTCTACATTTTGTGTTGGACGCGTGTTTTGTTTTATCAGAATCACGCAGTTCCAGGCATGCACAGACTCGGGCACTCTGGCCATACATTTCCGTAAAAACAGTCCTTCAAGTTGATTGCATGCGTAGAACCAGAAGGGCACCAGATGTACGTTAAAATGTATGAGTTACAGATAAAGTTGATAACTAGTGATGTCATTACATTAAAAAATGGGTGAGATCAAAGTAAGCATAATTTCACTTTTGATAGAACACAACCTTTCCGTCAATGCTCTTCAATTCAGTAGGTGTTTACTGCAATACTGATTTTTTTCCTTTCATTTCTTATGCTTTCACACATGAAATAAGCACAATTAAATAGTGTAAGGAATTCTGATGGGGCACATGGTCCCATCCAGGGTGTTGCTAGACCTTTTCAGTGGGGGTGTAGACAGGGGCGGATCCAACTGACACGGCAAGATCAGCCAGCCGGCGAATAAGCGGGGGGGGAGAGAGCACTAATTTTTTTGCTCAATGGGGTGAAGGGGAGAAGTGAGCACTATTTTTTTACTCAACACCCACCCCTTGAGAAAAAAACAAAACGAATCCCCCTTTTCTCATTTTTCCTGATGGCAGCGCAATTTTATCGATAATACCCTGACAGGTAGGGGCACCCCTCTAGCGATGCCCCTGGTCCCATTCCACTCTAGCGATGCCCCTGGTCCCATTCCACCCCCAATTAAAAACAAAATAATAAATCGTCAGTTCCGTTTACACCAGAGTACAAACATTATTTGTGTTCCAAGTAGCATTTTGATCCCCATCCCCATGAGAGAAAGAATGACTCACCACTGAATGACTTCAACATTGTATACTTGTTTTTTAGAGAGTAAATTATAATATAAGTTGTACTTGTTTTCCATCTACAAATGCTCCTGTATAGGTCCTGACCGAGGCACCTGTGTATGTGACGTAGCGACTCAGCAAAGTAAATGCCAGTGCACGGCTGAGTATGAAGGAGACTCCTGCAGCTGTCTGAGATCCCAAGAAGCATGTATTTCTTCCAATGGGGTAGGTTTAACATCAAGTTCTTTCAAACTAAAAGTGTATGGGTGGTGGGTGGGGGGAGAGGGGTTGGTTCCACGTCCTGTAGTTTTTCTGCAAAGTTATCTTTGAATTATTTTGTCTAACTCTGACTTTCATGAATTTAAAGTCCAGATCGAGTCTAGCACATCTCTGGACCCTAAATTCATAAAATTCAGACAATGGGTTACGCCCAGTCGTCAAAATTGCAATCTCCCTGTACAAAGTGTTTTGGAGTAATCACCTAATTAATTATTCATAAATATGATCAGGTGTCATGTCTATTGGTTTAGGGAGATTGCAATTTTGACATGAGCATGACAAAGTGTTTGGATGCTGCACGGTAACCTATTGCAGTGGTGGATCCAGGGGCCCGGGCCCCTCCCCTAGCAAAAAAAAAACAGGTAAAAACACCCTTTTGAAAAAAAGAAGATGGGCCCTCCTGGCGCCCAAGGGGGTGTTGAAAAAAAGCACCCTTCCTGAAGGGAAAACAATTTTCGGGTGCCAAAAAAGAAATTGTGCTCACTACCCCTGGCGCCCAAGGTGGGTGGGGGTGGTGGCGGTGGAAAAAAAAATGACCCTTCCCGGAGGGGAAAAAAAATTTTGGGTGCCAAAATTTTTTGTTTTACCTCCCCACTGAGCGAAAAATCGACCGGCACGATTTTCACATTTTCACACGGGGCCCTTTTGAGGCCCCCTCCCTTGCCGCCGGCTGGATCCGCCCCTGACCTATTGTCTGCATTTTATGATTTTGGGGTCAAAGATGCACTAGACTCGGGGCTTAAAAGTCATGAAAGCACGGGCAAAGACAATAAGAAGATAAAGGAAGCATGCATCAACCTATAGAAAATATGTGGAAATGTAAATGACATTTAATTCATGAATTGCTGACATTTACTCCTTGTTTGTCTGTTTGTGTTTCAGCTTATCTGTAATGCTCATGGCTCCTGCACATGTGGTGCTTGTAGATGTGAAACAGATTCACCCTTCAAAGGACCAACATGCACTGACTGTGCTGTAAGTATATTGCCTCATAAAACTTGATGGAATGATGGAAAATGATGGAATTAACTCTTTATATGCCACAGTAATCTCCCTTTTCGATATTGTATTTAACCTGGGATGGATGCCAAAGGCTTCAAGATTATTGTATCTGTTTCCAGTGCAAAATCAGTGTATATTGGTGTTTAAAGGGTGGTCATGGAAGCTAATCAAGACCGGAAATTGGTAAGAGAGGCAAAGAAAGCAACGTAAGTGTTAAGGAACCATACAGAATGCTCCATCTTGTGAATTGAGGCTCATGAAAACTTTGTTGCATTTCCTTTTCTTGTGCTTTAATTTCTCCCTATTCATTTACCTCTTGAAAATGTCTCAATTTATTTCTAATTTTGTCTCGGCTTCTTTTGTCAGTTCCTCAGCGAGTGATATATTCCCTCAAGAGCAATATCTTCTCAGACAACTACATGTACATGTACCCTTCAAAAAATAATTCATTGTTCTAAATGTACCAACTAGGTAATTATATTATTAAGTTGCTCAGGGATAGTATCTTTAATGGGATGGGGTAGTTTCCTTTGGTTAGTTGTCAAAGGGACGATGGACCATACATGTACGTAGTAGCTCTAGAATCAGTCAATTGAATTACTTGAAATAATCTCCTTTTGTGGAATGAGTGGTATTTAATTAACATTCTGTCCCCACTCTTTTTTATTATTTGATAACGACAATGCTAACTGAAGGTCTTACTTGCCTAGGGTATCCTCATCTACAATGATACTGTTTTTCCTGAGGGCCTTGCAATTATATTATTGCCCATCTTTAGCCTGGCCATCATAAGACGCTGAAGCATTCAAAGAAATCCCTCCTACCTTGTACCCATTAACTTCACCCGGGTGGAGACTGGCTAATAGGCCCTACAGATTAATGTCTTGCATTTTTAATTTCTAAAGATCTGCGAGGGACAGTGTGAGGTGTATCAAGAGTGTGTCCAATGCAAGGCTTTCAACAGTGGCCCACTGACAGAAGAGCAATGTGACATGTGTACCGTGGACGTCATTAAAGTTCAGAGATTCCCTGAAGGTGAGTTGATCTCTAGGCATTGTTGAGGTCAGAAAACTACCTGTACATACTCATGTACCCTTCTCACATACCAAGCTCCTATTATGGATACTAGGGTCATTCCATGAGGTTGGGGCAAAAAAATATGATGATGTCCATGTAACATTGGTATGAGATCTACTGCACATGGAAGATGAAATCATCTGTTGAATATTTTTATGCAATGAATATATATATATATATATATATATATAGTAGTGCCCTGTCACACAATGAAAACTTTGTCCCGAAATTGGACATTAAATCCCTTGCCTCATGCAACGCACATTTACTAGCAACCCTGTGACCTTTGTTTGCATGTCTTTGTTTGTGAGAAACAAACAACATTGCAGCCCCGGCTCAGGGCGCTATCTATTATACTAAATAGGGGTGACCACTGTACTTCACGCAGGGACTCTCAACCCGAAATCACAGAGATTCACGATTTCTTCATGCACATGTAATACAATTACATTTTTTTTTCTTGCGTTACCACATTCTCTTCAAAATGTTTGCTTAATGTGCTTTTCCTTTTTTACCAGCTTTACATGGACATGACATTATATAACATTACATAACATATGGGTCTATAATATTGATTCACCATGAAGCTAGAGTACCTCTGAATACAGTTAAAAATGGACAACAAATACAGGCATAATAAAGATTTTAGTCTTGCACTCATCAGAATAAATCTCAAGAATGAACAGAAAGCTGAAATCGGACAGTACAACCAGAAGCTAAACAGACAAAGTGTGTAACGTCTATTTTCTGGGAGCCAATCACATCCCATTATTTTTTCTCACGCTTTGTTCCTTTAGCTTCTGATCATATTGTATGATTGACTGTATTCTGATGAATGCAAGACGAAAGGCTTATATTGTATCATTGACTGTATTCTGATGACGAATGCAAGACGAAAGGCTTATATTGTATGATTGACTGTATTCTGATGAATGCAAGACGAAAGGCTTATATTGTATGATTGACTGTATTCTGATGACGAATGCAAGACGAAAGGCTTTTATTGTATGATTGACTGTATTCTGATGACGAATGCAAGACGAAAGGCTTATATTGTATGATTGACTGTATTCTGATGAATGCAAGACGAAAGGCTTCAGTATGTCACTATCTGTTGCCATTATATCATTTTAATCAACTTTGGGAAGGTTGAGATTCATACAATATGTATCGTTACCCTCTCTGAATATTCCTGTAATAAATTGTTTCTTCGTCTTCCCTTCATCTTCCAGTGGAGTACCCGTACAACTGCTCAGTGAATCACATCGACAACTGTACAATAGTCTTCATACCTCACTTCGTAAATGGAGAGGACTCTGTTCCAGTTATTTACGTCCTAGATGAAACAGGTAAAACATACCTTTCATCTAATAAGCTTCATTTTGAACCCTATAAAGAGTAGGAGGGCATAATGGCCTCCCCTCGAAGTTTTAATCAAAAGGTATTCAGTGAAACATGACATATAATATCAGGGGTGTTTCACAAAGATCCTAAGTTGAACTTAACTCTAAGTTGGACTTAAAAATTATGGAGAGCCATTTGTAGCCTTAAAATAAAATGTATTCAAAAGCGAAAATTCAAGTATTTTAGACTTTTTATAAATTCCACATCAAGAACATGAAATCTCCTTGATAATTGAAAATATGAATAATTTGAATCAACATTTTATGCCATTTAAAATAACTTTAAACTAATATTTTCATAGATGCTAACGGCTTTTCATAATTTTTAAGTCCAACTTAGAGATAAGTTCAACTTAGGATCTTTGTGAAACACCCCCCTGAACTTTTTCAATATTTTTTACGTTAGTCTGGAAGAGTATCATAGGAAAAATATCAATATAGAACAGGCTGCACAGTGCCATTAGAAACATTAATTTTCGTTACATTTCTAACGAGAATCAAGCAGCTCCTTTTTACCCAGAGCTACATGTACATGTACATCAAATGTACTTGGAATAGTATGATGATATTATTATTGTATTATGTCTGATATTATTGTGTTTTTGTTAAGGCAACAGCTAAGGCAACAGCTATTGAACTACATTTGTACATTGTAGCACCTTGAGTGGTACTATACCAGAAAGTGTAGAGTAAAAATACTTGTTATTATTATTATTATTATTATGCAACTTTTTGTTGGTTATTTTCATCCAGTTTGTCCCCGAGGACCCGTTGCTCCTGGGGTTGATGCAAGATGGGTGGCGGTCGGTCTGGCTATCTTCATTGTCGCAATCGGTATCATACTAATCATCCTATACAAATGTTACATCACATGGCTTGACAGGAAAGAGTTTAGAGAATGGGAGAAGGAGAAAAATGAAGCACAATTTAGTAATGTAAGCGAACCTTTTTATTAATCTGTAGAAAACCAAACCTGAGTTTATTTTGGCAGGTACATGTACTTATGGAAAATAAGAAAAATAGTTATATTGGAAATCAAATTGTATCCACCAGATTAAAGGGGACCAGCTACCAATTCTAATATATTTGCCATTTTAATTTGTTTGTTTTTTAATTGCTCTGTACGATTCACTTCAACAAATGCCGGTATTCTGTATTAAAGTGTCATATCATATAGTTGGTCTGCATACATGCAGAAAATATGATGAATTGGTCAGTTAACATATGAGAGAAATGAGATGAATCTTTTCCTTCTCCTTGTTTTTCTTGATTTAATCATATTCTCCTTCTGCTCTTCCTCCATTTTCTTCTTTTCCTTCTTCTTTTTTCTTCCTCTTTTTCTTCTTTCTCTTCCTCTTCTTCTCTTTCTGCCTCTTCCTCTTCTTCTTCTCCTTCTTCTTAATTTCCTTCTCCTTAGTAGTAGTAATATAATATGTGATTTCCATGAAACCATATTTTCTATTTTTCTTCCACTCTTTGCAGACCGAGAATCCGCTGTACAAGCCAGCTAGCACTGTCCACAAAAACCCTGCTTACGGAGCACAGTTCTCAGATACAGGAGAGCAAATGGTAGCCCTGCAAGAAAAATCATAACGTAATTCTGTACTATGGTGACATGTGTTGTGGTCAACTTTTCATGATAATGTACAGTGTTTGAAAATAGATGACGAAAACATGTACAATTAACTCTCCTGGCCTCATAACAATTATTTTAGGGACAAAATATCTGTCATTGTAAATATAGAGAGGATATTCACCATGTGAGCAAGGAAACAAGGATTTCTGTGTCTTAAAGAGAGCAATAAATAGTCTGACATTTGACTTCATGTTACCACAAGACTAAGCTGAGTTAAGTGACATCAGGACACGCTCACCCTTGCAATGCATTATAAAAATATTCTTTTGGTACATGTAGTTTTAACCCCCCAAAAAAAAAAAAAACACAACAACCACCACAACAAAAAACAAACAAAAAGAAGAAAAAGAAAAGAATAATAGCGAATGAAAAGAATAAAAGGAACGAATACATAAATATAAATAAATAAATGAAAAAAAAAAAATAGTAATAATAATAGTAAAAATAACAAAATAACACCCAAAAATAAAAATAATATTTCCATGGTTCCATATTATTATTTTTGTGGACAAAGAAATGCTTGTCTTTGTTCTTGAAATAAAACAAAGGTTCTTTACTTTGAAAGTTTAGATGTCATGGAGATGAATAATGACATTATAAGGCAGTATGATTGAAAAGTTGTCTCTTTTTAAACTTGTTAGTTCCATATAGCCCGCATGTAAGTGTGACCGCAACATAAAGAGCAAGATTTTGCTTACTTGAGAGGTCATCAGTTACGGAATGACAAAATACATGTACAGAGAAGCATCTTCTAAATGCAAGAACTCTTTCTAATTTCAGAGTTTGCTATGAATTGTACTGAGATACGTTATTGTGAGACGGTGAGGGATTTAGATTTTGCTCTGACTCATATTAAGTTACCAAAGTGTTAGAGAGCAAGTGAATTTAGAGTACTTGTCGAATATGTATATTTTGAGTCTTAACACAAGGAAATAAGTTGTTTGAAATGTACTATTGTTGGTGATGATTCGTTTGAATGAGCATAATGTTTAAGTGGAATGGGCTATAATATGTGGGGTGATATATCAAATTTTGAGCTAAACTTCTCAAACTTGCAACTTTTCTGCATCAGAATTGGTATATGGACTGACCTTTAGTCTATTATCTAGAGTGGAGAGCTCATATCGCAACAACATAGGTTAGGTACATGTCAGTAGGAAAGCTGGAGTTACTTAATATTTCAGTGTGCTCCCTTAAGTGAACAAAGTGTGTTTAAAGGTGTGAAATTGCTTTTGAGATGTGTATTTTCATGATAAAACTGTTGCTGTCCCTAGATCATAGACAGTTTCCTTATAATACAATGGAAATACATTGAAGAAGAAGGGAGCAAGTACATTTAAACAGTTTTTATTTATAAGGAACAAAGTTAGTATTTTGAGGTTTTCAACCCCCCAAAAGAAGAATTTTTTTT
This sequence comes from Mesocentrotus franciscanus, assembly GCA_037976565.1. Classification (NCBI taxonomy): domain Eukaryota; kingdom Metazoa; phylum Echinodermata; class Echinoidea; order Camarodonta; family Strongylocentrotidae; genus Mesocentrotus; species Mesocentrotus franciscanus. The sequence goes on along the minus strand of CP137683.1, from coordinate 17,781,748 downwards.
CATCTTCATGGAATCATCGATACATGATTATTTAGTAAATCAAAATTAACACATTCTGTCTCTTATACTTATAACAATATAATTTTTCTTGATAACTAAAAATCCTTGTAATGAACATAGCCCCTTTTTCTTCTAATGTAAACAATCAATTAAGAGACTAGCTTTGAGAGTGTTATACAATTTTTGGACAGGAGATTTATTTCACTTGTACATGTAGTTACTTGTAATGGTTGAAAGCAGTTTACATGTATATTTACTGTTTAATGTGGATTGATTATGATATGAGCGAAAATGTTGCTTCAGAACATATTAATGGATTAAACCTTTCTCATGTTTTCAGTTGTATATGCTTTGTTGATTTTAGAATATTCATGTAATACCATGTTATCAAATTCATATATGGATTTCGGGAAAACTGTTCTAGACATGTGTGTTATTAACAATGTGCCTTATTTTGTGATTTTCTTAGTGATATAACAACACAGATATATTTTACAAATAGTATATTTCAATACATGGAGTTGAAAGATGGAACATGCATTTTCTTGTTACCACATTTTGTAGGGGCTTTTGGCATAGTTTTTTTCTTTTGCTTTTGCTCTTGTAAAAAAGAAATGTGGTCATTTTTTGTTTTTATCAATCACACCTTTCTTTAATGTTCCATATTTTGACAGTCATAATTCACTGTAATTGTATCTACATGTAGTAATATGAAAATGGAACATAAACACAACATTAGTACTATCTTTAGTAAATAATAAGTAATATTGCATAGGAGGAGAATATTAAGGTGGAGTAGGAGGTGGATGAGAAACAAAGGAAAAAGAAGTAGAAGAACAAGAAGAGGGAGGAAGATGAGGAGGAGGAGGAGGAAGAGGAGGAGAAGAAGAAAGAAAAAAACATTTATTTAAAAAAGAGGGGAAAACAATTCGATATACAAATCGTGCACTAGATTTATGATATTATATACATGTATACTACACATGGCAAAAAAGTTTGTACAGTAATTTTATGTGCATTTTGAATTCAACATTAATAGTAGCATTCCTATCTTCATGGATATATGAAACTTCCATGTTGGCAATTAGAACTGCAGTAGTGTGATTTGCTTACAATATAAATATTTTAAATGATGGATTTTTTAAACAAGTTTGCCATCATGTCAATAAAGATTTGATCTACTACATGTATATTGTCTGCTTTGAGCCATTCAGGGGCACCAACCATGTGTTGATATACTTGAACTAAAGCTCTTGCGACTCCGAACAGACAACAATTTTTTTCTGTTTGGAGCCAGAAGGGCATTAGCTCAGTAACACAGGGTTAACACACTTTTGGCTCTCAGCAGACGCGGAAGCAATAAATAGTTATTGCCTTTCTTGTATCAGTATGATGTATGCAAAAGTTTAATAACACAATGTGTCCTTGTTTGTGAGAGAGGTATGTAGGTTATGGCCATAAAAGTGTTTATTATTGATGTCATGAAGTAATGATATACCATTGAAAGGAAAGAAGTAAATGGAGACAACTTGCCTCAATATGTGTTCAATTCCTAGTTATACAATATGACTTAGTATAATCTAAGTTTAAACGTTATATTCATAACTGTACTCTCACAGTGATATTTAGTGTCTAAAAGTTAAACTTGACATGATTTAATCCAATATCTCCATTCCATAATACCCACCTCTCTCTCATCATTATCAATTGTATATCTTTTCTGTTTCTCTTTCTGTAACCCCACTCTCATCTTTCACTTTCTTCCCTGTCTCCCCTCTCAACCAATCAAAACTTTAAAATTAGCTCTCTACTATACCTAACACCCCCTCCCACCCCATCCTTTTCTGTCTGTCTGTGTCTGTATGTCTCTCAGTCTCTCTCTGTCTCTCTCTCATTCTCTCCCTCCCCCTCTCCCTTTCTCTCTCTCTCTCTCTCTCTATCTGCATCTCTCTCGTGTGGAATGATCCATGCTATAAAAATCCATTTTGATAATAACCACACCTGTGTTGTACTGGTGAGCAAAATTCAGTAGTGTGTTTACAAAGATATATCTACATTAATCTGAGATTAATTTGAAATCTGATTAATATCCAGCGACCCATGTTCTACTAAATGTTAAATCTAGATAATGTTTAGCAAATCAAATGTTGGAGTTTGGTGTAAGTTGCCTTGCTAAAATTGACTGTACACCAAGACTGAACCCAGCATTGGATTTAACATTTAGTAGAATACGGGCGAATGGGTTTACATTCTTCGATAATGATTTGTTTCTCAATATATATTTTAATTTCTTTTTATACGCAATGTACCAAAATATAATTTTCTAATCATGTAATTATTTACCACTATGTATCATACTGAGTTTGATAGGATGTATATATTCTGATGCCACTTATCTTGTAACGTTTTTCCAAAAAAAGAAAGAGAGAAAATGAAGAAGAATTACTACATCTGTCTTTGTCTCTTGTCCAGTATTGTACACCCGCGTGTTTGAAGTGCATGACTATGAAGATGTAGGGTTTGGGAATTTCGATAGAGAAGTGGAGAGTGGACACGAAAGTCTTATTTAAGACAACCAAAAGCCAAGGTACGTGTGGAAAGGGAAGGTTCTGGTGTTCGGTGATCGAAGTGACTGAGGGAGAGAGGGACAGAGAGAGGGACAGAGAGAGAGAAAGATGCATAGAGAAGGATGGGGTTTGAAAATAATGAAGAATATTATATATTAAACATAATTGCAGTCAGAGGCGGGGGGTGGGGACATGGCTCCACTATCAGTTTATGTTGGCAAATAACATCATTCGGGAACATTTTGAGAAGTTTTTGGCACTAAATATTTGCATAATTATAGATAAATTTGTTTTTCTTTCAGAAAACTTTGGGAGGGAAACACGAGTCCGAGCCTCCTATCCACACCCCCGCTCAGTATTAAAACGAAGAATACGAATGAAAATGAAAATTAAAATACACTTCATCGCACACCAAATACGTCGAACGGTTAGGTACAACAACCTACATTTTTTCAGTTCTGAAATCCTGACAATTATTATTATGAAGAAAAAAAAAGGAACTGTCCTCTCTAACTCAGTTGTCATTACGCTGTCCTCTTTACTCCTCTCTATTTGTACCCCTCTTGAAATATCTTGGAGTCGCCCATTATTACGCAACAAAGCACGCGCATCGATGCGCGTAGTAGCCCATGTCAAACATCACCCTAGAATTGCACTCGATACACCTGTATAAACTTCCTGCGATATTTATCGTATTTAGTTTATCTCGGTGAACTTGCTTTTTGCGGTTTCTCTGATAATACTTTACAAATCTCCGAAAATACAAACAAAAGGTTTTAAAAATTGTTTGATTTTAATAGTAGATGGTCCTATACAAAGGTGAACAGGCCCAAAATCAAGTAAGATTGTAATTCAAAAGTAAAATTGCTTTGAAACCATTTCCCCCTTTGAACCTTTCAGTTTTAAGAGTTGCTTGTTTACAAATATCGATTAGGAGTATTTTGATTTTTGTAATTTATATTTTTATTCACAACGATTAAAACCCCTCGAAATTGTTGGGAGCCCCAACAATTTGATGGCAAAAGTTAATTTAAATTGTATCATAAAATGTGAAAGAGGATGTCATATAAGACACATTTCTGCAAGGATTTTCAAAACAAATGTGTTTAAAGTCGAATATTGATGAAAGAATAACAAATTTAGGTTTTCTGCGTACAACGAAAAACCCAAACTATGTATTTATGTATCAATATTTATATTTCGAAAAAGAATAACAGTATTAACGTTAGCATCTACAATAAATGTTCGATGAAGGCGCCCTGATAATGATCTTTTCAAATACTACAGCATACGCTTTTCCAAATAACACGAATGCAAATATTTTCAAGAAATAAACTCAATTTATTAAAATAGCCTATTGAATATCCCAATAGAAATCACATATATTAATAACAGGTTTTGAAAAAGGCTAGTAAAATTTATTTATGGAATGTCTTTACGATCGTGTAATATATTATGGATATTTGTAACAGGTGATGCCCAATTTGTATGATCTTAAGGACGATATCGACCAGCCTTCGACATCTTACCCAAGAGACAAAACAATCAACGCACAAGAATTCCTGGCTTATCATAAGTTCACAGAAATTATGAATACCATTATCATTACGACTTTTTCGCCATACGAAGGACCGATATTCTAGATGCATTTCGAAATGTAACAAAGGCATAAATTTAAAGCTAACATAAGCAGTACATTCGTAATAAACAATAGCAGAGAAATGAAAGCCAAAGTGAACTTTTAAACAGAATAATTTCCTTCATAAGACCTTAACTTTAATCTTAGGATAGGTTAAATCCTGCAAAAGCAAGAAATAAGACCTAGAACAAGAAGAAGGAGAAGAAGAAGAAGAAGAAGAAAAGAAAAAATATATAGGCCGTCTACATGTAGGCGAAGTAGGCCTATGTTTGTAGCAATTTGTGCGTGTTTGTTGTTCTTTATTTTGTTTTATATAGCAAAGAAGACTCAAAGTAAATATTGAACTTTGTGTCCTCTCTTCGTTTAAAGACTAATATGGCTTTAATTTTAGATTGCCTATTTTATCCCAACCCCCTGCTCCAACCAATGCCTCCAGTAGGAACCCCCAGGTCTGTCTCCTGAGAGCTATAGTGAGAGCCGCATCGGGCTGCATGGGATAAATAAACTGTCGGTTCCAATGTCACTCAACATTACCGATTACTGTCACGGAAGAATCTGGACTAGTCGAAATTCATTGCAGGAACAAATTCCTAAATTTACAGGCAGGCAAGAAATATGCTTATTAAGAGGCCATGTCAGGGACCGCGGAACGGCGGGGCTCAGGGCTTGAGCTCCCCCACCAAAAAAATATATATATGCTCACCTGACCATGATTAAAGATAAAGACCTGAAAAAAGTGAGGGTAGGTCCGAAACACACACATCATATGAATTTGTAACCCCCGATTTCTTTCACCTAATTTGAAGCTTTTAATCAGCCCGGGTCAGCTGTGCGCATACAGAACCGACTACGCGTACAATGTCCGCGCAGCTGTGCGGCTGAATTTGATTGGCTCTGATTGGATCACTCTAGGTTCGCGACTGTTCTATTTAGAGCACGGGTGATTGGATAAAAAAAGGGAGTCTAATACTTAGTAATGGAGGTCTTATAGATGATGAATCAGTAATATGGCCAATATACACACATACACACAGTTCAATTCGATTATTATTTTCCGTATGCAATGCAATTTGTCTTTTGACGGGTTTTTTTTTCATCCAATGAGAATCATTTATATATCAAAATGTTCAGAATGAACTGAATGACATGAATCTTTTTCCGTTGGTAAAAAATAGCCCTCTCCCGGCAAGAAACCGACAGCAGATATAGCCAGGATTTTTCAGTCAAAAAGTCGGATACCACAGAAATTTTGACCAAATTGATGAAATATAATCAAAAAATGACGGTGCGATGGAACAACAAAATATCGTGATTTTTACATCACCGTAAAGAAGAAAAGTCAAATTTTCTTATGCTTTTTCCGTTGGTGATCGAACTAGGCCGATCGGATCAAAAGATGTAGTTGAAAAGGGCCGGAATTTGGCATATTTTTAAAGCTTTTCACGTCGGTGCGCGGTGTGTTTAGAGGTGACGCTTAAGTGTATGGGTAAAATCCATATGAACAAAAAAATTGAGGGGGGTTAACCCTCAACCCCCCCCCCCCTCCCCCACCCCCCTGCGTACGCGCCTGCTACATGTACATGTACATGTAGTTCTAACAGTTACTAGACTTCTAGATCTAGTAGACTACTACTACTAGATCTAGGTCTAGATTCTATCTGTTACTTTGTGTTAGATTCTATTTTCTGTACGATGGAATGCAGGGCTGCCAACACTCACGCATTTAATTCTCACGCTCTCACGCTAACAATGAAATTCCTCACGCACAAATCTTAAATAACTAAATAATAATAAAAACAGATAAATTTGAATGAATTATGCGACCAAAATCAAGAATTTAGAAAGTTTTCCCTCCTTTTAATCCCCTTTTATCGAAGACGAAAGCCTCGATCTCACTTATCGCGCGCGTGCGTGTGTAAGATCGGCGACTACATAGCTAGCTAGCCTGGCCTGCATGCACGTATCCTCGCACTGTACCCATATCCATATGCAGCTAGCCGGGTCGGCCCGAGCCTGCCCCGGACGTGCACCGGATATGGATCGGACGAACCAGCAGCGAGCTCGAGTACGTCATCAGTTGACAAATCAATTGATCGAAAGAATAGCAAAGATTTCACGGTTCTATGCTTTGTTTTTAAAGAAGGCCTACTATTACTTCATACAGTAGAATATAATGAGAGGGATTATAAAAATATAAAGTGAGTTTTGAGAGTGAAAAATGACTTGTGATTATTATGTAACAACTAAAGTTAAACGAAAACTTGCCTGTGGCTTTGTCTCAGAGAGAGAGCTAGAGCGCGTGGGGCCCTCAGCACCTCGCTCTACGCCTAGCCCAGCGGCCCACGTTCGTGGGCGAACAATCAGCTATTCCATGTTAATAATTTTCTTTATCTCTCTGTATGATTTTCTCTCTCTCCATATTGCCTTTATCTATATGTTAAAATACTCTCAAAAGTATGCACCAGATCACACAATTTCACATTTAAAAATACATATGGATTTTACCCATACACTTAAGGGTCACCTCTTCAAACACACCGCGCACCGACGTGAAAAGCTTTAAAAATATGCCAAATTCCGGCCCTTTTCAACTACTTTTTTTGATCCGATCGGCCTAGTTCACCAATGGAAAAAGCATTAGAAAATTTGACTTTTCTTCTTTACGGTGATGTAAAAATCACGATATTTTGTTGTTCCATCGCACCGTCATTTTTTGATTATATTTCATCAATTTGGTCAAAATTTCTGTGGTATCCGACTTTTTGACTGAAAAATCCTGGCTATATCTGCTGTCGGTTTCTTGCCGGGAGAGGGCTATTTTTTACCAACGGAAAAAGATTCATGTCATTCAGTTCATTCTGAACATTTTGATATATAAATGATTCTCATTGGATGAAAAACCCCCGTCAAAAGACAAATCCAATCGGTACCTCCGTCTGATTTTGGGAACTCCATTTTTCTCCATTGATTAACGTGTATGCCTCTTGATCGCTGAAATCTGTAGGTAACCAGCGGACCGGGTGGTACCATTCTTGCTCGGGGGAAATCAAGAGGTTTTTAACGTGGATCATAATTGCGCTTACTCTCTCATGCATTGCATACGGAAAATTATAATCGAATTGAACTGTGTGTATGTGTGTATATTGGCCATATTACTGATTCATCATCTGTAAGACCTCCATTACTAAGTATTAGACTCCTTTTTTTTTAATTCAATCACCCGTGCTCTAAATAGAACAGTCGCGAACCTAGAGTGATCCAAGATCAGAGCCAATCAGATTCAGCCGCACAACTGCGCGGACATTGTACGCGTAGTCGGTTCTGTATGCGCACAGCTGACCCGGGCTGATTAAAAGCTTCAAATTAGGTGAAAGAAATCGGGGGTTACAAATTCTTATGAAAAAGCTCTACATTGTGGGAGGGGGGGACACCTCCCACACCCACCCCACTCCCTCGCTCCGCTCGGTCGGGCTTGGTCGCTTCGCTCCCTCGCGCTAACGCTTCTCGTATAATCTCACTCTCAACTGTTTTCCAATGTTGGCAGCTCTGTGGAATGATGGGCCGGGGGTAGGTTTGATCTACTTACCAACAATGCTATTCCAATTAGCTCCATGAAAATTCCATAGGTTAGCACTTAGCAGGTCTAAAATGAAAGTGAGCTCCAAGAGTCAAACTCCAAGTCAGAAAACTCCAATTGAAACTTTGTGAACTCCAAGAAAATTGTAACTTGATGAAACTCTAAAACAGTCAACGTTCTAAACGCGCAAATAGAGTCTAACGTCAGTCAGATATGAAACACGAACACAAGGCCGAAGTTAGTATAGGTTCTAACTTAGACTAGCCTAGTTGTAAATGTAACTTCTTCCGCCATTTTAGAGCAACAAGTCATCAATTATTAAACAGCTAGCAAACGGTGTACGATACGTACATTACAGTGCATGCAGTACTTACGCACGTACGTATACGCAACGTATAACATTAAATTTGTAATTCGTGCCACATCACCGCGGTTGCCGTGGTCGCCTGCTGCGTTGAAGATAGTACACAGTGCACCCAAGATAGTACATACGAACTTTTCTTCTCCCATCAATGATGGGCGAAACTATGTTTCATTACGTGATTAACTTTTGACCAATCGCAGAGCAAGATTCTTAGTATGTGGAATATAATAATGCATATCTGTTGATTGCTCACCATAGTCGATATACATTTAACAAAAAAGGTATCTTGAAGTTTTGTTCGGGGAGTACGTGTTTAGTGGGTGCAATGACGATAACACCCCCCTCTCTCTCTCTCTCTCTCTCTATCGTTCTTTCTCCCTCGATCTCTCTCGTTAGCCCAAAGTAGCGTGTTTAAGCAGTTAGCTATTAACTGGGGACTGTCGAACTGGGTGAATTTTATCATATAGTTTCCAATACAAGAACTCAAATGAATACACCAGGTCATTTAGACATTTCATTTACCTGACATATTTATTATTCTTCTTTTAGATCTTGATTGTGTACATTACAGATATAACTTCCAGAAATTGAGACTTCTAATTCTAATCACCTGTTGAAATATTGAAGGCAGATCTCATAAGCAATCCTTTTCGAAGACTTAATTGCTATAGCAAAGGCGGCCCTCCGGGGGCACAGTTTTTCAAGCACCCGAAAAGTGCCCCTTTTTACATAGGAATAGTGCCCCTTTTACTTTGACAAGTGCCCCTATTAATTTGTAAAAGTGCCTCTTACCCTTTTCAACTCTGATAAGTGCCCCTTTTATTTGGACACGTGACCCTTTTCCTTCGACAAGTTCCCTTTTTCCTTTGCAATAAGTGTCCATTTTATTCTCTAGTAAGTGCCCCTTTTCAGGTACGAGAAGTGCCTCTTTTCACTTTTGATTAGTGCCCCCTTCACCTCTGATAATTACCCTATTTAAATCTGAGAGGTGCCTCTTTTACTTTGACAAGTGCCCCTTTTCCTTTTAATAACTACTCCCATTTTAACTCGGATAAGCGCACCTTATATTTTCACATGTGCCCCTTTTCCTTTCTAATAAGTGCCCCTTTTCCTAATGATAAGTGCCCCTTCTCTGGTAAATGACCCTTTTCAGGTACGAGAAGTTACTCCTTTTCACTTCAGATAAGTGTCCCCTTTTCCTCTCATCATTAAACGCGCCCCAAATTTCAAGCGACTAAGAGCAATTTCTCCCAAAGCTCGCTCGCTACGCTCGCACGCATCTATAGATGATATACTAATTATGTTACTTATCAAAGGTCTTTTCAATCTTCCGTTATGAGAATGTGCTTATAACCCCATCAGGATTGGGGTTTTCCCTCTTTATAAGATGTAATTTTTCGCACTGCGACCTCACAAATGTTAAAAGTTTTCCTCGCTCGCTTCGCTCCCTCGCAAATAAATTTTCAGACCATCACACCCAACTGCAAAGCATGATGCTTAAGCAATATCTTGTATGGTGTATAAAGTGAAACAAATATTGAAATCATCCCTGATAATGTAATCACAATGTAGGGGTATACCAATGTCTAAAATATTGTATATTTTCGCTTTGAGATTTCCCTATGTAGGTGCCCTTTTTTCCAGAAAGTGCCCTTTTTTCTTGGTGCCCCCCCCCCCACTTTGGAAGTCGCTCGGCCGCCCCTGTGCTATCGTATGTACTCAACTCACTCATCAAGGCAGTTCCGCTAGCAAATAATAGTACCACCCGGTAACGGAGGCGCCCTCTCAAGACTGGTATTTCTTTAGCTTTAAAACAATGTTTCTTGACTACAATCTACCGATTTGCTATTTCCGTTAGGAAGTTATATATCAGAACTGCATATTCTGAGATTTTCATGGTCGCAGCTACCATGAAATGGCCTTAGACGCTATTTGACATTTAATCGGGAGCACCGGTAAATTTTGATTATTCAATTTGCTCGAAAGCAGAAGTGTTTTAGGGGCTATATTATATAGTGCTTATAATACATCCACAGGGGCATCTAAATATATCACAATTTTAAAGAATTACTATCCATCCAATTTTCAAAATTTCCCAAAACCTTGCATTACCTTTAAGAGCGTCGCCTGCGATATAAAGACAAAATAACTCGTAATGGAGATTTAGAGTTCATCTCAGTCCTGTACTCCATGTTTAAACAATGCCTCTCGCTCTCTCTCTCTCTCTCTCTCAGGGGCGGATCCAGCCGGCGGCAAGGGAGGGGGCCTAAAGGGCCCACTTCGTGCGAAAATTTGAAAATCGTGCCGGCCGATTTTTCGCTCAGTGGGGGTGGGAGGACACAATTTTTTTTTTGGCACCCGAAATTTTTTTCCCTACGGAAGGGTTATTTTTTCCACCCCCTTGGGCGCCAGGGGGGCCCATCTTCTATTTTTTTCAAAAAAAGGGTGTTTTTACCTGTTTTTTTTGCTAAAGAGGGGGCCCAGGCCCCCAGGCCCCCTCCCTGGATCCGCCACTGCTCTCTCTCTCTCTTTCTCTGTGCATATAAAATCATCTTGCGTCTTATTTCTTCTGAAATTAATTAATTTATCAAACCAACACATATGCCCATTGCACTTCTTCCCTAATTTCTATCGTTACTTAGTTTTGAAATGAAGAATGATAGAAAGCACATACAACTCCCCATAGACGCTAACGCACACCCACATCCAGTGGCTGATCCAAGGGGTGCCAAAAAAATTGTGCTCACTACCCCGCCAAAGGGGTGGCGGTGGAAAAAAAATTACCCTTCCCGGACGGATTTTTTTTTTTTGGCTCACTACCCCTCCCACTGAGCGAAAAATCGACCGGCACGATTTTCAAATTTTCGCACGAAGTGGGCCCTTTTTTAGGCCCCCTCCCTTGCCGCCGGCTGGATCCGCCCCTGCCCACATCCACAGACGCAAACACGTTAGGCCTATCCGTAAACATACCTGGGCCCTGTTTCATAAAACCTGCCAGAAACAACTTCCATAGATCTATGACAAATCTGCGCACAGCCAATCAAATGCACAGATTTCAGTAGCTCAATTTATACAATTATTATCGTAGCTTGTTATTCATAACAAGTGCCCTTGTCCAAGGGCCCTGTAAATAAATGACAACTGAGTTAGAGAGGACGGTTACTTTTTTTCTTCTTCTTCATAATAATAGTTGTCAGGATTTCAGAACTGAAAAAAGTAGGTTGTTGTACCTAACCTTTCAACGTATTTGGTGTGCGATGAAGTGTAGTTTTATTTTCATTTTCATTCGTATTCTCCGTTTTAATACTTAGCGGGGGTGGGGATGGGAGGCTCGAACTCGTATTTCCCTCACAAAGTTTTCTGAAAGTAAAACAAACCCATCTACAATTATGAAAATATTTAGTGCCAAAAAATGTTCCCAAATAATGTTATTTGCCAACATAAACTGATAGTGGAGTCATGTCCCCCCTCGGCCCCCTGCCTCCTGCCTCTGACTGCAATTATGCTTAATATATAATATTCTTCATTTTTTCAAAGCCATCCTTCTCTATGTATCTATCTCTCTCTCTCTCTCTCTGTCCCTCTCCCTTAGTCACTTCGATCACCGAACACCAGAACCTTCCCTTTCCACACGTACCTTGGCTTTTGGTTGTCTTAAATAAGACGTTCGTGTCCACTCTCCACTTCTCTAACGAAATTCCCAAACTCTACATCTACACAGTCATGCACTTCAAACACGTGAGCATACAGTACTAGACAAGAGACAAACTTAGGACGGATGTAGTAATTCTTCTTCTTCATTTTCTTTCTTTCTTTTGTTGGAAAACGTTACAAGATAAGTGGCATCAGAATATATACATCCTATCAAACACAGTATGATACATAGTAGTAAATATTTACATGATTAGAAAATTATATTTTGGTACAGTGCGTATAAAAAGAAATTAAAATATATATTGAGAAACAAATCATTGTTTTTATTGCTAACATGGACGTTTCTTATAAACATGAAGATAGGAACGCTACTCAAAATGATGAATTCAAAATGCACACAAAATTACTGTACAAACTTGATTGCCATGTATAGTATATAATATCATAAATCTAGTGCAAGATTTCTATATCGAATTGTTTTCCTCTTCTCTTTTTTAAATAAATGTTTCTTTCTTTCTTCTCCTCCTGTTTCTCTTCCTCCCCCTCCTTCTTGTTCTTGTTCTTATTCTTTTTCCTTTTCTTCTCCTCCATCTCCTACTCCTCCTTAATATTCTCCTCCTATGCAATATAACTTTTTTTTAAAACTAAAGATAGTACTAATTTTGTGTTAATATTCCATTTTCACATTACTACATGTAGATACAATTACAATGAATTATGACTGTCAAAAGATGGAACATTAAAGAAAGGTGTGATTGATAAAAACAAAAATAGACCACATTTCTTTTTGTACAAGAGCAGAAGAAAAAAACTAAGCCAAAAGCCCCTACAAGATGTGATAAATCAAAATGCATTGTTCACATCTTTCAACTCCATGTATTGAAATATACTATTTGTAAAATATATCTGTGTTGTTATATCACTAAGAAAATCACAAAATAAGGCACATTGTTAATAACACACATGTCTAGAACAGTTTTCCCGAAATCCATATATGAATTTGATAACATTTGTATTCATGGTATTATATGAATATTCTCAAATCAACAAAGTATATACAACTGAAAAACATGAGAAAGGTTTAATCCATTAATATGCTCTGAAGCAACAGTTTCGCTCATATCATATTCATTCCACATTAAAAAGTAAACAAACATGTAAACTGCTTTCAACCATTACAAGTAACTACAAGTGAAATAAATCTCCTGTCCAAAAATTGTATTACATTCTCAAAGTTAGTCTCTTAAATGACTGTTTACATTGGAAGAAAAAGGGAACTATGTTCATTACAAGGATTTTTAGTTATCAAGAAAAAATTATATTGTTATAAGTTAAAGAGACAGAATGTGTTTATTTTGATGTACTAAATAATCATGTATCGATGATTCCATGAAGATGAAAAAAAAATCTTCTTTTGGGGGGTTGAAGACCTCAAAATATTAACTTTGTTACTTGTAAATAAAAACTGTTTAAATGTACTTGCTCCCTTCTTCTTCAATGTATTTCCATTGTTTTTATAAGGAAACTGTCTATGACCTAGAGACAGCAACAGTTTCATCATGAAAATTCACATCTCAAAAGCAATTTCACACCTTTAATCAGACTTGTTTTCACTTAAAGGTACTGTGTCCCATTTGCAGGCCAAAAATGAAAAGGTTAAATTCCAACGGCATTTGAAAGATAATACTAATTAAGAACTTCCCTAAAAAAAGGGGGGGCTTGAAAATGTCTTTAAGTGGGAAAACAACGATTATTAGTTGTCGAATCGACTTAAGTGATACCATTACAGTAAGTAATAGTCTGATTTTCAGACACGAATGGTCGTACGTTTTGTGCTGCGCAATCCCAGAATACCAGAATTGGGTGATTGATGTAGACAAAATGCTCATGTACCCTTTACAGCTCATTTTATGTATGTTATTACCAAAGAAGAAAAAAAAGCCAGGCAGTCACTTAATAGTGTCTGACAGTGAAGTCTAGCAAGTAAACGGGTTTCCTTGCATAATTTGAATATTAGGACACTGCTAACGTTTAAATTTCACAGATAGGACATACATGACATATTCATAATTCCTGCAAAGTTCTACAGAATTTGATGTTGGCTGCAAAAGGGACATAGTATCTTTAAGGGAGCACACTAAAATTTTAAGTAACTCCAGCTTTCCTACTGACATGTACCTAACCTATGTTGTTGCGATATGACCTCCCCACTCTAGATAATAGGCTAAAGGTCAGTCCATATACCAATTCTGATGCAGAAAAGTTGCAAGTTTGAAGTTTAGTGCAAAATTTGATATATCACCTCACATATTAATAGCCCATTCCACTTAAACATTATGCTCATTCAAACGAATCATCACCAACAATATTACATTTCAAACAACTTATTTCCTTGTGTTAAGACTCAAAATATACATATTCAACAAGTACTCTAAATTCACTTGCTCTCTAACACTTCGGTAACTTAATATGAGTCAGAGCAAAATCTAAATCCCTCACCGTCTCACAATAACGTATCTCAGTACAATTCATAGCAAACTCTGAAATTAGAAAGAGTTCTTGCATTTAGAAGATGCTTCTCTGTACATGTATTTTGTCATTCCGTAACTGATGACCTCTCAAGTAAGCAAAATCTTGCTCTTTATGTTGCGGTCACACTTACATGCGGGCTATATGGAACTAACAAGTTTAAAAGAGACAACTTTTCAATCATACTGCCTTATAATGTCATTATTCATCTCCATGACATCTAAACTTTCAAAGTAAAGAACCTTTGTTTTATTTCAAGAACAAAGACAAGCATTTCTTTGTCCACAAAAATAATAATATGGAACCATGGAAATATTATTTTTATTTTTGGGTGTTATTTTGTTATTTTTACTATTATTATTACTATTTTTTTTTTCATTTATTTATTTATATTTATGTATTCGTTCCTTTTATTCTTTTCATTCGCTATTATTCTTTTTCTTTTTCTTCTTTTTGTTTGTTTTTTGTTGTGGTGGTTGTTGTGTTTTTTTTTTTTTTGGGGGTTAAAACTACATGTACCAAAATAATATTTTTATAATGCAATGCAACAGAGCGTGTCCTGATGTCACTTAACTCAGCTTAGTCTTGTGGTAACATGAAGTCAAATGTTGGAATATTTATTGCTCTCTTTAAGACACAGAAATCCTCGTTTCCTTGGTCACATGGTGAATATCCTCTTTATATTTACAATGGCAGATATTTGGTCCCTACCTTCTGCTCTCCTTCATCTGAAAACTTTGCTCCATAAGCAGGGTTTTGGTGGACCGTGCTAGCTGCCTTGTACAGCGGATTCTCGTTCTGCAAAGATCGGAAGAAAAATAGAAAATATGGTTTCATGGGAATCACATATCATATTACTACTACTAAGGAGAAGGAAATTAAGAAGAAGAAGAAGAAGAAGAGGAAGAGAAAGAAGGAGAAGAAGAGGAAGAGAAAGAAGAAAAAAGGAAGAAAACAAAGAAGAAGAATAAGAAAATGGAGGAAGAGCAGAAGGAGAATATGATGAAATCAAGAAAAACAAGGAGAAGGAAAAGAAGAAGAGAAGAAAAGATCAGATTCATCTCCTTTTTTCATACATTTACTGACCAATTCATCTTATTTTCTGCATGTATTCAGACCAACTATATGACATGACACTATAATACAGAATACCGGCATTGAATTGAACCGTACAGAGCAACTAAAAACAAACAAACAAACAAATTAAAATGGCAAATATATTAGAATTGGTAGCTGGTCCCCTTTAATCTGGTGGATACAATTTGATTTCCAATATAACTATTTTTCTTATTTTCCATAAGTACCTGACAAAATAAACTCAGGTTTAGTTTTCTACAGATTAATAAAAAGGTTCGCTTACCTCAATAAATTGTGCATCATTTTTCTCCTTCTCCCATTCTCTAAACTCTTTCCTGTCAAGCCATGTGATGTAACATTTGTATAGGATGATTAGTAGGATACCGATTACGACAATGAAGATGGCCAGACCGACCGCCACCCATCTTGCATCAACCCTAGGAGCAACGGGTCCTCTGGGACAAACTGGAAGAAAATAACCAACACAAAGTTGCATAATTATAATAATAACAAGTATTTTTACTGCACATTTTCTGGTATAGTTCCACTCAAGGTGCTACAATGTAGTTCAATAGCTGTTGCCTTAACAAAAACAAAATAATATCAGACATAATACAATAAAAATATTAGACATACTATTCCTAGTACATGTACATTTAGCTCTTGGTAACAATGAGCTGCTTGATTCTCGTTAGAAATGTAACGTAAATTAATGTTTCTAATGGCACTGGGCAGCCTGTTCTTTATTGATATTTTTCCTAAAATACTCTTCCAGACTAATGAATTATATTGAAAAAGTTCAGATATTATATTTCATGTTTCACTGAATACATTTTGATTAAAACTTCGAGGGGGCCATTATGCCCTCCTACTCTTAATAGGGTTCAAAATGAAGCTTGTGTGATGAAAGGTATGTCTTACCTGTGTCATCTAGGACGTAAATAACTGGAACAGAGTCCTCTCCATTAACGAAGTGAGGTATGAAGACTATAGTACAGTTGTCGATGTGATTCACGGAGCATTTGTATGGGTACTCCACTGGAAGATGAAGGGAAGATGAAGGGAAGATGAAGAAACAATTTATTACAGGAATATTCAGAGAGGGTAACGATACATATTGTATGAATCGCAACCTTCCCAAAGTTGATTGAAATGATATAATGGCAACTGATAGTGACATACTGAAGCCTTTCGTCTTGCATTCATCAGAATACAGTCAATCATACAATATAAGCCTTTCGTCTTGCATTCATCATCAGAATACAGTCAATCATACAATATAAGCCTTTCGTCTTGCATTCATCAGAATACAGTCAATCATACAATATAAGCCTTTCGTCTTGCATTCATCAGAATACAGTCAATCATACAATATAAGCCTTTCGTCATGCATTCATCAGAATACAGTCAATCTTACAATATAAACGGAAGCTATAAAGGAACAAAGCGTGAGAGAAAATAATAGGATCCCAGGTCGAAACGAATAGAAACCAATAGAAACCAATAGGACCCATATAAAACAATAGGACCAATACTCGATAGAAACCAATTGGACCAATAGAAACCAATAGGACCTATAGAAACCAATAAGACCAATAGAAACCAATAGGACCGATAGGACCAATATAAACCAATAAGACCTAGAGCAGGGGCGGATCCAGCCGGCGGCAAGGGAGGGGGCCTAAAAAGGGGCCCACTTCGTGGGAAAATTTGAAAAACGTGCCGGTCGATATTTTGCTCAGGGGGAATAGTGAGCACAATTTTTTTTTTTTGGCACCCGAAAATTTTTTTTCCCTACGGGAAGGGGGACTTTTTACTAACCAATTAGAAACAACATATATATTTATTATATAGTTGTGTACAAGCCTACGTGTCAACATGTTAATCTTGTATTCACTTCAAATGATCTTTGTGATGGAGATAATGCAATTAAGATTAGAATAGACCTATTGGTTGACAGTTGCCAACATCGATTATGAATTATCAGTTTATCACTGGTTCTTCCGATAGGCTACAACAGGGAATATGGAATGTGGGACCATTAGAAACACATAGAAAAAAAATCTAATGGACCATCAAAAACCCATAGAAAATATCTAATGGACCAACAGAAACCCATAGATGTGGGTGGATGTTGGTCAAATAGAAGTTTCCTATTGGTCCATCAGCATTTTTCTGTGGGTTGGTCCAATACATATTTCCTATTGGTTTCTGTGGGTCCAATATTTCACTTTGTATTGTCCGATTTCAGCTTTCTGTTTATTCTTGCGATTTACTCTGATGACTGCAAGACAAAAATCTTTAGTATGCCTGTATTTGTTGCTATTGTTATATGTTGTACATTTTGAACTGTGTTCAGAAGTACTCTAGCTTCATGGTGAATCAATATTATAAACCTAAAGGCTATGTAATGTTATATAATGTCATGTCCAATTGTCCATGTAAAGCTGGTAAAAAAGGAAAAGCACATTCAGCAAACAATTTGAAGAGAGGCAACTGAAAGAGAAATGACCCATAATGAATACTGAGGGACATGCACTCACAGATTGAAAGTGCGCATGTGCTTGCGTCATTTTAGCACGTAAAATCCCGTAATTTTTTTTTTTTTTTTTTTTGGGGTGCAGTTTTTCTTTAAAGCTTTATGTAACAATTACTGCGAGTCGAATCGATCTGGGGCGAACAGCCAATACCAATTCAAACACCAAATTTTGCAATAATATTTTTAATGATTCGGCAGATTCTATAATTTTGTCGTGATTTTGCATTGAATGTTAATATCCTTACTCTTTCAGAAAAGGGCGATCGCTATGGGGAAAAGCATACAAAGCTTTAAATCGAAAACGAGGGAACGTCTAACTTTGGGGCGAAAAGATTATGATTGTTGAATATTTCTTCTTTCCAACGATGTTACACTCATCATCACGGGTTGAATTATATCTTCGTCACAATTTTTATTTGAAAATTGTAGTCCCATTAAAATTTATGTCACGTCAGAGAGATCTGAATCGTGAATCTCTGTGATTTTGGGTTGCCAGTCCCTGGGTGAAGTAAAGCGGTCACCCCTATTTTGCATATTAGATAGTGCCCTGAGCCGGGGCTGCAACGTTGTTTGTTTCTCGCAAACAAAGGCATGCAAACAAAGGTCACAGGGTCGCTGGGCAGTGGCGGATCCAGGGGCCGGGGCCCGGGCCCTCCTCTAGCAAAAAAATGAAGATGGGCCCCTCCTGACGCAAAAGGGGTGGCGGTGGAAAAAAAAAATCACCCTTCCCTTAGGGAAAACATTTTTTCGGGTGCCAAAAAAATTGTGCTCACTACCCTGGCGCCGAAGGGGTGGCGGTGGGAAAAGTTACCCTTCGGGTGTCAATTTTTTGTGCTCACTACCCCCCCCCCCATTGAGCGAAAAATCGGCCCCTTTTTAGGCCCCCTCCCTTGCCGCCGGCTGGATCCGCCCCTGTCGCTGGGAAATGTGCATTGCGTGAGGCAAGGGATTTAATATCCAATTTCGAGCCAAAGTTTTCATTGTGTGACAGGGCACTACTATATATATATATATATATATTATACAAATATACCAAGCTGTGAGAAAGAATAGTGGAAATTATTTATCTGAGGAGGGACTGACATAGTACTATTTTTTCCGAGGGGCGAAGCCCCGAGGGAACAATAGTAATTATATACCTCACTTAAGAAATCCAGCCATCTGATTGGTCGAAATTGCAGTCGTTGTTTTAACTATTCCCGAAAAATGCCAAAGCCATGTAATAGTTCGAGGGTAAAATCCCGGCAAAATTCCAATTACCGGGAAATTAGTTCAGTCTTGCTGAAATACCCATTGGTTTACGTGTTAAAAACTGGTTTGTGCGAGCACGGACACCATAAGTGTGCGAATAATCGGTCGCTAGCTTAATTTACCAATTTTTAATACATCGTAGCGCAGACGACCGTACGGCAATCTCTATCGTACTGAATTCCAAACAAGGCAAAAATGGCTGAAGAAACTCTCCCAAGATTTCAACTTCTTGATGATGATCAAATGCAAGACTTGATTAATTCTGCTGACAACAAGCACACCAATGTAAGGTCTAATATGATAGTCAAATCCAGTCAGTGGAGTCCCACACATTAATTGTTGTGTACTAGAGGGGTCTAGAGATCTACTGTCATTGACATTGTACTGAGTATTAAACTTTACCGCACCACGGTAGACGTAGTCTAGACTACTTTACTTGGATGTAGAGACGTAAAGCTTGTAGCTTATTTGCCCCTCGTCACGTTGGGTAGTTTCTGATAGGGTGAAAACTTGAGTGGATGGATTTTCCAGTGCCTCTCAACAACAGATTTGAATATATTATTAGATCTAACACTAACTAGATTCTATGTGTATTTAGTATTTATTTCTGCTCTTCCTGTTCTACCAGTTGATTTGTAAGTTGACTATTTTTTCGGCATATAAAAGTATTAATGACTGCTTTAATATTCGAGAAATAGTTGTTTTTATACGCTCTCGGGAAGGTTACAATAGGGCTATTGCCCTCGGCACGCCTCGGGCAATAGCACAATTGTAACCTTCCCTTGAGCGTATAAAAACAACTATTTCTCTCAAAGCAGTCATTAATACTATACTATTGCCAGTCCCTCCGAAGATATATAATTTCCACTATTCTTACGAACTAAATGCTTGGTATATTTGTTTTATATCTCTTCTTTATGATTCGAACCGATATGACACCAATGTTGAAAAATCCCTTTAAAGATCCGTGTAAGGTCAACGTTGGACTTAATGATTGGCTGGCATATGGTTTTTAACGCGCTATCAATGACATTGACAATTTATTCTCATGTCAACCTGCGCACAATTATATTGACGCGCATTTAATGAAACGCGCTAATTGCGCATTACTTTTGATTGAACGTGTGATGTCACAATGCTTATCTACCTGAAAATCTCAAAGAGAGCATGCGCAGTTCTGCCAAGGAAAAAATAGTGGAAAATATTCGGAGCTCTGGCAGAGATTTGTTTTTAATAGTGAAATTATACTTTATCACGTGACCACCAATTGACCAATCATGTATTTAGAAAACTCATGAATATTCATAGAAGGGATATAAATATATATATATATATATTCATAGAAGGGATATAAATATATATATATATATATATATATATATATATATATTCATTGCGTAAAAATCTTCAACAGATGATTTCATCTTCCATGTGCAGTGGATCTCATACCAATGTTACATGGACATCATCATATTTTCTTGCCCCAACCTCATGGAATAACCATAGTATCCATAATAGGAGCTTGGTATGTGAGGAGGGTACATGAGTATGTACAGGTAGTTTTCTGACCTCAACCATGCCTAGAGATCAACTCACCTTCAGGGAATTTCTGAACTTTAATGACCTCCACGGTACACATGTCGCATTGCTCTTCTGTCAATGGGCCACTGTTGAAAGCCACGCATTGGACACACTCTTGATACACATCACACTGTCCCTTGCAGGTCTGTAGAAATTAAACAAGCAAGACATTAATCTGTAGGGCCTATTAGCCAGTCTCCACCCGGGTGAAGTTAATGGGTACAAGGTAGGAGGGATTTCTTTGTATGCTTCAGCAACTTATGATGGCCAGGCTAAAAGATGGGTAGTAATAATTATAATTGTAAGGCCCTCAGGAAGAACAGTATCACTATGGATGAGGCTGCCCTAGGCAAGTACGACCTTAGCATTGTTGATATCAAATAAAAATAGAGTGGGGGACAGAATGGTAATTAAATACCGGTCATACCACAGAAGGAGATTATTTCAAGTAACTCAAGTAACTGATTCTACAGCTACTACGTACATAATTGTATGGTCCATCGTCCCTTTGAACAACTAATTAACCAAAGGAAACTACCCCATCCCATTAAAGATACTGTCCCTGAGCAACTTAATAATATAATGACCTAGAAGGTACATTTAGACCAATTATTTATTTTTTTGAAGGGGGTACATGTAGTTGTCTGAGAAGATATTGCTCTTGAGGGGAATATATCACTCGCTGAGGAACTGACAAAAGAAGCCGAGACAAAATAAAAAATAAATTGAGACATTTTCAAGAGGTAAATGAAAAGGGAGAAATTAAAGCACAAGAAAATGAAATGCAATAAATTTTATATGAGCCTCAATTCACAAGATGTAGCATTCCGTATGGTTCCTTAACACTAAGGTTGCTTTCTTTGCCTCTCTTACCAATTTCCGGTCTTGATTAGCTTCCATGACCACCTTTTAAACACCAATATAAACTGATTTTGCACTGGAAACAGATACAATAATCTTGAAGCCTTTGGCATCCATCCCAGGTTAAATACAATGTCGGAAAGGGGGATTAATGTGGCATATAAAGAGTTAATTCCATAATTTTCTATCATTCCATCAAGTTCTATGAGGCAATATACTTACAGCACAGTCAACGCATGTTGGTCCTTTGAAGGGTGAATCTGTTTCACATCTACAAGCACCACATGTGCAGGAGCCATACGCATTACAGATAAGCTGAAACACAAACAGACAAAGAATAAATGTCAGCAATTCATGAATTAAATGTCATTTACATTTCCACATATTTTCAATTAGTTGATGCATGCTTCATTTATCTTTTTATTGTCTTTGCCTGTGCTTTCATGAATTCTAAGCCCCGATTCTAGTGCATCTTTGACCCTAAAATCATAACATTTAGACAACAGGTTAACGCGCAAGACCCCAAACACGTACTTTGTCATGCGCAAGTCAAAATTGCTATCTCCTAAACCAATACACATGACGCCTGATTATATATATATGAGAATAATTAATTAGGTGATTACAAAAAAAAAAACATTAATTACAGGGAGATTGCAATTTTGACGACGGTCACCAAATTTTTTAGGATGCTGCGCGTAACCCATTGTCTAAATTTTATGAATTTAGGGTCCAGAGATGCGCTAGACTCTGGACTTTAAGTTCAAGAAAGTGCAGAGTTAGACAAAATAATTCCAAGATAACTTCACAGAAAAACTACAGGAGATGGAACCAACCCCTAGATGGAACCAACCCCTCTCCCCCACCCACCCGCCACCCACACACTTTTAGTTTGAAAGAACTTGATGTTAAACCTACCCCATTAGGAGATATACATGGTTCTTGGGATCTCAGACAGTTGCAGGAGTCTCCTTCATACTCAACCGTGCACTGACATTTACTTTGCTGAGTCGCTGGGTCACATACACAGGTGCCTCGGTCAGGACCTATACAGGAGTATTCGTAGATGGAAAACAAGTACAACTTATATTATAATCTACTCTCTAAAAAACGAGTATACAATGTTGAAGTCGTTCAGTGGTGAATCATTCATTCTCTCATGGGGGATGGGGGAACAAAATGCTACTTGGAACACAAATAATGTTTGTACTCTTGTTATAAACGAAACTGCATGATGATTTATACAAATATTAAAAAACTGGGGGGGGGATGGAACCAGGCAGGGGCGGATCCAGCCGGCGGCAAGGAGGGGCCTAAAGGGGCCCACTTCGTGGCGAAAATTTGAAAATCGTGCCGGTCGATTTTTCGCTCAGTGGGGAGGTATGCGAAAAAAAAATTGGCACCCGAAATTTTTTTTCTCTCCGGGAAGGGTAATTTTTTTCCACCACCACCCCTTGGGCGCCAGGGTAGTGAGCACAATTTTTTTGGCACCCGAAAAAATTTCCTACGGAAAGGGTTATTTTTTCCACCGCCATCCCCATTCACGGGCCCCTGGCCCCTGATCCGCCACTGGAACCAGGTGCCCCATCGGAATTCCTTACACTATTTAATTGTGCATGTTTTTTTAATGTGTGAAAGCATAAGAAATGAAAGGGAAAAAAAAAATCAGTATTGCAGTAAACACCTACTGAATTTAAGAGCATTATAAATGGAAAGGTTGTGTTTTATCAAAAGTGAAATTATCACGGTGCTTGCTTTCTCACTCATATTTTAATGTAATGACATGGCTAGTAATCAACTTTATCTTTAACTCATACATATTAACATACTTCTGGTGCCTTTCTGGCTCTACGCATGCAATCAACTTGAAGGACCGTTTTTACGGAAATGTATGGCTAGAGTGCCCGAGTCTCTTTGCATGCCTGGAACTGCGTGATTCTGATAAAACAAAACACGCGTCCAACACAAAATGTAGAAATATGTATTCATTTAAAAAAAACGAGTAAAACTATTGAGAAATGTCTAATTTTAGTACCGGTAAATTTATTCACAATCTCCGAATTCCTATATTTCACATCACAAATCCCAAACTGCATGTAAAGTGTATGAGTGCGCAGACATGGGAACCTTTGATTTTGCAATGTCAAACTGACACAGCTGCCTTTTCTTGTGAAAAGGACATTGTTCTTGCTCAAATTTTGATACAATTTTCGGCACACTTACTCGCTAATATATACCGAAAAAGATGAGATCAAGCACTATAGGGGAATACAATAGACAGTTCTTGTCAATTTCAAGTGAAATGTTAGGTGCCTAGACATAGAGCTGCCTTTAATACAAACGTACCTCCACACAGCTGGCCCTCAAATAGAGGACAGTTGAAGTTGTCACAATGGCAAAATTCCCCAGAAACAACTTGAGTTGGGTCCTGAAATCAAGCAAAAGCGGTGAAAATACAGGGCCCTGCTTCATAAAGCTTCTTCATCATAACAAACTGACACACATCTGACAATTATGGTATCTTCTTATTGATAACAAGTTTTACGAAACTGGGCCCATGCAGGTCTTCATAATCTGGAGGGTGCCATGGTCTCATATACACTGTAGGCCTATTAGCTGAAATGACATGCAGACGTAAATGTTCATTCCACTCAGAGTTAAATGCTACCTGAGAACCATGCAAGATAGGTCCCCAAAAGTTGGCCCCAAAACTGTTCCAATAAAATTTTCAGCACTCAAAAGCTTTTTAGGGTAGAATATTGGGGTAGGTTATAATGTTTTTGCCAAATCCAGACCTGTCTTAATTGTCTTAAGGCGCCCCAAAACCTGGGCTCCAGTCACATCAAAAGGCAAAGGTAGTCCAAGACTGCTGTGCTCAAATAAAATCATTTTTACACCTAAATGCATGTACAAGGGTACCTGAAATCTATTCAAAGATGCCCCAAGATAAAATGTTTAGGGATCCTTGATAGCTTACTGATATGATTAAAAGCAGGAAAATGAAAAGAAAACTTGAAAAAGGTGCAATATTCAAGTAGGCCTAAATACCTACTGAATTTAAAAAATATATATTTTCTTTAAAATCTGAAAAATGTATACAAACTATTAAAACTAAGGCTATTCAAAACGCTTAAAGCATTGCAGATATTATGGTGTGGTAGCAGTATAAGACCTCATTCACATATGACGCGGGAAACCAGCAGCGCTTTTTTTAAACAATGACGTACAATGAATTAAATACCGTTCCCATTTTTTAATCTTATTACACAGAGCTCAGTGAATATGTGCAGCACCATTGTTGTATGCAGTTACAATTCACATACACGTTAAAAAAAGCTGTGGCGTGTTTTTTATGCAGTGGTTTACAGCGTCATATGTGAACGAGCCTTTACGGTTGAATAGACTTACTTTCTGTTTGTTACAAACACATTCCCCACAGATGCATTCACCTCGCCCAGAGCAGATGGACAAAGAACCGGGTCTGAAATCATAGAATATCAAGCATAATAATATAATATACAGATAATCTAGGCATTTTGTAATAATAATAATAATATTTATGTACTTATATGGCACACACATTTGCCTGAAAGAGGAAAACCATAGTGCACAATTAAAGGCTAAGTCCACTCCAAAATAACTTACTTTCAATAGAAGCAAAAAAATCAGACAAACCAATCAAAAAAAGTTTGAGCAAAATCGGATAACTTAATAAGAAAGTTATGAATTTTTGAAAAAGTATGTAAAACTATGGAACAATGAAATTCACAAGACAAATTGGAAACTCACTCATGAGTCTGTGACGTCATGTCCTCACTATACACTTATTGTGTTCTTTATATTGATAATATAAATTTCCTATTTTCACCCTAAGAATCTTATTTCTTCACACCAGCATCCAAGTTAGATTGATAGTAATAATGTTTTTGTGTGGATGCACTAATACAGAGTAATTTTTTCAGTTAAATCATGAAAAATGTGAATTTTGATAAACTATTTATATAAAAATCAATAATTATGAATATACAATATTCAGAAAATAGTATCAATTCTTCAAAGTTCATAAAAGATTTTGTGAAATGTCATGCACGCAATATGATACAAATCATATAACCTGGGCAAAGGCATGGGGAAATCAAGTTTTGGGGGATAAAAAAAGAAATTAATGGGATTAAACTATATAAAGCAATTGATAAATAGTGAGGACATGACGTCACAAACTGATTTGTGTAGTGATTTCCATTGTTATTTAATTTTACATACTTTTTCAAATATTCATAACTTTCTTATTAGTTACCCAATTTTGCTCAAACTTGTGTTGATTGGTTGTCTGATTTTTCTGTTTCTATTGAAAGAAAGTTATTTTTGGAGTGGACTTGCCCTTTAAATTGATCAAAAACCAATACAAGCATGAACAATAATCAAATGTACAAATTAAAAAAAAAATTTAGGAAAGTATAATCAACAAATTATTAACATGACAAAATATACATAGAAGTAGCAACCCCAAAAAATAATAATTTAATGAAAATATCAAACACCAAATAATTATTGTGACATTAATAGTAGGCCTACAGTGAAAATTCATTGGCATGTTATGGGGTTTTTTTTTGGGGGGGGTTTTAAATTAAGTTTCTGCCCTATTAAGTTGATTCATGTCTGTGGGAAATGCGTTCCAGGCACATCGGGCAGCAACGCAGAATGACCGATTCCCCCGTGATCTCCTGGACCTCAGTTCTTTGATCTGGTCCATGTTTCCTGAACGGAAACTAGGGCCCCGTCTTATAAAAGAGTTGTGGTTGATTCCAAATAATTTGCAATTATATCATTTGCAAATTGTTTGTAATTAATCGCACCTCTTTTTTAAAACAGTGCTCTAGCAGATCTTGAATGCTTTTATTGGTCATACCCCAGTTGTACCACCAAGAACGACTCCACTAGACCAACTGACCAAATCTGCAGGTGTGGCAAACGAGCGACGGTGCAGAGATGCAAAGAGAGCAACCATAGTGTTTATATACATGATGTGCCTACTACATGTATATCATTTGCTGAGAGATGCAGCATGCTAGTATCAATTCATCTCGACCAATCCAACAACCAAAGCCCAAACAATGATACTTACGCAATACAGGCAAGCATATCGTCTCCTACCGATGAGCTCTCTCCGCTACACTGGCACTCATCACCATACCGTCCCATGTTACAGGCACACATGCCACACTGGTTTGTCCTGTTGTAATTGCACTCTGGACTGTTTGGTACCTAAAACATGAAAACAAATATACATCCAGTCAGTCTTGCATGGGGCAGATGAAGGATTCTGATAAGGGGAGGGGGTGGTGGTGAAAAATATTAAAAACAAGATGAATGAGAATGCCTCTGGCTATATGCATATTCATTGATCAATGATTCTGTGACCTTTAACAAATGACCCCGCGAAAGCAAATGCTTTTCATTTTGTTTTGAAAGGTTTTAAATACTTGAGCCCAGTTTGTTTGACATATACACATATACATACAAGAATATAAAAAATCAATACTTTTAGCAATCTTCATAACAAATACTTATTCTAGTTAACTAAACAACTAATATCACATAGGCGTAAAATAAAACATGTTGTAATTATTCAGTTATAACATTTAAATAGTTAAATATGTTCTCACCATTTTCTAATTGTCATGTTCATACATTTTCAAATTAATAAGTGATCATTTTGTAGCCTAGTTCTCATTTGTTTTAGAAACGTATTTCTATATGGGTGATTATTCCAAGAAATATAATAATACAAAATATTAAAATTATGATTACTTACAGAGTAGTCCTATATGAAATCTGATTAAATCTGGTTAATTGGCATGATAATATGGGGTAAACACAACTACAGATTTGAATTCAAGATTCGTGTGAAGTGGGGAATGGGAGATTGCCTGTAACGCTCTGTTCTCATTTTGGGGGTATTGAGCTGAAGAGAGTTGCGGAGAGTGCGTCGGGAGACAGCACCCAGCGACTGCAGAAGTTGAGCATAATACATTGTGTCGGGAAATGTACCAGTGATAATACCCAATGCTCTCCTCTGCAGCCGCTCAATGCTGTTTGCTTGGACAACAGTTAAGCTCGATGACCAAACGGGTACACCAAACTCAAGGCATGGACGAATGTACATCAAGAATATCAATACCAAGTCCTGAGTGTTGACACCGTTCTTTTCAGTTTACTCAGTACGCGTGATGCGTTTTTGACGATGGTTTTAATGTGTTGATCCCATTTAAGGTCATCTTGGATTGTTATACCAAGCAATTTCATGTGAGATACCACTTCAAGTTGAACACCATTGATCTCCAACTGAGGGCAGGCGGTGCATTGCGCAAAAATGAGATCAGCATGGTTTTGCACTTTGTTTGATTGGGCCTCATGTCGTTTATATTTCTCACCAGTCGACAAGAGAATCAATGTGTGTTTGTAACAGCGGAGGGTCCGATTTCTTGACAACCTCTAGAAGGCTTAGATCATCAACATATTTCCAGCGGTTTTCTGTAGACAACGCGGCATCATTAACAATTATCAGGAAGATAATGGGTCCTAGCTTGGTTCCCTGAGGAACACCACAAGTGAGGTGGGAAAGATTTGACGTAACCCCGCGATAACGTACAGTTTGCGTTCTTTGCGTCAGGAAACTACAAATAGTCGGAAGTATGGAGCGGTCAACTCCTATGTCAATCATTTTCCTGATGGCTGTGACATGGTTGATATGATCGAATGCTTTGCTAAAATCGATCATGCATAAGTTAACATACTTCCCAGGTCGGTCGATTCCCCGATGAGCATTATCCAAGAGACTGATTAGGTAATGGCAAATTGATGTTCCGGGCATGTTCCCAAATTGTTGGGGATCAATAGCATGGTGTACATCTTCAATAACCCAACGGGCAAGGAATCCCTCAAACACTCGTGCCAATACTGATTATTATTATTATCATCGTTATTATTATTATTATTATTAAATAAGTATATGATTGGCTTACCCCTTGCTTCTCACAGTCACAGCCGCAAATGACGTCAACGTAAACAAGAAGCTCCTCACTAAAGCCAACTGGACTGACGGAGAAACTTCACAGATGAGATAGAGAAATGAAAAAATGATTAAAGATAAGTTGTGTGTAGGTTATATTAATTTATCGAGAGTGAAAGTCTCTAGGAGTCACTTGGGCTAATTTGAAAACAAACAAACAATGCTAATCCAGTTACCTATACTGAATGTAAATAAATATCAGATCTATCAATAATTTTAAAAGGTGGCTATTATGAGTTGATATGGCAATTTAACAATCAGTATCGTGAACTGAACGCATGTTCACAGAGGGAAAGAAAAGAGAAATAACTTGAACATATACATTATGTATGCAGGAAATGTCAGCCTGAAATGGATAATTTAAAGATAACTACCACATTTTACTGTAGGTGTACTTAGACGAAATTTCAGCTCATGTTTAAAGACAGAAGAGTTTGCAGACTGCCTAATAGAACAGTCTAAAGAGTTCCAATACTTTGGTCCAGTATATGCAAGTGTATTAATCCTAAACTGAGTTCTAGCTGATGACACATGGTATAAGGCAGCCTGTCTCGTAGAGTATTTGTGTCTTTGGTTATTCTTTACAAAAATAGATGCTATTGCCATGGGAACTTCACCCTTCTCCAACCGATACATGAGATATCCCAGATATAGAAAGTATATATCTTGTACCTTCAGCATTTTATTTTCGTAAAATAGCTTGTCATTGTGAGCGCGCCTATCAGCTGCCGAAATAATTTTCACTGCTCTCTTTTGAATGAACAGAATTTTATCTGGGTAGGATTTGGCTGTGGCTACCCAGGCAAGCACACCATAATTTAAGAATGACAAAATTAAGGAAGAATACAACATACTAAGTACATTTTTAGGGAATACAAACTTAAATTTGTTGATCATACCAACATTTCTAGAGAGCACTTTACTAAATGAGTAGTATGCATCTTCCAAGTCAATTTATCATCAATGTGGAGACCTAGACATTTAATAATTGAAATTTTTTCAATATTTAGCTGATCAAAGACTACATTACCAGGCATTACTGTTTCACTATTACTGAATAACATATATTTAGTTTTCAATAAATTAAGTGACAGTTTATTTGCATAAATCCTTTTAGTCAATACACAGAGCTCTCTATTTACAACTTCTAAAAGAGTTTCTAAGTTTCTATGAGAACAGAATACACTTGTATCGTCTGCAAATAGCAAAAAAGAAAACGTCTCTGAGGATTTTGGAAAATCATTTACATATAAAATAAAAACCAAAAGGGAACCTCGAGTTACTCCACACGTGACGGGTAACATGTCGGAAAAAAATTCCGTCGAGCTGTTCAAATTGCTGTCTGTTACTAAGATAACTTCTAAACCATTCGAGTGCAGACCCTCTTACCCCATGCTTCTCTTCATAAACATGTATTTTGGTTTAAATAAAGTAGTAGTAATATTACAATGTTAACAAAAGCCTAACGGTCAATTTTGAGATTAATTCTGGTCTTTAGAATGTGTTGATGTCCCTATAAGAATGAAAAACATGTCCAGAGAGCTATTTCTTTTAGAACAGAATGCTGGCTCTAAGATGGTGATTTTGCAATGGAATCTGAAATGTTCCTGTCATCGTTCAAGAGAGTGTTTAGTGTATTTAGTACATTTTTAATTAGGTCCCATAACTTTGCAGTTGTAGGGAGGGACTATGCTAATATATTGCCCTTTTGGATTGCTTCCCAGAGTCTGGTTTTGAAGGTGTCTCCTGAACTGCAGGCAACAGAGTGGAATTTACAATCACTGCATGTTTATTAATGTACATGTACACAGTGGCAACTTTTCATTGTATTTTGTAATTTTCAATTGAACTGGGTAAGTGTTATAAGTGTGAGAATGAAAGATAATAATAACCAGTCCTGATTCGAGGAGGAGGCTAACTAAACCGATTCGTTTAGACCCTGAGAAATTTCTTAACAGCACAGGGATCCTTTGTACCTTGTGGTGCCGCCCTCTATGCAGCTCTCAGCCGTCACATCGATATCAAACGACACGATATCTCCAATATTCAGACCTTCACAGGTCATCGCCCCCGGGACGGAGGTATCGATATCGCAGTGGGAGGTAAACTCTAGGAGAAGTTCTTCAGGGGCTTGAACAGACAGCGTTACCACGGATGTGATTTTCTGTAGATGTAGTTACAGACAGGAAATAGGAAACAAGTTACACTTACATATTAAATTGTATATCAATACCTTATAATATTACTGTGATGCAACAGATCAATTTGGGTTCATTTCTTATTCGCCGCCTTTCTTTCAAGAAATACCATTGCACCTTTATCTTTAATACTCATTATTTGTCTTTTGCATCTTCTTGGTATTGAATTATATATATATCTTATGTAATTATGTTTAATTATGTATATTTATGTACATTTATGTATTATATTACCATTAACTAATGAGGAGAGCCTTCTACAGAAACTCAGTTTCATTTGGTAATCCCAAGGCATTAGTTGATTGTTTCTTTTGGTTTGTTAATGTATTTATTTATTCTTTTTCTTGCATTCTTTGATATTGTTATACTCCTCTATGCTCCTGGAAATGACATAAAATACATAAAATAAAATAAACAAGTCAACGCAAAGCGTAGCATCCCCTCGCCGGGTGCAAATGGCCTATATACGTCAGAACAAGTTACCTCCATTAGACTATACTATTATATTATGAGGCAAGGAAGTTAACCACATTTTCGCATACAAAGTGAGCTATTACCTTTGACCTTTGACCTACATACTCTGAAATCAAACTAAGGCTGTAATTTGATACCATGTATCTTCATATCAAATTTGATTAAAATCCGTCAAACATTAAGTTATTGAATGGAAACCAGATTCGCATATTAAATGAGCTATGACCTTTGACCTACATACTCCGAAATCGAACTTAGGCTGTGTTTTGATACCATGTACCTTCATATCAAATTTCATTAAAATCCGTCAAACATTATTAAAAATATCGAACGGAAACCACATTTGTTACGAATGGAAGGACGGACGGCAGCGTTACTATATCCCCTCCGACTTCGCGTCGGCGAGGGGATAATAAACAAAGAAGTGCCATGGTGAATTGACAAAGTTCAAGTTTCCGCGTAATTTTTTACCAGGCTTTTATTGGAAAGTTACTATATAATGGGGAGTGTGAAGCATCGAATGTGATTTTCTGTAGTTTATTATCAAAAGTATACATGTCAAAAGAATGTTCAAAACCATATATAATGAAGAGGGTTTAGCCACAGATGTGAATCTTCTGACGTTTCAGAAAGCATATGTGTCATGGTGTTGTTCTATATTTTTGACAAACAATTCCTGTCATTGCCACAGAATATCTTGGTGTTGTTCTATATTTTTGACTACCAAATCCTTGCATTGCCACAGAATATCTTGGTGTTGTTCTATATTTTTGACTACCAAATCCTTTCATTGCCACAGAATATCTTGGTGTTGTTCTATATTTTTGACTACCAAATCCTGTCATTGCCACAGAATATCTTGGTGTTGTTCTATATTTTTGACTACCAAATCCTTGCATTGCCACAGAATATCTTGGTGTGGTTCTATATTTTTGACTACCAAATCCTTTCATTGCCACAGAATATCTTGGTGTTGTTCTATATTTTTGACTACCAAATCCTGTCATTGCCACAGAATATCTTGGTGTTGTTCTATATTTTGACTACCAAATCCTTGCATTGCCACAGAATATCTTGGTGTTGTTCTATATTTTTGACTACCAAATCCTTGCATTGCCACAGAATATCTTGGTGTTGTTCTATATTTTTGACTACCAAATCCTGTCATTGCCACAGAATATCTTGGTGTTGTTCTATATTTTTGACTACCAAATCCTGTCATTGCCACAGAATATCTTGGTGTTGTTCTATATTTTTGACTACCAAATCCTGTCATTGCCACAGAATATCTTGGTGTTGTTCTATATTTTTGACTACCAAATCCTTGCATTGCCACAGAATATCTTGGTGTTGTTCTATATTTTTGACTACCAAATCCTGTCATTGCCACAGAATATCTTGGTGTTGTTCTATATTTTTGACTACCAAATCCTGTCATTGCCACAGAATATCTTGGTGTTGTTCTATATTTTTGACAACCAATTCCTGTCATTGCCACAGAATATCTTGGTGTTGTTCTATATTTTTGACTACCAAATCCTGTCATTGCCACAGAATATCTTGGTGTTGTTCTATATTTTTGACTACCAAATCCTGTCATTGCCACAGAATATCTTGGTGTTGTTCTATATTTTTGACTACCAAATCCTGTCATTGCCACAGAATATCTTGGTGTTGTTCTATATTTTTGACTACCAAATCCTGTCATTGCCACAGAATATCTTGGTGTTGTTCTATATTTTTGACAACCAAATCCTGTCATTGCCACAGAATATCTTGGTGTTGTTCTATATTTTTGACTACCAAATCCTGTCATTGCCACAGAATATCTTGGTGTTGTTCTATATTTTTGACTACCAAATCCTGTCATTGCCACAGAATATCTTGGTGTGGTTCTATATTTTTGACTACCAAATCCTGTCATTGCCACAGAATATCTTGGTGTTGTTCTATATTTTTGACTACCAAATCCTGTCATTGCCACAGAATATCTTGGTGTTGTTCTATATTTTTGACTACCAAATCCTGTCATTGCCACAGAATATCTTGGTGTTGTTCTATATTTTTGACTACCAAATCCTGTCATTGCCACAGAATATCTTGGTGTTGTTCTATATTTTTGACTACCAAATCCTTTCATTCCCGGAGACTTCACATGCCTTTAAAAACCCACCAGGTTCCTGTTGACAATGGGTTAACCAAGTGACAACAGAATTCTCTCACCCCACAAGCTTAATACAGGAAAAGCCCGATTTACACAAAGAATCAGTTAAAAGAAAAGACACAACACAAAAATAAGTTCCCTCTGAGCAATATAATATGATTTCTGAACTGCAAAGTTTTTAACAAATATACCTAGAATGGACCATGCCTGTGTTTCCTCTGTAACATTTTGTGTCAAAATCTGAGGAACATGTATCTTTAAAGTTATGCTTGAATAAGCAGCGCTAAAGACAAAATATTTTGAAATTCACAAGATTGTCATTTCTCTAGTGTACAGAGATACAGTCAAATTCATTTGTTCACATAACTACAAGGAATAACATTTTTTTTCAAATAGCTTTCACCACAACACTGGAATACTTGTCACCAGGTCTTAATTCTTACGGTGTATAGACTTTCAATCCAAAATAGGATGTTTGCAGAATTAGCTGCAAGTGTTCCAATCTGCGAACCAGGGAAAAACGGCAAAATATCCTGACAAGAAGAAAAGGAAAATAAAAAACGTACCTTGTTAATTAAGGAAGCCAGGTCTGATTCATACATTGGATAATTATATTCGACTTGATTTGATTATTTATTATCAAACTTCATCTAACATAGATACAACGAACAGATATAATACAGTGTATATAGACATATTTAGGTAAAAGGAACTAACAAAATAGCAAAATGCTAATGGAGAATAGTCCCATCGATATATACAGTTACATGTATTTGATATTTAAACTTATTTACCATTTACAATTAGATATCTACAATTTACAATATTTACAGAAAAATAATAAAAGAAATCATATTGGTAGATAGGATTGGATGAGAGTTGAATCTGACTGTATGTACGTTGTTGAAAGTCATAACAAAAAATGATTTAACTTTGATAATTCTTGAACTTTGTGCTTGTATTATAGACTGCATCATCGAAACAAAGATACAGGCTAGGTGCTGTTCAAAGGGGATTACTACTATCTTCATCGTCGTCATCATTATTATCATTATCAATATTATTATCATTATCACCATCATTATCATCATCAGTATTATCAATATCACCTTTACTAGTACAGTGAAACATGTCTATTAAGATCACCCAATCATTAAAAACGCCAACGACAAAAACCGGCCACTGTAGACGGCCCTTTCTAGACAGGTTCTTTAACACGTTTCCTACAAGGGAGGCAATATAGGGGACCACAATAGACAGGTGGCCTTGATATAGAGGTGGCCGCTGAAACAGGTTTTACTGTACTATCATTCTCACAAGCAACAACTCCTACAAGTGCCAAGTTATGTGACTCACCTTGTATGTTTGCTGAACTCCTGCCGCCACCACAAACATCATGATGATATCTTTCTCCCTAACCAGACTCGATAAGTGACCAAGAGATGGGTAATCCTGTTGATAGAGAAAAGCTGTTATCATCCATACTCGTTGCCTCAATCTTTAAAGCTTACATCATAGGCCCCTCCATATTTCACTCTTCTTATAGTTCAATCTTTGCAATGAACACTGGATGCAAACAAACTGATATGATTGAGTTTACCTAGCTATCTCAGAATCGTAGTGACGTCATACCAGTAGTACGATTTGAAGCCGATTTGGCATAAATGCTTAAAGGCTTAAATGCACTCAAATTCTGATTGTTACTATTCTTATCATTACTTAGAACCTACATCAGGAAGACGTTTGTCTAGATTTCGATATCTAAAATAATTGCCATTTCTTCAAATATCGGATTGCAGGAAGATGCGGTTGGAAGTGTGCGGCTGGCTTTAAAGATAAAGTCAAGTTCTGGTCAAGTGATAAGATGTGAACGAAAGTGCCTGGGAGCAATTCTTATGAAATGTATAATGATATACTACAATGAATCGGTGTATACAGAGAGGTTTTGGAATCATCCAATGGCAAGAAATTGACTCGATCTTGCCGAAAGTCACATGCTCTGCAAACACAAAAATATTTATAAGAATACACACACATGCAACATGAGATGCATATTTGGTCCAAACTCTCCAGCTATAGTACATGTACTTCTCACCAATTTTCGAATATGGGCATTTGAAGAGCAATCCTTTTCAGGGGATATTTCTACTATAGTTTTCCAAACTAAGATAAAGAGAATGAAAAGGCTCACTACAGTATTTTACCTTCACCAGCACTCAACCTTCTCTTGATATAAAACAAAATAGATTTGAAACTTGAAAATTGATTCTCAACTGATCAAAAGCTTTGTAGCGAGGAAAGGGTCAACTAACCTGAAGCTTCTCTATCATGTATTCCCCTGTCACTGGGTCGACGTGGCACAGGCCGTCATTGGGCGTTACGATACCACCAAGCTGCCATAGAAGAGAAACAATAAAGACAATAATTATATACTTAAAGTAATAATAACAACGTCTTCTATAGCTGTGGTATGAACCAGCTTCAGCGCTATCATGGCGCTTGCACCTAAAAATATACCTAGTCAGTTAAACCCTAACCTCACCTCACCCTAACCCTGACCATAACCCCTACTTTAACCCTCACCATAACCCTAACCCCTACTTTAACCCTGATCCGAACCCTAACCCCTACTTGAACTCTCACCCTCACCCTCATCACTACTTGAACCCTCACCCTGACCCTGACGCTAACCCCTACTTGAACCCTGACCCTGACCCTGACGCTAACCCCTACTTTAACCCTCACCCTCACCCTGACGCTAACCCCTACTTTAACCCTCACCCTGACCCTAACCCTGATCCTGACCCTAACCCCTACTTGAACCCTCACCCTCATCCCTACTTTACCCCTGACCCTGACGCTAACCCCTACTTTAACCCTCACCCTACTATTACCCTAACCCTCATCCTGACCCTAACCCCTACGTTAACCCTAACCCTGACCCTAACCCTGACCCTAACCCCTATTTTAACCCTCATCCTTACTTACCCCTGACCCTGACCCCTACTTTAACCCTCACCCTCTCCCTGACCCTAACCCCTACTTTAACCTTCACCCTCACCCTAACCCTCACCCTCACCCTAACCCCTACTTTAACCCTCACCTTAACACTCACCCTAACCATGATCCTGACCCTAACCCCTACTTTAACCTTCACCCTCACCCTAACCCTGACCCTTACCCCTACTTTAACCCTCATTTAACCCTCACCCTGACCCTATCCCCTCATTAAACCCTCACCCTAACCATGATCCTGACCCTAACCCCTACTTTAACCCTCACCTTAACCCTCACCCTGACCCTATCTCCTCATTAAACCCTCACCCTAACCATGATCCTGACCCTAAACCATACTGATCCGCACCCTCATGATGCACGGTTGTGTATCAGTGAAGCCCCAATTGTTTCTCCTCAGCTTCGTAGTATTGCCAATCATCTTGTGCCTTACCCGACCATCACCTGCTGTATGATATGGTGCATCTGTTAGGAATACAACCAGATGACGGGCACTCTCCCTCCATCCGACAACCTCGGAACAAACAGAGACCTGGACCAACGCATCGAACCCAGCTTCTGGCAAGTCCTGGCTGGTTGAAATACCAGTTTCACTCAGTGTTTGCTGATAATGGAGAAAAGGAAGTAATAATAGTAATGATATATGAAAAAAGAAATGTGGCCTTTCACCGATTTGGGTATACACCTGTCCATTCTTACATTGTGTGGTCCACAAATTTGTTATGTTATATGTGTATTAAAAAGACATGTTTTGTTACTTTTGTTTTTGAATAGATCAATGAAACACAACATCATCTGAGATGCAGCTAACTAATTTGACTGGGTAATTTGGCACTCTCCTTAGAGAAACTGCTGGTGTGACCAGCTGTCACTGATTATCTGTTGATACCTGCATGAAGTGGCTATTGTTTGCAATTGCACAATATACCCCCCCCCCCGAAAAAACAGTGATAATAATAAGCAATGAATAAATATATAATTATAGCTATACCTTATTTGCCCTGTCTGAGAAACACATATACTGTCAATTACCTACTATATATATTTATATTGAAGGTAAGTCTCATCTAAATTTCA
Source organism: Mesocentrotus franciscanus (assembly GCA_037976565.1). Classification (NCBI taxonomy): domain Eukaryota; kingdom Metazoa; phylum Echinodermata; class Echinoidea; order Camarodonta; family Strongylocentrotidae; genus Mesocentrotus; species Mesocentrotus franciscanus. Next base: position 17,744,109 of record CP137683.1, on the reverse strand, counting down.
AATATCTGTATACAGTGTGCTAGATATGCACCTGAGGAACTTACTCGTATACATTTATTTGTAAACCTCAGTCCTGTGTTATATAATTTTTTACTCTTCTTTAATATTAGTGAGTTAACCAATAAAAAGTGCATCTCCCATGGAAAATGCACTCTACAGCGCTTAATACCAAATACCGTAATAAACCACTAATACAGAGGATCATTATTTATTGCGTTTTGGGGTATTTTATCGAACTCGATACTTCTTTCTATATTATTTAGACCTCTACACCTACATGAACATTTTGTGAAATAATAACATTTTTTAAGATGCATGGATTCACAAAGTTCCTCCAATTATTCAATTCACAGTTTACATACATGCCAAGTAAAAATCTAGATTAGCAACCGTCTCCATTTACAGTTAACAATCAAATTATTCATACCCTTACCGAGTTTTGTAATTTTTAGGGTATGTGAAAAGTTGATTGTCCCGATTTATTTTTCTTGAAAATGTGACATTAAAGCTTAAATTTAATTTAAAAATCAACAAAGGCCTTTAATCAACCAGTCCACCCTTCATTATTGAGCTACGATAAACACAAAAACATCAAATTCACAAGGGGTATGAATAATTAAGTTGTCAACGGTATATGTATAAGGGTAGATTTAATTGAATTAATGACTTACCGCAAACAATTCAGAGCTATTAGTTAGGGTCTGTCTATTCTTAAATAGGTAAGGGTCTTCACAGAGAGGTGCACATCGTAATATGACTTGGCTGTAATAAAAATTAAATGAGACAAGATCTTATCCTCTTACCTCCCTATCACAAAATGGAAGTTTGCTAGCTTGGGGCTTCATATCTGTAAAACCTGAAACTATTGTGCAAATTGTCAAGGGCAGCGATTTTCACGGCAAGAAATTTTTGTTGACCGCCAAAATTTAGTGTCGTATCAATTGTGATACAATTGTTTCGCGGTATAAACTTTTACGAATATGAAGTACTTGCGAAATTTGCAAACAATTAATGCACGTGAAAATTTATGGTTTTCCAGTACTTGCATTTCAATTCTTCTTTATTCTCCTTTTTAAAAAGAAAACACGGGTTACATGTAACTCTTAATCATTATGGATAAAAATGTCAGACTGCTATATATATTGTTTGGAGTAAATGAATATATGGTACATCACACACATGTATGTGCGACTTAAAGCGGCTGTGGTACTCTATTGTTGTTGTTTTTTTAAATTTTATTTGTTTACATTAGTCAACTTTGTAAAAGGTTCAAAATGACAGGCATTAAAACTAAACTTACACAATATATATATTGTATGTATATATTCCTCTTGGATTTCTCTAAGATTTAAAGTGATAAGAAAATAGGAACACAAAGATAAATGAGAGACAAGAAAAGAGAGAAGAGTGGGGGTAAAAGGGAGATGGGGTGACAGTTGGAGAAGAGAAGACATAGAGTGAAGAAAAAAGGTTGAAGGGTTCACAAGAAGTGAAAGTAAATATCAATGATAATTGAATTGAATCCTCTCATCAATTACCCTATATTTTGCAAATTATTGGATAATTATGATTAATTATCTTGAGTAAAATCGCAAAAAAGCTACATACATAATAGATCCTAATTACCCCATAACTTTCAAAACAAATTGGTAACATGATACATGAGTGAAGATTTATTGAGGGTTTTAAAAGTGGAAGTGATACAGAGTATAGTGTCACGGGAAAGAAAATGTCTTCACAAATGTGGAGGATGCTTTAAACAAGAAGTGGAGGAAGGGAGTGTCATCATGGCGCAAGTCAGTAACCCTCTTAAGAGGGAAAATGCTGACTTGAATATATGATGATGATGATGATGATAATATCACCGGCTCTGTTCTCCTGTGGTGTGATAAGTATCAGTGCTACTTTTCATGTGGAGATACTGAATTGAAGATAAACCGAGAGCTCTTTAGCAAAAGCACATCAGCCCTTTTCCGGGCTCTTATTCCTTTAAAGGAAGTACAATGTGTAACCCTGAAAACTGTACCTTCAACAGTGAGACTTATGGTGCTAGGCAATGTTATAAGACTGAAAGTATGCTTACCTATCTTCGTTCAAAGAAGCAAATGGTATGACATTCTTATCGACGAAGGAACCGAAGCCCACCTGGAAATTCCTTGTCAGTTCCTGCATTTTAGCCACTGAGAAAAGAAAACAAAAGTTGCAGCTATTAATTGCAGGGTGTACAATAAAATATACACGTACAGGTGTATAACATCATTGCAAAAAGTTTAGAAAAAAAACCCTAATGCAGCTTTAATTTTGAAGCCTCCCAGTGTACAACAATTCTTGTGTTCTACGCATTCAACCTATCCCATATTGCTTCCATATAATTACATTCACAATGTAATTGCTTGTAACAATCACCAAAGCACGTTTTGCTCTTGATGTATTCAAAGGGGTTTCGTGTTGCTATACTGTATTAAAAGAATGAGCTTTGAATAATATTTTTCCAAAGAGATATTGCAATTCAAACCCTCTCTCAGTAAACAGTAAACCAACTTGTTGTAATGAGTAAAATACTTAATGCACGCATGCACGCTCACGTAGGATAGGGCGCGCACGGACCATACACGCCATTTTATGTTATCCTTTACTATCTTCATACTAGCTTAACTGTGAACCTTTAGAATGCCAGGTAAACTTCATGAGGTTGATTCTATGCAATCTAGCTGTATATAAATTTATTTTTGAGGAGATTGGTACACTTTACATCATTTTAGAATCAGTACCTAGATCTCCAGCTAGTGATCTAATGGTGTCAAGATCTTCCGTCATTGAGTGGCTAAGATCCATAAGGTAGTACATATCTACAGGATAATCCTCTGCTTGTCTAACATCCATTCTGATGGTTGCTGTTTCACCTGGAAAGAAAAATAGAAAAATGAGAGAGTTGCTAAACATAATTTTGGGTTACAGCAATGAATTCCCATAGCATTAAATGACACTTACATTAAATGTTGTTAGTTCAGGCCTTTGGGTGACTAAATGACTATATTATGCCATCTATTCCCATACCTAACCACATACATTGCCTAAAAATGATAATAAGCAAAGACAAAGCAACTGAACAAATACAGAATACATCATCACATAACCCCTAACCCCAAACCTTAGGCCTACCGTGACCCTAGCTAGCCCTACCCTTAGCCATATACCCTTACCCTATCTCGGACCCTAAAACTACCCTTACCCTAAAATATACATGCATTGTGTGGAATATTCTGAAGTTTAGCCAAAACACTACCCGAAATAAATATAAATGGGACATATATATATATAAGTATTAGATGCAGGAGGTTTAAATTTAAGCCCAATTGGATGTCAATGAAAGACTACACTCCCACCTACTCACTTCTTCGTTAGGTTTTGTTATGGATGTAAATATAGGACTACAGTCCCACCTACACACTTCTTTGTAGGTTTATGGATATAAATGTAGAACTATAGTCCAACCTACCATGGGCGTCAATCCAGGGGGGGGGGGACACGATTTTTCCTTGGGGGAGGGGACATCATATCAAATGTCCCCCATTTTTTGTCAGAAAAGAAGGGGGACCACCAGGAACAACGATTTTGTATACATTGCCAAGGAGATGAGAGTTAAATTCTCGTAAACTTTTCAATGCATTTTCAGTTTTGATCTAAATTTGGACGATAGGCCAACTGCGTTGAGCATTAAAATATTGGCATAATTCGCTATGCAAGGGCGTATCTGGGGGGTGGTGTTTTGGGTGTTCAAACACCCTCCTTGGCAAAATAATCTTAGTGCACACCCCCCCCCCTCCCAACTGAGCCAAAAATAACGGTCTGCGCGATTTTCACATTTCTAGGGGCAAAAAAAAGTGCTCACTAAAAGTAACTGTAAAGGTGACATGTAATTGTGTCCCCCCATGCTCAAGCTCGAATTGACGCCCATGCAACCTACACACTTCTGTGTAGGCTTATGGATGTAAATGTAGAACTATAATCCTACCTACTTACCTCTGCGTATTTTCAGATGAATTTCCTGAGGCTTAACCTGTACGGCCTGTCCCAAAGGTGCATCTCCCGCATCGCTCAGTTCTTCGTTCTTGAAGCAAAGCGAAAAAAATATATGTTATTTGAATTAAGTGCCGATTCGGTGTTTAGATTGAATATTTAGAAAAATGGGGTGTGTTCTTCATATATGTAGTTCACAATTTATGGGGAAGAATGAGCAGTGCCTATAGTACTCTCACGTTAGCCTTCATTCTGAATGATCAGCTACAAACCTTAGCAAAATGAAGTGGCACAATGACACACCGAGAACGCAAAATGCATAATTGTTGAAAATCATAATTTAATCACACACCTTACATTTATTTCGTAATCTTATTTGTGCATACGTGTATCTTGGAACACTAGGATTATAATCTTCCCCTCCCCAAAAAAAAATATATATATATATATCAATAATATCAATAATGAGCATACATTAACATACAAAGATGCTACCAGTCATTCAAGTAAAGTACGATGGATTCATGTCACTTCCATTTATAACAATCTTATCATAATTTAGACAAATATCAAAGTTGACTAAGAACAGATATGAGATATCTTATAAAGATAAATATATCTTACAACCCGTATAATAATAAGCTCTCTAGGAAGATAACATGTAACTATATGTACAATAATGAGCTATGATAAATACATTTTACTATTACTACTACTACTACTACTACTACTACTACTACTACTACTACTACTACTACTAATACTGCTAATGATAATGATAATAATAATGATGATGATAATGATGGTAATAATAATAATACTAATAAAAATTACAGTAATAAAAATAATGTCTTTATAAAATTACCTTGGTTATGTTGACAACATATGCTTCTGGATTTTGGATGTCTGAGCAATTTGTCATGAGCAACGTTGAGGCCAAGTCACATGACGCATTGAAAAAGTCCTGCAGAAGGTAAACAACAAAATATAGACAGTTACATACTAGCATTCAGCTGAGCATCATGGAAGCACATGCAACTTGTTACAAATATACAATAATATTTAGTGAAAATCACAAAATGGAGACTCATACATTTCTTTGTTCCTTGTGTAGTTTTTTAAATAATTATTATGTAGCACAGTGTGTTCAAAATGTCCAGTAAACATGGATTGAAAACCTAGACTGCAACATTCTTTCAAGTACATGTACATTATACATGTATGCTGTATTTGTGTCAAATGTCAACTACGACATTCCCTTCTTTGTTCAGTTGGTCAACCACGGCTGGTATAGAGTTAAAGGGGATTTTACATTGAGCTTACTCTTTGTGCACACCATCCGCAGGTAGGACCAACTGAGATGCACGCTGTACAATTGTCGGCCATTCTACATTCTGTAGAATCTGTATGAAGAAAGAAGAAGATTACAAATGTACGTAATCATAGGTTATTGTATCACTATCTAAAAGTATTGTAAGGCTTGTTTGGAATATGGTCTAATATGAAAATTAAATATAACGATGACCATTATGATGTTGATGATGATGATGATATTATAGATGATGATGATGATGATATTATTCATGATGAGGAGGAGAGGCTATACAAATGATGATGACGATGTTGATGGTGAGGATGGTGATGGTGAGGATGGTAATGGTGAGGACGGTGATGGTCCTATTGATAGCGATGAGGATACAGATGATGATGATGAAGATGACCGTGGTCAAGGTGATGATGATGAAGATGACCGTGGTCAAGGTCATGATGATGAAAATAATTGATCAAATGATCCCTAACAGCCGTTGTTCCTATACGAATGTTGACTTCTTGATAAAATTGGTTTTCAGCCAGATGTGAACAGTATAAAATAACATGCTTTGGTTGCTTATTTGAAAACTTCCACTCATATGGTCAATAAACCCTAAGCCCCTGAAAGAAGATATCATTCTTACCTTGAGAGCTGCAGTATCCTACCAATGTCAAAAAGACCACTGAAATGCATATCCTCCAAGGCACCCCCATATCTGATTTGTCTCACAGAAATTCCTCACAGAACATCTGAAAATAAATAGAGGAAAATACAGCCACTCCTTATATGCACGGATTTAATCTCCCTGTTCCACGTTATGTGACAGATTCACCCTTTCCAGTGGAAGATTCCAGGCCTACCAGTGTTAATAGGGTTGGCATGGAGCTAATCAAGACCGGAAAAGGGTAATTTTGCCTAGCCTTGGTGTTGCACAAGGCAATCTTTCTGTCAATGAGTGCCTATTGTTTTGTGCAAAACTGCACATGTCGCAAACGAGCGAACATGCAGAGAGGCAAAGAATGCAGCTAAAGTGTTAAAGATAAAGACCAGTTCTGGTCATGCGATTGCATTGTGAAAGAAACGTTGTGGAATCGATCAGAAAAGGTTGATTATCTAGCATATAAGTATTGGTGTGTAGGCCTACTGCAAGGTTCTGGAATCATCAAAATGATAAGAAATTTGGCCCAGTCTTGGTAAAGTTACAAGCACTGTACACAGAAAGATGTATATAGGACTACGCGACCATGTGCGCGATATCTATTTGGTCCCAATAGATATAATAATTTACCAAATATATCAATTAGTAGGCGGTTTCCTGGCAAAATTTGTGTCATCTCGTTTTAGTAAAAACATATTCTTTCAAATGATTGGTAATGAGAGCTTCCATTTCATTTTTTTGAGAGAGGGGCGTTTCCAAAACTGGTCTTTACCTTTAAGAACAATTACCTAACAGACAAGAAAAGAGTTGGAAAAGAAAGTAACACAAAAGAGATTTACCTAAGAATGGAGGACATTCACAGTCATCCTATTTGGTTGGAGGAAATTGAAGATGGCTAAAAATCTGACATGATAACGTGGGCGTCACGAGACACTGTTTAGATGGGGATATAGACGACACTCTTTAACAAGTATGTAAACAATGAGGTCCTTGTAGTCTGCAAAGGAGTTAAATACTTTTCTAACGAGCAAAATAGTTTTTAAACACCTTTTTTTCAATAGAATTTCAGATAGATATCGATAAGAAAAAAGACAAATTATTGAAATTAATATAATGTTAAACTTGATGTTGTGTTTAAAAGTGCTTATATGACCTGGTAAAATAGTACTTTTATACTGAATGATAAGTTGGTGAAACAACATTCATTGACCCTCAACGTAACAGGTGGGAAACGGATATGAGCGGGAGACATGGCAAAAACATCGGGAGATATGGATCGAGCAGACAGGATGAAAATTCATTAACCCGTACAGGGGCGGATCTAGCTTTTTGCCAAGGGGAGGGTTGACCAAATGACGATGCAGATTTTTTGTTGTTGCTATTCTGAACACCCGTAAGTGATGTTTTCCTGGCATCTACTAACACAATGGAGACTATAAAAAGCAGTGCATGATAAGGTCTTTTTAAATCAAGTAACAGTTTAAACAGTTTGACCCTCTCTCTATTTCTTCCTCTCTATATTTATCTATAAATTCATATATCTATCTATATATGTAAACTATCTTCATATCTATGTTTCCTAATTCTTTATATGGGGTCTGCTCGCTATTCATAAGGACCGTTTTCCAAAAGGACCGCTATTCATAACGTGGAACTTCCCATACCTGAAGGACCGCTTTCATAATAGGAGAAGAGGGTCACTATTCATAAAGAAATAAGGACCGTTATTCGTAAGGACCGCTATTCATAATGTCAGATGAGGGTCGCTATTCATATACTCGTAAGGACCGCTATTCATAATACGAAATCGGGGTCGCTAATCATAACTGACAGTGGGGGTCACTACTCGTAAGGACCGCTATTCATAATACGAAATGAGGGTCTCTATTCATAATACGAGAGGAGGGTCGCTATTCATAAAACGAGGAGAGCGTCGCTATTCATAATACGAAAATGAGGGTCGCTATTCATAATACGAAATAAGGGTCGCTATTCATAATAGCAGGAGAGGGTCGCTATTCATAATACGAAATGAGGGTCGCTATTCATAAAAGGAGGAGAGGGTCGCTATATATATTCATAATACGAAATGAGGGCCGCTCTATTCATAAGACGAAATGAGGGTCGCTATTCATAATACGAGAAGAGGGTCGCTATTCATAATACGAAATAAGGGTCGCCATTCATAATAGCAGCAGAGGGTCGCTATTCATAAAACGAGGAGAGCGTCGCTATTCATAATACGAAAATGAGGGTCGCTATTCATAATACGAAATGAGGGTCGCTATTCATAATACGAAATAAGGGTCGATATTCATAATAGCAGGAGAGGGTCGCTATTCATAATACGAAATGAGGGTCGCTATTCATAAAAGGAGGAGAGGGTCGCTATTCATAATACGAAATGAGGGTCGCTCTATTCATAATACGAAATGAGGGTCGCTATTCATAACACGAGAAGAGGGTCGCTATTCATAATACGAAATAAGGGTCGCCATTCATAATAGCAGCAGAGGGTCGCTATTCATAATACGAAATGAGGGTCGCTGTTCATAACACGAGAAGAGGGTCGCTATTCATAATAGCAGAAGAGGGTCTCTATTCATAACACGAAATCAGGGTCGCTATTCATAACACGAGAATAGGGCCGCTATTCATAATACGAAATGAGGGTCGCTATTCATAATAGCAGAAGAGGGTCTCTATTCATAACACGAAATGAGGGTCGCTATTCATAACACGAGAATAGGGCCGCTATTCATAATACGAAATGAGGGTCGCTATTCATAATACGAATCGAGGGTCGCTATTCATAATAGGCCCAAGGAGTGAGGGTCGCTATTCATAATACGGAAAAAGAAGAATGCCATAGCTATAGGTTTTGATTGCTCAATATATCCCTTATTACTTAGAAAGCGTGCGGAAACGGTACGATTGTAGTCATATCTGAATTCGGATACTTTGCGCGAACGATTTTCACTTTCATTCAGAAGAATCAAGCAACGATATTGCCGTATGACTGATATTTCAAATACACATTTGTAAGAATCTTATATGAATCACTGTGATTGGAATAAATATAATAACGAAATACAGTCAAACCTGCTTTAGTGACCACCTGTCTACAAAGACCACCTGTCTACATGTAATTATAATCATTCCGTATTATGAATTGCTACGAGGGCTAGATATCGCACCCCAAATAAAAACAAACACAAATTTCTCACGGCATTTTGTTATTTCGTTGCACTAGAGACGTTATCAGACCTCCTTACGCATCACCAACACCACCCCAACCCCCCCCCCAAAAAAAAAAAAATTAAATGTTTTGTTCATATCAGTTCAGTTCAGTTCAGTTTATTTTATTTTTGCACGGCACCATCTTCAGCCAGAGGCTGTTCTTCCGCAGGTCCGTGCACACACAAAAAATACATGTATACTTTTATGGGATAACAGTCTATCATGACATACAAATATTAAAACCAAACAAAGAACATAAGTACATATACAGAAGAAAAGAAAAAGAAAAACAAAATCAAAAATGTACAAATGAAGATATTATATGTACTACCCCACACCCCAATCAGCAATTAGGTTCCATTCAGTGTTATTTAAATAAATATTTAAGCGTACGAAATAAATTAACACAATCAATTATTTTAAATGTTGTAAAACTCAAACAGTAAAATGCATTTTATAAAGTTACTATTCATATTCCCCGTGATGTGAATACAGAAAAAGACATATTGTTTAGTTTATAAATAAATATTTAAGCGTACGAAATATGAATACTATCGGTTATTTAAAATATTATAGAACTCAAACAGTAAATCATATTGGGATTGCATTACCTCTTTGTACGCTAAATGACGCGAAACCTTCAAGGTCCGAGAGTTTTCAAGCCCCCTATTTCCCAAACAAACCACAATTTTAAAGTGCCACCCCTCTCCGGGCAGTAACTAGGCTCATGGTCCGGTCCAACTCCGTTTGTTTTCGGTGTTAGGAAAGTTTCAGGAAATCAAGATTGTGGATAAATCAAGTTAGGTTAATTACATGATTACTACTATCCTGAGGTATGATAATTAATTCATGGAAAAACGAAAATCTTGAAACTGATCATTGGCTGAAATTGAAGAGCTTCTGGGTACCTGGAAATGGATAAGGCTATGTAATAAGTCCTACTAAAAGCTACTTTCTACAAAAACAATATTGTCGTATAAAAAAATGACTAGTTTTTAAAATGTCAGTAAAAACTCAGTCCTTAAATGGCTATGATAATGGGCCTGCTTGTCCTACTTAATGTCTTAGTGGCGTAGTCAGGATAAGCTCAGTCGGGGGCAGGTTGGCGGGGCAAGATTTCCCACAAAGGGGACAAATTACGATATGATTATGTGTGTGTTATGTTTTACTTTTTTTTGTCACCACTGGAGCGGGGGAAATATATTAGCTAGGTTATGGGGACGTCTCTATATAATTATCAAAGCTAAAAAGTAAAATATACTTTTAAAAAGGCATAATACTGCGGACGCCACCGTTCGCATGCCTTACGGTATTAAAAGCGTATCTTATTTGGCTCAAAATCTTGAAAATCTAACTTCCTTACTTATATGGAAAATACATCGTGCAAAATTGTATATTTACGAAAAGCTTGAATATGGTATATAACTTAAGTCGGCTACAGCCCCCTCTCTGTCGCTTCCTTCCTTTGCTGAGGGTTAGGGACATGATAGATCAGCCCCATAATGGCAACGCTGCTACACCCCACCCCGCGAAACAAACACAGGCTACGCCATCTATGAACTACTTGGACGAGAATTGTCCGTAATATGTGCTTGTACCAAGGGAATACTGTGGGGAGGGTGGGCCGAATGGCGCAGCGTTTTCGGACTGATTGGGAGGGGGGCCGGGATGATGGGTCACGTACAATATTGGGGCACGCCTTTTTTCTTTATTTGTTCAGAAATGTATGTTTTCAATAAATGTTTTCTACAAATATTCGGGGCCATGTGGCGTCCCTCCCCCCGCGCCTACGCCGCAGCCGTTAGGTGTCACCTATTAATTTTTCGCTTTCTTATTATCATTTTCTTTATTTCTTATTTTTATTTTCATTTTTGTATGAATAGCGACCCTCATTCCGTGTTGTGAATAGCGACCCTTATTTCGTATTATGAAAAGCGACCCTCCTCTCCTGTAATGAATAGCGACCCTCATTTTGTATTATGAAAAGCGACCCTCTTCTCGTGTTATGAATAGCGACCCTCATTCCGCATTATGAATAGCGACCCTTATTTCGTATTGTGAATAGCGACCCTCTTGGCGTTTTACGAATAGCGACCCTCTTCTCCTATTATGAATAACGGCCCTCTTCTCCTATAATGAATATCGACCCTTTCCTAGTATTATGAACAGGGACCCTTATGAATAATGACCCTTTTCTCATATTATGCATACCGACCCTCTTCTTTGATTATGAATAGCGGTCCTTACAAACAATGACCCTTATGAATAATGACCCTTTTCTCAAATTATGAATAGCGGTCCTTACGAATAGCGGTCCTAATGAATAGCGACATTACCCCCTTTATATTTCCCCTTTTGTTTTTCTCTTTTAATTATCTCCTCCGATCGTCACTCTTCCTCAGCAATGTAATAATTTTGCTCTTGTTTCAGTAACTCTTAAATTAAAACTGAAACCCATAGCATTCAACATTTTTATCAGTCCGCGGTCTGTTTCCTCAAACTCCTTTAACTCTTTACGTTGACGCCGTATAAGAAAACAATATAGAAAGTGTTCGAAACTTATGATGCCTTATCATTTCACAATTAATATTCTTTCTCAGAAAAGGACGAGGTTTGGTGAATTTGTTTCTATTGGGTCGTCAATTGGAAACTTCGACCATCGACCCAAAACTCTGATAACTCAGTCACATTAACGAGACCAACACTAGATCGACAACAGCCCAAACAAAATGAATGGAGAATACGTATAAAAAAGAATCGGTATCTTTCTATTCGATCTGGAGTCGGTTTGACCGAGGTATCACAGAAACATCGACGAAGTCGACATTAAGACCGACAAAAGACATAGTCTGGTCAATATACGGTAAAAAACACTCCAACCCCCAAAAAATTGCAACAAAAGGTTTTTCAATGGTTTCTAATAGTATTCGACCTCAGGAATAACAAACTAAAAGTATACCAAAATCGGAGGTTCGGAAAGCTGCTATTTTAAAGATGGCGTCCACGATGGCCGCCGATACCTAAAAATGGCCATAAATCACTTATTATCCATCCTAGTAGAGACATAATTTTGGTGTCTATCCCATGGTTTGTGGGGTAAGAGAATCCATTGAGACAAGTAAGAATAGTGTGTGATGGTTTAGGAAACCCCAAAATCCAAGATGGCGTCCAAAATGGCCGCCATAACATAAAAATAGCCATTAGTCACTTATTATCTATCCGAGAGACATAATTGGGGTGTCTATGCTATGGTTTTCGGGGTCAAAGAATCCATTAGGATAAGTTAAAACGTTAAGCAGTGGTTCAGGAAGCCACAAAATCCAATATGGCGTCCAAAGGGCCACAAAACCACTACGATTTCTCAATAGAGGGCGCACCTTATGAACAGGAAATGAACTTATAATGTTTCTCTCTAACCCTTATGGTCTTACCGACCCCCCCCCCCATAAAAAAAGGTTCAATTCAACTATTGACAGGTCATTGTCAACACTTGGAGAGGGGGAGGAAAACAAAGACAAAGTAAAAATTTAATAATAATATCTAGACACACATTTATAATACCCACCATACAATTACAAATGTTTAAAACCTCGTGTTGTTCATGTCATCTTATAGCGAATACACATGCAGATCTTCACGTTCCTTCATTTTGATGAGGAATGTACTTGAGTAAAGATAAATCATCTTATGCTTCACTCAGTGACTGAGGTACTCAGATTTGGTTTTGCCAGGGGTGTGCCGCTCAAGTCTCGAAAACCTCTAGCCCATTTTTCACAATTTTCGGGACCCAAAAATTTTGGAAATTTTGAAAACACGGACCCATGTTTAGGGATATTTTTGTTAAAAAAGTGACCCATTAGGCATTAGAGCGGCACATCCGTATGTCTTAATATGTGAGTACCCCCTCCCCACCGGGCTACCATGTCATCGCATGGATGGAGAGCGAATTAGACATGGACGTCACAGACTGGGGCTTGAAATTAGAGAACAATCACCTGGTTCTAGTGATGTTGAATACGGAGGCTGCACCTAGTAATCTTCTTAAGTTGATTCATTGCAACTGCTGTACTGAATTGTAGCACACCTCGCTGTACCTGCAGAGGTTACGGACTACCATGTAACAGTGTGTGTGGACCTTGCCAACTTGATGTATGCCACAATCCATATAACGAGTCACTTGATAGTGCAGCATAAGATGATTTATCCTTACTCAAGTACATTCCTCATCAAAATGAAGGAACGTGAAGATCTGCATGTGTATTCGCTATAAGATGACATGAACAACACGAGGTTTTAAACATTTGTAATTGTATGGTGGGTATTATAAATGTGTGTCTAGATATTATTATTAAGGTTTTACTTTGTCTTTGTCACACGCATGGATAATAGGTGACTTATGGCCATTTTTTATGTTATGGCGGCCATTTTGGACGCCATCTTGGATTTGGGGGTTTCCTAGACCATCAAACACCATTCTTACTTGTCTCAATGGATTCTCTGACCCCCAAAGCATGGGATAGACACCAAAATTGTGTCTCTATGATGGAAAATAAGTGATTTATGGCCATTTTAGGTATCGGCGGCCATCTTGGACGCCATCTTGAAAATAACAGCTTTCCGAACCTTCGATTTTGGTATACTTTTAGTATGTTATTCCTGAGGTCGAATACTACAAGAAACCGTTGAAAAACCTTTTGTTGCAATTTTTTTTGGGTCAAACCATATCTTGGCCTGACTATTACAGTACTAGTATACAAAACTATATATATCAATAAATCAATAACTTAGTAACTTATTTAACTAAATAGAATAAATAAATAAATACAAAAAATAAGAAGAAAAAATGAAAGAATGAATAAATAAATGAATAAATAAATATACATCTCTTATTCAATTCATCAATATATTAATTGATGAATACAAACACATGTAAATAAATAACATTACCCCGAATTGCCACGAATTTGGAGGCCCTTCAAGTTGTATGTGGGTTTAGTGTTATTTTGCCAGTCAGACGGTATGACAACCATGACAAGGAAACATAAACATTCTTAAAACTAGAAGAAATATCAATTTCTACCACTACAGCAGCGGATACAGAAACGACGCTGTTGTTTACGAACAGGAATTGCAATCTGTCTTTCTGGTTTTAATTGTGACCACTTCCTGTTTTAATATACATATATGTCGACACATCGTCTGCAGGATAACTTCTTTTGCATTTTGAAAAGAAGTTGAAAGAAAATGAGCCACAACACTCGTTTAGAACAAGGGTAATGATGATTGCTCTTGTATGTAAAGGCGGTCAATGAAACATTATATAGGCTTCCTTCAGCATTTTGTACATGATGTAGGTTCGCACAATTTGATAAGGAGTTAACAGTCAGTGTAAATATGATGAAGACATTGTGACAAGGTTAAAATTGATCGCTATTTAGGAGCAGAAAGAAATGAACTACTATTGCGATAGAGTATTACGCAATAATAATAATTCGTTCTATTGTAGCGCATTTCCTTTGCGATTACAAAGAGCTAAAGCTTTGGATATTATTACCCTCGCAGAATGCTATTATTCCCCAGGGGCTTCGGTCCCAGACGAAGGGCAGAGACCCCCCTCCCCACCCTACGTTTTATCAAAAGAGATGGGGCCATGGGGGAGTCAGAGTTGATAGCCACTAGAGACGAGTACGTGATGTAATTAACGACTTTCACCCGTGCGCATAATAACTACTTCCAATTTCAGCCACAATTATCTCGGTCTAAAGTAATCAAATCTGAGTTTTAAAAATTCTCAACGCACTGAAATTATTCTCTTATTTTCTCTGCTGAAAATAGTAGTTGCCGTAAAAACGTTGATAGAAGAAACATCCGCCATGAATTCACGAGCCGATGGCTCGATTACCATGCAGACAGATAGGAGACCGGAGTGTGACCGTCTGAACTAGTTCAGGACTATCTAGTTCACATTCAATCTGCTCTAATTATCTACCCGAATTATAATTACCCTAGAGGCCAAATTGTCTTTTAATAAATTAGGCTATTAATATAATATCCTTTGGTTTCTACTAGACTGCAATTAAATATCGACAAAACCAACTCTAAGCATAAACCTACATGTAGAACGTTTCGTAGTATGTTCATAATCTAATAGGAGTTTTAGTAAACAAGTCGTTCATTTTGTCGATAAATCTCGCAGAAGACAACTATGGAAAAAAAAATTTTTGTAACTTTTGTTTGTTTGCGTGCGCGCGCTTGGCGGTCCGGTGAGGTTGTATATATGGGCCCCTTACGCCTCACCCCCCTCACCCTCCCTCTTGTTTTATTAATTTTTTTATTTAAGTAGATATTTGACGACCACGTAATGGGAACAATCAATTAGAATTAACGAAATAGCTTACATGTCTCGCTTCACTGACCACACACAAGATAAATGGGTTTACCAAACAGCATAGAACAGAGCCCACCATGCTTGTACACTTAATTTGTTTTGCACCAATACTGTAACATTTGCAGACCTAATGTATCGCTTGAAAATTACTGACTTGCTATGTGGGTTTATATGGCTATAACCATACATCTAACTGGGAAATACGTGTCACCCTTTTTCTCCGAAAATGACGTCATGATTCTTCGGGGTAGCTGGAATCGCCATTTATAACCTTGACAATATTAGTGATGCGCTCTTGACTCACGATATGAATGATGCAAATCAATATTGGGAGTCCTGCTATGCGATATGCACACCCTAAATTCCAGAATTGTTTACATTTAAATTGAAAGTCTTTCATACAAGACAGGAAATAGACATGTGATAATTCTATTAATAATACAGTCACCTGATGGCTCGTACGAAACGTTAAAGTGATTCCGCTATGTACATATTTCCTAGACTGTGGGACGAACTCAAAAATTTTAAGAATTTGTGTCTGCTCATAGGCGTTATACATCACTTTATATGAAATGCTTTATTGATATATTTTCATGTAATAATTCCATTCAATATAATTTGACCTAATCTGTCCCATAACAAACGAACCTGCATGTACACTTTTTTCAGTTTATGGATCTCATTTAGAAAATTGCAATATAATAATTTCCTCTCCATATTGTTTTAGATTATGATTAGCCTAACCCTAACCCTAACCCTAAGTAATTGGTTCAACATTTCAAGTTACTTTTACAGTTATTCATCCATCTACTACCATTTAGCAAAAAATGTATATAGCTTGAGGTATGAACAATTATGATAACTTTATTTGTTATCATTTTAATTGTACATGTATATGATCATTCCTGTTCTATGCACATTTTATGTAAACATTGCATTATTGGTCTTTGGACTACTGCATTGTACATTGTATATATGTTGTTATTAATGAACCGAAATTGAATTGAATTGAATTGAATTGAACTACCTCGGGACTTGCGCGTTGACTTTGTACTCTCTAAATTTCAGACCTGGCAACACAGGCTGAAAAGTCATATCTTCTTCGATTAACTTTTTCTTTTGAAGTCTTTGTTTAATTTACGAGAGGTTAATGTAATAATAACGGTATGCTTTGGAATCATTTATTCGGCTACTTCTCTTTGACATTTTTGAGCCGAAACTATAATCTTGATTTTATCATTGTTATGTCTCTGGAGTCTTTTTTCTTTCTTTTTCCTGTCATTATTTAAACATCTTCTGGACAGTTCAAACGCAGCTTCTTTATAATAATTTTTTGTATAATGGAAAATATGAAGTATTGGTTCTTTAATGTGTTAGTTCGTTCTCCTAGTTTCCTTACTCGCCTGAAGCCCACTAAGCCTATGTATCTATTCACTTCCTTTACCATGTTTTCTTAACTTCTATATACCGGTCAACCTATATAATTTTAGAAATTCTTGTCAGCTTGCTACTACAAGTTCTCATATTTTGTTCTTTTCTCAGTTTTATACTTCATCGTTTCAGTTTACTTACTTGACATTGTATGCAATAGTTTTTTAGCCAGAATTAATTCCTCATTTTTATGTTCAGTATCGTGTCATAACCTTATGTCATCATATATATTAGTTTGATTTTCTCCTTGTGCTTTGTTTTTGTTAGTTGTTTTGTTTATGAAATGTTTTACATTTTATTTACCTTCATGCTATATTTTACAGGTCTTCTGGGTGCACTAGTTGGTCGGGAAGAGGGACTATTACGGTTCCGGCAGCCAACTGAAGCACTCGGAGGACCTCCAGTAAGATTGTGCATTTATAACTGACATTCCTTTAATGTTTGTTTACTCATATTTACATTGTCATATTTTGTGTGAATTGCCGAATAAATAATAATAATAATAATAATAACCCTGTTATAGCAACCACCTGTCTATAAAGACCACCGTTTTCCATTGCCCTTGAATATTATTTCTCATTGAAACGTGGACGAAAAGAACTTGTACATTAAGAATGGTTGCATACAAATTATAGAGGTGTGTTTTCAGATGTTTTAGGACAAGCCAAGTTAAGTACTATTTCTAGTTTTTAACAGCGTTCTAAAATCACTCAACGAAATGAATCAAATAAATACACCTATGAATACTAAAATATGAAACCAAGATGAAAGTGATACAATATACAAAAGACAAAGAAAGTTGTCTGAAAATTGTTAGATTTGCTTTAAAGTCGTTGCCTTTAATGTAACATGCACAGTTAGCCATAAAATGAATGTATAATAATTTTGGATATAATTGAATTATTATTGGCAAAATGCTATCTCAGCGTGAAAGCCCTCGTGTTAGATAAAGAGGTCATACACGTAGATGGTTATCATGTGAGTTATACAATGTACATTTACATTATTAGCCCAAAATGAATTTAGAGTTCAGGTATACTGCTACAGGCATGATAATATTCACGTTCAAGGTAAGAGGTACATGTACATTATGTAACATACATTGTCCACTTCTGTTTCATTTGCACAACAGGCAAAAGTCATATAGAAGCCTACTGTACATTTTTATGCAAGCCTTTCCATGGTTGGGCCGGGAGTTTAATCGAATATGATGTGCAATCGAAAGTGGTGTTTGGCTGATATTATTAAGTAGCCAAAAATACCCAGTCACTCGCGCGTCAGTCTGACCGCGGAGCACATTGTTTAATCTATAATTACTACTTTTTTTTCGAGCTGTCGGGAATAGTATAGATTGAATTACCCCCATCTATTGAGAACAACAAGCGTAAAAATCATTCATTATTCACTCCACTGTAGTTGTTAGATTATATACATGTCATTGCTTGTGACAAGGGAGTGGGAATCCCAACTCCCTGCTTGTACTGTAAAATATTACCAATCACCTTACAATCAACATACCAAAACAGAATAAACAGCCTTCACTCAATACAATCATGTAGGCCATTTGTACGAACACGATTAGAAATGAGTGTAATTTTCAAATCCCTTACCTAATTGTCACACATACATGTTAAAGCCCCTCTAAAGCCCCAAATTTCCCAAAGATTTGATGGCAAAATTTCACTTAAATTGTATCATAATGTGAAAGAGGATTTCATTTAAGACACACTTATGCAAAGATTCCCTCCAAAAATGTGTTTAAAGACAAATATTGATAATAGAATACATAATTTGGGTTTTCTGTTGTACGCAGAAAACCAAAATTTTGTATTCTTCCATCAATATTCGACTTTAAACACATTTGTTTAGAAAAATTCATGCAGAAATGTTTCTTTAATGACATCCTCTTTCACATTATAATATAATTTAAGTGAAAATTTGCCATCAAATGTTTGGGGCTCCCAACACTTTAGAGGGGCTTTAACCTATATAAGGCACTATAAAAACTACCTAATTTTTAGAGATAAATAGGATGAAGTGAAAGTGATAATAATTTTCGTATGTTATGCCAGAGTGACTATACACGGATGTAAACAGTGGTGTAGTTACAGAAGCACGGGAGCACGTGCCTACCCCCCCCCCCCACCCCCTCATCGAATTGTGTAAATGGGAAAAGGGAGAACGAGATGGGGGGAGCGAGAAAGAAAAACAGAGGGGAAGGTACATTGAAATGATAGCACCCTACCAACACACCCTTCTCCAACTGATGGCTTTGTTAATTTTCATTCCGACCTTTAAATGCCGCGACAGCCCCCACCCCCACACTCACATAAACAAATATCTATACCTAATATATACCACTGGTCAAATAATGGCTTTCAAAAATGAAAAAAATTGAAAAACTACGTGTATTTTGGATGACATTAACTTTATTTCGAACTTCCAACTGGGATATTGCTCGGTTATCAAGCTCGCGTGTACATGCTCACCTCAGCCCTTTTTCGCAGAAATTTAGTTCCTGAAAGTTCTCTGATTTCAGAAAGCAGTCGGGTTCTGAAGCAAATCTTTTTGTAGCGAGTTGTTAATTCCAAATTTTATGGAAAGTAATTAATGATCTTTTTCAGTTGTTGTTTATTCCATATTTTATGGAAAGGAATTAATGATCTTCTTCATATTTTATGGAAAGTAATTAATTATCTTCTTAATAAAAAGGGCAACAGTGCAATATTTTAATATTAATCATCTTGATAAAGATATATCTGATTGCAAGCAAATTGTTAAATTATATAATGATTATTTTACAAATATTGGATTAGACATTGTTCATACATTGCCTCATACTGTAAATACTTTTGATAAGTTTTTGCCTCCTAGGAACTTTTTAAATTCTTTTTATCTCAGCCCCATACAACCTAGTGAAATATTGAAAATTGTGTCTGAACTTAAATTAAATAAAAGTCCTTGGTATGATGGAATTGAATGCAGCATTCTTAAAAAGTCTATTCATTATTTAGTAACACCTCTATGTAGTATTTTCAATTTGTCAATAGATAAGGGGATATTTCCTAGTTCCCTGAAGTTAGCCAAAGGTGTACCCATATATAAGAAGGGGGATAAATCCATTTTATCTAACTATAGACCCATTTCGATTTTATCTGTATTTTCTAAGCTGTTTGAAAAACTTGTTCATAAACGTATATTGTCTTATTTATGTCATAATGATATTATATCAGAAAAGCAATTTGGTTTTAGACCTAAATACTCAACCTATATGGCATTGATTGATTTTTGTGATAAAATAGCTAATGCGCTTGAGAAGAAACAATTTGTTATCGGCACTTTCCTTGATCTATCAAAAGCATTTGATTGCATAAGCCATGACATTCTTATACACAAATTGAGATACTATGGTATAAGAGGTATTGCCTTAGATTGGTTTAAGAGCTATCTTCACAATCGCAAACAGTATGTACATATTAATGGGTATTCATCCCCAATACAAAATATTAATATTGGTGTTCCTCAGGGATCTGTCTTAGGCCCTTTGCTTTTTATTATGTATATAAATGACTTACAGTTTGTCAGCAATATCTTAGATTCAGTTTTTTATGCAGATGATAGCAATTTGTGTATAACTGGAAATAATATACAGGATGTTTGTGCAATATTAAATAAGGAATTATGCAAGATAAACCAGTGGTTTTTAGCTAACAATTTGAAACTAAATACTGATAAAACATCATGCATGGTATTCCACACCAAAAATAAATTTATTGATATAAATCGCATGAATCGGTAAAACTTGCTGGTTTTGATATTCCAGTTGTAAATACAACTAAATTCTTGGGAGTAATAGTAGATAATCATTTGACTGGAAATATCAAGTAGATGACATATGTTGTAAAATATCAAGAGCAATTGGTGCAATCAGTAGAAAATGTGCAATTGTACCAACACATATCCTTTTAAATTTATACTTTACTATGATCTTGCCTCACCTTATGTATTGCAACATTGTATGGGGAAATTGTGCAAAATATCTTCTAAATCGTATTCATATTCTTCAAAAACGTGCAATACGGATAATTATGAACTCTAAGCCTTACACTCATTCAGATCCTTTGTTTAAAAAAATGAAATTATTAACTATATATGATATTCATAAATTTGTAACCTGCACATTCATGTATCAATATACCAACAATACCTTGCCAAAATTTCTAGAAAATGGTTTCACGAAGAAAAAATATATGTACAATATAAGACAGAACAATAATTTGTATGTTCCTAATTATAAATATAATGTCTCTAGATGCACTATCAAATACTCAGGGCCGATCATGTGGAATAATCTCTCAAATACCTTTAAATGTACCAAAAGTCTTTCAGTTTTTAAACAAACATATAAAAATCATCTTTTAAATCTATATTAATTTGCCTTCTCCCTTCCTCTCCCATTCGTATTCCTTTTCTCCATCCTTTTTTGTTTTGTTATTGTAGTCGCTGTTGTTGTATTGTTAGTTACTTAGTTCATGTTCTTGTTAGATTTGACTATCATGTACACGCTTAAGGGATTGACCATAGAAAGGCCTGTAGGCCTATTGTCGATTCCACCATTATCTGTTATGTTATATTTATGTTATATTTTTGTCTGTCTTTTGTCTTTTGATTGTTCTGTATTTTTATCAGATTGTGGAAATAAACTTGAATTGAATTGAATTGAATATTATTTTCAAGGATACACAAACATGCATGCTGTCAGATCATGTACATCAACACTCGTATGGTGGTAGAGAGTAACATTTCTGTTCTTTCTTTGTCATGTAATTGTTTACGTCTTCTTGTTTACAGTCATTACGTGTTTTAATAAATGTTGTCTCTGTTGGCCGCTATTCTTCTTTGATTGATTGTGTATTCCATACTCTTTTTACACTCATTATTATCCGAGGGGTCCACAATGTACAAGCTCTGCTTTTCAGTGGACC
Organism: Mesocentrotus franciscanus; assembly: GCA_037976565.1. Classification (NCBI taxonomy): domain Eukaryota; kingdom Metazoa; phylum Echinodermata; class Echinoidea; order Camarodonta; family Strongylocentrotidae; genus Mesocentrotus; species Mesocentrotus franciscanus. The sequence continues at coordinate 17,722,075 of CP137683.1, read as the reverse complement.
TCTCCATTTCCTCAAAATATAAATGCAGTTAAATTTACAATTTTTGTCTTCCTCAGATGTATAAATCACTGTTAAGATTTGTTTATTACAAATGTTACTATGTTTTGTATGCATTTTACATTGTATTGTTATTATGTATTGTATTTTGTTGGAAATGAAAAAATAAAAATGAAATGAAAATGAAATGGAAACGTTTGCCTGGACTGTGCTGTATGGAAGCACACAAGTGCTCGTTTATTAACCTCACATCCTTTTTCTTTCTTTTTATTTAGTATTTTATTTTGTTTTCAATCACTTTCACTTGTGCTTTATCTGCGACTACAATCCGTATATTCTATTCCGGTTCCCATGTTTTTAGTTCCGGCTCTGTCGCCATGTGGGGGATCATAATTATGGAAACGTTTGCTTGGATTTGTCTCATAAAAGAAGTTGACCACAAATTAACTCCCACACAGTGTTGAGTGCAGGGGACACGGGCCACTGGCTTCATTGGGCAGGTATGTGCGCGTGCATCCGGAACTTCCCGGTCAAAAAGTCAATTCAGACGCTGAAGGTTTATTTAGGTTTCTTTTATTCCGACAACAATATTCAACCAATCAAAACAAGTTTAATACCAGAAGAAAGCTAACGATGTATATATTCATCAGCCACTCACCCCAAAGCCGCCTGACCACAATGAAACGAGTAAGGGCTTGCGAGAGCGGCCGACGTGCAATTGAAACTCGCTATTTTGCTCTTCTCCAACGCAAAAAGAGACGCCATTGTGCTGGATTACTATGTTTTTTTAACGACAAAAGTACAGAGAAAGTGCATATTATTTATTGTTATTATACTTTTTGAAAGGTTACCCAAATGACTCCCGGGCACCCCAATGCTGGAAAGAAGCACACAGACCCAACCTCTAAATCCGCTCATGCAACCTCTAGTTCCGCTCCTTTTATTTATGTGTGCTGTATATCACAGACCGGACCTCTAGTTCCGCTTCTTTTACTTATGTGTGCTTTATAGCAAACTAGGATCGAGGTCCCGTGGAAAATCCACGGGATTCTAGGGGAGGGGCCGTTTTGGGGTGGGTTGCGGGGCGGTCGTAAATAGATTTATGTGCGACGAAAATAAAAATTGATAATTTGTATTACTTTTATCTGTAGTCTTTTATTTTTTCGACTATATTTATTAATATTTAAGTCGTTAGAATATCACCCTTTTGTCTTCTGTTTCATGTAGGCCTATTGTTTTATCTGTTTTTATTTGTACCATGTAATATATCTTGAAGATTTGAAGAAAAAGTGAAATTACTAATTTGTAATAAATTTATGCATTTAGTTTATTTTTTATCATCGTTTCACTTTGGTTGTTTATGAATATTGTTTCATTCATTCATTCCAAGTATTATTTTCACAATTCTCCTCTAGCTATTGCCCTCACTTTCACTTCTTATTATTATTGTTGTCATGCCTCTCCCATTCAGTTAAACAAAACAAAAAAATCATTTTCAGTTATTTGGATTATGTTGAAGTTTCCTGAGTTAATTTGGTCTTAATCGATGTCGTCGAGCCTTGGTGCTGTTTTGGCTAAATCGGTGCATCTTTGAAATTTGAAAAAATTTTGATTCCACCATGGACCTACTGATTCCACACACATGCCTGTCGAGTACCGGAATTGCTCGGGAGCACTGCATGAACAAACTGTTCGAATTTTGTATGATTTTTTTGCTGTGAAAGAAATATACAAATTCTGTGAACCATGTAAAGATAACCATAATCCAAGCTTCTGTTTTATTTGTCTATTATTTAAAAAAATATTGAAATCGATTGTGATTCATTAGTATAATGAGATCAAAATTGACAGAGTTTGTATATATACTAATCTGTATGCGCTGTTTGGCCATGAAATGGCGCACCGTAAACAAACTATATGATCTCGATACTTGACATCTATGTGCGTTATTATTGTTTTAAATTCAATATAGTTTTCATGAAAAGACCAATAAAACAGAAGCTTGGATTATGATTATGTTGGCATGGATCACAGAATTTGTAAAATCACTTCCAAAGTAAAGATTTCACGCGAAAACAGGTCCATGGTTTGCGCCAGTGTGTAGCAATCGACTCGACTCGAATCGACTGTGTGTGTGACGTGAGCGTAGAATCATCGCATAATACACGTACACGCATGGCCACCTGGCCCACAAAGCATATCACATACCAAGATACCTAAGACGGGGTAGGCCCAACCCGTTAATGTGCATTTGCTACGCCACATTACGTGGGTTGATTGTCATCCGCCGTGTATCTTTTTGATTAGACAGAGGGCGGGTGCACGCCTTGCTGCCTCACTCTCGCGGGTTCGTCGCCTCTTTGCACGGACAACGTCGGCCGTGCCCTCGTCCGCTTGTCCTCCCAACTTCTAGTCCAGCTCCTTTTATCTATGTGTACTTGGATTTAGGGGAGAGCAAGGAGTGTTCGCCCTATTTTTGATCTCACTGTTCTAGAGCCGTCATTTAATAAGCAGGAAGACCATGCTTTTTCATGTATCAAGGCATAGGTAGTGTCTGGCTAATATCCCATTCTCACTGGGATCAGGCACATAGTTTTCACAAAAACGTATCATAAAGTCAATTACGACAAAAGGGCGAAACTGCCCCACCCTGGGGCTGTTTCGTCCGTTTGGCAGGGTAGGTACGCCCTGTTAGGAGAACAATGATACACGAAACAAATATAGTGTTTTAAAACATCAAAACATTTATTTAAAAGGAATGAGAGACAACGAATAATTTCCAACATAGTATTGATAACAATAATAAGCTATACCAGGCGTACTGTGCGCAGAACAAGTGATGTTAACATTAAACGAATTCACCTGACCAACGACTATAATTATTGTAAGGGTTAGGCTACCCTATAATTACTGTAACTGTACAGACGAGGCGGTGAGATGTGGTCTAGGTTCAACCATATGCATATTCATTGCTTGTTCAAACATTCATGTATTGAATCTTCTCTATCAGCTGTGAACATATATCTTAATGATGTTAAGACATAGTCTTATAATAATTCCTTGTTCTTGAATGAAAAGAAAAAAACAAGTTATTCATGTTTCCTCACGATCGCGCCAAACTGAATGCCCTTCAATATTGCTTGAAGGCCATGTTTTACAACCATCAGAAACCGTTCGAAATGTAGGTGTTATATGTGACAAACATTTATTACTGATTGATCAAGTAAGTAAGGTTTACTGAGATAAGAAACTGACAGAACGACTAGTTCATAGCCTCGTAATGTGTCATATCGATAATTGTAATGCTCTTCTCTACAATCTACCTGAAAATCAACTGAACTGAATCCAAAGAATCCAAAATTCTGCCGCACGGCTTGTTACGAGATCTCGTTCAAGTGAACATATATTTCTCCTATTATGAAGAAACTACACTGGTTACCTGTCCTGGCTAGCATTGAGTTCAAGATCCTTGTTTTAACCTTTAAGTGCCTCAAAGGATTTGCTCCTACTTATTTGACTGAATTAGCCTACTTACCCAATATGTACCAAACAGAACCCTCAGATCTTCCTAAAAGTCTCTCCACACCATTCCACAAATAAATACTACGTTCTACGGGTCTCGCTCTTTTCAGATTGCATCAGCCGAACTTTGGAATGAACTACCGGAAAATCTAAAAAATGGTGGTAATGTTGACAACTTTAAAGGGATAGTAGAGTTTTGTTGCAGAGGGCGCTACACAAAATATTTTTTGCGAGATAATGAAAAACTGAGTGTCAAATTTGAAAGAATATACAATTCAAATGACAAAATCATCTTTGTTTGAGACGGAGACGGCTGAAATATCCATAAATATAACCATTTCTAATATTTATGGTGCCCCACAAATATTCGATAATTTTGAACCAGCCGTTGGAAAATGAGAATGAAAAGCGCTTTATACGTTTTATTCCAGCCAATGCCAACATTGGCTTTTTGTTGGCTTTTTCGTGTTGGTTATAATACGCACAACCAGTCGGCCCGTGTATTGTTATTATTAATTAATTAATTAATTAATGGTCACCGTATATTTTTGAAAGTGGAACTAAATTGGTACGATCGTATTTAATCTAAATTCACACATTTCGGGGTCTAAAATTACCTTCATAGCAATTTTAGGTTTTAAAAAAGCACTTGAAATGTCATAAATAAGAATACGAGCAATAACCATGCACTTTGAAGGCATTTGCGGTCTTTAACAAGAACTCAAGTATCCCTTTAAGACACGTCTTAAAAAAATTCTTTTCAAACATATTTTTCAATGTTAACGAGATGATGTATGTTGAGCATACCTCACTCTTCTTATGTCACTCTATCCGCCTTTCCTTCTTACTCTTTCTTACAGCGCATAGAGACATATTGTGATATGCGCTATATAAATACGGTATATTATTATTATTATTATTATTATTATTATTATTATTATTATTATTAACCATTTTAGTACCACACAGCCCAGTCTCGTTTCTGGTGAAGTGTAGTCTTATTTTAAGTCGTTACAGTGATGTACCTTATACTACATCTCCCCCAAGTATTTAACAGTTCTTTTCAAGTTACATTAACACACTATTTGGAAGTGCATGGGTGTATATGTATTTCTTAAGCAAACTTCTTGGGTGGTATTCCGATAGCGCGAACTAAGTTAAGCTCGGCTTAACTAGTTCACACTTTTATGGAGTGCCTGTTGCGAACTCATTTTCCCTGTACAGATTATTTTAATCCTGCAATGAAAAGTGTCAAAAAAAATAATTTTGCAATGAAATGGGAAGAAAAAGATAATATGAGTATGAAATGAATTTCAATAAAGTCTTTGGTAGATTATCTTTGTCATGAATATTGAAGGAGGAAGATGAAACCTAGCATTCCATAGAAGTGTGAACTAAAATTCTTGTTTAGTCTGGACTTAGTCCCAGCTTAACTTAAGAGAATACCACCCCTTGTCTTCATACACAAACTTTGTATTACATTATCTAATATCCCTTGTCAAAAGTAAGAGGTTTTCATTCCTTAAATAATGTTCAGTACGAATCCTCTATCTTGATTTCTTCAAACTACTTTTCTTCATGCCTCCCTTTTACCTTTTACATAGTCAAATGGTGTGGTTGTTTTACTAGTCTACCAGAACGGGTATGATATCCCAGTGTGTTTAAGGGACCTGATTGGGAAGGCAGTCTCTACTTCCCTGGGTGGGCGGGGGATTAAGAAGTTGCTCAGGACCAACAGTGTCGTCATCATCGAGAGTGGTTGACGGGGTAGAGGGGGCTTTGTCCGGGAGGCCCGGGCCCCCTCCCCTAGAAAAAAACAGGTAAAAACACCCTTTTTTGTAAAAAGAAATGAAGATGGGCCCCCACCCCTGGCGCTCAAGGGGGTGTTAATTTTTTCTTCAATTTTCGGAGGCCAAAAAAAATGTGCTCACTACCCCCATCCCCCACCGCCCCCACTGAGCGAAAAATCGACCGGCATGATTTTTCAATTTTCAATTTCCGGAGGCCAAAAAAAAAAAAATGTGCTCACTACCCCCTCCCCCCTCCCACTGAGCGGGAAATCGGTCGGCACATATTTTTCAATGTTAACGAGACGATGTATGTTGAGCATACCTCACTCTTCTTATGTTACTCTATCCGCCTTTCCTTCTTACTCTTTCTTACAGCGCATAGAGACATATTGTGATATGCGCTATATAAGTACGGTATATTATTATTATTATTATTATTATTATTAACCATTTTAATACTACACAGCCCAGTCTCGTTTCTGGTGAAGTGTAGTCTTATTTTAAGTCGTTACAGTGATGTACCTTATACTACATCTCGCCCCCCCCCCCAAGTATTTAACAGTTCTTTTCAAGTTACATTAACACACTATTTGGAAGTGCATGGGTGTATATGTATTTCTTAAGCAAACTTCTTGTCTTCATACACAAACTTTGTATTACATTATCTAATATCCCTTGTCAAAAGTAAGAGGTTTTCATTCCTTAAATAATGTTCAGTACGAATCCTCTATCTTGATTTCTTCAAACTACTTTTCTTCATGCCTCCCTTTTACCTTTTACATAGTCAAATGGTGTGGTTGTTTTACTAGTCTACCAGAACCCCTCCCTCCCCCACTGAGCGGGAAATCGGTCGGCACGGTTTTCAAATTTTGGCACGAAGTGGGCCCCTTTTTCGGCCCCCTCCCTTGCCGCCGGCTGGATCCGCCCCTGCCACTGACCACTTGACCACGTCGAGCTTGATCTCGGATCCACACTCCATCAGCTTGCTGGAGGGTCGGTAAGATGCGGGTTCTATGTCGTCGGTTGTAGTTCAGTGGGGTGTCCGATTTGAACGGTACTTGTCTTCTTTCACTCTCATTTTCCCCAAGTCCTGAGCATCTATCAGGAAGAGTGGGGAGTTCAGTTCGCAGTCTCCGTCCCATGAGCAGTTCACATTGCGCCAGACCATTCTGAAGTGGTGTCGACCGGTAACTCAGCAAAGTAAAGTCGATTTCATCGTTCTTTTTCTACAAGGCTTTCACTGTTCGTACACCTCGCTCCGCTTCCCCATTTGCCTGAAGATACCTTGGTAAGCTGGTAGTATGGACAATTCCATACTCCTCCGTGAATTTCCGGAAAGTCTCATTCGCGAATTGTGGTCCATTATCCGAAATCACCACATCAGGGATACCATGTATAGCAAATATATCCTTCAAGGATTTGATCACGGCTTCTGAAGTGTGTCCATGTAGCCTTTTGAGTTCTATCCATCTTGAAAAGTAGTCCACTACTATAAAAAACATATTTCCTTGATACTCGAAGAGGTCCATCCCCAGTCTGTCCCAATGACGCATTGGGAAGGACGAAGTCATCAGTGGTTCTGTAGTCTCCTGGCTATGGATGGCACAAGTAGTACATCTGGAGATCATCTCTTCAACTGACCTCGAGAGGCCTGGCCACCAGACCGAATGTCGAGCTCTGGCTCTGCACTTTGTGATGCCTAGATGACCTTGATGTAAGTGCTGTTTAACGCACAATCTTCATCAAGTCTCTGTGCATCTCTAATCTCCTCCAGTCTCCGGTCTGTTACAGGTAAGGTGAGGGTAGATGACGATGCGAAGGCTTCGGTCAGTTCATTTAGCTCTATGTCCTCTGGCTTTGGGGTGCTACTGGTGCTCTTGAGAGGGCGTCTGCTGTGGTCTATTGCTTTCCAGGCACGTATACTGTGGTTGCATCATATCTCATCAACCGTAGTCGAAACCTCAGCACCCTAGGGGGCAACTTTGAAAATTCCTTAGTGTTGAGCAGTGTGACCAAAGGCTTGTGGTCAGTTTCGATTTTGAAGGACATGCAAAGAACATAGTCACTGAACTTTTCGCATGCCCATATAGCCGCTGGAGCTTCCTTCTCTATGACTGCGTAACGTTGCTCAGTCTCAGTCAGCGAACGGGACGCATAGCTGGAATATCTCGGGAGCGGATGTGATCCCGAACGGTAGCCTATTCTCGTATATGGTGAAGTGTAGTCTTATTTCAAGTCGTTACAATGATGCACTTATACTACACTAACCAAATCCAAAACTATTTTCTTGACCTACTCTTCAAAATGGCAGTGTAGGGCATAACAAATAAAATAATATAATCCCATCACATTTTTATGTCTGTAAAAATTAATAAAAATACCACTACAAACAATTTGATTGAATTGCGCTTAAACATTGCTACTACTGAAGTTGAATAACATAAAGAGTTACTTTAACAAATCCATAGGCCCATATTGAAATGGGTCACACCTGTGACCATTCCTATATAAAATTATATATTACATACCATAACTTTCTTGGCATTTCTTTCAATGATTTCTCACAAAACAAATTAGTAAAATCACATTGAGTGATTGGTAATGTTGGGAACGGGAATGCCTCCCAACATGCTTTTGTTAACATAAAAAACAAACTGTTTCGTTCTTCTTAATGGGAAACAAGTTTCACTTTCAGTATCAGTTTATTGTTTCCATATTTCACATGATACTAATACTACTATATAAAACAATACTTTGTAAATTATAATCACACGAAATAAAATGTGATACATGTTACAAATTTAGGTATTGATCGAGTTATTTACAGCTTTTACAAGAAGACGAATATATTTATTTGATAGTGAAGTATGATGAAACCTAATAAAAAGCAAAGCTTGTAAAGAATAGGTTCCGTACAAAATATGATGAAGGAGATCGTCGATAATTTGACATGGCGCGATAAGAAAGATATACAAAAGAGTTAACGCAATATATATATTGTAGTGCAATAGTAGTGCAGTTTTTAGTGCCAACGAACAAATTTCCGACAAAGGATGGGAACAAAATATTAAGCTTAACCAAGGTGTACAGGCAACGCTCAAAATACAAGAGGGCGATGGGCGATTCGCCCCCGTGAGCTACATAATCGCCTCCGTCAGATTCGCCCCCGTGGATCTATAAAATATAGATTATCTTTTCTGTTATATCTTTCTTACAATATTGAGTTTCAACTTCAAACCTTAAATCGTTGAAATGGAACTATATGGAAGTTAGATTAGCGTGCAGGATTTCTCGCTCGAATTTTACAGTGTCTCGCGGTCGCCATATTGTAAACAAATGTTCGCTTATTCGCCGGAAGATGGCGCTATATCTCCATCTCCATAACTTTTTTACCGATACAAAACAACAGAAGCTCGCAGTGCAGTGCGGCCGTCAACAGGACAGTGGCTATACTGCGCCGGTAGTACCGATGTGCACGTTGACACCCCATATCTGCTGGAGCTAGAGGCGATTGCGCAAGGACCGAAACATGGAGAAGTTTTTCGTTGTGAAAAGCTGATCCTCTGAAATCTGGTGATTCCAAAAGACCAGCAAATAATGAACCTCGACCAGTAAGTCAATATTGAGAAGAAGAGGAAGACCAAAGATGTTGTGGAAGGATATGGTAATTAGACTAAAAAAGAATGTAAATAAGGTCGCTCTGAATGATGAGGAGGAAATAATGTGCAGAAAGGTCGAAGAAAGAAATGGAGAGAATGTCATCACGGGATGAAAGTCAGTAACCCCTATATGTTACTTGTAAATTTGTAAGAGGGAAAACGCCGACTTAAATAAATGATAATGATGGAGTAGCAAAGAATTAAGGAGTATCATGGGTACAAATTCAATGGAAATTTGTATTTAAAAAAGAGCCCCCGTGAGCCTTCTCACGGGGGCTCTTGTTTTTTTTGGAAGAGCTCCCGTGGACAAAAAGTTAATTTGAGCCTTGCTTAGGAGTGATATTGAGCCTAAGAGCGATTTTATCTCATTTGGAATCGATTTTAGCTGTTAGTGAATCACCCCCCCCCCAGGTGTACTGTGCGCAGAACAAGTGATGTTAACATTAAACGGATTCACCTGACCAACTGACTACAACTAACCATATCCACATCTATTTTTCTTGACCTACTCTTCAAAATGGCAGAGAAGGGCATAGCAAATACAATAATATAATCCCATCAGATTTTTATATCTGTAAAAATTAAGTATTTGTTAACACAATTAATAAAAATACCACTACAAACACTTTGAATAAAATGCGCTTAAACATTGCTACTATTGAAGTTGAATAACATAAAGAGTTACTATAACAAATCGTATCAGGACAATTACCCCTGGAAAAGTTTCACTTTCAGTATCAGTTTATTGTTTCCATATTTCACATGATACAAATGCTACTATATAAAACAATACTTTGTAAATTATAATCACATTAAGGAAATGTGATACATGTTACAAATTTAGTTATTGATCGAGTTATACAACAGCTTTTACAAGAAGACGAATATATTTATTTGATAGTGAAATATGATGAAACCTAGAAAAGTTCCGTAAAAAATTTGATGAAGAAGATCGTCGATAATTTGACATGGCACGATGAGAAAGATATATAAAAAAGGGCTTATGCAATATATATATCGTATTTCAAGTGCAACGATTTAGAAACAAATCAGTTGTGGTCACTAAAATAAGAAATACGAAGAAAGAAGTCCGATAAAATGCTGAATATCTGGATATTATCTGGATTATTTCATATTTGTATATCTATCTTCACATTGGTTGAACAGGCAAAAAAAATAGTATAAGCAACTTTCAAAATATGCTGCTTCGAGCTGCTGGTGGGGGCTGGGGAACTGTTACCTAGACGACATGTGTGGGGCTCACATCAAGTTTGTATCGCGCGCGCTCTACTGAATATGCATAAATATCGTGACGTATCATTTGACTCGGCAAACCCCCCGGCCTCTAGTTCCGCTCATCGTATACTATCCACTAAGTAGTTATGACGCCTCCGACAAGGTCATATATCTGTCATAAATGTTTAGTTTTTATCAGGGTGGACTTCCCCCTTAATGAACAGGAGGGGGGTATTTGTCTTAGGGGTATTTTTTTATAGGTTGGGGCGTTGGGGACAGTGCACCCAAGATAGTACACAGTGTAACGAACTTTTCTTCTCCCATTAAAGCCCCTCTGCACTACTTGTAGCTACTTGCTCCCTCTATATAGAAAACAATGCCGTGTCAGTGACCACGCTAAACCCTCTAATCCCTCCTGGCCAAACTAGTGCAGAGGGGCTTTAATGATGGGCGAAACTATGTTTCATTACGTGATTAACTTTTGACCAATCGTAGAGCAAGATTCTTAGTATGTGGAATATAATAATGCATATCTGTTGATAGCACACCATCAGGGACGGCGATCCCGGGGACGGGGGAGGGACGCGTCCCCCTCGTTGTTTTAGGGGGGATCGCCCCCCGAAATTTTTTTAAAATGTACACAAAAAATGTACAGCAAATACTGACTAAAGACTGCAACACACTTTTAGGCTCTGGAGGGCCCAAGAATGCAGCGTTTAGACAAATAAAAATGCAAGAATCTTCTCACTCGTAAGCTACGCTCCCTCGCATAATATCCTCAAAAATGTACTAGTAAATATTGTAGAGAAGTGAAGTGTGAAAAAAGTATTTTGCTTGTTTTTATATTATAGTTTCGCTAAGGAATGTAATTTTTAATACAACAAAACTTCAAAAACTTGTGAGGGGGTAGTCACTTCCGTCACCTTCACCCCTCTCGTTCACAATGCTTCCTCGCACTGGCGTACTGATGGGGGCTTGGGGCAGTTGCCCCCCCCTCAAATAAACTTCAAACGTGGTTTATTTTTAATTCGATACCAGTGATTACAAATTGTTGCTGAAATGGCATGATTTTTCCCTGAGCTTCCGGGGGCTCTAAAGGGCCCCGCCCCCTGGACCCACCGGGGCCCTAAGGCGGGCCCCTGGATTTACATCTGACCGTAATTAAATGCCTAACACCTCTGAGCTTCCGGGGGCTCTGCCCCCTGGACCCCACTCCAATTAGTGACCTCCATGCCAGTGTCACAAAAAGGTATCAAATTATGCTCATCTGACCGTAATGAAATGCCTAAAACCCCTGAGCTTCATGGGGCTCCGCCCCTTTACCCCCGCCTGGGACCCCACCCCAATTTACGCTCCACTTGCTTCGTTTTGCTCTACCTGATCGTAAATACTTTAGCCCCCCACACACACTTTGAAAAACGTTCCGCGGGGCCTGCATGTAACATGTAAGAGTGGTGGAGATGCGGATTTATTTCTGCTCCCCCTTAAACGTTTTTGCTCATTACGCCACTGCTCACTCGTTCCTCGCATTTCGTCCCCCTTCCCGGTCATGAAAAATAATCGCCGCCCCTGCACACCATAGTCGATACCTTTGTTGTTAAAAGTATCGACTATGGTGTGCAGGGGCGGCGATTTTTTCGGGGAATATTTAGTGGTTGCAATGACTGATAACACCCCTCTCTCTCTCTCTCTCTCTCCCTCTCTCTCTCTCTCTCTCTCTCTTTTTCTCGTTCTCTCTAGCCCAAAGTAGCATGTTTAAGCTACATGTATTAACTGGGCACTGTCGAACTGGGTGAATGATATCATGTAGTGTCCAATACAATACAATACAATTTACCTGACATTATTCTTCTTTTAGATCTGAATGGTGTACATTATAGTGCCAACTCCTGGTGCCAATTAGAAAAGTAAAAACAAATTAAAATCTGATTACAGATATAAGTGCCAGAAATTGAGACTTCCAATTCTAATCACCTGTTGAAATATCGAAGGCAGATCCCATAAGCAATCTTTCTCGAAGACTTACTATATCGTATGTACTCAACTCACTCATCGAGGCAGTTCCGCTAGCAAATATTAGTACCACCCGGTAACGGATGTCCGACCACAATTATTCAATCTTGACATCCTTGATTTGCACAATGATTATAACTTGCAATAAACAGTACTTCAAACCTATATGAATTTGAACTTACAATTACAACTTACAATTTAGTTACAATTCTCGGCGCTTGTTCAGAAGCCTATCCCTACTTTGACCCCGTAACTCCCGCGTATAGAGATACCCTACTAAAACAGACCTTAAAATCAGGTAAATATTATGCTTCTTTCCTGTTTCGTGTCAATTTTCTTATCTTTTTGGAAGTATTTTTCCTAAAAATGAAGACTTATAATATACACTTTCTCACGGGATTCACAATTGCATACAATTATTGCATACCGTACTGACGGTCGGTTGCGCGCGCACCCCACCGTCGGTACGGTATGCAATAATTGTATTGTGCAGCAGTTTGCCGTGAATCCCGTGAGAAAGTGTATATTATAAGTCTTCATTTTTAGGAAAAATATTCCCCAAAAGATAAGAAAATTGACACGAAACAGATAAGAAACATAACGACTTTAAAATCATGGCCATTATTTGAAGAAAAGATGAATATTTACCTGATTTTTAGGTCTGTTTTAGTAGGGTATCTCTACGCCGGAGTTACGGGGTCAAAGTAGGGATAGGCTTCTGAACAAGCGCCTAATTCTCAGATATTCCCGAACACCTCGCATCATTCGCGAAAAGCCACTCGAATCTAATGTCTCTAGATTGTATTTCAACCTCATATTAGTCTGGGCTCTGAATTAAACAACGCCTTTATCTCATGTAATCTATGAAATTACAGTAAACGGTTACATTTATCGCTGCTAATTACTGGAATATGGGTGATTGGCGTAAGTGCAAAAAACGTCTCGTGTTCACCGTGCTTCTATCGCTACTGGGAATCCTGTGAACCTTCTACTGGGCGAATCTTCATTTCACTCGTCTTGAAAGAGTACCCAATGTGCTTTCCACGGGGGTGCCATACCACCCCCATGAACGGTTTATAGCCAGTATCCGTACCATTATGATAGAGCCCGTTGAGGTTACTCATAAAGCATTGCTTGAACCACCATCCTGTTCGATATTTGGCGGCGCAATTATTCCTCTCGAACCTGCCGTCCTTCCGGTCCGGAGTGCTGAAAATTTGCCCGTTGTGATACTTAAGAGCGTCGCCTGCGATATAAAGATAAAAGAACTCGTGGGATATTATATGTAAAGGAGATTTAGAGTTCATCTCAGTCCTGTACTACAGCTTGAAACAATGCATCTCGTCAGAAATCGCTTTCTCTCTCTCTCTCTCTCTCTTTCTCTGTGTATATAAAAATAAAAAATCATCTTGCGTCTTCTTTCTTCTAAAATTAATTAATTTATGAAACCAACACATATGCCCATTGCACTTCTTCCCTAATTTATACCGTTACTTAGTTTTGAAATGAAAAATGATTTAAAAAACACCTAAAACTCCCCATAGACGCTAACGCACACCCACATCCACATACGCAAACACGTATATGTGTATTAAAACAAACCTGGGCCCTGTTTCATAAAAAACTGCCAGTGACAACTTCCATAGATCTATGACAAATCTGCACGGATTTCAGTAGCTTAATTTAGACAATTATCATAGCTTGTTATTCATAACAAGTTTTATGAAAAGGGCCCTGTAGCCATAATGATCGATCCTTTTAAGGATAATATCACCTTTAGGCATATGCCTATGACGTCTATAACGTTGAGCCTACTTAAACAGAAAAAATGAAGTGCAGATTTTGTCGACTACCCCAAACCCTCCTCTTTACTTTCTTCCGTATCAGGACAATTACCCCCTGGACAATCACCCCCGGAAAATTACCCAGCGGAAAAGTATCCCCCAAGGACAATAACCACCCGGAAAAAACACCCCCGGAAAATTACCCCCAAGGACAACCACCCCCAAGAACAATTACCCCTAAGACAATTACCCCCAGGACAACCAAATATAACCACCCAGAGGACAATTACCCCACCCCTGTTCATTAAAGGGAAGTCCACCCTAATAATAAGTTGGTTGTAATAAAATCAGAATTTGTTTCCGGGGGTAATTGTCTAAGGGGTGATTGTCTAAGGGGTAATTTTCAGGAGGAATTGTCCTAGGGGGTAATTTTTTGGGGGGTAAGTGTCCTCGGGGGGTAATTTTCTGGGGGTTAATTTTCCACGGGATAATTTTCCCACTGGTTATTGGCCGGGGGTGATCGTCCAGGGGTTATTGTCCTAGAACCAATTTCTTCCTTCAAGCGTGAATACCCCGACGCAAAAGCTTTTTTACGAAAAACGAATTGTTCATCTTTCACAACAAAAGCTTTAAACGCTGAACTAGGTTCAACCTAGCCCCCCGCCAGTCTATCTCTCTCTTCTTCTGTCGATCCCTCCCTCTTTATCCTTTCTTCAAATTTAAATCATTCTTCCTTGTTGTTTCACTTGTGGCTCGATCTCTTACAGTACCTCATAGTCTCCTCTGATTCCGCTGATTTTCATTCAATATTATTGGCATAGGCAGAGAAGTACGGAAGCACGGGTGCCCCCTCCCAAAATGAGAGAATAAAAGACAACGTGAAATGTAGAAATTACTGCACCACTCGTAGCTTCCCCACCTCTCCTGGGGGTCTTATTCTCATTTTATTCACTGATTTTGACCAGTGTCCAGCCCTCCGCGCCCCCAACAAAAAAATGACACCAGTGTTTCCTCAATGGCTGGACCATCTGGACGCATGCTAACGCTACTACTGGTAATAAAATTGGCATAATAATGACAGGACACATAGCTACTTGAGAGAGATAGTTACGGGACCGGGAGTTGCTTCTGATTGGTCAGGTATTCTATGACGCTCAAAAATAGTTCCTTCCCACAGAGATTGTACGTGGGAGGGAACTATTTGGAGCAACATGATTTAACCTTGACCCATCTCGCGACAACCTATGAGTGATCGCTGCAAAATTTAAGGCTTGCAATGTCGGCCCTGTGATTCGAACAATGAATATATGAATGAAGTATATAAAAACAAATATATACTGTCTTTATTCGAGTCTCTGAACAGTGTATATTTGTATACTATAATTGTTCAAAACCTCCTCCTATAATCGGGTCCCACTAGACTTCTCTCTCTCTCTCTCTGTCTTTATCAATAAATAAATCAATCAATCTTTATGTTCATCGTGATGTTACATTAATATGCCCGCATAACGCATAAAACAAATCTTAACTGTTTATATGCTACGCAAATAATGTCCATGTACCAAAGTCTTCAATATAATTCAACCTTTTCCGTCAATAATTATTGGTCCTTACTCTTTTGTGCAGAATTGTCCGTGTTGCAATCGAGCGACAGTGCAGAGAGGCGAAGAAAGCAGCCGAAGTGTTAAAGAATATTTTTAAAGACATGTTACGAGAGAAATTACCTGCAGTACCCGAAAACCCACGAACAGTCAGATTATACCATCCGGTCTCATCAGCCATCTTAAAGAGGACGTAATTGGCATATCTCGTGTTTCCATCGAAGTCTTCCAGATCAACCCGTAGTTCGTAATTCCTCCGATTCGATAGTCGATGAATCTTCTCGTTGCCTAGCCAGTGTTCGGAAGAGATGCTTCCGAAGCCGTTCTTGTAGTCCGACCAGGTTCGAAAGAAGCTTACAGAACCGTCCATTCTACGTTGGAAAACCTAGGGCAGGTAGGGAAAGAAAACAGACAATAGTTCACTGTGTACTTTGGCGAGGTTCTAACGTAATCTTTTTCGGGTGGGCCTTCAGGGACCTGTCGGAGATGCGCGGGGGTTTGGTTCTTGTATTCGTTATCTACATGTGCCTCACTTTAAATCATTCATTATAAAAAAATAACCGGAGGCATTACAATTTTTGTACGGTGAGGCTAGAGCCCCCAGCCCCATCTAGAACCGCTTTTGGGTTTGATTTTAATTGATCCCTAGTGTCAAACTAAGTTATACTTTGCATTTAGATTTACACGTTTTCAAGTTGGAGTTCCAACGTGTCCAACAAGAATTTCATGTTGACTAGTAAGATTTCTCATGTTGGATGTTCCTGTAGATGAAAGTAAGGTTACCGGTACCTATACTTTGGTGATAAAGGGATGTCTCTTCAGATGAGGAGATTAGCGACCGTATGAAGCCCATCTATCCGACATTGAGATCTAACTTTAAATTTTGTTAGTAGATCTATGGAAGTAACTGCAGTGTTTACTGTTAGAGATGAGGGTGATTTTATCAAACGACAAGGATCCATGTTAACAATTTCAAAACAAACAATACTCATCAAAATGTTCGGGAGTAAGTGTTATTTTCCACCCTTAGTAACCCGAAACAGTTCAACCAGCTATCACATTGGGTGTATCAGACGGTTCTATAGTTACCTTGTGTTGATAATCCCTATACTAACGCCCTCTCTCAAGTATATGTTTTGTATATTATTATCTGGCAAACAATCAAATGAAATCTACGAAGTTAAAATAAATAGTTACAAATTGATACACGATGCACCGTCAGTAAAGGTATCACTATATAAGAGTAAAAACAATGTCACTTGCTTCGCTCGCTCGCAAAATTTAGAGAAAAATAAATTTGATATTTTGGAAAGAGAGGATTATTTCAGGTCCACGAAAAGAAAAAAAAGAGCAACCCATTGGGACACCGAAGGAGTAGGGGGCGGTGAGATCATTCTGGTCCAATCATGACCTACACGACAATGCCTCCGTCATTGCGTGACGCCCGGCCCCCCAAAAAAAAAAAAATCAAACCCTGAATTTGATGGCGTAATGTATAACAAATCACTTAGTAACAGATTTTTTAAAGGGAACATTATTTTCAAGAAAATTAATTTAGAAAGCCTAAGGTTAAGCGGATTGAATTTTCGTGTGGGCTGAACTGCATGCGTATACAACAACTGGGCTGCTCACATCGAAGGAATCTTCTCGGTAACAGATAGTGTAGTTTTGTTTGTAGCTAGTGTGTCACGTGGTCACGTAGCTACGGTAGATATGCATTCTGAACAGTCCACGTTGTAGACTATGGAAGTTTTTACTGAGCATGCTCTTCTACTTACCGTCCAGCCGCCCCCAGCGGTCTCCATGTCACAGTAGACGTTTAGAGGAATCCCAGGGTAAATGCTGTAGACACCGCTCACGTTCATCCCACTAGCCCGGATGTCAGCACAGTCGAGAGGTTGCCCAGGAAACCCCGAAGACGATCTTTTCATATCTTAAGCCCAGTAAATAAAAGATAATCAGGATTTCATTGATCAGCGGAATGGTGGTATTTCGTGACTTTTTATTGCAATCGGCACGTGTAAAATCGGCGAATAAAATAATCTTCCCCGCAGAAAATTGTAAATAGCCATTTCATAGCTAGTTTATTGCCTTTTCCCCTTCGTAAACATGGACGTTAACTCGATTACGTGTTTGACGAGACATTGGGCCGTATGCATAAAAAGAAGCAATTGCTTGTAAAGCAGAAGGTCAAGCTCAAGCGTTTTTCTTTCATTGTCATAAAACTCTATCGACTGACTCGCTAGTTTGGCGACTTCAAATTTCTTGAAAACAAACTTGATTTCTCTTAGGGTGCGTTCGAGCGATTTTTCGAAGCTAGAATCACAAACATGAATCACAATTCAAAACGCCGATACAAAACAAGGTTACTGCTGGAGATCGTTCAAGCGATTTTCCATCAACGATGATTCTCGCTCATTTCAAGCCCACCCGGGAAGAATAGAAATAGGTAGCGATAATATAATAATAGATAATGACGTCATAGAATCATGATTAAGATCTCCGTTCGTTCAAGCGAATTTTAGCGACCGTGATTCTGCAGAATCATGATACAAAACGCATCTTTTTCAGCGTTTCATGTTTGTGTTTTTAAACACGTTTATTTTTGCGACCAACGAAAAATCGCTTGAACCATGGGTGTCGATTCACCATCAAAAAAAATGAATGAAGAGAAAAATTAATGATGAGAGCCCGATGAGAGTAGTTAATGGTTATTACTCGCAAGATGACCATCAATATACACATTTTGCTATCTCATTTTCATAGTACATACATATATAAATAGAAAACGAAGTAAATAAGACAACCGTATAGTGAGACAAGAATAAATTGAATTCTCGCTCATACGGCTTCATCAGGAATTGATGAATTTATTCAATTTATTCAATCAACAGCATCATAGAAATGCAATGCGCCAAATGCAAAGCCGCAGCGTTAAAAAGCAACGAGCTAAATGTTAAGCGCGAAGCGCAAAAGTGTAAAAAAGTAGAGAGTGGGAGAGAGAGATAATGAGAGACAGAGAGGATAATAACCCAGGTAGCAAGCCCATGTGGGACCCACATGGGTCCCATATTCTCTAAAAAAATGGGCCCCAAATGGAAAACCATCTGGGGCCCTAAGGCATCTGCACCCAAGAAGCATATGGGAGTCTGGGACCCATATGGGTAAACCCATATAAGACAGATGGGACCCAGATGGGACCCATACCAAACTGGGCCCAAATGGGTATGCCCAGCTTAATCCCATCTGGTACCCATATTGGTTAACCCAGATATATCCCATGTGGGTTAACCCAGATTTTCCCATGTGTTACCCATATGGGCATATTCATATTCTACCCATATGTGTACGCCCAGCTCATTCCCATCTGGGACCCATAAGGGCTGGCCCAGATAGATCCCATATGGGTTACTAAATATTGGCCCCATATGGGATACATATATGGGTTCCATTTAATAGCCCAGATGGCACAAGTGACCCAGATCATCCCCATATGGGCCCCATATGGGCTTGCTACCTGGGAAAAGGGGAAAAGGGGAAGAAACGGGCAGCTAGAAGAAAAAAGGAAGGGAAGGACAAGAGAAAGAGGGACATATATATTCCAGCATTTCCTTCAGGGAACTGATGTGAATGGGCGATGAAAAAAGAGGTTGACTTTAAAGTAACTTACAATGAAATATTGCTCATGTTTATTTCTTACAATGTCAAAATTACTTTACGGGATCCCCTCCCTAAAAAGCTTAGGCATGGGTGATGGTAGGTATGAGGTTAATGCATGATCAGGAATTAGTTGAGTGGATGGAAAAGAAGTGAGAAATAAGCTGAAAGAAACATGGAAAATTGCCATGGAATGATGGAAGGCAATGTAGACAGGCCCAACATGTTCTAAAACAAGTAATACAACAGAATACTCCAGTCGATATTTTGGAGAAAGATTATTATGTCACAACTTATTTTTGTTTTATTGAAAAGCTGATGTAGGCCTATGTATTGTATTCAAACGTAACAGGTATAAGATAGATAAGGTGTTTTTGAAGGTTAGAATGTTATTAAGTTTGAAGTTTTGTTTATAACACCCTTACAATAATAATGCACCTTCTAAGACTGGTTATAGTTTTTGGAGAAAAAAATAGTGCTCTGGTCAGGGCCTTATAGGGGAATATTATGCTTATATTTTAGAGCGTATCTGGTATGATAAGTATATCTGGGTGAAGAAGGAGATAATGGAAGTTTGTTGTTTGGTAGTTGGAACGTAAGTTTTATATTATGTTTTTAAGAAACAGACAGTTTGTATGAGATCAGGAGTGGAAATTTTCTGTCATTTTGAGAACCAAATTTTGCATCAGTGATATTCTGTTTCATTGAATTGAGTTTCCCGCAGAGAGGATTCAGTTGGTTTAATTAAAGAAGGAAGAGAGTCAAATGAAGAACCAAAAGCAATATGTTTTTCATTTACTAATGAGAACTATGTTTTTGAGATCTCCTTACACAGAATATTGGAATGGGTTTTTCACGATGAATGTTGTTTGGAGACATCAATATTCATAAAATGTATGTTTCTATCACCAGGAAATAAAGAATTTTCTGTCTACATGAACCTTTCCTGGTTGCTTATTAATGCATTTGCCCACTGGTAACATAATACTTTCACAAGTTGATATCCCTCACCATTGGATTTTTGTTTTGGTAATGTCTAAATTTCGTTTAAAAATAGATGATATCAGTCTGGTAGGCCTACACTGCAGGCAAGAGTCAGGACTAACATTTAGCATGTTATTAATTTTATTACCACTCTTATATTCTCTGAAATGTTATCTTTATTGAGGGTGACTTGAAAAAGTTAATAACTTGGAAGGGAGGGGTGCAACCTGCCACACGCTTCTACCTCTTGGTTGCTTTGATCCATTGCCGAAAATATTTTGGCACCTATCATCCCCAACCACGGATACAAATCGACACCCCTGGCTTGAACGCAACCGTGTTTTAAACTAAACGTCTTTGAAAACCGTGATTCTAGGGTAAAAAAGTGTCGATTGAACGCACCCCTATTCACTTTAATTGTTGCAGTCTGAGTAAAAAAATATATCAAAGCTATTCAGTATGATAATTGGAAGTATGAAAACACCTTTTAATATCATGGGACAAACCCAGACGTGGTTGAAACATGATTGCCAATTATTAAGTACCTATAGTCTTTTAAATTATGATCTCATTGTTCATTCGAGAGCAAACAATCGAGGAGGTGGTGTTAGTATGTATTTACAATCTGATCTTAAATACAATCAGCGAAATAATCTCACTACTGGACAGATAACGTTGAATGTATTTTTATCGAGTTATTGCAAATTGAATAGAATCACAGTCACTGTATTATTGGTCAAGTTTATAAATCACCGAATCATTCTGTACATGATTTTTTGAATGATTTTAACCCTGTTCTGAGTGTTATTAGTCGAGAACGGAAAAATACTATTTACTTGGTGATTTCAACGTAGATCTCTGTGCTTTACAGACATGTAATTCTATCACAGAAATGTATGATACTTTTGCTTCATATCCTAAGTTGCCAACTCTCATAACTCAAAACTCGTATTACTTGCAATACAACCACACTTTAGACAACATTTATACCAATAATATTTGTTCTCATGCTAGTGGTGTGCTTATATCAGATTTCATTGATCACATCCCCGTATTCTTATTTACTGATAAATTTTGTGAAATCGGATGGAAATTGTGATGACTTCGGCCCTTGGGCCCCTCCTTTTTCTGTCATACATTACAGATATCCGATAGTTTCTAATCTTTTGAATTTTGTTCAGTTTGTTGATGAAACCATTTTTCTTCACATGAAAATTATCATCTTATTGAAATATTGCAAATTTGATTAAACAAAATTGAAAACTAGTTATTTCAAAACCAACTGATCTTAAACACATCAAAATCTAACGTGATGATTTCTACGAAACTAAAAAGAGATATCGAAGAACCAAAAGTTTATTTGTATAAAATAGCAGTTGCATAAGTACACAGTAATAGATTTATTGGTGTTTACATCGATGATCAACTAACATGGAATAGTTAAGTGGACTCGGTATGTTCTAAAATGTCTAAGAATATTAATGTCATGAAGAAGCTCAATTTCTTCCGTCAATCTATATTAATCAGTTCATATTATACACTGATTTATCCATATCTGTTGTATTGTATCATTATTTTGGCTTCAACCTCTCCTTTAAATTTAGCAAGAGTGCAAAAAAGTATATAAATTGAGGGAGGATTTGCCCATTCAATTTATATTCGATACGTCTCTTCCTCTAAATATCTACCCAAATAATGGATGCTCATGGCAGATGACTCGACTTCATTTGAGTTAAAAAGAAATCACTGCAAATTTCGAGTACATACCTATCCTCGATTAAAAGCAAATACAGATAGCTAGGAGGGCTGTTTAATTGTAAATAAAGATGGGTTACAATGGACAATTCAAGACACGAATCGGAAAACACTGGTTATTATGGTTTTATCTGGGTCAGAAAATTGACCTTATTACTTTTTTTTGATAGTCCCGATTTTTTAATATTTCAATGATGTTTTATTGATATTTTTCAGTTCACAAAACATATTCCATGGAAGGATACAATAAATCTTAAACGCCGTACCTTTTCTGATTGCAATTGAAATGTTAGCCTCTCGTTTAAGAAATACGACGGTAATTAGAGGTATTACTTTTGGCTCAGGTGAGTTAAAACTATCGTTTTATGCAGATGAGTTTTGTGCATTTTGTTTATATTGTAGTTCAGTTGAAGTATTATTCGACGTGCTAAAGCAATATGATTGATGTTCTAGTCTGACATTTAACAGAGAACAAACAGAAATATTGAAAATTGGAAAGCATCGAGGTGCTCAGATTATGGATGATATCGGCCTAGTCGATAATATCTGAATCTTAGGAACAGAAGTTGGGTACAATGCTAATGATTATCAGAAATAAAAACTGAGGGATATGATGTAATCACTTAGGCAAGAACGAAATGTTTGAAAACAAAGAATTTTAACTTTATATTGTAAAATACAGATCCCTAATACTTTCGGTTACTTCGGTATATCTAAGTTTATTTACCTATTCTCATTATAATACCCAGCTGGGTTGTGAAAGAAATTGAAACTATATTATACGTTTATCTATGAAAAAGGAAGGACAACGTTAGACAGAATGTCCTTATGCAACAAGTTTCGAAATGAGGTCTAAAAATGTCAAATTCGTAATCTCGGCACAACAGTGTACTTAGATTTTGAGAATGAAGAGCGGAAGCAATCAAACTTGGTTTAATGTTTTTAACTATTATACACGATACATTTCTTGTTAACTGCAACTTTTATACTGATCTTTTAAGCTCACAACTACCTACATTCTATGCCTCAATTTTGGGATATTGGTCACGGTTACGCCGCTCATCTATAGAGGATGAATCTTATGCTAGTCAGATTATATGGAACAATTTTGAGATACAGATCGACAATAAAATGAATTTTTGTTGTAAAAATTTCGTTTGAAAAGGGAATTGTAACTAGACATCATATTATGTTGCCAGATGGTGCAATTAAAATGTACGACTTATTGGAAAATCAATTCAACATGAATGGGAATTACTATTTATTACTGCAAGGAGTAGTTTTATGCGTAAAGAAGGGCAGTGATAAAAAAAAATAGTCAGTTTCACAAAGATGAAATAGAGGCCATTACTAAAGATATCATAATCCCTAATGAGGTAAGACATCTTTAAGGTAATAAAAAGTAAACAGTTTTATGTAAACTTTTTTGAAATGAAGAGATATCAATCTCTGAGCTCTTTTCGTTTAAAAAATAAGTATGATGTGAGTGATACTGAACTGTGTAAAGTACGAACAACTATGATCAATACAACTACGAGAGTTCCAGATTAAAGTTTTGCATAATATTTTGTTTTTTAATTTCAAGCTTTTCAAAATGCATATAAATCCTTCTCCAGAACGTACGTTTGGCTGTAAAAATTCAGAAACTTTAGAAGATGTACTATGGCAATGTAGCTACGTAAGACGTTTTGGAATGAAACCAAACTTTTGTTGTCCACGTTTGACTTATCTTTTCTGGATGAAAAAACAGTCATCGTAAGATATTTAGAAAAGCACCCACAAAGCATAATAATACATCATATTTTACTACTAGCAAGGCGATGTAAATTAAAGAGGGTTGTCACAGTAATTTTCAATGTCACTTACAATACTCACACAGAGTCCCTTTTTGGACGTTTAAAACTAATTAACACTTCTGATCTGTAAAAACTTAGACTGGCTTTGTTTATGCCTTCATGTCATCTTAATATTGCCTCCTTCTTTACCTACTTTCTTGCCATCTTTGCTATTCATTCACACTCAACACGTTATACAGATGATTTTCACATGCCCAAAGTAAGACTTACAACAACTCAAAGTCAGTGTTTTGCGCAGGACCTAAAATTTGTAATTCACTTTCACCTGCTTTATTACAACTTGTTGTTCTTTAACTGTGTTCAAACGTAGTTTTCAGAAAACCCTTTTGTATGGACTTGTCGACGACTGGTCGCTAGGGAGCTGTTGTAGTCGTTCATTGTGCTATCTGTATCCACTGCTCTTCTGCCGACTGCTCTTCTTTTTTCTGTCCCTTACCCCTTTCCTTTCACATACGCCCTCTCTCTCTCTCTTTTTCGTTCCCCTCTTTCTCTCTTTATCCCTCTCTTTCTCTCCCATTCTCTCGTTCTCTCCCATTTTGTCCCCCTCCCCCTGTCTATTTCTATGGCCATGTTGTTAGACTTTTTTTCTTCTTCTGTTAACAAGGATTGAATGTACTAAGATTCCAACAATCTTTAATTCAGCCCCCACTCTCGTCCACATCTTATGTGCTTATATCATGTATTGTAATTCTTTTTAAAATTTTGAATTTACCATGAATATGCACTTTTCATTAATTTTTATACTTCAAAACATTCATCAATATTTTTACCTTTGTTATATTTTATGTTTTATGGTAGAAATAAATTTGAATTGAATTTGAATTTCTCCCCATATCAAGCAATATCACATTATGTTATCGTCACAATCAAATTGGTGTATCATAAAGATAATAATAACAATAATAATAATAATATTGAATATTCTTTTGCCCATATATCCACCACACAAGGAGCACAAGACATTCCAGTATAATCATGGCCCGATATGGCTAGGCTACCGATCTTGGTGCTCACAGTATTCTGGGAATTCCTACCATTACCAATTTAACACCTGGGCGGATAGTGGCAAATGTACATCATTGCCCCCTCGTCATATCACCTTGTATTATACAATCTATAAAATTGAAATGAAAACTCTACCGATTTCACAATTCTTCCGCTGAACAGGAATAGACTCATTTCCAGGTTTTCCATAAGATCGTTTGTCATCTACAGGGAATGTCGTCTTTTGTTGAATTTCTTTCCCATCCTGAACGACTGGTTCACAACTATCAATATCATCCACTCTCTGGCCAAGCGATTTGATAGCCGATATCCAACCTAAAAAGAATATAAACATTAATCAACATTTAAAATATATATATATGTATTATAACTTTTTAGTGCTTATGCGTTAAAATACGCTTAAATATTGCCGTTTGAAGGAAATTCTATAGAATTTTTTTTTTTTTAAACTAGTAACGATTTTTACGTGTTTGACGAGACATTAGGCCGTAAGCATAAAAAGAAGCAATTGCTTAAAGGGGAAGTCCACCCTGATATCAAGTTGGTTCTGATAGAAGCAGAAAATGAGACGAACAGGTCAGTGAAAGTTTGAGCACAATCCGGTTAAAAATAAGAAAGTTATGAATTTTCGAAATTGCGATCAATCAAACACAACCTGGCAACTCTATGACGTATTTTGCAAGCTCCTCTCCGATTCGCTCTGTACAGATACATTCACACAAACTTACATTTTCTTAGTTATGGATGACGGAACAGATTTTTTTAATACTGGACTTGTATAAAAACATTTTTGCAACAATTATATTTAGGGCGCATTTATGATTGGAAATTTTCTTTAGGGCTTAAATAGAAATTTCTGAATTTTGAGTACAACGCAAAATCTTTTGCTTGCAATTGCTCATTTTTGTGCATACAGATTAAAGCAAAAGGCTTGCACAAGCAATTGACTACTTTTTTATGAATACGGCCCACTGAAGAGGATCTTGGCAGGTATCTCAGCTATGTGACTCCCTGAAATTTACCACCCATGAGTTAATACCCAGATACCATGCACTGCAAGCTCATCTGTTATCCCTTGTCAAACAGGTGACCACTAAAATTCGTAACATAACTGCGAACATTATACACACACACACACACACACATTATATATATATATATATATTTATATATATATATATATATATATATTTTTTTTTTAATTTTTTTAAAAAAATACAATTTCACCGTTTTGATAACTTATTGATCATCCGATCGCTGTCGGCCTACTTGCACCTCAAGGAAATAACCACACTCAGGATACAAAACTTGATTTGAACTTAATTGAATAGATAGAATACTTTTATCTGAATGTAATAAGCATTAAGCATTAAGCTTTTTTTTTTTGGTGTGTTTTAAAGGGGGGTGGTTGGGTCTTTTTAATTCACTAATGCGGACTTTTGACATTTTAGTTATCAGAAATTCTTCCTAAACACACCGCTTAATAAAGTGATGAACAAATTGATAGTGCATGAGTATGGTTAGGATAAGTGGGATTTCGGGACTCAGACACATAATTATGTACTATTCAAACTCAATACTTACCCTGGTTGAACTGCACAATTACTAGGGCAATGAGAAAAACAGCTCTGCAGCTATACCTTGCCATAGCGAGAGAGTCAGCTGAAGTGACAGGTATCGCTATTGGTAGCACTCAGATGGAATTAAACCTCATTAGAATACGTGCCTTCACGGTTGTTTCATCGCAAAGCATGCCGGGACAGATTCGATCCTAGTACGCAGTAGATTTTCACCTTCGCCGCGATCAGCTGTTCCATTGCCAACAACGGGATTTTTATCCTGTCGAATCAACATGACTTCATAATCTTGTACAGGAACCGTCATTCTGCAGTGATTTTTTTCATTCCAGTGTCATTTGTACGGTAAGAAACTAAAGTCTGTGATTATGTATTATTTATGACGATCCTTCAACCTAAAACACGAATGTTTAGCAGTTTAATAAGGCAAACCATCGACGCAAACTGCACACACACACATTTGAACATATGAGACTATAAATTCATACAGCGGAACCCACTTTCATTAGCCCACTTTACTTCGTATTATCAGCTTTATTTTTTGAAGGATCGTCATAAAAATACATAATCACAAACTTTGGTTTATAACCATACAAGTTATACTGGAATGAAAGAAATTCACTGCAGAATAACGGATCCTGTACAAGATTATGATGTTGATTCGACAGGATGAAAATCCCGTTGTTGGCAATGGAACAGCTGATCGCGACGAAGGTGAAAATCTACTGCCGGACTAGAAATCTGTCCCGGCATGCTTTGCGATGAAACAACCGTGAAGGCACGTATATGCAGCATCATGACCATGTTGATGATTATTTTATAACCAGTAACCTTGACAGTACGTGGAGCTGAGACGTGAGTGCCGTCTGGACTCTTTTGACCCAGAGGCTCCTCCTCCTTATTTGTCGTCATATGGGAAAAAATACAAAGAGTGAACACAATTTTTTGTATGCCTGTGTATGTGTGTGTTTGCAATTATTCTGTGTACTTCTTCTGTGCTTCGTTGGTTTTCTTTTGATCAAATTTGGTATTCCTTCATGAAATGATGACTATAATCATTTCAAACAAATGTTGATCCGGCTGCACGATCTGCCTTACACAATCATGCACATCCATTTCATTTCTAATGAAGTTCCAATCGCTTCCGCACAGTTCATATTGTAATTGCATCACCAGGGCCCTGTTTCATAAAACTTGCTATCAATAACAAATGCTAAATTTCTATGACAAATTTGCTCTTAGTCAATGAAATTAATGCCACGATTTCACTAGCTTATAACAGTTATTGTAACTTGTTATTCATAACAAGTTTTATGAAACCAGAAACCAGGCCCAGAACCCACCAGTATATTTAAGTTTCAGTAAAATACATGCCAAAAAGTATTTAAGGTATTTCAGATTGGTTTTTGCCAGGGGATGGGGGATATATCCATGTCCTTCCTGGATCCGCCATTAGGTATCAAAATGGACATATCTCTGTGTTAGTTTATAGAGATATTGACTTGGTAGTTGCGTACGTCATATAACATTCTTGGACTGCCGAAGGGCAGTGGCGTAGCTACGGGGGAAGGGGGAGGGGGGGGGCAAAAATTGCAAAAGAAAGAGGTGAGAGATGAATGAAAAAGGAAAAATGAATGTAAGATAATATAAGGAGAAAGATTGCTCGAAAAAAGTCTTCAAAGATTAAACTATTATGTGAATGCACCTCCTACAACAGATTATGATAAAGGATAAGCACGATTTGATTTTGATTGATTTTATTTTAACCATAAAAATGAAACATGTACATACAAATGAGTAACATAGTAAACATAATACGGTATAGGACACCCTTAGAAGCAGATTGCTTGTGGTGGGGCCTTAAAAAGAAAAACAAACTACACATAAATTAAACAGTTTAAAAACTTTAAAATAACATGATACAAACACACATGCACGCTCACACATATACATACACACATACATTCAAAGTATCCTCCTCTGCTCAAACTTGTTTGCATAAATCATTAAATATTTGATGGTAAAACATGCTTTAGCTTTGAAAAAACTCCAATACTTCGAGATAATTTCAACGAAATGCAATCAATATGAGGTTTCCAATTAAGTGATTCATCAATCATTATACAAGAAACTGAACACATTCTTTCCTTTTTATAATATTTACATCAATTTGTATAGGCAATAAATCACTAGGGATCTTCCGATTTCGAGAATGAAATATTACATAATTTGTTTTATCATAATTGAGAAATAATTTGTTACATTTAAACCAATTATCCAATTTTATCAATTCATTATTCATAATATCAACTAAAGTAAATACACTACTGTGTGATGTAATAACTGAAGTATCATCTGCAAAAATTGTAAAATTTAATACATTTGAAGATTGTTTAATATCATTTATATAAATTAAAAACAAAGGGGCCCTAGAACTGATCCTTGAGGAACACCACATATTACATCCCTTTTAGTCGAACAGGCACCGTCAACCACCACATACTGCTTTCTATCACTCAAATAGTTGTCAATTAATTTCAATGGAAGGCCGCGAATACCATAATAATTTATTTTTTTGAGAAGTATGTGGTGGTCAATGGTGTCGAACGCTTTTGACAAATCCATAAACACACCCAACGAATAATTACCCTTATCCATATTCTTAATTACATAATCTGTTAACATATTCATCATATTCATATTCTCTTAACATGAGTAAAATATCAGTATTGATAATTGTTGGAGAAAAGACACTCGATTATTCTATTTCTGTAAGTAATTGATGTGAAATAAGGTCAGTGTAATAGACATAAAGACGGAAAGAGCACCTCCATCGTATATGGTACACTGAGTCTTGAAAAAAAAAAATTACCTCCCAAAACTGCTTACAAGCGTTAAGGTTTCCATGGTCTTCTTTTTACCTGTATAATCTTACTGATTATGTATAACGGAAATGGTTCTTCTCTCGTAAGTCGTAAAACTACCACTCCGCGACAAATCTTGATTAATTGGTTGCGTGAGTTCAATTTTTTTTTTAAGTTGATAAATGACAGTGGTTTCACGCTCTTTACTTATATGCTCAAAAAATTTATATTGGTTAAAGCAAAACTGATAGTGATGATGACGATGATGATGATAATGATAGTAATAGTAATAGCAGTATTAAATAGTAATAGTAATTACAACCTCTGGGTTTATAACGTATCAGCCATAAAACATCATTCCTGCTTTCATCAAATAAGTTTGATTGTCAAGATTTTTGCTTGCAAATACTAGAGGCCTATGTGGGTTATTAAAGCCCAAGTCCCTTCCGATTTTCAAAACTTATAGCATGTTGTAAATAAATCAAAGGTTAAAACTACCAAATATCACGGGCGTACTTCTATCAGGTGATTTTTAAGAGCGATTTTTGTTTCGGTTATTTCGAGCAAAACATTTAAATTGCTGTACGGATGTGACGTATGCTCCTCACAACGAAAGTGCCAGCAGTATACATTCTGACAATAGGCTATTTTCGTAATGTAACCAAATTTAATGCATACGTCTTTGCGAAGTGCCTCTATACAAACTATTTCATTCACCTGATAAGAATAATAGTATTTCACTATTCTTATCAGGTGAAATAGTATGTATCGAGGCACTTCACAAAGACGTATGCATTAAATTTGGTTACATTACGAATCTGTGTTGTGAGGACCCTACGTCACAACAAATGCATTGTGGGGGAGAACCGGCTCGATTATTAACTTGTTTTTTTATCATTAAAAAAAAATTCTGAGCACCATCTTCCAAAATCAAGTTATATATGGGCTTTTTAGATTTTTGTCTATCTAATCAGCGCAACTTTTCAGTGGAGTAGACTTGTACTTTAAGCAAGCAGTTCTGCTATTGCATTTTAGGTTTGCCTATATAATTATCGTGATTTTATAGCTTGAAAAATAGTGTTGGGTTTCTGTGTTAATAGCAAAAGCTTCAAAAGCTTTGATAAATATGTACGAAAATGTGACGAGCTCTAGTCATGCTCTACTTCTTTAGGAGGGGCGCCATTACATATATATATTCGACTACTGCTTAGTTTATATTGAAATACTCCTGGATCAGTAGTTTTGTTAATAGTTTCCAACAACAGACTGATTCTCTTCATTCGTTCTCTTCATTTATTGTTCTATATTATGTTTATGTTCATGTTGATTTTCAATTATGCTTTTATTTGTATATTCTCACATGGACCCATGGGAGACCAACTTATTGTTGAATGGGCTACCCTGTTTTTTTTAATAAATAAATAAAATGAATTAGGTGGTCGACATAAAGTTCGAATCCAGTTGCGATGAGGACATATTGCATCTAATCGTTGGTAAAGTTTATTCAAGGCACAGTAGGGCCTACCCAATCACTACTATTATAGTTGACAAGGTGTTCCTCAGTAATAACAGGTATAATGTTAGCTTTAAAAACTCACATCTCCCTGGTAATACCTATTTTGGGGTCAAATTATCGAAAAATGAGTTAGGGTGATCCGATCTGCGTCCTTGATGTAGTGTACAGCAGAGAGAAAAGGAGAAATGGAGATAAGAGTGAAAGATAGAAGACATACTGGAAATAGACAGAGAGAGTATCATCATTATGCTTGTGTTTCCGTTTCACTTTAAAATGCAAAACTGTCTCACTCGTTAATAGGGACTTTTAGATTTACACGACGAGAACGTGGACCGCCACGTCTGACATCCTTTCAAGGTAATGTGACGTCCTTTTAAGGCACTGCCGGGCACGGCCCAGTGCCTTAACACAATGTCACACGTTGCAGTCCACTATGTCGACGTGCAAATCTAAAAGTCCCTATTAAGGGGTAAAGGGGTATCTCCCCTCCCGGTCTCGTCAATCTATCCCTTCAAATGTTGACCATCTAATAGACTAAAGACTGGTGGTCCCCTCCCCCAAGAAAATATGATCACTAGGGATTCGACCACTTTTTCTAGCATCAGGGCACATTTTACATAGAATAGGCACATCAAATCTTCTTTGCTAATAATAACGATTGGAAAGGTTACCCCTTACCAAAATTATTGAAACCTTCTCCGCTAAAAATTGTGAATAAATCCCCTTCTCTCCTCGGGTATATATATAACAATGCCACAGCTGATATTTTTGTCGACTTTTCCCCATAATGCATCACGTGAATTCGACTAAACACTGGTGTCGCTAGATGGTGCTGTGAATTGTGAATCCATCGTATTGTTTACACAAGCAATTGACGTTATACAAGAACCTTTGAAACATATTGCATTCTAGTGCAGATGCTATCGAAAAATTTATACAAGAGATTCTGCTCTCAAAATTTGGTGTCCAAAAACTTCTTATTTTTGAAGGAAAAAAAAAAATCAATTTTGTACCTTGATGTAAGGATGTTTTGGGGTGAAATTAATCTACGTTGTGTCTTAAAGGGAACCTCACCCGAAAGAATAAGTTATTCTTAGTTGAGATGTATTGCTGTCTGTTGATGTACCGTACATCAACAGACAGCATATTCCTTACGGATGTTTACAAGAGATATATAAATGGGGATATTCTTGGCATGATGTGATGCCTTTTAGCATAATAGGTGCAGTGATTCTTTTGATAATGTGACGTACTAGACGAACTTGTACATGTTTCATGCACCAAGCTTTAGTTTGAAATACTTTTTGTTTAAATAACAAAAAAAATCCTTTGCAATCAGGGAAAGTCATAGCTGAGAAGGTAAAAACTATATTTGGTGAAAAATATAAAACAGGGGAACAATATTTATTTAAACTTATTTATCTAAAAATGCTAAGATATAGCAGTTGACAAATCTATTTCATTTATGCGAAACCTCCAACCTAGAAGAGCACCAATTTATTTATGTAATGTGCATTCTGACAACTGCAGTACAAAGGATAATAGCAGGTGAATGAAATTCTTCATCAGCACACACACGTGGGAAGGAAGCAACCTTAAATTTGAACAGATTTACTTGCGAAACGACTCCGCGTAGTGAAGAAAGTGGCGATGCCCATGTCATGCTGAGAAACTGTTCACTAAGAATATCTTACTTAATACCTCTCTCATTTTAGTACACTTTGGTTGGAGATTTTGATGAGTAACGGGCAATAATAGAATAAATCTCTCAGAATAACTAAAGTTATTTCTTGGCTTGAGGTTTTCCTTTCAATAAAAATAACCTCCATAGAAGGAGATCTATAAAAAAAAATCACATTAAAAACGATATTTTCGTATTTGTTTTCTTTTATTTAAAAACTAGAAAAATGCATACATGTAAAATTATGATCTTGTCAATCATTTGAAACCGTTAACAACGTGAAATGTAATTTATCTTCACCTCGATGTTTGATTAAAGTTCATAGACAAGTGAAGTGTTTGGCACCAAAAGTAGGCTTCTTATAAGGCGTGTGCAAATTTGAATGGTTCCATTGCTTTGACGATCCTCGATAAATGCCGCAGATTCACCGTTTCAAAGTTAGTGGACTTTATAGATTGGTACTCCAGTCGTACGTCACTAACTTTCAAGACATTTGTATTGGAAAACTTTGTTGTAGTACGGATGAATAGCGTTAGGTGTCCGCTACAAGGTTAACGCATCATACAGTAATCTCAAATACATTTTGCCGACATTTTTGTGTAAATAAATTTTATTCTCGACAAAATATCATGATCAATTGAAAGTATTTAAACAATATAATAACAATGATGATTATGATAATAATGATAATAGTTATAATTCTAATAATGATGATAATAATGGGCTTATAATAATAATTATAATAATAATATTTAATGATTCTGATAATAGTAATTAATAACGATGATAATAATAATAATGATAATTATAATAAAATTAATAATATTACTACTACTACTACTACTACTACTGCTACTGTTACTACTACTAATGATAATAACATTGATAATAATAATTATTAATGTTATTATCATTTAAATGGTAGTGATAACAAAAACCACCACGATTCCATATGGTCATTAACTATAAAGAGATTCTTCATTTGTGGATGAAGTATGTGGAAAATATATGTCGTACGGGCCTGGCGTACGGGACACATTGGACAGAATCGCCCATGTGATATAATGAAATCCTGCTGAAATTATGTTTAAAAATATATATATATGTTTCTCATCAATCGAAAATATGTGTAAGAGTCGGGGCTCTCAAACAGAAACTCGGCAATACAATGACTATTTTCCATCAGCGAAATAAGTATATGCAGACGTTATATCAGCGACATATATGCAGACGTTTGTAACCACAATGGGCCTGAATGATACACCACGTCATGGGCTTTGCTAAAGTGGGGGGTACCACGTATGAATGGTGGAAAAGAAGAGGAGGGTAAATTAGGTGAGAGAAATAGATAAAACGAAGAAGAAAATGAATGAAACGAATGAGAGGGAGAGAGAGAGAGAGAGAGAGAGAGAGAAAGAGAGAGAGAGAGAGAGAAAGAGAGAGAGAGAGAGAGAGAGCGAGAGAGCGTGCATATTAGATACCCCTCTACTTTCTTCCCTAAACGATGGCCTTGTCAATTAGTCTTTCACCCATTCTCTAAGACTTGTGCCGCCCCCGCCCGATGATGCCAGCCCCCTCAAAGTCTAGAATCACACTATGTCACTGACTGCGCCTTACTACCATGACTACTGAAGATCATTCCTCCTCTCATAATTAATATGTGTGAATTGTGCAGATTTTGAACTGAGGAAAATCTCGAATGTATCAAATTATATCAAGCTATGACTGAACAATCCATTCAAGTTTTAAGGACGGCAAGATAATCAAAAGAGGGCCAACACCTTTTATTAGACTGTAGAATATTCCTCAAAATGCAAACATCGATTGAAATACACTCGCCCCCTCCCCCACCCTCCACAACAATAAATAGTATTGGCATTCGCAACTGCACTGTAAACACTTTGGTTGCTTTCTTCGCCTCTCTGCACAGTCGCTCATTTTGTAACACGTGCATTTTTGTAAAAAAACAATAAATACCAATTTACAGAAGGATTGTTTTGTGCAAAACAATGCCTTTGCAAAATATCACTTTTCCGGTCTTGATTATCTCCATGACAACCCTGACACCGGTAAAGATTAATCTTACACTGGAATATGTTAAATAATCTTTCAGCCTTTGTTGTATCTATTTCATGATAAATACAATTCAAAGGGAGATTATTTATCTTGATTGTGGCATACAAAGGGTTAAGACATATCATATGCTCCCGCTCCGCTGCCGTGGCAGTACTTTTTAAATCTGGTTTGTTTTATTATGAGGAGCTTCGATTTAACAAGGAGATTAAAACTGCTTGAGTTTAACGAGTTTAATTTGACTGATATCATCACGTTTTCTTCATTCGCACTTCAAACTTCTGCCATGGAAACAACTTATCGACGCGGTGAACTTCTGGCCTTTGTGTACGTTCTTGTTTCGGTAACCTTGAGTAAGTAAATTTCAAATTTGGCTTTATAGATCTCCACAAACAACTATCCAGATACTGTATGCAACTAAAATGATATTATAAATGAAATGTCCATATTTAACTTCTATTTCGTGTCTAAGTCCAAGGTTTTCAGTTAGGCATAGGAAAAAAACTGGACTCTGTTTGCAATTACATGGCCGTTTAATCGAGCAGTTAAACATTACATCTATCTAGGACAAAATATCACTGATGATGCCAGGTACGAAGCAGACATCAAAAGAAGGATTGAAATTGCACGAAATACATTCCTGGCAATGACAAACTTATTTACAGCAAGAAAAGAGAAATTTGAACTTCAGTAGAATAAGAGAAAAATCTTTAAATAAGATAAATTGCCATGTCTGGTCTGCTCTGTTCTGTTGTATAGACATTAACCTATGCGCTATGGAAAAAAATCTATCACATCATTTGAGGGTTTGATGTACACACGAAAATGATGAGAATATCATAGAAAGATTTGGAAATTAACAGAAATATTTCATATGGCAGGGCTTAAACAAAATATACTTATAGGAACAGTTAAAGAAGGAAAGACGAAATATTTTGGTCATATTAAAAGACATCGGAGTCTCTTTAAAGATTATAAGGTAAAGTAGTAGTACTAGACCGAAAGGGCCGAGAACCAATTGAGATGAGAACACTGCAAGAGTGTATAACGCGCTGTACCTGCCAATATCTGTAGAAAGAGTGTACTAGAATGGCAGATAGCAGAGGTGCATAAGTGGAAAGATGTTGTCATCAACCTCCGAGCTGGGAGAAGATACCAGGATAGTTAGGAGTGAAATGCAAAAATCAACAATACCTGTACCTTAAATAATTGTCTTCTGATGCTTGATAGGCGCAGGTACTAACGCAATCGAAATGACGCCTCGATAACATGTAGCAATATGCTTTGTCCGCTTTATGACGGTAGTGTTTTAAGAATAGTATGACGATATCTCCAAGCATTGTTTACCCCCAATAGACCGGTTTACTAACATATTCAAATTCATGGATGTTTCTTTCCTGGTGACCTAGTGACGAGTTATTAAATTGTCCCGTTATTAATGAATGAACTACAATACTTGGAATCCAGTCTGCTCACATTACTTGTTGCTATGTCGGGAAAGCTTAAGTTATAGAGACAATTAAACGTATTCACATGTATTCCATGCATTGGTCATTTTTTTCAATGATTATTAGTCTAATTATTAGAGTAACCAATGCTCTAATAATTGGCAATATAAAGAACGGATGCACTGCGGGAAGATATACTGCCTTAGGCCTAATCTCGTGTACCCTCTTTATCCATTCTGTTTAGTTCCGATTTTAGCTCTGAATTCGCCCGACACATTGGAACACGATGACAATTGCGCACCAGTCGTTGAGGACGGGAAAGAAGTTCCACAAAGGGCGGCATACCGTGTAGATGACAAACGCTCCTTCGGAAAACCTGGGAGTGAGTCTCACCCGGTTCATAAGAAACAATGTGAAACGGGTAAATATGTATTTTCCTTATCAGTAATGAAATACCCCGAGTTAAAATTAATCAGTAGCAATAAGGATAAGGTGTTTACCCTATCCAAAAGGTAAAACTTGCCTTGAACACTGTAGAAAGATGGCTTTTCTATCCATTTGGCATAACATATGAGTGCTGCCCCCTCTCAAGAACGATTCAATTTATCTTTTGCCAATGCAGATCTGTAACCTGTACACCCCCATAATTTAGAGGAAAATGAGGTCACCCTAGTTGTTCATTATGTTGATTCTTGCATGATTCTTCTTTTTTCACTGATTTTTTCTAAAAACTTGATCGTTCATAATATAGAAGCAACACTTTTTCCACAGTCTTAACTTATATTTAAACTGAACATAATTATAGGAAAGCCTTTCATCATTCGATACACGAACATGATAACAACATATTCTTTAAATATAAGTCTCACAATGATTAAAATGTATCATATTACATAATATGAACATATTTCCACACAACACAGTTCTTTCATGAACAAAAAACAACAACAAGCATTGCTTTTTTCAGAATGAATCTGAATTCCTCTATAAAATACGAAATCATATTTAATATATATAATACGAAGGCCTACATGTACGTAGTATGCTTATTAAGATTCTGCTATCAAAGCCCTACTGTACTAGCAGCCATCTTCACTAGTCATGGTAGTATGGCGCAGTGACAAATAGCGTGCTTCTAGTGCTATCTCAGGTCAGCTGTAACAGTATGGTCCCTTAACTTGCTAGTTCGCCAGCTCCTGTGCCAGCTGCGCTGTTGGTTCTCGATCGCATCGAGTCCTCTGTCTGCTACGTGGAAATTAGGTATTGGGTTATGCACAGTTGGCAAGTTGACCATAGGATAGAGGTGTGCAATAAACAATACTCTCGGGCAGAGTTTATCAGTTCAGTATCGCTTTTATACATCAACGTTTCTTTATATTACTAAAACAAACAGATATCAAGCGATTTCCGTCGGTGTTTCCTGGACAACCACAAGACTGTGCTGACCTCCGGGCAAGTGGGGTGCATATCAGCGGTATCTACGGTATCTATCCTGGAGGAATAGGTAGACCGTTCAACGTCTACTGCGACATGGACACTGATGGTGGTGGCTGGACGGTGAGAAAAATCATTAGGGGTATAGCAGCCTCGAGGAGAGGGGAGGCACGGATCGCCTTAATTATTATCCTTCGAACTCTCAAACTGTGTATTGTCTGTTTAAATTGATAAAAATGTTATTTTCAAACAACTCACCCTCTTATTTCATCATCATCATCATCATCATCATCATCATTACTACTACTACTACTACTACTACTACTACCATTACTAGTTCTAATATTTTTGTGCTTCTTGAAACTATGAAAGCACATTACCCTTAAATTAAAAGATTCCTACATCTAAACCCCCTGTCAGCAAATCACAAACTTGTCAAGTACTCGTTTGGGCCGGAAAAGAAAAGACAAAGAAGTCGGGAAACTTTCCGCCTCTGGCTACAGCGTGCTCAACGTCCTACAACTTTGGACATAATCCGTTGGCGTTGTTTTACTGCAGTTTTCAAAGGTCGCTCAAGCTTGCAGCGTTTCATCACTCACGTTCATCCCCTCTGTTTCTTCCTCAGGTTTTCCAACGTCGAATGGACGGTTCTGTGAACTTCTTTCGAAACTGGTCGGATTACAAGAACGGCTTCGGAAACGTCTCTTCCGAACACTGGCTAGGCAACGAGAAGATTCACCGACTGACTAACCAGAAGACGTACGAACTAAGGGTCGATCTCGAGGACTTTGAGGGGGAAACCAAATACGCGATTTATAATCGTTTCAACGTGGCCAATGAGAGTGATTATTACAACCTGAAACTCGGCAGTCTCTTCAACGGGACAGCAGGTAATCTTCTTCCCATGTTGACGTTATCCCATAAAAGAGAGAGAAACATAGAGACAAATAGATAGATGAATAAATAAATATAGAGAGAGATAAATAGGTAGAGAGAGAAAGAAAGAAATATATATCTAGAGAGAGAGAGAGACAGAGACAGAAAGACAGAGAGGCATATATACATGTACATAGAGAGACAGACAGAGACACAGAGAACACCGTGGTATATTGACTCTTGACTCTTATACAAGAAGTCCCGGGTTCGAACCTTGCTTTGTGCTTACATCATTTGACAAGGTGTTTTTACCACATTTGTCCCTCTCTACCCCGGTGTAAAATGAAGACCTGCCAATGCTGATCATTGTAGAGTCCGCAGCAAAAGCAGAATTGATACATAAAATAAGTTCCAGCTATTATTCATTTTTTTTCATGACGCGGTAAAACCGCCTCAACAACAATAACATTAAAAGCAACGAACAAATAAATAAAAAAGATGATTACAAAATAATTTGACGTTAGCATAGTGCGTTATTCATATTTTTCATATCTTATTAAAAACAATAATCGAGTTGCGCGCAGCTACTCATCGACTTTCAAATGATTTACATGTCAAACGGTTTTTTTTTCTGCGACTGTTTCGTGATAACAAAAAAAGTTATTTGCTTCATCATGTCTGATTAATGGTTTACTTTTATTACCCTAGCTGAACCATCTTGTCCCCTCCATATGCTTTTAAGATACAAGCGCGTAGCCAGGATTTTATTTTAGGGGGCGGTAGTGAGGACGCGAAGCGTGCGAATCACTTACAGAGCGCGCGAAGCGCGCTCCCTAGGGGGTAGGGTGCAGGGAGGGGGGAGTTTTCCCCCTCCCGCGCGAACCGCGGAAGCTTTGACGTTTCATTAAATTATTAGAGAAAGAAGCCGATTCGTTGTACCGTTCTCGACTCATAATCCTTGTCTGAATTCAGTTTCCCCCCTCCCACACGAAGCGCGAAAGCTTTGACGTTTCATTAAATTATTAGAGAAAGAAGCCGATTCGTTGTACCGTTCTCAGCACTTAATCCTTGTCTGAATTCAGTTTCCTCCCCTCCCGCGCGAAGCGCGGAAGCTTTGACGTTTCATTGAATTATTAGAGAAAGAAGACGATTCGTTGTACCGTTTTTGGCCGGCGTTTGGGGGCGACCGCCCCACCGCCCCTCCCTGGCTACGCGCCTGTTAAGATAACGCAGAGTTATGGTCATACTATTGCATTGTGAAAGCAACTGGAAGTGATTAAGAAAGGTTGATTGCGCAGTGTTTAAAAATGTAGGATATACTGTGAGGATTTTGGAATGATCAGAATGAAATGACTCACTCATTCTGGAGGTCACATGCACTACACATAGATCTGTGTTTATGAGACAATATACACATGTGGCACGAAGTATTTTCACAATACTCGTTATATATCGAATGCGAGGGCATCTCAATGCCGTCAGCTTAACGTGACTACATCATTGTTATTTTTTCTGATGATGTTGTCGAGTTTTGTACAGGTAATGTAAATTTATTCAAACGGTGTAGATTTGTAACATTAGTATAATGAAAGCGACTATAACATTGTCTTTTGGGAAAACGAATTATATCACTGTGATTGACATTAATTGCTCGTTCCCTCTATTTTTAAAGACCATAAAATTAACTACCCTTTGGGGCCTATGTAACTCACAAGTATAGCTCTCACCACAGGCACCTCCATATTTCACTCTTCTGTTTAGTCCAGTCATTTGATTTGATGCATTCAAACAAATTGATATGAGGTACTCACTTTCTGGTTTTTGTGTCTGTTCATAGAATCCACGTTTATTTGTACCATTGGGTTTGTGAATGCATTGCAAAATGTTATATAATATAAGCTATGTGAAATATGAAACAATAAACTGAAACTGAAATTGGAGAGGTTTCCTTTACAGAAGATATTTAATCTACGATATTATTCCAAACTAAGGTACAAACAAAAAGAAAATAAGGAAACTCACGAATCATTTTGCACCATAAAAAACTCAACCCGTTCTCTTTTATTCTTCTCCAGGTGATAGTTTCAGGCATCACTCTGGCCATTCATTCAGCACCCTAAACGGGTGCGCTAGGAAGTACCAATCGGGTTGGTGGTTTAGATATTGCTATTTTTGCAACCTCAATGGGCTCTATGGTCCTCCAGACCAATTTGGAGGTGTGGTATGGCATGCCTGGCACGGGTTAAGCTACTCTCTCAAAGGGACTGAGATGAAGATACGGCCTGTGAACCCCTGATGACATTTTAGAGAGTTCCCCAGTGGCCGTGAAGGAAGTTCGTCATCATAAAAATCAGCAAATTTAAAGTCTACCAATCACCTTTAATAATTAAAGCATAAACAAAAAACAGTTTATCTATACTTGGAATTAATAAAATCATCACTCGTCCTCCCCCAAAAAAAAAAAAGAATACCTGACAGAGAGAGAAAAGGGGAGAAAAGGAGGACAATAAAATTAACGATCCTCAAGTATCGTATGCCCCAAAATAGAAGAGTAAACTGTATTAGAAAAAGAGTTTTTAAGCATTAAGAATCGACGATTTTCTAAAGGTCGGGTGATTTGCTCTCTCACACGTGCTGTTGGAGGACCTCTTAAAATATCATATAAATGATAGCTTCATAAAAAGCACCATTTTAAAGGGTTACACTTCTTTTTAATTCTCGTTTCTTTGCTTTGCTTTTTATTGCGCGTCAAAAAAACTCCGGTGCCCCAAAAATATGACATTCTGGAAAGTTCATCATTCGAAAGAAATCTAATTTCTTAATCATATTTCTCTAAAGAGTTCATTAAGTTTATTCCTAATATGAAAAAGAAGTGATTAAAACAACGCTTGTGTCCAATATGTGCAACTTCACTTCTCTGTTGCAGTCATAGGCTTACCAGACGGGGAAGGGACTAGGGGCTCCCCCGACGATAATTGAAGTTCCAATTTTCGAGCAATCATCGCATTATACTCGGGCAGCAAGGTTCCGGGGTATACTATTGTTTGCAATCTTAGTTAGTGAATTTTTGATAATGTTAAAACATTTTTGAAAACGAATGCGTCTTTTTTTCTCGCTTGATTCGCCGGCTTTAACAGTTATTAATTTCAATGCTTGCCCCGGGCGCGATTTTTCTTTTCTGTCAGGACTTGCGCAACCGACGCGAGAGGGCTGAATTGACCATAACCCATTCATGAATAATTCATAAGTCTTGACGCGATCGCTCGGCGTCAGTAGCAATGACGAATCCCCAGTATCTTTTGCCTTTATAAATAGTGAAGCAAAGCAATAATAATCAAAGTATAATCATTTGTGATCTCTTTCCAAACTGTTATAGCGTGAAGACTGCCCTCTCTCGTCAGTGGCACAAGTCCTGACAGAAAAAAATATCAAGCGTTCTAAATAAAGAAAAGTTATCTGAGGGTTTGTGAAACACACTTCTCGCGCGACCGACAATACCGGTCTTGCGACCGAGCGTTCTAAATAAAGAAAAGTTATCTGAGGGTTCGTGAAACACACTTCTCGCGCGACCGACAATAACGGTCTTGCGACCGAGCGTTCTAAATAAAGAAAAGTTATCTGAGGGTTCGTGAAACACACTTCTCGCGCGACCGACAATACCGGTCTTGCGACCGAGCCTTCAGAAAAGTTATTTGCGGATTTCTGAGAGAGAATGCCTAGGAGACTGACAGCTCAGGAGACGGATATGTCGGGTTCGCGTGCTTACTAAAAGATCGTTCACATAGGGAGCGGTAAACCGCCGCAAAAAAATGGATGAAAAAAAAAAGGCAGCGGTTTTCTTACGTGTAAATGAATGCCAACTGCGCGCAACAAAGGACTTGCGCGTATTCGCTGAGCTCTTAGTTAAAGAAATGTGTAGCGTATTACAATTTATACGTCTTCATACAGATAAAATAAAGAAAGAAAGATAAAACAAAACAAAAAACGCCGCGGTTTTACCGCGTCATATCTGAACGAGCCATAAGTGACAATTTTTTTTACTCTGAGCCGTCAATCAGTCTACTGGAATATCGCCATGGCTTCGATCCAACGATCTAATTAATCAATTTGTACAAGTATTCAATTTTATTGATAACATTTGTTAACAACTTATCCAAAATTTTAGCAATGTATTTTACCTGCGCAATCATATTTATAATTGTAATTAGACACCATTTTTGACCAATTTGTAGGCACTGCTATGTATTTTAATTTGTAATGTTTTTTTTTTTATCTTGTATATACATTACTGCCTTTTAAATGATTACATTGTAACCTAGTTTTATATATATATATATATATATATATATATACAATATATATGAATGTATTTTATGTGTGTGTGCTCTTGGGTATTGAAAAATTTCAAAAACTGTAGATTTC
The DNA here is from genome assembly GCA_037976565.1 of Mesocentrotus franciscanus. Classification (NCBI taxonomy): domain Eukaryota; kingdom Metazoa; phylum Echinodermata; class Echinoidea; order Camarodonta; family Strongylocentrotidae; genus Mesocentrotus; species Mesocentrotus franciscanus. The sequence continues at coordinate 17,679,325 of CP137683.1, read as the reverse complement.
ATTTCTATTTTCGAATTTGAATTTGCATATAGGAGTACATGTTAATGTATGTGAGATTTGAGTGCCCTTTCATTGGTCAATAGATCCAAGGTCCCGCAATATGAAAGTAACACTTGCGTAAGCTAAAATCATGAAATATCGAAATTTTAAGAAAGTAACTATAAAAAGTGGAAGTTTCGTGGTTTAGTGGTTCATTCACTTGACTCTCAATCTAGGAGTTGAAGGTTCGAATCCCAGCCCGACCCTAACGTCCTTTGGCAAGACATTAATTCACATTTGCCACTGTCTGCCCAGGTGATAATGGGTACCTGGCAATTGCTGGGTTAATAATAATTGCAGGGCCCTCAGGAAGAACAGCATTGATGCTGATGAAGCTTCCTGGAAAAACAAAATTATTATTACAAATTATTATAAATGTGTATTTTTAGGTTTTGAAATCATCAAACTATCAAACTAATAAGAAATTTACCGAAACTTGCTGAAAAATCACATGCACTCAATAGTATTCGTACACAGATATTGGTATATAGGACTACACAAACTCGAATGGGGCATGAATGTTTGGTCCAAACAAGTAATTTCTTGTCATATTAAGAATAAGGGAGAATTTAAAGAGCCGTCGGTTTCCAGGGGACAATTATTGATTTCACACTGAAGGAAAAGAAACGAGAAAGCAACTGATCACAATTGCTTGAACACGTATTTCAATTACGCGGTAAATCTAAGGCCTATACGTTAAACAATATTAAAATTAGAAATCTTTTGTTGTACTCTGATTACCAGCATCTCGATCGTATTTTTTTCTTTTGCTTCTAATTCTACAAAAAGGAAAATTGGATTAAAAAAAGGAGGAATTGAAAATGGACGGGAGAGAGAGGGGGAGGGAGAGAAAGTGAGAGGGATCGTGGGAACGAGAGAGACGTGGGGGTGGAAACGAGATAATTATAGAGAGTTGCAACGAGAGAGATAAAGGGAGAGAGGGAAAGGGGAGGTACAAAGTGTGTGTGTTTGTGTGTGTGTGTGGTGCATGTGTGTGTGTGAGAGAGAAAGAGAGAGAAGGGGAAGGGGGCTGAGAGATTGGTTGTTTCCTTGTTTCAAACAAACCCGTCCCTGGTTTAATGTCGAACAGCCCCCCCCCCTAATCTTACCTTATATTTTGTAGTTGATGTCAAGGGTAGGCCATTGTTATTATTTTTAAGGCACTTACTCGTTGACCCACTATAACATTTTCATTTTTTATTCCTCTCAATCAACCCCCCTCCACCCTTGCATGACTGTCAAAAAGAGGGGTAAAGGATAGGAGGGAAAGGAAGATAGGGAGAGAGAATGCAACTCCATGCGATTCTCATTTCTCAGATCTCCCTCCCTCTCTCTTTCTCTCTCCCTCTCTCTCCCCCTCTCTCTCTCTCTCTCTCTCTCTCTCTCATTCATTTCATTCATTTTTATTCTTGTTTCTATCTCTTTCTCTCACTTCATTTCCCCCTCCTCTTCTTTTACACCATTCGTAAGGGGTAACCCACCCCCTCTAGTCGCTGATGGAAATTTAATAGTCATTGCATTGCCGAGTTTTTCTTCTAGAGCCCCACTCTAATACGTATTTTGTATTGATTAAAAACATATGTAGTTTTTTGTAATCATTTCAGCAGTATTTTATTATATCACATGGGCGATTCTGTCCAATGTGTTTCGTTCGCCAGGCCCTACATATATTTTCCACATATTTCATCCACAAATGAAGAATCTCTTGATAATTAATGACCATTGAATTGTGGTGGTTTTTGTTATCACTACCATTAGTCATAGTCATATCAAGAGATTTTTCCTTCATGGATGAAATATATGAATTATTGCATGGAATCACCAAACTGCTATTCATTTTATATTAGTTTGAGGACTCTATGAAATCTATTAAACGAAACACAGTTTTTCCACCATAAAAGAGAATAGTTTATTTCAATTTTTCGCAAAGATGCTCGATGTAAAAAAAAAAAATTATATCCGTGCAATGTCAAATCATCCACACAATTGAAATAGTAATAGTTAAGACGGTTTAAAGATTATAATTTTTGTATGATAGTTTATAATTTTATACAACATTTGGCAAATTAGTCCATGGCGGTGTATACTATACAAATAATGCATGCGAATGAGTTCATTAAACGGATATATCCGCACTCGTGTCCAGGCTGTATACTATATCGATAGGTACATAAACAGCATCTACAAGAGCGGATATAGATCCCGTAATGAACAAATGAAAACATACATCAGTTGTTTTATACAACGAAACTCCTATAGATCCTTGTTATTTGATATAAAATATCTCATTTCAAGATTGTTTTATGTTATCATCGCTGACAAATAAATCTCAAGTTTAATGGGTTTACTTTGAACAGCGTGCACACAGAGATCAGCGCACTAATTTCTATACTCAAGTATAGACCCACACCTATAACCACACAGAGTATAATCGCACTAACCTCTACGCGCACTGCTCGGTCGTGCTACGGCAACATGTAAGTTTAGAGAAGTAGAGTTCTATCTGTAGTTTTGTTAACTATTTCGTATTCTAACTGAGAATGAATGAAGAGGTCATTGTTATGTACAATCACAAATAATGTTACAAAAGTCCGACATATTTGAATAATTTGCATAAATTAAAAATTTAAAACATACATTGTTTTGCCGCACTAACAAAGCGATTGCTATGGCAGAACAACGTATGTCTCGATCAATGCAGCTGAGCAGTACTGGAAACTATTGCACGCTTTTTCATGAAAATACGTTTGATAGTCTCAGTAAATGAATCACACGTGAAATCGTTTGAGCAATCATTTGAGTAGGATCTAGGAGTTAGTAGTATAATAGAACACCATGAAACACAGTATGGCCTCGTATCTCAGTCACGCTGCTAAACACTCAACACTGACCAATTCTTGGCCATTTTGGGTTATGCAAGTCTGTTGCCGGTCTCGACGATTTAACTGTGCTATAATGAAATGAAATGAACTTGAAATTAAGTATCTATTGTCCATTCATAAATTTGTTTTTTCACTGGTGTGAGCGTACAAATTAATTTACAAGGAGATATGATCATAATCATAGCCAATTACAGTAATGGTGACAGTTATAATGCAAATAGGATTCATGATATTTTAAAGTTAGTAGCAAATTTACACGACGAATAACAATTGAAAACATATTGTTTTCCTTTCTCATTACTACATCTATAAGTGCTAAAGCGCTACAATTGTGCTTGTTTGCTCTACATCGATAAAGTTTTATCATTTATAAATCGAGGTCTGGTAGGCCCGCCTTACAGAAAACCAACCTTGAAATAACACGAAAGCCCTTTCAGCAAATGCTTAGATACTAAAGTTTTTAAAGGAAACCTCACCCCAAAGAATAAGTGTAGGTATTCTGAAAAATGAGATGTATTCCTGCCCTTTGATGTACGATATTCATTACGAAAGTGCAGGCGCGTAGCCAGGGGGCGGTAGGGGCGGTCGCCCCCCCCCCAAAAAAAGAGAGAGAAGTGAAAAAAGGAAGAGGACGTAGGAAGAAAAAGGAGCACGGTACAACGAATCGTCATCTTCTCTAATAATTTAATGGAACGTCAAAGCTTCCGCGCTTCGCGCAGGAGGGGGGAACTGAATTCAGACAAGGATTAAGAGTAGAGAACGGTACAACGAATCGGCTTCTTTATCTAACAATTTAATGAAACGTCAAAGCTTCCGTGCTTCGCGGAGGGGGGGGGGATGAATTCAGACAAGGATTAAGAGTCGAGAACGGTACAACGAATCGGCTTCTTTCTGTAATAATTGAATGAAACGCCAAAGCTTCAGCGCTTCGCACGGGAGGAAACTTCTCCCTCCCTGCACCCCCCCCCCTAGGGAGCGCGCTTTGCGCGCTCTGTAGGTGATTCGCACGCTTCGCGTGCTCACTACCACCCCCCTAAAATAAAATCCTGGCTACGCGCTTGCGAAAGTACAAGAGACATATAAATGAATATATTCTAGGCATGATGTAATGCCTTTTAGAATAACATGGGCGCAGCCATTTTCTTGAAAATGTGACGTATCTGACGAAGGTGTACATGCATCATGCATCAAGCTTTAGTTGGAAAGACTTTGTAATTCAATAAAAAAAAAACCTTTACTTTTTAATGAGGGAATATTATAGCAGAGAAGGTAAAAATTATAAGTAGCGAAAAATGTATTACACGGGAACATTTGTAACTCATTTATTTAAAAATGCTAAAATATAGCAGTTGACAAATCTATTTCATTTATGCGAAACCTTCACCCCAGAAGAGAAACAAATTATTGATGCAACTTGCGTTCTGGCAATTTGAGTATAAATGATAATAGCAGGTGAATGAAATGCTTCATCACCAAACACACCTGGGAAGGAAGCATCCATAAATTTGAATACATTTACTTGATAAACGACTTCACATAGTACGTCACGTTATCAATAAAATGGCGATGCCCATGTCGTGCTTAGAAACTGTACATTATTCTTGCCTTATGCCTCTCATACGCTTTGGTGGGGAGTCTTGTAGATTAATGGGCAGGAATATAATAAATCTCTCAGAATAAGTAAAGTTTTTTTCTTGGGGTTAGATTTCCTTTAATTATCATCAAATTATCATTCTAAATTTAAACCCCTCATAAAAGTTGTACAAATTACGTTTTAGCGTTGATACCTCTCTTGTTAGTATATGATCATACGTTGGTATTATTTGGAAGCGGCTTTATTCCCTTTAACAATAATGCCTCATTTGTAATGATTATGTAACCATGAGCTGTGCAGTACATCTGAATATGGGGCCAAGTCAAAAGACATTGCATTGTTAGTGTTACAAGTGAATTCTTCATTTGTTTAGCAGATGGATTGTGTTTTGAAGGAATAACAATGCATTTTGCAACATTTCACTTTTGACTTGGTTCCATATTCAGGTGTACTGCACAGCCCATGATTACATAATCATTACAAATGGAGCATTATTGTAAAGGGGAATAAACAGGCTTTTCAGTGAGTGATATATATATATATATATATATATATATATATATATATATATATATATATATATATAGTGTCAAACAAGACAACAGTTAGTATTACAATTAAAAATACAGAGCAATTTAATTATACATATTGGTAAAAAAATGTTGTCTAATTACAATTATTTATATGATTACATAGATACAATACATTGCTGAAAATCTGGAAAAAGTTACTTTCAAATTTATCAATAAAAATTAATACCTATAAAAGTTTATCAATGAGATCAATAAATTACTCTATGAGATAAATTTGTAAAACTTGTACCTGTGATTCAGAGTGAAAACCCATGAAATAAATGCATTGGGATATGTTGGATCGATTCCTCGTAGTTTACCAGTAGATTGACTGACGGCTCAGAGAAAAAAAATTGTCAGTTAAGGCGAAACCTATGTATACATTACAAGACATTTCAGTGGAACGTGCTTCCGTAATACTCTCGCTGTCCACGGATTAATTGTGTAAATAAAGGAGGGCCTCTCCATAAGGTTTTCACGGGAAAAATAAGGTTCTTGAGAATGGTTATAATCCCCCTGGTATGACTTTCAAATTGCGTAGAATGTGACTCATATGAAATTTGGAGGCATGAACTATCATAGCAGTATATCGAAAAGCTGAGGAGACCTCGTATAAACTTGCAGAAATATGATATGGGTGCTTTTGACCTTCGAATGAAATTATCAACTCCCAAAGGTTACCACGCAAAGACTTTTTTCTTTTAAGAATGATTACCCCCCCCCGAATCTCTTTGAAATGATGTGATAAGGGAATTATATGAAATTTCAAGATAGGGATAAACATAAGAGAGACTCAAAAATTGGAAGAGACGCCCAACTAATTTCCAGGAATATGCCTCTTTTTACCTAATACAAACCACTCGATGGCGATTCGCATGTGCATTCCGCCATGGAAAGAAACAACCCGGTACTCATTTAGCTTAATACGGGATAAAAAGGTTCTTGAGAATGTTTATAATTCCCCTGGTATGACATTGACATTGCGTAAAATGTGACTTATATGAAATTTGAAGACAAGTAAATCGAAAAGCTGAGGAGACCTCGTATAAACTTGCAGGTACATGATAATGAGTGTTTTCTTATACCTTTTGAAAGAAACAATTCCCCTCTCATATCTAACGTTAATATATGCTTAGTATGCCGGCTCATGAAACCAACGACGATTTATGCATAAATCATATTGTAAATGAGAAATAACTTTTGGGGGAAAAGGGATGACAGAATTATCAACATTTCAATCGCGGCGGCTTTTATTTTTGCGGCGTTTTACCTCGCCATATCTGAACGAGCCTTTAGTGGCCATGCGTGACCGACATGTCGGTCTCCTGAGCTGTCATATATACCTCAGGACATTTTGTCTCGAGAATCCTTAGATAACTTTTTAGAAGGCTCGGTCACGAGACCGGTATCGTCGGTCTTGCGAGAAGCGTGTTTTATATACCCTCAGATAAGTTTTCAAAAGGCCCTTGAAATTTAAATGATATTTATCATCATAACTGTCCAAGCGAGCGAATATTCGCTGTCCGATTATGAGGGTTTTCGGGCATCCGATTGCCAATAATCATCCTGTTTTTAGATGTTTTACAATGGACACTTTAGCTTCATTCATCAAATGCAAATTGCAAGTTTCGAACATATAAGCGGCTTTCTATTTACTTAAACCCCGTCTTAATTGGAAAATAAAGTCGCGGTGTCGTCCGGACGACTATTTACCCACTTCCACTTCAACTAGGGGGGCAAACTTAACGAACTCTGGAGGAATACAGGATAACGAACTTAATAGCAAAGTATCGGAAATTCAAGATTTCCCTCGAATGCTGAACATTCCAAAATGATATTTTTTACACTGGAGTTTGTTGAAGCGCAATAAGAAGAAAATCAACGAGAATTAAAAAGTGTCCAATCGTTTTAAATAGGTTCTGAGCGCAGTGTTTCATGTTATTCTTTATTTTCTTAATATATTTTAACCGTTAAACTATTGAATGCCAGGTATTCATTTGGGGGGGGGGGTGAGGCGGGGTGGAGTTGTGATTTTATTCATTCCAGCAATATATTAATTCTTTTTTGTTAGTGTTTTTAAGAGGATTGATACAATTTGAATTTGCTGATTTTTATGATGAGGAACTTCCTTAAGGGTCACTGGAGAACTCTCTAAGATGTCATCAGGGGTTCATTGGTCGAATCTTCATCTCAGTCCCTTTCAGAGAGTATTTTAAGCCGTGGAAGGCAGGCCATACCACACCACCAAGTCTATAGCGCCCATTGAGGTTGCAAGCATAGCAACGCTTAAACCACCAACCTGACTGAAAGGAACTAGCGCAATTCGAATTGGGTGACTCGTCATTGTCCCTGTCTTCCGTGCTGAATTCAAAACCAGAGTGTGATCCCAAATTGTTACCTGGAGATGCATAAAAGAGAACGGGTCGAGTACTTGTTATAGTGTAAAATGATAGGTGAGTTCTTTTTTTTACATTAGTTTGTAAGAATATCATAGATGAAATCTTTCCCAAAAGAAAAACTCTTTTTATGCCAGGTACCCATTTAATACACTAGGGTAGAGAGGGACGAGTGGGCTAAACACATTGTCAAAGGATGTACCGTACATGTAAGCACCGAGTAAAGATCAAACCGGGGCCTCTCGTATGGGAATCAAGAGTGTATATACCAGGGAGCCCCAACTGAGTGAACAAGGCTTTACCATGATAATTTATCTCTGTCTCTCCCCCCCCCCCTTCCCCATCTCTATCTATCTCTATCTATCTTTCTCTCTCTCTATCTCTATTTGTCTATCTATTATCTCTTTCACTCTCTCTCTCTCTGTCTACCCATCCATCTATCTATTTATCTCTCTCTCTCTCTTTCTATCTATGTTAAAAATCTTTCTCTTTCTATCTGTCTTTTTTAAAATTTATCTCTTTCTCTCTCTCTATCTATTTATCTATCTCTCTCTCTCTCTTTCTCTCTCTTTCTCGGTTAGATGATTACCTGTCGTCCCGTGGAAGAGACTACCGAGTTTCAGGGTGTAATTATCACTCTCATTGCCCACGTTGAAATGATTATAAATCGCGTATTTGGTTTCCCCCTCAAAGTCCTCGAGATCGACCCTTAGTTCGTACGTCTTCTGGTTAGTCAGTCGGTATATCTTCTCGTTGCCTAGCCAGTGTTCGGAAGAGACGCTTCCGAAGCCGTTCTTGTAATCCAACCACTTTCGAAAGAAGCTCACAGAACCGTCCATTCGACGTTGGAAAACCTGAGGAAGGGACAGAGGGGAAGAACGTGAGCGATGAAATGCTGCAAGCTTGAGCGACGTTAAAACAACGCCAACGGATTATGTCCAAAGTTGCACGTAGACAGGACGTTGAGCGCTATGTAGCACATAGATTGCACCGACTTGTATAGGATATGTGCGTCCAAGAAAGCTGAATACACTACCAGGTCATAGGTTTGAAACAAATAATATTAATAACTAGACAGGAATTCGTCACTGCTTACGAATTAGGCGATCTGCAGCAGATCTGAAATGACTAAGAAACGATCGCCAGACGGCATCTGACGTACGATCGACAATATTCGCTCACAGCTAGAAAGAGGAGCTGTAGTTCACCCTTATATTATTTTAAATGACGGGATTTCCCGATAGATTTTGGACACGAAATTCCGGGCTCTATATTTCGATAAGCAATGATCGTCTGAGAAAAAACTAGCATCAGAGAAACGGAACAATTTTATAATCCAGTACCTGAGAGTTGAACATAAAAGGGCCGGGCACTTTTCTACGTAAAAAGGGGTACTTTGGGGTTACTTGAAAAAGTGTGGGGGTTACTGTGCCCCCGAGGTGTATTTTTTCTTTACACGACAGCCTGTAATTTAAGTCTGCTTTAATTTCAATAAACGCGCTCGCGAAGAGTCTAGCTAGCTAGCCGAGTTTAGCTACGAAAGCTTGGAAAGAGGTCACAAACAATTAGACTTTGATTATTTATTGCTTTGCCTCACTATTTATAAAGGCAAAAGATAGAACTGAATAAATACTGAGATTCTAACCCACAAATCCAACGTTGTATTACGCTATCCTTACCGATTCAGCTAACGATGGGCTGATGAAAGGTGGGTTTGCATGATTATTATAACCCTATCACTAACCCTAACGGTTACGATGTGCGCATGCGCAGGTTTAGCTAGCTAGCTAGACTCTTGGCGAGCGTGTTTATTGAAATTAAAGCCATAAAATCACAGGCTGTCGTGTAATGAAAAAATACGCTTCCGGGGACCTGTCTTAACAGTTCGTTGACCTTTTTGGTCGCAGAGTTGGGGTCGCCAAAGTCAGCTCAGTCATACGGTACGCATATGAATACTTTTGGTAGTAATAATGATACTGGATGAACAGTAAGCGCGCGTATGGCAAGCCGTTTTAACATTTATTCCTATTCCTTGATATCCAGTTTTTTTATATCAAGAATTGAATTCTTGATATCACGTTATAGGAATAATATTAAAACGGCTTACCATACGCGCGGAGCCACCAAGAGCCATCATGTTCTGCTCCACAGTAACCAAATAACTTTGATAAAATAATCATTACATTCCGTCGAGATCTTTACGTTCTCAAAACTGCACATTTCGTGTTCTTCCTAAGTTCAATACTAAGTGGGGGAAAGAACCTTTGCACGATCACGCGGGCCTTCGCTGCCAATCGCTCCTTCTCGACAGATTCGTTACATCAGATCAGTTGAAGTATTTAAAAAATAATCTTAAAATCTGTTTTTACTTCGGCATAGGCCTATAATAAATGGTTCTTTCATGTTTGTATATTGTGTCTTACTCCCGTTCCTTTGTTTATATTGCAAATGCTTGTATGGGATCTCTTTTTCGTTTTCGTTTCAAAAATTTGGCTTGAGCAATATGCTTTCGAATGGATTCGGCGCCTTATAAATCTTATCAATCTCATTTATTATTATCATTATTATTATCATTATTATTTTCATTATTATTATTATTGTTATTGTTGTTATTATTATTATCATTATTTTGTAAATAACTACTACGTTTTTACATTGGAAGTATCCGTTTCAATCATAATGATCGAACAGCACGTGCAAATGTTCTTGGCTTTGTTACCAACAAATCCTTGTTTTGTTACAATTCTTATATCTGTTTGTCGCACAAATGGAAGAGAATCCTTGAACTAAATCTACACTACTTGCCTTTTATCTCGATATCTCCCTCTCCATCTCTTTCTCTCCGACATTTTTTTAAAATTTCTATTATTCTCTCTGTTACTCTCTTTATCTCGGTTCCTCACTAACTGAATTCTCCTCTCCGGCTTTATTATAGTTAATAATTCCATTTTATCCCTTCAGCATAGTAATAATGTTACATCACTACTATTTTGTAATGTAAGCTACAGGTATTTGCTTTTATAAGAAGGCGTCATTGTAAGCTATTGATCAGAGTCGTCGATGTATAGATTGTGCGAGTTGGATCACGGCATGTGTTGCTTTGTAAGGCAAGCACACAGCAAATTATGTACATCAGAGTGTGCCAACTGAAGCCGAGTTGGCCAATTTATGTTTTGAACTGGATCTGTTGAAGCTCGTGGAAAATTGGAAATAATTATCACTTATCTGGGGTATTTTTCAACACTTTCCAGCACTTGGATTCCAAAAGAACTTTATCACATCTTATTAAGTGCATTTTCATGATACTATAACAGTTAAACATCTTTATAGTGTAATTGGTGGGAGCTCCATGCCTATTTTGTCACGAAATTTCTGTAATAAGAGAGGCAAGATGATTCTTTCAGGTAATAAAATGTTGTTTTCCTTTCTCCTTTCTGCAAGTACCCAGCACTACGCAAAACATGCATAGAGGCTTTTTTGTATAAAGGGCTCGGTGCCTCATTTGAAATTTTAAATTACTTTGGAATTCTATGTGTGATTCCATTACCTTAACAATGGAGATATAACTGAACGTGTTGTTTTCTTATTTGACATTGTCTGCAATGTGCCACATTACACTAATCCTTCATTCATAAATTGATACTCTTGAAATTTGAAGACATTGCATGTTCCCCATTATCATTTGCTTTTGATCATGTCATATTCTGATGATCAGTCCTTCATTTTTTTTTCTCAAGAAGCCAGGTTCTTCGGAGCCTAAACCTTTCCAAACCCCTCGCAAAGGTCATTATTTCGTTATTAATGATAGCGCCATGCAGTACAGCGTTAGCGATCATTTTAAAAGATAAAACCCTGAATACAAATCAAATGTTTACGACCATTTCATATATGCCCTTAATGTCTCCAGGGGCTGTATTAAAAGTCTTATAAGTCCTAAAAGCCCCAAAAGAGTAATAAAGACGCCTCTGGGAAGCAGACTAACACGCACAAGTCGTAAGCCTCTTCGTAAACAAGGGTTTGAAGGGATGAAAATTAACAAGTTGGTGGTGCATTTTAGGTAGTCAAAAGTGACATAGGCATGATATTGTTTCTATATAATGTGCAACTGCGAACAGTTATATATTATAGCCAGTTTCGGTATCAACAGATAATTGTTGACAGCTGGTCACACCAAGGCTAGTCCCAAATAGGCAAATCAAATTGGTCGCTGCTGCTTAAATGATATTATGGATCACTAATCTAGTAAAACAAAAAAGTAGTAAAGCATTTCTCACACATGTAACATAAGAAATTTGTGGAACACACAGCGTAATGGTATGGATGTGTGTACTTATTGTCGGAGAGAGGGGATATTACATGACAACAAAAGTAACTAGATCTTAAAGCAAGCCCGCCCCAACCTCAACCGAAATAGACAAATGTAACCGTGGAATCAGTTGGCCTTTTCGAATTGGGGGAGGGCTCGGAAAAAGTTTCCTGACTTCTTTGTCTTTTCTTTTCTGGCCCAAACGAGTACTTGACAAGTTTGTGATTTGCCGACAGGGGGTTTATATATAGGAATCTTTTAATTCAAGTGTATTGTGCTTTCATAGTTTCAAGAAGCACAGTAATATTGGAACTAGTAATGTCCATTGGTAGTAGTAGTAATAGTAGTATAGTAGTAGTAGTAGTAGTAGTAGTAGTAGTAGTAGTAGTAGTAGTAGTATAGTAGTGATGATGATGATGATATAAGAGGGTGAGTTGTTAATAAAAAAAAAAATTTATCAGTTTAAAAAGACAAGACACAGTTTGAGATTTCGAATGATAATAAGGCGCTCCGTGCCTCCCATCTCATCGAGCATGCTACCCCTAATGATTTTTCTCACCGTCCAGCCACCACCATCAGTGTCCATGTCGCAGTAGACGTTGAACGGTCTACCTATTCCTCCAGGATAGATACCGTAGATACCGCTGATATGCACCCCACTTGCCCGGAGGTCAGCACAGTCTAGGGGTTGTCCAGGAAACACAGACGAAAATCGCTTAGCGTCTGTTTGTTGTAGTAATAAAGGAAAAATTAATATTTTAAAGCGATACTGAACTGATGAACTTTCTTCAATAAAGTAATGTTTATTGCACAGCGCCATCCCATTGTCAACTTGCCAACTGTGCCTAACCCAAAACCTAATTTCCACGTCGCAGAGATAGGACTCGATGCGACAACCAACAGTGCAGCTAGGGAACTAGCAAGTTAAGGAACCATACTGCTACAGCTGACCTGGGATGGCGCTGGAGGGGATTTTTCGGTAGTGCTTCTAGTGCAGTATGGCTTTAATAGCAGAATCTTAATAAGTATTTTACTTCATAGACCTTCACGTGTATGTAAAGCCACGCAAACAATCCATTTTTACCAGACCGTGCAGAACAAGAATATTCGGTTGTTTCCTTTTCATCTCCAGATTCAGATACAAGGACAGCCACGGTGGTATTAATTCACATTGACTTTGAGGACGTATGATAATTAGGTCGATGTATGTAGGATATATAGATAGTAATGCTTTGAGTACTAGTAAACAGGAGTTAGTTCGTAGATAGATTTGAACAATACGGCTTTGATTTTTCTGGATAAATCAAACATGGAATACGATAATACGATAATTATGTTCAGTTTAAATATATATATTCTATATCATGTACGATCAAGTTTTGAGAAATTAATCAGTGAAAACGGAAGAATCAGGCAAGAATCAACATTATGAACAACTAGGATGACCTCATTTTATCTCTAAATTATGGGGGTGTGGAGGTTACAGATCTGCAGTGGCAAAAGAAGAAATTGAACATTCTTGATCGTACATGCACTCGTATGTTATGCCAAAATGGATAGTAAATTAAAGCCATCTTTCTACAGTGTTCGAGGCAAGTTTTCCTTTTGGATAGGGTAAACACCTTATCATTATTGCTACTGATTAATTTTAACTCGGGGTATTTCCTTAATGATAAGGAAAATTCATATTTACCCGTTTCACAGTGTTTCTTATGAACCGGGTGAGACTCACTCCCAGGTTTTCCGAAGGAGCGTTTGTCATCTACACGGTATGCCGCCCTTTGTGGAACTTCTTTCCCGTCCTGAACGATTGGTGCGCAATTATCATCGTGTTCCAATGTGTCGGTCGAATTCAGAGCTAAAATCGGAACTAAACAGAATTGATAAAGAGTGTACACGCAATTAGGCCTTAGGCAGGATATCTTCCCGCAGTGCATCCGCTATTTATAATGCCAATTATTAGAGCATTTGTTACTCTATAAATAAATAGACTAGTAATCATTGAATAAAAATGACCGATGTCTGCAATGCAATAATTATCTATAACTTAAGCTTGCCCGACATAGCAACTAGTAATGTAAGCAGACTGCATTCCAAGTACTGTAGTTCGTTCATCAATAACGGGTTAATTTAATAACTCGCCACTAGGTCACCAGGAAAGAAACATCCATAAATTTGAATATGTTAGTGAACCGGTCTATTGGGGGTAAACAATGCTTGGAGATATTGTCATACTATTCTTAAAACACTACCGTCATAAAGCGGACAAAGCATATTGCTACATGTTATCGAGGCGTCATTTCGATTGCGTTAGTACCTGCGCCTATCAAGCATCAGAAGACAATTATTTAAGGTAAAGGTATTGTTAATTTTTGCATTTCACTCCTATCTATCTATCCTGGTATCTTCTCCCAGCTCGGAGGTTAATGATGACAATATCTTTCCACACATGCACCTCTAGCTGCCACCTGCCATTCTAGTACACTCATGGTTCTCGGCTTCCCTTTCGGTCTAGTAACTACTACTTTATCTTATAAATCTTTCGAGAGACTCTTTTAATATGACCAAAATATTTCGCCTTTCCTTCTTTGACTATTCCTATAAGGATATTTTGTTTAAGTCCTGCCATTTGCAATATTTCTGTTAAGTTTCCAATTCTTTCTATGATATTCTCATCATTTTCCTGTACACCAAAACCTCAAATGATGTGATAGATATTTTCCATAGCGTAGGTTAATTTCTATACAACAGAACAGAGCAGACCAGACATGGCAATTTATCTTATTTAAAGATTTTTCTCTTATTCTACTGAAGTTCAAATTTCACTTTTCTTGCTGTAAATAAGTTTGTCATTGCCAGGAATGTATTTCGTGCAATTTCGATCCTTCTTTTGATGTCTGCTTCGTACCTGGCATCATCAGTGATATTTTGTCCTAGATAGATGTAATGTTTAACTGCTCGATTAAACGGCCATGTAATTGCAAACAGAGTCCAGTTTTTTTCCTATGCCTAACTGAAAACCTTGGACTTAGACACGAAATAGAAGTTAAATATGGACATTTCATTTATAATATCATTTTAGTTGCATAGAGTATCTGGATAGTTGTTTGTGGAGATCTATAAAGCCAAATTTGAAATTTACTTACTCAAGGTTACCGAAACAAGAACGTACACAAAGGCCAAAAGTTCACCGCGTCGATAAGTTGTTTCCATGGCAGAAGTTTGATGTGCGAATGAAGAAAACATGATAATATCCGGGGATGATATCAGTCAAATTAAACTCGTTAAACTCAAGCAGCTTTAATCTCCTCGTTAAACTGAAGCTCCTCGTAATAAAACACACCAGATTTAAAAAGTACTGCCATGGCAGCAGAATGGGAGCATGTGATATGTCTTAACCATTTGTATGCAACATTAATGATTAATAATCTCCCTTTGAATTGTATTTATCATGAAATAGATACAACAAAGACTGAAGGACTATTTAACATATTCCAGTGTAAGATTAATCTTTACCGGTGTCAGGGTTGTCATGGAGATAATCAAGACCGGAAAAGGGATATTTTGCAAAGCCATTGTGTTGCACAAAACAATCCTTCCGTAAATTGGTATTTATTGTGTTTTTTTTTACAAAAATGCACGTGTTACAAACGAGCGACTGTGCAGAGAGGCGAAGAAAGAAACCCAAGTCAGTGGCGGATCCAGGAATTTCTTACGGGGGTGGGGGGGCACAAAATCGCATGGGGTGAAATATATGAAAAACGATGGAGCGAGGCGTCAGCGGCGAGGGAGCGGAGCGACCAAGCAGGGGTTGGTCTGGGAGGGGGTTCTGACCCCCTCCCTGAGTAGGGAGCATTTGCAATTTTAGAACCACATCAGGTGCATTTTCAGGCACTTCCTGGAGTAATATGACGTAAAATTGCTTTCTCCTACCCCCTCAAAGAGTAGGGAACCAGGGGCAGATGATGGATCTAGCTTTTGCTAAGGGGGTTGACCCAATGACGACACGGAGCATCGTCCACGAGCCGCGAAGCGGCGAGGCGATTTTGGTGTTGTTGCTATTTTGAACCCCCGTAAGTGATGTTTTCCTGGCATCTACTGACATAATGGAGACCATAAAAAGCAGTGCATGATAATTACGTCTTTTTAAATCAAGTAACAGTTTAAGGGGTTTGACCCAAAGACGATGCAGAGCATTGTCCACGAGCCGCGTAGCGTCGTGGCGATTTTTTGGGGTGCTATTTTGAACCCCCGTAAGTATTGTTTTCCTGGCATTGATATACTAACACAATGGAGACCATAAAAAGCAGTGCATGATAACGTCTTTTTGAATCAAGTAACAGTTTAAGGGGGGTTCGACCAAATGACGATGCGGAGCATTGTCCATGGGACGCGACGTCCTAGCCGCGTAGCGGCGAGGCGATTTTTTTTTGGGGGAGGGGGCTATTTTGAACCCCCGTAAGTGATGTTTTCCTGGCATCTACTAACACAATGGAGACCATAAAAAGCAGTGCATGATAATTACGCCTCTTAAAATCAAGTAACAGTTTAAGGGGGGTCGAGCCAAAGACGATGCAGAGTATTGTCCACGAGCCGCGTAGCGGCGAGGCGATTTTTTGGGGTGCTATTTTGAACCCCCGTAAGTGATGTTTTCCTGGCATCTATATACTAACAAAATGAAGACCATAAAAAGCAGTGCATGATAACGTCTTTTTAAATCAAGTAACAGTTTAAGGGGGGTTCGACCCATGCGGAGCATCGTCCACGAGCCGCGAAGTCCGAGGCGCGTAGCGGCGAGGCAATTTTTTTTTTTTTTTTTTTTTTGGGGGGCTATTTTGAACCCCCGAAAGTGATATTTTCCTGGCATCTACTAACACAATGGAGACCATAAACAGCAGTTCATGTTAACGTCTTTTTAAATCAAGTAACAGTTTGAGGGGGGTTCGACCCAATGACGATGCGGATACTGTGTGGGTCTGGACACATGATGGCGTTTTCTATTCACATCACATTTTCACTTGGCAGCCCAAGGGGGCAGTGGCGGATCCAGGGGCCGGGGCCCGGGCCTCTAGAAAAAAACATGTAAAAACACCCTTTTTTGGAAAAAAAGAAGATGGGCCTCCTCCCCTGGCGCTCAAGGGGGAGGGGGTGGTGTTAATTTTTTTTCTTTCAATTTTTGAAGGCAAAAAAAAATTGTGCTCACTACAAAACACCCCACTGAGCGGAAAATCGGCCGGCACGGTTTTCAAATTTTCGCACGAAGTGGGCCCCTTTTCGGCCCCTCCTTGCCGCCGGCTGGATCCGCCCCTGGGGGTAAACCTCCTATCCCCTCCCCCATCCCCCCCCCCATAGATCCGCCACTGGGATCTTTTGCAAACTGGAAGCAATAAGCATTACATGTAGGCGATGGAAAAAAGTGCTTGCGAAACGGATAGAAACTTGTGGTTACAGGCTCTTCGCGGCCACAGGGATGACAGAAAATAATATGACAATGAAACCAGCAACTGTGGCAGGATTAATGGCGGGGACAATCTGCATGCTGAAAGAGCACTTAGAATAGGTATATCGTAAAATTAATTCAAGACTAAGTTATAAGTTAGAATTTAGAAAGTTATAAAGGAGATAAAATCTTTGGTATGAGTCATGTTCGACTTAAAATTGCATCCCCCCCCCCGCCCCTTACCCGTTAAAAAAACACCTTCTTATAATATCATCCCCCTTTCTTTCTTTTCCCTTCTCATTATTCTCCTTTTCCCCCTTTTCTCTCCTCCGTCTTTCCGCATTTCTTCTTTTTCCGCCTTTTCTCTCCTCTCTCTTCCCCTTAATTTCCCCTCCTTTTTCTCCTCTCCCCTTTTCTTTCCTCCCTCTTTTCTTCTTTTTTCTCTCTTCCTTTTTTTTCTTTTTCCTCTCCTTTTTCTTTCCCCCTCCTTTTCTCCTTTTCTTTTTTGGGCGGGGGCACGTGCATCCTGTGCCCCCCTCCTGGATCCGCCACTGAAAGTGTTTACAGTGCAGTTGCGAATGCCAATACTATTTCTTGTTGTGGAGGGTGGGGGAGGGGGGCGAGTGTATTTCAATCGATGTTTGCATTTTGAGGAATATTCTACAGTCTAATAAAAGGTGTTGGCGGCCCTCTTTTGATTATCTTGCCGTCTTTAAAACTTGGATGGATTGTTCAGTCATAGCTTGACATAATTTGATACACTCGAGATATACCGGTGTGTTGGCTCAGTCAGTAGAGCGTCCGCCTCACAACCGGGAGGGTCGTGGGTTCGAACCCCGGCCGCGTCGTACCAAAAGACGTTAAAAGATGGGAGTCGCTGCTACCTTGTTTGGCGCTCAACAATAAGGGGATAGAGCAATGTCGATCTGGCGCTGCTCAGTGGCTGCCGGGCTCACGATCAATTGGGCACAAAGAATTTCCATTTTCGGTGTTATAAAATTTGGAGTGGACTATAAAAGATTATTATTATTATTATTATTATTATTATTATTATTATTATACCTCAGTTCAAAATCTTGTTCATAATTACGAGAAGATCGAGGAACGATCTTCAGTAAGGCGTAGTGACAAAGCATGATTCTAGGCTTTGAGGGAGCTGGCATCATCGGGGCGGGGGGGGGGGCACAAGTCTTAGAGGATGGGTGAAAGACTAATTAACAAGGCCATCGATTAGGGGAAGGAAGTAGAGGGGTTTCTAATATGCGCGCGCTCTCTCTCTCTCCCTCTCATTCATTTCATTCATTTTCTTCTTCTTTCTATCTCTTTCTTTCACTTGTACACCTGTACTTGTACCACTTTCTCAAGTTAGCTCATTGATGACTGACAGATGATGTCACAAGGGGAATGAGATCTTGAGGTTTTTGGGGTGGAGCTTAGCAAGTTTGAAAAACAAATATTTAAAGAAATATTTCAAGATCTATGAAACATGATTTAGAAGTTTACATATCAAAATATGAGATGTATGCAGGCCGGACTACACATGCACCAACAGGAATAAACTTGCATTTGATTGTCCATTAAAAATGAGTTTTTCACTGGTATAAGTTTACAAATTAATTTACAAGGTGAAATGATCATAATCATAGCCAATTACAGTAATGGTTGACAGTTATAATGCAAACAAGAGTCATATTAGCTTATACCCGAGGGTATATAGCTAGTCGAGTCTGCATGACGAAGAAGGCCAAATGACAAATGCTCGGCCTATTGCGATATGATTCGACAACTTTTATATATCATGGCAGAGGCAGCTATATAGTACAGTGCAGTGCATGCAGTATATAATTATACACACGCTACTAAAGTAATATAATATAGTCTATGCTCTCATACGATCAGCATAGTGGGCGTTTAATTCTGGCCAGCAAGTGGCTAGCTAAGTTAAAAAGTGAAGTAATTGCGAATGACAACTACCTCCAACACAATCATCAGGCACTAATCGATGTTGCTGTAATATTTATTTCTTAAATTGAGCCGATCAGATGTTAAAAAGCGAAAATGTTAGCAGAGTTTGGACCTTCACTTTGCTGCTACGCATCGACGTTCGTGCTGTGCCACGTCCTCCGTTTCTTCCTCCGCCGAACTCTACCGAGGGCTTCCTACCCGTACGCCGCTGAGTTCGTCGACACTTTTCTCATGATTTGCTGCCTTTACGAAAATGGAATGGTGCTGAAATTAGGACTCCTGCCTTTTGCCTTGTGCCTTTTTACCTTGTCTATCGTATATGCTTTTTTGTTTGAGGGTTTCGCAAATCCAGCAGTGGTTCTTGATTATGTCATAAGAAGGAAAGTGGGTTTTTTGGCAGGTGTCACACTTGTGATGTTGGAACTCATTGCCGCACTTGTTGCATATCGTTACACAACGTTTGTGTGGAAAACTTTTGCTCCTTCACCCCAGCATTATCAAGCAGCAACTGTGGAAATGTTGGCAGAAAATTGCAGTTCTGGTCTGAATGTGAGTTGAACTGACGTCTCAAGTTTGATATATAATATGTGTCAACACTTTTCCACAATTTCATGGGGGGTGGCAAGGAGAAAATAAAAGTACTGGAAATAAAAACAAATGGGAAGAAGATTAACAGATCTAAATATTTAATAAAAACAGGAAAAAGAATTAGATGAAATGGAAGGAGGAAATAAGCGGGTGGGGGAAAAAAAGGAGCAACTTTAGAATACCACACCACAAAAATTGACCAAACGTTCGTAGGGTACCGAACGCTTCCCCAATGAAGCTAAACCTCAAGACTTAAGCTTTGTAACATAATCCTAACCCTAACTCTAACCCTAACCCTAACTCTATACCCTAACCCCTAACCCTAACTGTAACCCTAACCTAACTCTATACCCTAACCCCTAACCTAACTATAACCCTAACCCTAACTCTATACCTAACCCCTAACCTAACTGTAACCCTAGGTCTTCAACGTTTATTTACATTAACCCTATCGGTGGGGTATTCTAAAGTTATTAAGCCGAGGAGAATTTTGTTTCATATCAGTACCAACAAAACTGAATCACAGTCGGTGAAGAACAATTTTAGATTTGTTGGAGAGGGAGAAGGCAAATATTACCCTGTCTTTAGCCCAGCTACCCTAGTTAGAGGCGCTCAATCATTCAAGGAATAAATTCCTACCAGTTACCTATTTACTACACCAGGGTGGAGAGTGGCAAATTTAGGTTTATTTAAGGACATTAGTGGTGCTGTAGGATTTAACCCCAAACCATGTGATCTACAGTCTGGTGAGATCCACTAGACAACAATCGGTTTAGACTCTGGTTTCGATTGAACCTTTTTAAAATTTAGGCTGTTACATGTTTTACATTGATCTCTACATGTACATGTATATATTATCTTTCTATACAGGTATCACCACTGATCGGTTTTGCTTTAGAATTGTTTTCTGTTGCTTTCTTGAAGCTGGTGGCAGGATACTACCATGGCGGTAGGCGGTTCTGGAGAATCTTCAATGGTGTTGTTTCGGTTGTCATCATTATCTTTGGTAAGAAATTAGGAATAGAATTGTCAATTAAATAAGACCTTATCACATGAAATGGGCTATATTATATATAATCACAAATGTCCTGGTTTAAAACAATCAATGGTGTCATTTTGGTTGCCATCATCATCTTTTGTAGGATATGATCAGTGGTTTTAGAAACCCACTATATTACATGTCTCAAAATAAATTGTTGTCTCATGACGTTGGCATTAATGATATAATATTGAATGGCCTTGAGTGGGATACAAGTGCCACAAGCTGATGGGCATATTACACCATCTTTGGTAGGATTTGATTCATGGTTGTAGAAACAAGCTTAGATTTGTCAAAATAAGACATTATCTCATGACATACATGTACATGTACCTGTAGGCAATAATTGCAAACACCCTGGGGGGTGTTTCACAAAGATCCTAAGTCGAACTTAACTCTAAGTTGGACTTAAAAGTTATGGAGAGCCATTTGTAGCCTTAAAATAAAATATATTCAAAAGCGAAAATTCAAGTATTTTAGACTTTTTATAAATTCCACATCAAGAACATGAAATCTCCTTGGTAATAGAAAACATGAATGATTTGAATCAACATTTTATGCCTTTTAAAATAACGTTTACAAAATATTTTCACAGATGCTAACGGCTTTCCATAATTGTTAAGTCCAACTTAGAGATAAGTTCAACTTAGGATCTTTGTGAAACACCCCCCAGGTTTGAAACTTTGGATATCTGAATTCTGAAAGCAATATAAAACATTAACTTGCAGGAAGTGAAGAAACTAGCATTATTTGGCTTGATATATTTTGTAGTTTTTTTATTATTTCATTCCTTTCCTCTTTCATTTTGACATGTTACATGTACTTTAATTGTGAAGGTATACTTGGGTGTAGTGCCCAGTTTTGCTCTTGAAAGCTACAAAGGAGCTCAAAATGCAAATAGTTCTGATGAAAGAACAATATGATCGACATTGATGTGTGAAAATAGCCTTTATAGCAAACGCAAAAAGAGTTGCCGTGACCAAAAATAAAAAACAACAACAACAAAGTCTTATCTCTGTCTCTCTGTCTCTGAAATTATCTTTGTCTTGATGAAATTTAAAATCAGTGCTACTCACTTGCACTTTAGAATGAAATTTTATTCATAACTGTTCAGTGTTTTCTAAAGATACAAATGAATCATATTTTCATCTGCAAATTGGCATTTTTTTGTATTTCTTATTTTCCACTCTAATCTGCATTGCCAACTGTATATTAAATGAAACCAGTGATTATGAATTTCACTCTGCATTGCCAATTTACAGGATTCAGTTATTATATATTCAATTAAATAACTTTTATTCATTAGTGGCCTAATGTACTGCAACAAGTACAGGTGTGTATGGACTCAATTTTTCCAGCAAATTTGCACTTTCCGCTCATGTGCAATTTGTTTATTCAGAGCATTCTGGATCAAAAGATAAGAAAAAATATCACCCAAAACTGAGATTGACCAAACTATGGACCAATACCGTCCTCATTGACAGTGTATTTGTTTTCTTGTAGGTTTGGAGTACACCGGAGCGCCCATGAACCCCATCCTGGGATTTGCATCGGGATGGGGCTGCAAAGACCATTGGTTTCCCTCCCATCTGTTTGTCTTCTGGTTGGGCCCCTTCCTGGGTATCAGCATCGGTGACTGGGTTGTTGAAAACTTCATGGACGTCGATGGTGGGAAGATGTCATCGATGTCAGCAGCAAAGAGTAATGAGCAGAACGGAACAGTACTAGAGCAGAACGGAAATCATGAGAAAATTCAGTGAAGGTTCAAATACAGTTTATATTTTTTTATTGTACTACCTGTATGTGCCTCTTGATATCCTCCTTTCAAAGATATTTTTTTTCATTTTCTCTACTTCATGCTGTTGAGAAACAAAATCACAAATATGAAATTGTTAGTCATTCACAGCTCACAATCTTTTTCAGCTGATTAATGTCAGGACTCGAATCATGATAAAATTCAGTGAAGGTTAATTTATACAGTTTATGTTCTGTTTTTATTGTACTACCTGTATGTGCTCATGCACACTAACAGGCACCCGGGACACATACATGTACGGGCCCAAAATCTAAGGACGGACCCTCAACATTTCAAATATTTTACATAGGGCTCATGTATACTGACTCTAAAAACCTCAAATCTGCTCCCCCTTTAAAAAAATGAATATCAAGTCCTGTTAATGTGCATGCATAACACATAAGTCCATATCTTAAGGTTTTTTTTCTTCTTTTCATTCTCGAACACTTAGAAGAAGCAATTAGGCCATTAAAAACAAAATTCATGTTTAGCGTCCCCCGCTTCTTTTTTGGGGGCCGCTTGCCCTTTTTTTTTCTTCTTTCTTTTTTTTTTTCAATTTTTTTTTCAATTTTTATTTTCTTCAATTTTTTTTTTTTTAATCTTAATGAAAAACATGAAAAACATACTGCTAAAATGATTTTTTCTGAATTAAAAAAAAAAACATAAATGCTGGCGGCCATCTTGAAAAATAGCCCGACTGGCTTCCCAGCCAGTCAGGGAAAATGTACGGAGCGGCCATTTTAAAAAAAAAAAAGGGCCTCCTTCCTATTTTTCAAAAAGGCAGGACGCTAAACATGTTTGTTTTTTAAATGGCCTTATATTAGACTTTGTGTTTAGCAATCCATTTCTTTGGCTTTTATTTTGCAGGCTGATTTTTAAGGTTACTCCATGGTCAAACAAATTTTTAACTCCAAACCTGGACCAAATAGTATTGCTAACTCTAACGTAAAACCTAATTGCAATCTAATTGCAAATTAAAGCCTGGAGCTATTGTTGGAGCATATACATGTATATGCAAGAGTACCAATTTTTAAGCAAGAATTATTATACAGAAAAAAGAAGCTATTACTCATCAACATACTGTACAGTGTACAGTATATCTATCATTCCTTGTATTTTTTTCTTCATTTTTATATATACAGAGCAACAATTACTTTTTCTTTTTCTTTGCTTCAACATTCACATCTTCATTACAATACATGGCTCATACATGTACATGTATACTGTATATATAATGACCATGTCTTTTTACATACACAGTTGCAATATAACGGTGCTTACAACTTGCCGCATATTTTTACATTCACACATATTGCATTCCAGGAAATCTCCATGTATTTTTGTTAAATAGCTGTTAGCCCATTGCCTACGGGAATCAGAAAGTGCCTGTATTATAAGCCTCTGGTTATTAGAAAATTTGGTAGTCATTGGGTTAAAATGGTTTTCATTCTGAACAAACAGTAAATGCATTCAAGCATATATTTTAGAAGCAGCCTGCTTTTAGATATATTTTTACATTTCTGTGGATCTTGGGCCCACATATTCTGATGACTACATGTTAAAAGGGATTGGGTATCTTTGTCTCAGATTCTAAACAAAATCCTAAATTTAGCTCATGCTTCAATCATAATTATAAACCTTTAGGTCAGTCAGAAATCCCATGACCTTTACAAGCCGATCGCCAGTCTGATTATCAAGATATTTATGATTGGAATTTGAAATTTCAAAAACCGTTTTCCCAGCGGTTTTTATAACACTACAGTCTATTGGCGAAAATGAGTATGGTAAAACCGGTCACTCAAAGATTTTTACTTTTTTGAGGCACTTCATGATCATTTTGAAGTGCTTTTTTTTTAAAGGGCTTCAATATTACACCATATCACAGACGCTGAAAACACGTAGGGCCATGCATATCAGATTAAGCATTAAACAATGCCTTTATTAAAGGAGAGTGAGGATAATTGCCATGTAATGAACTGAGATTGCATGGAGTACGTAATGACTTCTTACACTGTAAGTGGTGCTTGTGCAGATGTCTGTTTATGTAGACATTAACCAATCAATGACTTATTCCAATCTTGATCAGATATGACAATTACCATTAGTACTAACACTTATTTAAAGATAACTTAGTTGTCAGAAAAACACCCTGTTTGAAGAAGAAAATAAAATATATGTATAGCTTGAATGCATTCTAATTTTTTTCGAATTCTTTCTTTCTTTCTGAATGCACACATACTAGCAAACAATTCAGTGTGATATGAGTAGTGATTTTGAAATCCTAAATATTGATTTATCCAAATGAAGGGAAACACTATGTGTCTCAAAGTTCACAAACAAACAATGCATATATACATTATACACGTATATGTACATGTTGAAAGCAGTATTAGTCTATAAGTATGTAGTTTACTGAGCAATATGGGTTTACAAGTCACATTTAGCTGTACTCTGGAATGAGCTTAGTTCTGATTGCAACATTACCAAAGCTAAAATCATTCGGTCAGTTTACAGCCAAAAGGGCCTACATGTAATAATACTCATATACTTGTAAGCAGAGTTAACACCCTTCTGGCTCTCAAAAGTTGATATATTTTTTGCAGCAACACTTGTTTAAAGGCATATTGTTTAACAATGCCAAATCTGAGATGCATGGCCTAGGTGTTATCAGCATCTGTAATATTGAAGCCCTAAACAAATTGCGCTTCAAGATGATCATGAAATGCCTCAAAAAAGTAAAAAATCTTTGAGTAACTGGTTTTACCATACTCATTTTCCCCAATAAACTGTAGTGTTATAATAACTAGGCCGTTGGGAAAACAGTTTTTGAAATTTCGAATTCCAATCATAGATATCTTGATAATCAGACGGGCGATTGGCTTGTAAATGTCATGGGATTCCTGACTGACCTAAAGCTAAAGGTTTATAATTATGATTGCAGCATGAGCTATAAATCCAGGATTTTGTTTCAGAATCTGAGGCAATGTTACCCAATCCCTTTAAAGCGATTCCCACTTCCTGTGTTAATAGCTTGGCCTTCAGGATATTCGTTCAACTGTAGCACGATCCTTGAGAAAGGTATGCAAATTATGCATGCATGCATGCATGCAATTACCTTGAAAACGCTAATGAGTTCTTACTCAAGCACTAATTTGGGAAATCAAATTGATGAAATAGTTTCCACTTGACTTCATACATGTACATGTATTGACATATAAAGCTACATGTAGACAGTAATTTGAATCACCTCTCGTCCAATTAGGCATTTGGTCAAGTTCATCTCTGGAACTATACACTCTACACTCTACATGAACTTCAAAAGGAAAGATATTATTTAATATGATAATTTCCTTCTGACTCTTATAAGCTAAATACATTATGTAGGCCCATATTTGTTTTAATTAAGGTGACCCAGCATTGTTACGAAGACAATTGCTCTATAGGCTTTATATCATCAAACATAGATCGATTTAGCATTATTTTTCCCGTGGGGTTTTAGGTTACCGGTAGATACAAATTATGCTAATGCTTATTAAAGGTTTATAGTATATAACATGTATGTTAAGTCCGTGGTTGGAAGTTTGAGATTTGGTTATTGTAAAATATGATAAATATATAAAAAAATATATACCTGTACATTGTATTTGTAAAAAAGTAGTTTATGCATACACATTTTTTGCGCTATTGTACATATACACTTGTAGGCCTACAAAGTAATTTTGAATGAATTGTCATTTCATAGAGGAAAATTGTTCCAGTAATTCATTCACTTAATTTGCATTCCAAGCTTTCACTACTGCTTCTGTGCTTGAAGAGATAGTTGTGGAGCAATTACAAACTGGTTTGTCTGAAGTTCTCAATCCTCTTCAGTCATCAAAAATCAATTAAGTGAATGGGTGACCTTAGTATAACCTGCCTTTAATGACCAATATCAATTAACCGTCAAAGTGAACCTTTTAATGGTTCCCATCATGCTTTTATTCTCATCTTGCCCTTTGTTTTTTCTGTCACTCGAGCATCTGTAGGGCATAGCCTGAAACACTACAGTCTACTGTAATATCATTAGCTTGAAAGAAATAGACAAAAATTTGACATTTCGCTGTTTTTTTCTTCTTCACTATTTCAGCTTCAGTTGTATTTTAATGTACTCTGTGTAGTCTGTCAAATCACTCCTTGTTACAAAAAGTGTCCTGAAATGAGAAGTAAGTTTAGAAAGTTAGAAGTGTTATTGCTGAATCAGCTAGTTTACCCAAATAATTGATTTTAAACTGCTACAGGAATTATTAGGATATCATCCTCTGTAATGGGCCTATAGACTCAATTTTCCTCTCAGTCTTTATTTTAGCAGTATTTTGCCAATTCAGCACTTTTTGACATATCTTCTTGGGAGTGAAATTCCTCCTAATAATATTATTATGTTTTGAGTGTTAATGTTATATTCATGTAATGTAATATGCTCTATTCGTTTATCATGGTTAAATTATAACCCATCATATACTTGTAAAATTTGAGAAATTTCCCAAAGGGGCACCATGCATTTTGGGCTTGATAGTACTAGCCCTCAGCACACGTACTGTACATTAATATGAGCTAGAATGATCATGCTCATTCATGGATTTGGGGAAGTCCCATCTATTTTGTCGTTTGATAAAATTCATGTGCATGTATAATAAGTATTACACAGTTCTGCTCATACATGTATAAATGTAAATTGACATCAGATTCGGCATTTCAACCCATATTTGATCTGACCATGCAAGGCTCTCGTCTACAGGATTATTGAATTTTCTTAACACAACTGTACAATGATGAGACATATTAAAATCGTAGATATGGTCAGTAATGCAGACATGGGAAAACAGAGGTTGGACTTGCCCTTTCTATGTGTACACCATACAAGGAGGTTACACTTTGCTTGAGCAGTTTCATTTTAAATTTGAATGGTCAATCTGTGGTGACTATAAGCCCTTAATTGGTCCGACCTCTGCATCCAATTACATGGTGCCTATTATAATTAATTATTTACTGACCTAGGCGAGGAGCAAAGGCTGCGTTTTGAGCAATTAAAAATTAATAAAGGTGGTTAAAAAAAAAAAAAAAAAAACCCTGGGGGTCACCATAGGATCAATGTCCCTAAGATGCATGGTTGGCTGTCAATTTCAATTATGAATTATGAAAGCAGTGCTGTAGTAATTTGCTTTCATTACACTGGGGTCTATACTGTAGATACAATTGTACATGTATTCATATTGTGGATTTTTTTCTTCTTCATAATGTGGGAGTATCCACTACACGTGCATGACTGTATACAACATGTACATGTAGATACATAAATGTACAATTTACACATTCTACAGGTATTAAACTCAAATATTGCAATTTATTTGAAAGTCTTCCATCAATTTGTGTTACAACAATTTATTTTGGAATCTGAAGTACAAGTTGTATTAGAATATTGCTTGAATACCTATTGTGTGGTCCATTCTACAAAATTTAAGATTGATTATGGGTTTTGAAGGGACTATTACTGATTTGTTTGTTGTTGTTGTAATGGTACAGTATACATGCATGTATGTAAACCACTTTTGTGTTCTTTTAACAAATTGCTTCTGTCTGGAAGAGATAAAAACATAATTTCTTGCACTGAATACCTTTTAAAATACAGTATGGCAATCCATATTTTAGAATAGAAATTTTTTGTAAATTGTAAATAATATTATAAGAGACCATAGATTTTAAAAGTTGAAAGTTGAAAGATCATGGATGTGTGTGATTTTCTGATGCATGAATGATGATTATTATCTATCTACATGTATCTAAATTTATTTGTCTTAATTAATGGAGGCAGTGTATAGAATTTTTAGACTAAGCACTACATGTACTGTACTATCCCAGTGTTTATTGAGAGCAGGAAATGCATTTATCATCTAGTCTACAATGTACGTGTATATCTTGTTTTTAAACTACTTTTATTCCAAGTATTATCACTTGTTCAAACAAACCTATGATTGCTTTTAATGTTTTCCATGTTACGGTGTTCTTCCTTATAACATGTGTGTATCGTTTCAAGCTAATTTTGTTTCAATATTTTTTAAAGCTAATGACATACCCAGAGATGCCAACCAGTACGATTAAATCGTATTTAGTACGATATTAAGAATGAAATACGATAATACGATTTCACCTCTTAAAATACGATTAAAAAAAAAAAAAACATAAAAACCGCGGAATCGCATAGAAACATGTACAAGAAAACCCCGGAACCCCAACAAAAACTTTGCTTTACAATTTTCTCATTAAATTTTAATGAAAGATCAAACATTTTTACTTGACCGTTCTTACCAGTAACACATTTTTCTGAAATTATACTAGCTCGGGGCCAACGGGCCAGTGGTAGTGTCGAGTTTTCGTGAAAATCTGATTTTTCTCTCCAAAATCTGATTTTTTAGGATATTCAGTCTGTTTTTTTGTGTCAAGAGGTTGGCATCTCTGCATACCGGTATGCTTGTTAAAAAAACAGTAAGCAATTGATTTTAACATGTTTTCCGTACAGTAAATGCTTCATTGTAGACTTACATACAGTACATGACTGAACCGTCGCTCAGATGTATGATGGCTTCTGTTTCACAACGGCTTACCACGCCTTCCTATCTTCTAAGTACATACTTAGGTGTAATAATAAGTATACCATTCAGGACTTATGTTGTACCTAATGATGATCTTCATGTATGTTGTCTCTAAGCGCTATGAATATCTGGTATAGTTATACTTTGTATTGAAAAAGAATAAGGGTATTTTCATTGGCCTGCGCCTTAAATATTTGACAATTGACGTAATGGAATTGGTGACTTGATGTATTTTTAATCATAATAAATTTTTTTTTTTGAAGATGTACAAATGTAGTTTTTTTATATTCACTGTACATCATGATAATTATCTTTGTGATGATGACGATGGTGATGATGATGATGATGATGATTATTATTGTTATTATTGGTAACTTTTTGTCATTATTATTATTATTACAATCATTATCATAGTCATTATTATGGACTTTTTGCAATACATCATGGCCATTAATTATCTCCTTATTTATACATGTAGTACACAATTACCTCATTGCATAGACATAAAAAATCAAACAAAAGCAATTTTAATAGCCCTTATTTGAGTCACCTTTAGGAAAAATAGATTATTGAATATTACAGTATGATGTTATTGTTACATAATCTGAATGTGATTTCTACAAACAGTACAATAGGGTATTGAAAATTGCCATTGAATGAATTTCTAGATAGTCTGTACAGTCATTTTCTGTGTATCATTGATAGTATCGATTAATAGGTGCTTGTACTTTTCGCTATATATCATGATCATTGTCTTCTTGAATTGAAAGATTCCATTGATTATCTCACAAACTACCTCTCAAATGATCATTCAGCATTCATATTCATCAGCTGTTTTAAGGTGTGTAATATTTTTTTGGGATAAAAATACAATTTTTTTGGGATAAAAATACAATTTTTTTGATTATTAAGAGGATTTTATTTTGAACTGTAATATTTTACTTCTTGAATAGTGCTATCATTGCCTTGTCATTTATCTAAATATATATTCCATATGGCTAATGTTTTGATGTTTATTTTCTTATTATGTGTATTGGTATGTCGATGAATACTAAAAGTTTAAATTAAAGCTAAAAAAGATATGTTTACATGTAGTTTTACTGTAATGTGTCTGATGTGATTTGACTAATGTGTCTGGTGTGATTTGACTAATGTGCCTGGTGTAATTTGACGAATGTGACTGATGTGATTTGATTAATGTGTCTGGTGTGATTTGACTAATGTGTCTGATGTGATTTGACTAATGTGACTAATGTAAATCTATAAAATTTGCATAAATTTACATAATTAACCATGAAGAGTAGCTTTCATTTAGTATTTTCTGTGGAGAAAATGTAGTTAAAGCTATGATGAATATGAATGGATAAAGAAAAGACTATTTTGAGAGATAGAATATCAATACTACATGTATGTAGGCCCTAGTGACAGCTATATTCATAACAATTTGCTTTAATTTGCATTAATTTGCATAATTAACCATGAAGACAAAATGAATTTGTGAGTTCTGTTGGGCTAGGGAAGAATGAAGCTCTGGGCTTGGTAATTTGTAGAAAGTTTGGTGCTTGTGTCGACCTGTGTGTCCCCAAATCTTTAAAATATATGGGCATATTAAAGGGCAATCAAACCTTCTTAATAATTTCATTTGTAGGAAAGCAGAAAAATAAGAAAAACAAAAAACAGAATGGCAAAGGTTTTGAAATAAATCAGACCAATAATATGAAAGTTATGAGTGTTAAATTATGAGATCACTAAATCTATGCGAATCATAAATTTGCATTTTGGTGATGTGTTCACGGACAACTCTTCGTTTGTCATGTACAAACATATCATAAATGTCCGTTTTTCTCCTAAGCGCTGTCTCAGTTGGGGCATGTCTCAAAATATATTGTGGGTAACATATATTATCAAAGGTTCTCTAAAAATAGAAAATACACACCTGTGTCATACGTTTTGACAAATTGACATTTTAGTCATTTTGTGTGGAATAAATGGGAAAGTTGTCCAGCACTTTGTCACGGTGATACGGCTGATTCAGCCAATTTGAAGTGCCCATACTTATCGTGATTACAAAAATATAAAATACCGGTATTCATAAGTTTATCATCTTTTTGTCTGATTGCATTCAAACTTTCACCAATCTGCTTTTCTGATATTTTCTGCTTTACTATGAAGGATAGATTTCCCTCTAAAAGAACCAGACTGATATAGGCATTTTTAATAAATACATACAGTGTAATTATGACTGCTTTTCATGTTCCTTCAGTTATCAATAACATTACACTGTCCCATAATACCCACCTGTACCTTGCTCCATACATGAGACTCTTATAATTATGCATGTACATCTAGAGTACCATCATATTTCAATAATTTCATTTACTGCCTTAATTTTATCCTTGTCGCACCCCAATAAATGAAGAAGAGAAAATAAAAAGAAGGGAAAAAAAAGAAGCAAACAGATGTTTGTGGTTTGGAGATATCATCCAAGGCAATATATCATATCATAATTCAATCAGCAACCCAGATCAATTACCTAGAGCAGGGGTGGCCAACCTTTTAAAGCTCGCGGGCCACAGCTAACGATTGGCATAAATTGGCAGGCCGTAGGTAGTTTCTCCCCGCCCCCCCCCCAACACACACACACTCATCTAATACGTGTACACACCTGCAATTTTGCCAACATATTTCTCGATTCACAACATTTGTATATTCAGAGGCGGATCTAGCTTTTTGCTAATTAAGGGGGGTTGACCCAATGACGATGCAAAGCATCGTCTACGAGACGCGTAGCGGCGAGGCGATTTTTGTTGTTGCTATTTTGAACCCGTAAGTGATGTTTTCCTGGCATCTACTAACACAATGGAGACCATTAAAAGCAGTGCATGATAACGTTTTTTTTAATCAAGTAACAGTTTAATACACAGTTATATCCAGAGTTATCATGTGTTTTGTTAAGTTACCAGATGAGTTGAATATCTTCTCACAATTAATATGGACATCACATTTTCACTCGGCAGCCCAGGGGAGGGTGGAGGGGGTTAAACCCCCTACTCCCCCCGTAGATCCGCCACTGATATTTACAAACTTTACTGCGTGCGGAAATTACAAACTAAAATTAACACGGCGAATTAATGTCGTTACCTGATGTAATGTAATGAGAGGGAATTTTAGGAGTTTTGTATCAACCACGTAACGAGTCAATATGTTGTGACTGATGAAAACAAACTTATGGAAATAGAGATAGCTTTGTGTAAATGTTTTACCCTATTTCATCGCTGCTATGAGGGCTGCATTTCATTTATGAGCTATTTTTATAAGACATTTTTTCAATGCTCCGCGGGCCGCACCAGAAGAGCTCGCAGGCCGCAGGTTGCATGGCCACCATCCACCTATGACCTAGAGGAATTATGCATGCAAACAACATTTGTACTGGTACATTATACATTGTATGTGTGTTTATGTATACACTGAGAGGAATTTAAGAATGTATTCAACTGACATAGGCGTCGCATGCAACAAGTCTTCTGTTTGTCATTGAGGGAATCTGTTTCCCTGTGCGTGTGTGTGTGTGTGTGTCTCTAGAGGGTAATTTTCTGGTGGGTAATTGTTTTCGGGGGCTGGTTGTCCTCGGGGAATTTTCCAGGGGGTTATTGTCCTAGAACCATCATTCTCCATCACTCCTTCCTGGCCTTTACTCCTCTCTCCTCCTTTCTTTAAAAAAAAAATCATCCAAACTATTCTTTCTTCTCCTTCTCTCCCCTTCTGCTTGGTCTTTCCTGTCAGTGCCAGGTAATTGGCCTTGAGGGTAATTCTCCAGCTGGTATTAGCCAGGGGGCGATTGCCCAGGGGTCATTGTCCTAGAACCATCATTCTCCATCATTCCTTCCTGGCCTTTACTCCTCTCTCCTCCTTTCTTTAAAAAAAAAATCATCCAAACTATTCTTTCTTCTCCTTCTCTCCCCTTCTGCTTGGTCTTTCCTGTCAGTGCCAGGTTCTCTCCACTGTTTTCTTAAACCCCATCTGACATATAGAACAAACATAATCACAAAATACTATTCAAAGCAGTTCTTCATTGTTCAATTTTATTGAAAATATTCATTTACATGCATCAATTGATGCAACTTAATAAATCTTTTTCTCTCTCTGAAAAAGTAGAAGAAATAAAGCAAGAACGTAATGAAGACACACATGATAAGAACATACAAGATACTTTACTGCTTTAGGACATAAGGTATCATACATATGATATCTTTATTTCATATCATCAGGCTCATTCTTCTACATTCAGTCTCTCCCTTCCCTACATCCGTCTTTCCTTGTCTTTTCCTTACTTTTTTACTTCTATTTTGACCCATATATCTTTTCCCTTCTCTTCCAAATGCCTTCTACCTATGCATCTTTTCCTGTGGACGGAAAATGAGTAAATTGGATTATATTAATCATGTTAATTATGATTCACATTTACTATTTACCAAGTAAGAAAAATAGTACAATTAAGCCTAGGCTGCAAGACAGATTTTCAATAAATGTACCATTAAATAAGGCATGGAACATATTCTCAGCTGAGATCCAGGAGGACACGAAAGGGTCAGAGTTCACGCCCTTCCGTCTCTCAGCAAATAAGATTTGCTTTGGATCATAACCCGCAGAGACCCAAATTTTTCCTTCATTTTTGTACTACAGTCAAACCTGTCTATTAAGACCACCTAAGGGGAACAGAAAAGGAGCCATTGTGGAGAGGTCACCTTTCTAAACAGGTTCTACATCACACATTTCTCTCTCTCTCTCTCTCTCTCTCGGGAGACAAAATGCATGGCCATTATTAGACAGGTGGCCACTAAGACAGGTTTCACTGTAAATTTGAAGAGAATACATGGATATTAATGTCACATACAAATATATGTACCTTCAAGTTTGCATTAGTGGTATGATTATTGCATTAGATGCTTTTTAAAATAATCACCTCAATACGATTGCCAAGTCTCTACATGTATTTGTAACTTGTGACACACCCACAACTACACTGTTCATTGCAGAATTCAAGAGTCATTTGATTCTGACATCATGCAGTCAATCCATGGCCGCTCCGCCAACAATAGGCTCTACATGACTGCTGAACTAATTATAAGTACAGTGAACCCTGCTCTAGCGACCACCTGTCTTGAGTCGTTTCTCGTTTCCCAGGTGGTGGAGAGTACCATTGAAATATCAACCCTCAGGAAATGTACTCTTAATATCTGTGTATGACCAATCATAGCTTGTTACACATCCACCGTTCGACTTTCATGGTTAAAGACACAAATATGAGTGATGTTGTAAATTGCATAAACAAATGTTGTGGAACAATATGATATAAGCGCATTTTCTAAATTCTTCATGCATAACACAAAGAGATGTGAGTATGCTTTTATAGGACGTCTAGGTTGCCCGGATCTCTTTTTACTCTATTTTCTCACCCCCTGCCATTCCTTTACATATAAAATGGTTTTATTCTGAGGCAGATGTTTATTTTTAACTCTCTGCCCACTCTGGTAGACTAATAGAACAAACATTGGAGTGCCGCAGTTGACCTCTGTCACATGTACAATATGGATGGCCCATATACTCCAAACAATGTACCATTCCAAGCTTTCGGTCCATGACAAATAAATAGAGTTGAAGCTTTTACCACATCACATGTGACTGAACCTTAGATTAAGATATTCACTTCTTTGAGTTTGTCACCGAGAAAAGTTCTTTAACAAAAAATTGCCTGCTTTGGTAGACTAATAGAACAAACATTGGAGTGCCCCAGTTGACTTTTGTCACACCTACAAAATGGATGGCCCATATACTCTAAACAGTGTACCATTCCAAGCTTGCGGTCCATGAAAAATAAAAAGAGTTGAAGCATTTACCACATCACATGTGACTGATTCTTAGTTTAAGACATTCACTTCTTTGAGTTTGACACCAAGAAAAGTTCTTAAAAAAAAAAAATCTTTGCCCGCTTTGGTAGACTAATAGAACCAATAATGGAGTGCCACAATTGACTTTTGTCACACCTACAATATGACTGGAAAATATACTCCAAACAATGCATCAATCCAGTGATTTAGTCTGTGAAAAATAGAGTTGAAGCATTTACCACATCATATGTGACTGGACCTTCGTTTAGGACGTTCACTTATTTGAGTTTGACACTGAGAAGAGTTCTTGTGGAAGAGGGGTGCTTTTCTGAGTGAAGTGGGCTGGGATCGTTCCATTCTCGGCCAGGATAGAGGAGGGTATGAAGAGCAGAGGGACGAAAGTCACTTTGCCACTATGCCAGCACTGTAAGCAATTCAAAGGGTAAAGATTATAGGTGAGATGGGGGAGATGTACAATTTTACAATAGTAAAAATTGTAATATTACTAATTGTAACAAATGATTCAGCTGCTGTAATACCGATTCCTATTCTGAGATTTCTCAGAACATTATACTCATGAACCAATACTTAGAACTGTAACAAGGTTATACACAATAAAGACAAAATGTGACTTTAAAGGCATCGTTTAACAATGTTAAATCTGAGATGTGATATGGTGTAATATTGAAACCCTACACAAATTGTGTTAAATATACTTGTACATGCTTATGTTTTTACTGACTTTGTAAAGCGCATAGAGAAACTTCCGTTTATTATGCGCTTAATAAATCAATCTTTATTATCATTATTATTCAAAATGGTCAAGAAGTGCCTCAAAAAAGTAAAAATCTTTGAGTGACCGGTTTTACCATACTCGTTTCCCCCAATTGACTGTAGTGTTATGAAAACCGTTAGGAAAACGCCAAATTTGATTTCGATTTCCAATCATAAATATCTTGATAATCAGACAGCCGATCGGCTTGTAAAAGTCATGGGGTTCCTGACTGACCTAAAGGTTTATAATTATCATTGCATTATAAGCTATATCCAGGATTTTGTTTTAGAATCTGAGACAAAGTTACCCAATCCCTTTAAGGAGACATAGAAGTCTGCTCTCATGGGCTCTTTGACACTATTCGGTGTTTACCCAATAACAGGTGTTGTCAATCACCAGGATTAGCCTTCAGTTTTAAGACCAATAGACCTTATGTAATGCCTTGCTTTTCCATCTCCCTAAGACCCCGTTCTCATTCACTTCGTTGGAGCGGTCTAACTAAGACCTGTTCCTCAGGAGCGGTTCTTAGGTGAGTGAGAACAGTCAAAGTGGTCCAGGAAGTGGACTTCTGGACCGCTCCAGAAGACCACCTTGGGAGGTGGTCTTGAGGAACGGGTCTTATTAAGAGCGGTTTGGACAGCTCTAACGTGCAATGTGAACGGAAGCATACTTTGAACGGAAGTGAGCTAGTGACGTTCAGCGAAACATGTAGTACGGTACATACGGTTTGTATTCGCGAAAAAATTGACCCGCTGACCTGAGCTGCCATAGCAACAAGACCACTTTGACTCATGGAGCGGTTTGAGCCATAAAAAACTGCTCGGAGTGTGAACGCTTGCAAACCGTTCCTCAAGAACCGTTCCTCTGGAGCGGTCTAACTAAGACCACTTTCAAAGTGAGAGAGAACGGGGTCTAAGACTCTCCGAGAGACTAGGGGGTATTTCTTGATAAGACTCCGGGTTTACTGTGCATGTGCAGACTTGTACTCCCATTAATGGTATTTGCACCAAGTCTGGTGTCAGCGAATTATGGTCTTCTGCACATGGAAACTAACGGCCCACCCACTTTAAATCCCATCCTCCTCCCACACATAACATTACAATCTGAAATATATGTACTGTGAGCCACATGTACTTACAATCGTAAGAAGGGCACCATGACTGAAGTTTGGTTTGAATGAGATGAGCTCTGGAACCTCTCCTGGCTCACCTCGTATGAAACCACTAGAGAGATAGAAGAGAGAGAAAAGAGAGGTATAGCTACATGAATAAAATTGTACACCTGGGAAGTTTTGATAACAATAATCTACTGTATAATATTACTACTACAGCAGCACTGACATTACAAGTCGCTTGATGGTGGCTATATGATTCTCTCTTCAAGCGTCCCTAAGTAGAACATTATGTAGAAGTTTCCTTTTCCACAATTTCTACATTGGTGAAAATATGGTACATGTATTTATCAAAGCCAAGAGTTTTACAGTTTTTAAAGTTTTGGCTTTTTTTAAAGAGAAAAACATGTACAAAATCAATTTCCCTTTAATTTTTAATTTTTGATTTTTTAATACTCTGTATTACCACTCTACACCGCACAGATAAACTTTAAAGATAATGAGTAACACCTTTGGTGTTAATCTTAGCATTCAGTGTACAAACTGAATGTACATTACTACATCTTTACCTGGGAATGAGTTGCAGAGTGGGCGTTAATCTGGTGTTGAAGAGAGCTATGAGTTCACCGGTATTGCCTGTTTCCTTATTGCTTTTGAAGAGTACAGCCAACCTCTCTCCGGTGTTATCCCATACTATGTCTTGGATCAAACCACCAACCCTGTACAAGAAAGAAAGAGAGAGAGAGAGAGAGAGAGAGAGATGGAGAGAGTTGGAGAAAGAGAGAGAGAGAGAGAGAGAGCAAGAGACAGAGAGAGACAGAGATCAAGAGAAAGAGAGAGAGGGAGGGAGGGAAAGAGATGAAGAGAGAGAGAGAGAGAGAAAGAGAGACAGACAGACAGACAGACAGACATACAGACATGGAGGAGAGAAGGGGGCAGGAATAAATCAGAAATCATCCATTTAATGGCTCTTAGTAACAGGTGATGCTCCACAGCCTATATCAAACAAACATGTATAACTTTAAAACCATGATACATGTGCCGGTACTACATTCATACTTGTTTATGTTGTTATAGGCTTACAGCATGTTATAATGGTATAAACTAACTGAAAATTCCTTAGCATCTACTCAGCAGTTTGTGAGTCATCCCTGAGCATTGTAAAAATATGGGTATCAGCAGCGAGAGAAACATATCAAAATTGATTAACACACTGATTTTGATTAGTGCGATTATAGGGTAAAAGTATTAATTATAAAAAACTACAGGAAATAAATAATTTTGGTATTTTGCTTGAATAATTTTTTTTACCCCCGACACTTCATACCTAATCCTCGTTCCATATCCATCATCACCGATGGCGAGTTCCGAGACGTCAGCACACTTGATGGCCGACTCAGCCCCGCCCGTTTTACTCCCGCTGTGTATGAAGTTGAGAGCGAAGATGGCCGGATCATTCTCTGTACAGAACAGGAGGAACCGACCGTTGGGACTCCAGCAAGCGCTCTGGCATCGACCTGAGAGCTGTGTCCATTTCTCGCATGTCCAGGTTCTTGTCTCCCAAACTCTAGACGGATACAGATTAAGAAATACAGGCCAGCACCAATCAAAGTCTGCCCAAAGATCTAATGCTTTTAAATTTACCAGCACTTACCAGAATGAAGGAGAGGAGGCAAAAAGCTTGGAGCTATCTGGTGAGTACCTCAGGAGGGCCAATTAGGAAGTTTGAATTAGGAATTTTCCCTTTTCCTAAACAATATTTGTTGCGGACAGAATTTAGTCCTTTTCTTGTAATAAATTAGTTTGGCCGGTGGGGGCGTTTACCACTTTCGACAGCAAATTCTTCTGTGAGTGGGAAGATTTACCCAGTGATTCCACCGACTATTAATCAAGTCAATCCTGTCGAGGCCCAATGTTGTAAGTGTTAATTTATGTCAAATCCTGTAGTTAAGATGTTAAAGAATAGTATGATTATTAATTTGTGATAATTTAAGGTGTATTAGTAACTGTATTTGTTGAAAAGGGTTATGAAATAGCTACATGGTTGGGCATTTCAAAATGGCTGGTCGCATGAGCATGTATACACAAGTGGATAGGATTGTACATGTATGTGAGTTGATAAAGGCACGTATGAAACATAAATATAAATGTTATGAAAGTGATACGTACGCACAGTGAGTGTATGATGCATTATATGTGCAGTTACATAGTAGTGTTGTTACATAGTTACATAGTAGTCTGTTGTACAGACCGTGTTAGTTGTGTTACTTGAATATCATTTATATACATGAGGCAGTTGTATAAAGTGACAGAATGAAGATAAATTCTGGTATCTGTATAGACATGTATAAGATACAAAGAGGAATTTAGGGTAATTTGTGAGCCAAAGGGGTTGTTTTATCATGCACGAAAATACAATAGATCAACAAAGGAATTACAAGCAGGCATAGTTTCACGGTGTCATAGATTTAGTATTCATTTATTATGATGCTAAGGAAATAGAACATTCTTTAGGGGACATTGATATTTCATTTGGGACAAGTGTACTTGTAATGTCAGTGAACATGCATTAATCATACAACTCAAATTTGACATATTATTTATGATTGTTTAATTCTGGTTAAATTTCAGATTGAACCACACTTCATGTTTACTTCACGTCACTTCGCTTCAGAAGTTCAGTCATTGTGCATCGCTTCGCGCTTTGCGCATTAAACGTCATGGTATCATAACACGGCATTTGGCAGGACTCCTTTGTTTAAATAGACCGTTGGTGGATGAGGGTGTTTGTGCTGCATTAACGTCAACAATATTCTTAATCAACTTGCCAAAAGAGATAATTTCACCACCTAGTTTCCTGATTTATTTTTTAAAAGTCTAGCACATCTTATAACAAGTTAATTGGGTGTATCAATGCAGAGCCACACATTAAGCTTTTGTGAACTCATGCCACCCTACAAATAGGAAACCAATGAATTCTGGGTTAAAAACAAGTGGAAAACAGCATTTTCTTATTACCTTTGCTTAAACCAGCTAGCAGTCCAATCATGATCTCCTCAATTCTGTCTTTTAATCCTCAGAAAATCCCAATGTGTTTACAGAATAATCTTTTCCTTACATCCAAGTTTAAGCTATTTCCAATACTTGACACCTCACCTTTGAACAAAGCTTCAATGCAACATGGACAACAATCTGATGGCCTAAGGATCTGGCATTCTTTCAAATTTTCCAAGGGCTTACCTGAATACTTGTGAAGGAGAGGAGGCAAAGAGCTTGGAGCTATCTGGGGAGTACCTCAGGAGGGCCACGCCCCCTCCACTTGCCCTTTTCAAGGGCACACATGCTTCCCTAGGGACATCCCACACCTGGAGTAGATAAGAGAAAGTTGACCCCAGTTTAAGGTCATCTTGAGTTTTGGTTGAGTGGGGAAATTAAATTTCAAAGAATTCAACAAAACTTAAGCTGACTGTTCATTTCAATACTAATAAATATACTACACATATATTTGCCAATTGAAATATTTCATGTCACGGTCCCCGTATTCAGTCTATGGAAAGAAGAGAATGTATTAGTCAATGGGTTCAAATGGAAATACTTGTACATAATACAGATAGGTATTGAGTGAAGAAGAGAATGAGCAAGTCATCCTAAATACATCTCAAGTAATCAAACAGGCAGCTTCAGTGAAGTTGAGTTCCAGCAATATTACAATATTTTTATTACATTTTGTTGTTCCAAACCACAAATTACTGCACTGGAAACGATATTTAAAATTTCATTCAAAGTATCCACAGTAACTTACCAGTATGGCTGTATCTCTTGGAGATGAAGATACTAGAAGACGCCCTCTAGGGTCCCAACTAAGGCAGGTTATCGGTGCATGACCGTTGTGGGAAAGAACTTGGGCTGCACTGGCAGTTGGCCTGTCAGACAAGCATAAATCACAACCAAATCACATTGTAGAGTAAAATATTGAGCACCTTGTGACATATTTATACTTCCCAGGGGGCGGAACATGTGCACTATCATGTGCGGATTAGCAATTGAATCCAACAACTGGGTTAATAATAATTACAAAGTAAAGCGCTTAGAAAAGTAGCATTAAGCGGTTTGCAAATGTGGCTATAATTATATTATATTTGGAACTGAGCCAATGGTATAAGAAAGAGAGAATTTTATTCTGTAATTGTATTATTTT
This sequence comes from Mesocentrotus franciscanus, assembly GCA_037976565.1. Taxonomy (NCBI): domain Eukaryota; kingdom Metazoa; phylum Echinodermata; class Echinoidea; order Camarodonta; family Strongylocentrotidae; genus Mesocentrotus; species Mesocentrotus franciscanus. The sequence goes on along the minus strand of CP137683.1, from coordinate 17,638,111 downwards.
GACTTACTACTAAAAGGATTTTTAAAAACAAGAAAAAAAAAAGAAGATTTATATTCCGTAAGTCTTATTCAATAATGAAATCTGTAAAATGCTTTTTTAACTATCAACAATACTGTATCTCATGTATTTATAGAATATACTGTACATGTATAAAATCAGGAATCCTTAATTAAATAAAACTTATTCTTACATGGGAAATAACGGGCTGTAGTCTATATACTCAACTGTTCACAGAATTTTGTACATCTCAGCTTTCCATAGAATTAACAGAATACCAAGAATTCTGATTCCAATAAACTTACCTGGTAGATAATGAGTTGGGGTCTATATGCCAGATGAGTATGCAACCATGGCAACCAACAGCTAATACCGTTGCAGACAGGGGTTTCCATGCCAGGCAAGACACACCCCGCTGTTGTCTATGCTTCAGTGTTGGAACTACATCACTGGTAAGGGGGAAAATCAAGCAACAATTACCCCCAGGAATGTGGAGGTTCTTTTAAACTAAACATTAATATATGAGTGAGACTTTAAAGTTTCTTTGATAGGATGGTTCACCTGACATTATTAGATGGTGAAGACTTAAAACCAATAACAAAAGAAGAGAGTTACAGTAACTATACGCCAACCTGCATTCAGAAAAATGTATGAAAATCACAAGGATCTGTGGGAGGGGAACTCGCAATGATTAATGTCATAACTGTAATATATGAAAAGTGAATGAATAAAATAATCAGCTAATAATTTATTTTGAAGGAAAAGATAATAAAAGTATTAAAACGAACACACAGATTGCGATACACACTGTGCTCAAGCATCCAAAGGACAGGGATATTGTCAGGAGAAGTAAATGAAAAACAGGGAGGGAAAGAGAAGAAGAAGAAAAAAGAAATTGAGAGTCTTTCGTTGAAACCAGGGACAAAAACTGCATATATACCTTCCTGATATGAAGATTTTGATGGTGTTATCCTTCCATGCTACAGCACACTTGTTGGTGTGTTGGTGCCATGCAAACGCTCTGATCTCACTGTCCTGCCAATCTTTAGCTGCACTGAACTCGTGGATCATCTCTTCAGGAGAGAGCTACAGAAAGAAAGTGAGTGAGAGAGAGAGGGGATGTTGATGACCATGATCTGTGTTTCATAACTCGACCCACTTTTGGAGATGAAGATAATAGGGGGGAGGAGGGTGAAGAGAGTACATTGTTGCCATAATACACATATTGATATTACATAACCTGAAACATACAGCAAGACGGCAATAGGTTTTGAGGAGAAGGAAAACGGAGGGAGAAGGAAAACGGAGAGAGAAAGACAGAGACTGAGAGAGAGAGAGAGCGAGTGAGAGAGATTGTGGCTTGGCTTTATAACATTGAAGTCAGAGCCCTAAAGATGACCAGATTAAAGAGCAGAAATTATGGTTATTAAAATTGTTTGAACTGGAAACACTTTGAAAAGTTCATCACTATGTTTCCATTCAAATTGATATTTCACAAAATATTAAAATGTTAAAAAACAATGGGTGGTATTCTCGAAAGCGGGCTAACTAAAGTGGACTAGTCCATGGTTTAATCCTCCGACTAAGTATGGAATGCCAATTGTCCATATGCATATATTTTTGAATAATTTGATATGTCCCTAAATTACCATGATAACATAATTATTTCATAGTTATATTGTTGTTTATTAATTATGTTATTACATTTTATTTCAATTTAGTAACAGATTAAAGGGCAAGTCCACTCCAAAAAAATCAGACAAACCAATCAAAAAAAGTTTGAGCAAAATCAGATAACTAATTAGAAAGTTATGAATTTTTGAAAAAGTATGTAAAACTATGGAACAATGAGAATCACAACACAAATTGACAAGATGGTTATCAATTTGTGACGTCATATCCTTTTAAACTTATCAATTGCTTTATATAGTTTAATCCCATTAATTTCCCTTTTTATCCCCCAAAACTTGATTTCCCCATGCCTTTGCCCAGGTTATATGATTTGTATCATATTGCATGCATGACATTTCCCAAAAACTTTTATGAATTTTGAAGAATTGATACTATTTTCTGAATATTGTATTTCATAATTATTGATTTTTATATAAATAGTTTATCAAAATTCAATTTTTCATGATTTAACTGGAAAAAAATTACTCTTAAGTTTGTGCATCCACACAAAAACATAATACTAACAATCTAACTTGGATGCTGGTGTGAAGAAATAAGATTCTTAGGGTGAAAATAGGAAATTTATATTATCAATATAAAGAAAATAATTAGTGGATAGTGAGGACCATACGTCACAGACTCATGAGTGAGTTACCAATTTGTCTAGTGATTTTCAAAGTTTTTCATGTCATTAAAAAGTCATAACTTTCTTATTAGTTATCCGATTTTGCTCAAACTTGTTTTGATTGGTTTGTCTGATTTTTCTGGTTCTATTGAAAGTAAGTTATTTTTGGAGTGGACTTGGGCTTTAAATTATTCAAAAACATATTCGTATGGACACTTGGGATTCCATACTTAGTCGGAGGATTAAACCATGGACTAAAGTTAGTCCGCTTTCGAGAATACCACTCATTGTGTTTTCATACAAAGTGGCATATTTTTTTTTACATACACTGTAATACCTGTCCATGTGCATTCTGTTGGGACATAAAACTATAAATCAGGGCCCGTATTCAATAAACTTCTAAGACATTTTTCTTAAGTCTAAGAAAATGTCTAAGAATTTGTCTAGGTTAAGAAAGTTACCTTAGCCGTATTCTAAACACGTAAAGCAGTTTGTCTTAGGTAAGACAAAAGTTAAGACAAATTCTTAGACCCGATGACATCATTTTGGAAAGTCAAATTGGTCGACTCAAGCGACTTAATTGCAGCTCAATTTGCCAAAGCAATTTGCGTGTTAAAATAAAAATCGCACCGCACGAAAATTATACACAAAACGTATGGGAGATAGAGTGTAAGGGAGGTACATGCTCACAGAATTGTTTTAGGCTTGACCAACTGACACTAAACATTAGTAGGGCAGTCTAGTCAAGACCCCCTGAGGCTAGATCTAACATCCACCGTAGGCTTTTTATACTTTTCTGTCAAACATCTTCGAAGAGCCAAAACCGGGCGTTCTTATGCCGCAGCCGCAGGACGGTCTATGAAGTTAGCGCCGTCGCTTAGCCAGCCGACCAGCGCTAGCATTGGATTTGGAGCTACCCTTAAATCGTCTACTGCTATAGATATAGGTAGTAGATCTAGATCTATAGCTAGCCTAGTCTAAACTTAATAAAATAGTTAATTTTAACCTTTATCAGACTCAAATTTTGTCTCACCTAGGATTATGCCGATGACACATTAATCCCTGTTTCCATATTTTAATGCCAATGACTAAGTCTAAGAAACGATTTCTTTACGACAGCCATGTCATAATTTAAAAGTAGTATTAAGAAGGCGCGGCATATGCTACGCTGGATCGTTTGCATAAGTATAGTAGTATTATACAAACAAACCTAAACAATGGCGCTTAATTCTGCGCGCTGCGCCGTCGACGCTGTATACGCGAAGCTTACGTTGATATAGGTCAACTGATAACCTGCGCTGCGCTGGCGTTGCATGCATCGCATCCGTAGGCTATTATGTTTTTTAATTCCATTTGATCGAACCCGAAGTGACATTGTGTGCAGAAGCACTGAGCTGCCGGTGTTGAAGCCCTATTTAAGCATCCTCGGCCTATGCTTAAATATAGGGTAGATTTCTTACTTATCTGAGATATCTCGATTGTATAGAATACGACATGCTATTTAAGCCCTTTTTCTTATAGATAAAATCTAAGAATTCTTCTTACTCTTAAGGCAAAATTCTTAGCCCCCACTGCTTTTATAGAATACGCATTTTTGCTAAGACAGTTTTCTTAGCCAAAATTTAAGAAAAAGTACTTAGATTTCATGCGGGCCCTGACCTATTGAACAATAAATTACCAAATACCAGTGTTGCCAATTTGAAGAAAGCTGATCAATATCAATTAATTAAAACCCTGTTCTGAACGAGTTACAATACTTTACCATCAAGTGAGGATAGAGGGAGCCTCTGAATAAATTGACCATGGTCACGGTAGTGAGACATCCACAGGCAAGCGTTGTGACAGGCCAGGAGCTAGTTAGGATAAAAGGGGGAAAAAATCTTTAAGACTGAATTTCAATCATTTTATAATTGTAAAGGATATAAGGTTAAAGCTTGGGTTGTTAAGCATTATGGCAGCTGTGTGTGTGAGGTTGCATGACACATGCTCCTGTGACAATACCTATGTGATAATTCCTTACGCTATCAAATTCTTAAAGATAAAGACCAGTTCTGGTCATGCGATTGCATTGTGAAAGACACGTTGTGGAATTGATCAGAAAAGGTTGATCATCTAGCATATAAGTATTGGTGTGTACTGCAAGGTTCTGGAATCATCAAAATGATAAGAAATTTGGCCCAGTCTTGGTAAAGTTACAAGCACTGTACACAGAAAGATGTATATGGGACTACGTGACCACGTCGCGATATCTATTTGGTCCCAATAGATATAATAATTTACCAAATATATCAACTAGTAGGCGGTTTCCCGACTTTCCCGGCAAAATTTGTACTAGTCAAAACATATTCTTTCACATGATTGGTAATGGGAGCTTCCATTTCATTTTTTTGAGAGAGGGGCGTTTCCAAAACTGGTCTTTACCTTTAATATCAACCGTGTAGCTAAAAAGGATAAAAGGAAAGGTAAAATGGTGTGATGTCCAAGACTGAATTTCAATATTGTGTGAAATATCTGGTTTGACCATTTGTAAATTTAAAGATATAAGGTTAAAGCTTGAGTTGTAAAGAATAATGTCAGCTGTGTGTTAGGTTGTATGACACATGCTCCTGCAACAATTCCTCTGTGAAAATTCCTTACGCTGCTGAATTCTAAACTTCAACCTTGGACTTTAAATAATACCAAACCTATTGACGAAATAAACCCTGGAGCAATTGCCGCCAACACAAATGTGGGATAGACAGCTGTCGGTACCTTTTCACACTGGAATAAACATCTTGCCCAAGGATGCATATTGTTTTCACATCTCATTTCTCTGATATTACACTTACTGAGGAAAATAAAATCAGAGGATTGTTAAAATCTTGCTATTTTATCAACTAAAATCAAATAACGAGCTGAAGAAAATTGTCTGGGGCCTTACAAATACTATGAATGAATACATAAAAAATCACATGTAAAATACAACATTAAAGCACCTTCTAACCTGTCTCATTTTTGGAGAGTTCATCCAGCATCTCGGTCAGGCCATGAACCCTGCAGGTATACCAAGCTTGTTTCCAAAGTGACACCTCATCCACGTGGGGCTGGAAGGCTGACTGGGCTGCCTCATCTGTCGCCAGAGAGCAGAGGCTCTCGGTTGAGGTACTGATGCTGGGGTACTCAAAGCCCTAGGGATAATAATGGATAATAAATTGCAATATTTAGGACAACATATTAAAGAGCATTTCCAAAATATTTTGTCAAATAAATAACTCACTACATTGAATTGTACCAATCACCTAAAAATATGATTTACGTACAGCAAGGATGTATAAAATCAGCCAAAACCCCTTCACTCTGCATCCTATGGGCTAATGGATTAGGAGTATGAGGAAAAATAAGGAATATAAAAATGCGTACACAGACCCAAAGTTGGACTTGGGTTCCTTGCAGGCCCTATTTTACGTGAGCGCACACAGGTGTGCCAAGTAGTCTACTCACAAGTTGCTTTTATGTCAATTGAGAGTGTACTCAATCTTGCAAAGTCTATATTTGAAGCTCATATTTTGAATACAGTATTACCACATATAATTACAAACATACAGAACAAAATCCTTTTTGGTGATTGGTACACTTTAATCCAATTGATGACTACTAAATTCTTTGATTACTTAAAGCTTTATATGGGAACAAACGGACCAAACACAAAACAAAAGAAAACAAAACTAGCCAAATGAAACCACACCAAAAACAAACAAACAAACATCCCCCTGAAAACTGGGGTCCCTTTACAGAGAAAAATTTAAAAAGTTTGATCTTAATACAAAAACCTTTACCTCCAAAAATGTCGGCTGTTCAGCTACAGCCTTCGTAAGGGATGAGCCCCAACTTGACCTTCCTGATTGAAAGGGCAATAACCGGGTCATATGATAAACACTGCGGTCAAAAGTCAAACTTTCAAAATATATGTATCATCAGTACAGATGAACTTTAATGAAAAATTCTAATATGTATACCCCACTTTTTATATTAGCATCCTAACTCTACTTACAGCAATCCTTGGTGTGTAGTTCACAGGTGCATTCCTGGCATGAATGGTGACCAAATCTCCATTCTCTTCACAAACTGTGATACAGCCATCTGCAGGTGGGGGTGGTCCCTCAGCAAGTGAGCACATGGTGACAGTCTCTCTTCTGAAATGCTGTATTGGGGAATATGGAAAAAATAACAGTACAATAAAATGTTGTTCATATTTTCTTTAAAAAAAACACACTGACAGCTGAATTTAGCGGACTCCCTGCGAATGCCTTTTCACACTAGTTGCTATTATTGTAAAGTAAGTATAAAACTGGCGACTTAACATTTTGTGTGTGCATACACAGCATGTATTTGTGTTTCTGGCAGAACCAACATCACAAACTCTCGTCAGAGGTCAGCATTTTTGTAATGTAAAAGGTAAACAAAGCGCTATCACTCCGGTAACAAATTTCCACATTTTTGGTTAAACTCTAGAACAATTTCAAAGTGCGGTAATGGATGATTACAAACACATTTTAGGTATTGTTTACATCACTTGCAAGTTGTGGCCTGTGGGCCACACTAAATCAATGATCGGAATGTGATTACAATATAATTTAGTAAGACATGACATAGATAGAGTCTAGCTCATGCATCATGGCTCCCCACAGGCCACACAGGCAAATGCCTGCCAAGGCCAAGTGACGCTTGGTGAATCACCAAGCCCGTAAGGCCTGGTGATTCTAGACATAATCCTTCTTTAGTACTTGCAGTGACAGCATTCCAGCAAAGCATAGATGATAGAGAGTCAATGCTAATGGTAGTACTAGTAATGCGTATTGACCTCTAGGCTAGCGCTGCACTACGTGTTAATAGGCATGAAATATGAATAGTCAATACAATTATAATACACAAATGCACACAATCATGCCGATGTGGCTGATCGGCAAGTTTGACAGTAGAGCCTAGAGGTCTAGATCTAGATAGACTTATAAATTACAATTTGAATTTTTAAATTATTCTTTTTAGAGTAGAGGAGGCAGTTTTCGGCCGGTCCGTTGGATGCATGGTAAAATCCTTTAAAATACATTGCATAACAGCATATCACATATCACACACATACAATAACATGGCAGTCACTGGAGAACCACATTTGCAATGGTAAATGTATCCTTAAATATCACATTTTAGCGATGTAATCGGCGGTCCCGCTACCGGAGTCTGAAAAATGGAATATCTTATGCGTGTCTGTAAGGAATATGGGTCCCATAAAATGAGCTGTATTTCGAGTATTTTTCAGATTTAGAGTCAGATTTTTTGATCATCGCAAGCTCAAATGTTTCTCACCGCATGTATGTTATCCTATCAGTCGGATACTATAGCGCCGTATCTCTGTATAGTTTAGATTCCAATTTCTGATCACGGCACCCGCAGGTGTAGTTTTCGGCCATGCGGGGGATTACGTGCTCTGGCCGCACGCGCTATAGATCAGCTGGCGAACGCACAGCGCGCGCTCCCTATTGACTTTGTACATGCGGCCGAAAACTGCCTCGCTAGGCCGAAAACTACCGCCGAAACAGTGAAAATGAAAATCAATATTGCCATGCCAGTTCATGATTTTTTTCTGAGATTCTTTTTTTGTTTGAATAATAATAGTATTGGCTTCATGATTTGAACAAAAAAAAATAATAAATAGGAAGTAAAGAGTCCAAAAATAAGGATTTTTCCTTAAGTGGCCGAAAACTACCTGTACCTCCTCTAGACTAGGTCTAGATCTAGGTTAGACAGATATAACTGTCTGGTATGGGTCATTCTTTAATAAAACTGACATTTGTTGACATTTCCCATACACAGACGGTACCCCGTACGCCTTGCACCACGGGGAGAGATTGAGCCGATTGTGGCCCGCTTTGGTCCCAAAAACTTTCTCCCACGATTTTCTTTATTTAGATCTAATTTTCTGATTTATAAATCAGATACAAAAATACTATGTCTATTTTTCTCCTATGTACAGTTATCAATTTTTTATGACTTATTTCTAAATGCGAAATTTACAGACTTACGTATATGAGTTATCCAATTTTTATCTCAGAACCAAGGAAACGGTACGTTCATGCATTCGAACTGGTAATCTATGACATGACCCGCCCGATATATTTCCGGTCAACCGACCAAAACAAGCCCAATGGCCAATCAGAGCACGTGTTTGATATTGGGCTTATGAATATTCAAACATCACCGGCTCAAGCCGGGCTGACTCATACGTAGCTATTGGACGTTCGAAAAGAAAAAATGAATATTCATCAACTTAAACCAAGATGGCTGACAACAAATCTTGTTGACTACAAGACTTTCTCGGATTAATCATTAATATAGGATCTAAATGAGCAAGCTATCGTAAGTCAAAGTAGATATTTCTGTGTTATTTTTAATTTTTAATAAAATTCAGTGTAAAATTGCAGCCAAAGTGGATATATGAAGACGTAAAGAGTGAAAAACTCGTTGCATATCTCATTCATTGCGGTCCGGCCGAACTGAACCATTCGTTCCCCACACTACTCCATTGACGTACTTCAGTCTATGTATAGAGGCGGTCAGAGGAGCCAGATGCAATCTCAGCGGAACAACCGTCGATATCAGAGACTGTCTGAAGCTTTCGGTCTAGATCTAGTCTACTGTCTAGATCTAGTCTACTGTCTAGGTCTAGACTAGACAGAAATAACCGTCTGGTATGGGTCATTCTTTAATAAAACTGACATTTGTTGACATTCCCCATACACAGACGGCACCCCGTACGCCTCGCACTATGCGGAGAGATAGAGCCAATTGGAGCAGCCAAATGCCCAAGTTTCTCCCGATTTTCTTTATTTAGATCTAATTTTCTGATTTATAAATCAGATACAAAAATACTATGTATTTTTGTTCTCCTATGTACAGTTCTCAAAGTTTTATTACCTATTTGCAAATGCGAAATTTACGGACTTACATATATGAGTTATCCATTTTTAATCTCAGAACCAAGGAAACGGTACGTTCATGCATTCGAACTGGTAATCTATGACATGACCCGCCCGATATATTTCCGGGTCAACCGACCAAAACAAGCCCAATGGCCAATCAGAGCACGTGTTTGATATTGGGCTTATGAATATTCAAACATCACCGGCTCAAGCCGGGCTGACTCATACGTAGCTATTGGACGTTCGAAAGAAAAAATGAATATTCATCAACTCAAACCAAGATGGCTGACAACAAATCATGTTGACTACAAGACTTTCTCGGATTAATCATTAATTTAGGATCTAAATGAGCAAGCTATCGTAAGTCAGAGTATATATTTCCGGGTCATTTCTTATGGCTATTTAGATACAGTGTAATATTGCAGCCAAAGTGGATATATGAAGACGTAAAGAGTGAAAAACTTGATGCGTATCTCATTCATCGCGGTCCGGCCGAACCGAACCATTCGTTCCGCACACTACTGCATACGCCGTACTTCAGTCTATGTATAGAGGCGGTCAGAGGAGCCAGATGCAATCTCAGCGTAACAACCGTCGATATCAGAGACTGAAGCTTTCGGTCTAGACTCTAGGTCTAGACCTACTCTATTTTTAACAAAACAAAGCCAAAGCCAGGCATCGGTAAGTTGATCAATTGACAATTGTCACTAAAGTACCAATTTTTTGAGTGAAACCAGTTGAGTTTGGTACAATGGTGTTTGAAATGTTGAGAATCAATAGCACAGCTTTTAATACACAGCCAGGATAGTAATGCAGCTATGTGTGAGTGACAGTGCAGTGTGCACTGCACTGCACTGTACACAATCATGGGCAGGTTTGACAGACTGACGCCAAAACAGACGAGTGGGACCGTACAACCGCCATTCTTCTAAATTCAAACCCCCAAACTGCTTCATTCTCATTCTAATTATGGAATTTCAAACATTAAAAACGTCTAATATGTCAAATACTAACTTATATCTCTGTAAATGTGAAAATGAAATAATATTACCTGTAATTTAGGTTTTGACAAAAAGGGGACTGAATGTTCGCATTCAGTTTGGGCGCTGTAAAAATAAAGTTGCGGATCAATTTTTGAATCCAAAATTATTAGCGCGTAGTATATCATGTCAATTTGATTAGAAGCGGTTCAGAGTTATATTATGCGATAACTATTAATTTTAATCATAAATTTATCCATATTAATAATTAAATATTACTAATTTTATTATTTATTATTATAAATATATATACATATATATTTTTAAACCGCAATAAAATTTTAAAAAATAAAAATGACAGTGCAGCTAGAACCAAATTGGCAGTAAAATGTGATTTGAAATATTGAACTCAAAATAAGCTACAACTTCTGATTTATTTGCCGTGTTCTTTATCATTAAATTTTAAATATTTTGTTAAAATAATAACAAAGTATATTCTTTTGGACATGAATTGTAAAAAGTATTTTCTGTAAAGAAATATTATATTTTTATATATAAAATATAGTAAACTATTAATTATAAACCATTTTATTGAAAATATTAACCACAACATCTATCTGCTTTATTGTTTCCTTTTTGCGATTGAGCAATTCAATAAACCAAAACAAAGTAGATTCTAGAGCTAGAGCCGAGCTTAACTTCGGCGAGTTCCAAGCCAGAGCCAGAGCCAGAGAAAGGTGAACGAATTTCACTTTTGGTCCATCGAATTTACTGTAACACCTTAACTTAAGGTATAGACCCTACATGTTTATTTGCTTTACCCATCCTTCTTGTTATGAATATGTGAATTTAGAGTCAGTTAGACTGCGCTGCGTCTAGCGTGGGAGTCTGACTGAGCTGAACTGAGCTGAGTCTGACTCTGAAAATACTATTACTGAATCAGGTGTTGACTGCCTTGAATTTGAAAGTTGAAGTTGAAACAGATCTGAGACTGAGGGCGAGGCCATGCCAGTGACTAGTGAGTCCTGTGTCACATAATTTGAATAGATCTAGGCGCTCGTTCGATAGGAATTTGATCAATTTGATCATGTTGATGCCATTATTAAACTTAAGTTAAAGATCATGATGATGATTGATGGGATGACTGATGTCGTGATGAGTTCTCATAGTAGTCATACTCATAAGTCATATCATAGTCATGCTAGTCATACTCATACTGTCTACTGAAGTTAATAAATAATAACTGAGAAAGAAGGAGGAGGAAGAGGAGGAGAAAAGGAAGAAGTTGGAGGAATAGGAGAAAAATAAAGAGGAGCTGGATGCGGCGGCTGCATGAATGCTGCACGTAGAACTTTAGCTTACATCGGCGATACAGCCAGCGCATGCGCATTACGTTCCTCCCGTCTCAGCTCATTTTCGTAATTTGGCGCCTAGCCGAGCCGACATGGGCCCTTTAGATTAGCTATCGTTGGCTCCCATAGTAGGGTGTCTGATCGCGCACCCGATGTTGTGTGCTAAAATCCTTCCCATAGAGATTGCACGCAGCCCTATGCAGTCTATGTGTATTACGCGATCATGCAAAATTGGTCAAAGTTTTTTTTTTTTTTTTTAAAGTTCAAACCTTTATTCTTTGTGATCCTGAAGGTGATACTCAATAAATGAGGTGTCATATGAAAGAGCAGATTAATTCCAATATTTCCAGAGGGGTCATCTCGAAATTCTAAAAATATCTTGGTCAAAACAGCTATTTAAACATTGTTTCCTGGCTAACTCCGAAATTTGCCACTTATGAGATATGACGCCCCTGGCGATATGTAGTCCCAGTCGTAAGGAAAATATCCCTACGCTTTTTTTCGCTAGCCCCAGGGATCACAAACAATTACAGTTTGAAAATACCCTTCCCCACATTTTTCGGATCAGCTAAGTGGGGAGGCGTGAGCTCCGCGCCGGTCGAACCCATGGTGATAGCGCGTAAAATCTGCACATGAATATGCATCGGGCCACGTGTCTACAAACCCGGAAGTGGGTGCCCATTGAAGACAATGGATTGCCGATCGCGCATCATTTAAGCAACACGCGTACGCTTGCACGCGTATGTGTATGCTTGCTTATTGCGCAATTCAGCTGTTGTGCTAAATTTAGCAAAACAACATAACTCTGCGTGTACGTCTTTTTCGTCGATTCTTACAAAAAATGGATGAATATTGAAGGGAATTGAAGGGGCTGTAACTTTTGATAGAAACATCGGTGAGTCTTGAAATTTGAAATGTATTATTCTGAGTGAATAATTTTTTCAATTATCCAACCAAAATGGTGAAAAACGATCCAAAAGGGAAAATTGAAAAATCGTTCAGACACCCTACCCATAGGCTCTATGTTATAAGATATTAGTGCGAGGAGATGGCTTCAGCGATTTTCCGTTTTTATCGATTCTAGGGTGTCTGAACGATTTTTCAATTTTCCCTTTTGGATCGTTTTTCACCATTTTGGTTGGATAACTGAAAAAATTAGGCATAGCTAGGATTTTATTTTAGGGGGCGGTAGTGAGCACGGAAAGCATGCGAATCACAGAACGCGAAGGGGGGGGGGGTGGGTGCAGAAGCTTTGAGTTTGACGTTTCATTAAATTATTAGAGAAAGAAGACGATTTGTTGTAGTTGTACCGTTCTCGACTCGACTCTGAATTCAGTTTCCCCCCTCCCGCGCTTCATTTGACGTTTCATTAAATTATTAGAGAAAAATTATTTTCACTTTTGTTTTGTAATTGCATCATTGAACATTATCATTCTTAAATTTCTGTTGTTCTGTTTTTTTTTCCTTTGTCTACTTTTATCTAATTTTCTCTTTTCTTTAGGATTTTTTTGTTCCTGTTGCAAATGTTCTGGTACTCTGTTCTTCTATTTCTGCAGATTAATTCCTAGTAAAAGATGGTTACTGGGTACAACTACCACTACCAGTACTAATTTTTTCTCTTAAATTGGTATCTTGTAAGACATTAGTCCGACTATCAGGTAGGTAAATCTGTTGAACAAGTAAGACGTCTGTTTAATAAAATATAATTATGGTAGTAGTGGCTCAAGAGGGCAAGGCCTAAAGTTTTTAACAAGATATGTATTCTTATATTTTTGTACAGTGCTCCACCTATATGTAAACCTGCAACTAAAAACTAGAGGAATGATCAACCGGATCTACAAGCGTTGTGCTGGCTTCAGGGAGAGAATAATCTGAGTCATACGTGGATTATACATATGTACAGCAAGAAAAGAAAAGAGGCTTCAATCTTGAGTGACAGAAGAATACCTTAGGAGACCTCCGTGATGGCTGCCCTTCAAACGGAGTATCGGCGATTAGAGACGGTAGAGGATGACCCGCCAGAGGACCGAGATGTCATGTTGCATGTTGTTCACGATTCAGGAAGAGGTGATTTACCCGAATGAACTTTTAAAAAAATTTTTAGAAACATTATTCCACAATGTCAAATTTTAGGATTCACTCACATTAGGGGGAAAAAAATTTCTGTAGTTTAGTTTAAAAATATAAAATATATACATGTACCGGTAACTTGAGCTGTTTTTTGCTTTGTTTGTAAAAGATATACAGTAACTTCTATTTAATTCAGATTGACGATTGGCACTTCAAAAATTAACAGACTTTAACGTTAAAACAGGTTCAGTTTGCATGTACATGCAGTGTACCTTTATGAAGTCCAGTCATTTGATTTGAATTAGCATACTGTACATGAATCTGTGTTTATCTGTAGAGTATTAATAATCCTTGTTTGAAATCAGACATAGATTAATCTCTCTCTCTCTCTCTCTCTTATCACTGCAGCACGCTGGAATCATATTGAGAATCTAGATGAATTCTTCACAAGAATATCCTTTGCAAGAAATTTTATTTTTTTGTAGGGAAATGTAGACAGTGATCTGAATTCATAGAGTTTAAAAATTCTGGACCTCATTATACATGCAAATATACTTGAGTATAACTTTTAACAACAGATAACTGATGTTTGATTTTGGAATGAATTGTAAGTCGTAGTTTTGGACATGCTGTTGGCAAGACCATCCTTATTTGTAACCACCTAAAACATGTAAAAGACTGCTTCAAATTGCTCCCGTATCTCTCCCATTTATTGGGTATCTTGTATTATAAAATCATTTGTTTTGTCATGAATGTTGAATGAACATGTAGGAAAAAGTGATGGTCGATCTTTGAAAATTGGAATGTACATGCATGTGTAGTGGATTACTAGTAGGCCTACTGAAATTTGTTACCATAGTATGTCATTGTCAAATACATTCTATATCTATTAATCCTTGACGGTATTATTCACGTCTATCATTATCATCAGAAGCATGGATACCTGTGTATGATGCTTGCCCAACTGCTGGAACTAGTGTAAGTACAAGGACAGTCGAACCTGTGTAGGAAGACCGCTATTCTTTATGTATGGAGAGATGAATAATGGTGGTCTTTATAGACAGGTCCTGGTCTCTATGGGCTGGTGATTTTGCAGGTTGATGCAAAGGCAGGGTTGAATCAGGTAGTCTTTACGCAAATGTCAAATTTTTGTTAGTGTAAGTACAAGGACAGTCGAACCTGTGTAGAAAGACCGCTATTCTCTATGTATGGAGAGATGAATAAAGGTGGTCTTTATAGACAGGTCCTGGTCTCTATGGGCTGGTGATTTTGCAGGTTGATGCAAAGGCAGGGTTGAATCAGGTAGTCTTTACGCAAATGTCAAATTTTGCAGTTTAGATGTTCTCTGATATTTTTTTGGAAGATGTATCCAAATATTTGGAGGATATTCATGTGGCTAAGGTTTACTGAAAAATTGTAACATGATTTTGAATTGTATTTTCTGTAAAAAATCGACTATTCTTTGGCTTTTCAGCTAGGTCATGCTTCTAGATCAAATCTCAAAATGCTCTTGGTTTTCTAATTGTTGATATTTAAAAGATAATCGTCTATTCATTTTGTAATAAATTTCTTTCTTGTGACTCGTAGCAGGCTTCATACATGTATCACCACATATTTATCAATCTTTTGATTTTTCAGGCAATTTCTCTTCATCATCTTCTTCTCCCTCTTCTTGCTGCAATGTGTCGACTACTCTGTTCTGTTTCAAGATGACAAGATCTCGGGGTCGAAGGTCACCATTCCAGATGCCATTATACCGCTAGAACAATGTGCCAAGAAGTGAGTATTCTGAAATTTACCAGTCTCTCTGAGACCCACTTACATGCACTATGAATTTACTTGTACATAGGGAGATTTAGTGTCTATGAAAAAAACATATATCAATAATTATTAAAAAACACACGGAAAGCTTAGATTTTAGTCTTTCGGTGTGTTGAAATGCTCAGAAAATTTACTGTGAGCTATCTGTCCACAGCTCACTTACAAAGAAAATACACAGTGTATACCAAGCACTAGAATTGTAAATGAAAGTGTAATGTTGCAAAATGACTGAAATAATGGCATTGGAGTTTTGTGCTTGAGCAGTGCAAATTTCTTGCATGCAAACTGTCATTTTGCAAAAGTTTCAAGTTGTATTGTGTTATACATGTTGTAATCGTCTACCAAAGTTCATGTAATTCCAGTTGTCTGTGTGTGTCAGTTATGGCTTGTAGTCACTGAGGTGATCTTGTATACCTGAAACAATGAAGTTAAAGAGGAAATGCAATATTTTGTTAACCTGTTGAATTTTGCTTTGGATGGCTACCATACTGTACCATACTGTACGCCCTTTTGTGTCGGGGAACAGGTGGGGAGAGGACATTGACATTGTACTCTGTATTTCATGCATAAGTACAGTAGATAAAGCACAGTTACAAGTTCATTAAGATGGAAATTCCTTTGAAATATGTTTTTTTTTTTTTTTTTTTTTTCTGTTGTTGGTTTAATGTACTCTTACTTGCTCAGGCTGAAACTATGATAACCTTGGATAGAATTTGGATTTTTTTTTGTTTTTGTGTTTGTTTTTTGCTTTACTTTTTATAGTGGGGATCTTTACATGTGACTGTAATTAACACATTACAAAAGGCAGATACAGAAATGGGGAATGAATGCAGATACCTGTAGAGGGATGTACATGTGTACATGTATGCTTAACCACTTGCTTTTTCATGTCGTATCAGCATGGTGCCAGAGACTTGTCATACAGTGGTTATGTATGTTTTCAGGTCATCCATTTGACCGTCCATCCTAAATATTTAAAACAAACATGGACAAATTACGTGCATGTGCACTCATCTAGGGATGGACTGGTAAGATTTGGGGATTGAGAGGTCAAAAGTCAAAGTACACATGGTCATAAGATACTTGTACATGTGACATTATCACTTCTTATATTCACATTTTTATTGCAGTCCTTCCAGTGTCATTGTGATCTGTCTGATCCTCGCTGGAATCAGATTTGGGGATTAAGAGGTCAAAAGTCAAAGGTCACAGGTTCATAAATGTTACTCGTACATGTGACATTATCAGTTTTATCCTCACATTTTTATTGCAGTCCTTCCAGTGTGATTGTGATCTGTCTGATCATCGCTGGTATCTTTTGGCTTCATCGTCTGCTGAGGGTCCTCTATAACGCATTCCACTTCTGGGAGATCAGAGCATTCTATACGAAAGCACTGAAAATCCCGTCTGTGAGTATGACCTGTTCAGACTATGTAGTATGTCATTTCTAGAGGTGGTGCACAAATCTATTGAAATTGGCAAATTGCCCATAGCTTGACTTCTTGAAAGTCTTTGCAATCTTCTCCGTGTAATGTGTCCCATATTACTAAATGACCCTTATTCGTTTATTAATTTATTTTATCCAGACTTGAAAGTCATGTGATTTGAACATTGATAAATTTGTCTTACTTCTTACTGGTATCACTGACTAGCATTATCAGTTTGTCATACATGTATCAGGATATTTTATACTTTTTAAAAATGAAATAGGAAAAGGACATATGTCATACGGGACACATAGCATACAGTTGCCCATTTTTTATTAACATTTATCCCTTGCAAACTTTGGTTTCTGGCGCCCCTGCAGAAAGGGTGGGTGAACTGAAAAATATAACCCAGCCTTACAATTGTGGAGAGGAGTCAACTGTCTGTACATGTATATTTATCTAGAGCAAATTGAATCTTCAAGTGTTATGCTTAAGATGGCTCTGGTCATGATTGCTTGTGGTAAGCATCATATGGTTATTGACTTACAATGGTTGTTTTCTGGCACCTTGCAGAAAGACCTGGTGAATCTCACATGGCATGACGTCCTCAAGAGAGTACAGCAAGTCCAGCGAGAGCAGAGAATGTGTATACATAAGGCAGAGCTGACAGAATTAGGTAAGGAAAAATTTCTTTTGAACCTACCCCCAGGAAAACTACACCTGTAATTCAAGACCGGGTTCTTGTAAAGCTATCTGTCACACTTAACACTCCTGGAGCTCCACTGTAATTTGTATCTTTTTGTGCAAACAGTTTTCAGAAAGAAGAAAAGAAAACAAAATCTGAAAATTGTTTGTACAAAACATATTGAGGGTACATGTAGCTCAAAGGAACTTGTAAAGTTGCTAATTGGTGAAGCAATCTTTTGTAATTTCAGAAATGCACGATTTTACCTTTGATTACATGTTTTATAAGCTTTCACTGACCTGTTCATTCAATGTCGACTTCCTCTTAACATTTTCTATATTGTCTCATTATCCTTGCAGACATTTATCACAGGATACTGAGGTTTAAGAATTATATGGTTGCCATGGTGAATAAGTCTTTACTGCCGTTACATCATCATCCACCCTTCTTAGGAGATACGTAAGTACCATACTGGTCTGTGGCCGTTCTACTTGTGTGGTTATTATTTAACACTTTGGTTGCTTTCTTCGCCTCTCTTCACGGGCGCTAATTTGCCACGCATGCTGTTTGTCACAAAACAATGGGCATTAATTGACAGAAGGATTGCTTTGTGCAACACAGTGACTTCGAAAAAATTATTTGTTTCCAGTCTTGATTAGGTCCATTGTGATCTGTTTAACACCAGCATAGATTAATCTTACACTGGACACAGTTAAATAGTCCTGGAGCTTTTGGTATATCTATCCAATCAAAAATACAATGTGGCACAGGGAGATTATTTGTGCAGCATATAAAGAGTTAAAATGTGCCAGTCACCCCCAAAAAAAAAAAAAAAAAAAAAAAATTGTGTATATCTACATTTGTAAAATGTATTCAATCAACATCTAATGACTTTACCTGGCATTCTATGGGACAACAGTAAAGAAGTATTAAAAATATGAAGGATAACATAAAATCGGAGCGAGGGTTCCATGCAGAGACTTTCATGCAATGTAATTTTGTGGTTGGTCTTGTGTCGGTCTCGCTGGTGTAACCTGGTGTAACTGAGGTATAAGCAGCTAACGAATTCAAAACTTCTACACAGATTCAAATGGTTATCTGCTTGAAAGGGTTCATTTGCATGAACATATTTATATATGATATTTTTGTTGTAATAGGATCCTCTTAATAAACTTGTTGTTACATGACAATATTTTGACAATATCAGTCAGATATTATATGCACAGTATTATTGGTGCATAATTGTTTATTGTTTTTCTTTCCCTGCAGAGTTT
Source organism: Mesocentrotus franciscanus (assembly GCA_037976565.1). Classification (NCBI taxonomy): domain Eukaryota; kingdom Metazoa; phylum Echinodermata; class Echinoidea; order Camarodonta; family Strongylocentrotidae; genus Mesocentrotus; species Mesocentrotus franciscanus. The sequence goes on along the minus strand of CP137683.1, from coordinate 17,619,253 downwards.
TTCTCACAAACGGCTTGAAATACAACTTAGAGATGATCCTCTTTTGTAAGTTGACTTCACTTTTGATTATGTGTTTTCCACAACTCTCCCCCTCACTTCCCCCTCTCCCTCTGCCTCTTTCTTAATCTCTCTCTCCCTCCTCCCCATCCCCCCTCTCTCTCTCTCTCTCGATCATCATTTCCTCAGTATTCTGATCTTGTACATTCACTGTAACTCTGGTATCTTAATGTGGGATTTACTGTGTCTTTTCACTTGTATCTGTTGTGATTCTAAGTTATCTTTCCTTTCCCTTGCACTATCTCTTTTACATTCTCTCTCTCTGGCTATCTCATTTATTTTGTTAACTTCCTAAATCTTTTTTGGTATACATGTATGCGTTAAATTTTCTGATAAACTAGCTAGGCATTATCAAATATCTGAGCTTCAGGTGCTGTAAAAGAAGCTACCATTATCATTAATTTACAATACTTGTATGGTGTAATGTACAATACATGTACACTAGTTGCAAATCTTATACTTTTAATTTGAGTTAGGTTTGCGTTACACTACAAATTCTTTTGACAGGGTTACTAGGCCCTGGAAAGGACCCACTCCTGCTCTATTGGGGCGTTGCAAGAAAGTTGCAATCAATTGCAAATCTCCAAAATCAAGCGCAAGTCTTGCGATTAATTGCAAATTTGCAATTGATCGCAACTCAACTTTCTTGCATCACCCCATTAGTAAGAGAGAGAGAAAGAGAGGGGGGAGAATAAAAGCTAGATCTAGTTAACTTTATTGAATTGTCAAAAACTTAAATCCTAACAAAATCCAAGGAAATTTAGGAGACTATTTGGGCGTTGCAAGAAAGTTGAGTTGCAATCGATTGCAAATATCAGTTGCAAATTTTGCAAATTGCAATCAATTGCAACTTTCTTGCAACGCCCCATATGTCTCTTATTCTCTATGTGCTCTTATACTTTGAAGTTCTTCTTTTATAGAAATAAGTGATGTTATTGTATCTTTTTTTGTGCTTCATTCAGGGGGTCCTTGGGCTCCGTTCAGGAACTATTGGCACTTGAAAGATGAGTACAAACGATCATCAAAGAGAGAGGAACTAGCAAGACAGTAAGTTTGAAGTTCACATTAAATATACAGTCAAACCTGTCTATAAAGACCCACCCAAGGGAGACAAGAAAAGTGGTCTTTATAGGCAGGTGGTCTTTATGTACAGGTTCCTTTAGTACATGTTTCAATGAGAAACCATATTCAAGGGGAACAAAAAATGTGGTATCTATAGATAGGTGGTCTTTCTATACACGTGGTCGCTAAAGCAGGTTTGACTGTAACTATATAAAACCATAATTATTATGGCCATGGCCATGTATCATTATTATAAATATCAACTTTATTTCATAATTTGTCTTTGAGAAATGAGAAAAAAATGCGTATGCAGGGTCAAGTTTGTTTTGCAGTATACCAGATCAGTCAATCACCACTGTGAACTCCACTGCCAAGTCAAGTATTAAGACATCTGTTTAGGCAAAATACATCTGAATTTCATGCAAGGAGTTAGTAATCACTCACACTTTCATGAAAAAAAGACTGTTAATACTTTCTCCATCAAAATTAACATTATTAAGTATTTGGCGTCACCTGTGCCTGGGATGGTAAAATTGAACTAAATCACTGTAACCCTCGGGTCTCTCCTCCTGATATAACTGAGTTGGGATATGCAGGTGGGCTACTACACCGGTGTTATAGTGCAGTGGGTTCTTTTACCGATTGAGCAAACTCTCTTTTGCAAAATGCTCTTTGAGTGGTCACTTACAAACCCTTGTGTCTCTATTTATTTGCAGGTTGTCCAAGCACATCTTGTGGATAGGTCTAGCGAACCTCGTCCTGTGTCCCTTCATCTTCATGTGGCAGATCCTCTACTCATTCTTCAGCTATGCAGAACTCATCAAGAGAGATCCCTCTACACTAGGAGCTAGGAAATGGTAAGTCCTGCTATAAACCTAAAAGGGGTCTGTCCCCCCCCCCCTCCCTCCTTAAAAAAAAGTTTAAAAATTACTCTGCCCTGTATGTTTATGTTTCTATACCAAAATACTTTATTCAAAAGATAAGCTTAAAATCAAGTCTGAAAAGAGAAATTGCATGTTTAATTGCCCTTGTAGCACTTTGAATGAAGATGTATGTAAAATGTGATCTATGAGTAGACTGGACATGCAAGGCTTTCTATGAAGTGATTTTACATGCATCTCTTTTAATGCTGCATTGTAAAGTTTAACAGACTGTTAACCGACGTGACAGCCATAAAAACGTTTTCATTTCCCATTACCACGTAACCAACCATAAACATATGTGACTGAGACATGCAATTGTGACGAAACAGTGCTAAAATGTCACATATTACATTGATAATGCTTTGTCAGTAACGTGACAACAATTTTAAGAACTAGATAGAATAATTTGAAATGGATTTGGGTAGTTAATTTTAATAAGTCCTTACTTATCTTCAAAATCTGTATCTTTCCTATGTTTTTTTTAAAATTGTCACACAGCAGTCACTGGTGGAAGGAGATTTCTCCGGCTTGAATACTGATGGATTAATGTCTGTTTGTCTCTTCCTCTCCCATAGGTCACAGTATGGAAGGCTTTATCTGCGGCACTTCAATGAATTAGATCATGAATTCCAAGCAAGGTAAAGACGAAAAATAATAAGTCGGCAAGGAGTCGCCTACAATCGCTTACAAAGCAATAATAAAGCCATTTGTCTTTTGAAGCAAACTTGAAGACATTTTAGATGGTTACAAGATGCCTGTTGGAAGTGCATGCTAAGAGCTTAGTGCATTCTTGATTTTACCGGGAGAGCCTCTCATTTTCTGGTGATAAGCAACCACATTTACAATGTTCATAGAGCTCTATATAATCATTTTTTATTTTTTTATATATAAGTTGCGAAGTATGATCATAGCATCACCATACATCTTTCGACGTCCAATTTCCGAGGTTTTCCATTTGAAGCAGCAATTTAAAAAAAAGTACATTTAATTGTAAACATATTTGAAAGACTGATTACATATACACGTTTACATGTACATGTACATCCTGGTAATCAGTATGCTCATTTCGTATTTCAAACTTTTATCTTTGTCGTAATATATTAGATATAATAATATAAATGCAGTTAAACTGCCATCAGCCCCGGAAGGTTTAGATGTTTGATTATTTCTTTTCCTATTTTATGCAGACTGAACCGAGGCTACAAACCAGCCAAGAAGTATCTTGATGCATTCACGTCCAATGTGCTTGCTATCATCTGCCAGTAAGTAATTTTTGTTTGTTTTTCACATTCATTTCTTATCTGAATTGCTTCAGTGTTGCAGTGTTGAGGTATCGATGCACTTGTAGAATATCGTTCTGACCCCTTGATCTGAAGTTCTGAACATAGGTATCACGAGAGCTTGATTTTCCAATATTTTTTTTTTTTGGGGGGGGGTAAACACCAACACCAATCTCAACACTGACCATGAAATTTCCCACTGTAAAAATGCTTTGACATGTTGAAACTTGAACAACACCACATGTACAGGGTGTTTAAAGATAAAAGTATTATGATCATTATCTACTTGTAAGAAATAGATAACGGTAACAATTCTAAAATGTTGGGCCAAAATCGACTGTCATCATGTGCATGTGCATTCGCTGCCTACGGTAGACTCATTCCGTTTCTATTTCATCCTCTAGGAACATAGCGTTCTTTGCTGGATCCATCCTAGCTGTCCTGATCATCCTCACAGTCATTGATGAAGACGTCCTGACCGTAGAGCATGTACTGACCACTGTCACATTGCTAGGTAATCAATATCATTCATTTCTTGAAAAACATATTACATATACGTAATTACTCGTAAATTTTAAAAAAAAAAAAAAGTAAGAAGTAATTCTGATGGTGCATTTAAAAATGGATGGCCAGGGTCCCAATCAGTACAAAAAGTAGTAAAATGTATATTTGCGTGACTTTCACAGTTTAACATCAATTGCCCACACATACATCTGCATGTGCTACACACACACATAAGTGATAGAGAATAGAAAGAAGAGGGCACTAGGTTGTAAAGATGCTTATAGAAGGAAAGAATACTGTAATGGAAATATGGAGACAGATAGAGAGAGCAGAATGCCTCACCTACATGTATTAACAATTAGCCTTTCATGATCCATGCATTTGTTGAATTATAGATCTTAATAGCTTTAAAAAGTTTGGATTAAGTACAACATTGCTACATGTAATTGATATTGACTAAATCTTTACTATTGAATGCTCAATACATGTTGTTCTTTTGGGTTAAAACATTCATGTATATACATTTACGTGCAAAATTACAGTCATAATTTTTTTTAACACCATGCTCTCTTTAACTTCTTAATCTCTCTTTTTACTAACTGCAGGAGTTGCTGTCACAATATGCAGAACCTTTATTCCAGATGAGGTGAGTATGTATACATCATGTATGACTAAAATGGAGTTACCAACTAATGTAATGACAATAATCCTAGTCCTAAGTTTTACAGTGGAATTTAGCAGGAGCAAATTTTCACCAGAATGGTTGCCTCTTCGGTGATGAAAATGTATGTTTAAAAAAAATATGAATACATAATCCCTTGTATTGCATATTAGCTTGTGCTTGTGCTCAATGCATATTTGATCATTGTTCAATGATGCATGTTCCTTTGTGTTGAATATTGTTTTATTCCCTCCAATAACCAACCACATTATCCCCTTCTTGTCTTAGAACCTGATCTGGTGTCCAGAGACTCTAATCCAGAGTATACTAGCCCAGATCCACTACATCCCAGACTCGTGGAAAGGCCAGGCCCACACCTACAAGGTCCGAGACGAGTTCTCACAGCTATTCCAGTATAAAGCAGTAAGTACACACTGATTCCGTATGCAAAAGACTGGGTTATTGATGCTGGTGAAGATGATAACGATCAAGGTTACATTTGTATGATGATGATGATGATAGTGATGATGGTGATGATGGTGATGGTGATGGTGATAATGACAGTGATGATGATGATGATGACGATTGTGTTGATGGTGATAATGATGTTGATACGACGGTGATGATGATGATGACGATTGTGTTGATGGTGATATTGATGTTGATACGACGGTGATGATGATGATGATGACGATTGTGGTGATGGTGTAATGATGATGGCGATAGAGATGGTGATGGAAGTGATAGTGATGTTGATGGTAATGACAATTAGGGTAGTGATGGTGATGGAGATGATGATGACAATGATGAAAATTGTGACGTTGATGGGTAACGATGCTGGTGGTAATGACTTTTGATGATGATAGTGATGATGATGCAAAAGCCTGGGTTTGTGTTGGTGGTGATACCAATAATGGTGATGAACCTGATGATAACTGGTTAATGTGATCATGGTGATAATCACAATGGTAATGATAATCATAATGCTAAATATATTACTCATTGCGGATGTAGTATCGAAAATAATATTGCTAGTGATATTCGTTTGTCTCGCAATGTGGTCAATAAGGGATCTAAAAGATCACAACGTTTCGTGCGCCGCTGCAACACTTCGTCAGGTGATAAAAACTAATGTAAGCAAGCGTGTTTTATACTCTACGGGAGGACTGGCGCGGCGGTCAATAATTCGATCGATAATTGGAACAATAACGCACAGGGCCTATTGGCCGACGCACACGGTGCTCGACCAATCAGCAAGCCGCCGGTTCGGCTAATTATGCACAAGGCCGTATGGTCGACGCACACGGTGCTCGACCGAATGATAATCATGTTGGTCATTATTGTGGTAGTGATGTTATGTGTAATCAATCATGATGGTTATGATGATTATGACAGTGGTGGTGATGATTTTGACATACACAACAGCATTAACTTCACCAAAATTGGGTTTTAATTTGTAAAACAAATGTACTACACATATATATGGAAGTGGAGAAAGTGCTAAACATTGCACTGTTCCACATTGTTTGCATCCTCACCAAGCTTAACATACACCCTACATCTGCATGTTTGTTTCCTCCCAGGTCTACTTCTTGGAGGAGCTCTTGAGTCCCATTGTCACCCCGTACATCCTGATCTTCAAGCTCAGATCCAGAGCTGTGGACATCGTTGACTTCTATCGTAACTTCACTGTGGACGTCATCGGTGTCGGGGATGTTTGCTCCTTTGCACAGATGGACATCAGGACCCATGGAAACCCAAAGGTACTTTGAGACCAAGTCTCCAAAACTCCATTCTGTTTTTCTGAGACATTTTAAGGAAAAATAAGCTCTAAATAATACATATTATGAAACATTTCCTAAAGTCTACATTGATATATTGCCTAGAGCTAGAATGGCATTAACTCTGTGTAAAAGTATATGACAATAATGCCCTTCTGGCTCCAAGTGATATATTGTTATGGACATCAGATATATTATACACAAAGAAACCGGCATTTTACTCAACTGCTTATCAAGGGCTTCTGGCTATCTAGTTATCTAGAATACATACACATTGGCATATATATTTCAGGTGTTATTGAATTATTGAATAAAATGAATACACATAATGTAATACCTGATGCAACAGATTCTGAAAGGAAATGATGCTCTGAAGACATTGCTTAAAGATAAAAAACAGATCTGGTCATGCGATTGCATTGTGAAAGAAACGTTGTGGAATCGATCAGAAAAGGTTGATCATCTAGCATATAAGTATTGGTGTGTACTGCAAGGTTCTAGAATCATCAAAATTATAAGATATTTGGCCCAGTCGTGGTAAAGTTACAAGCACTGTACACAGAAAGATGTATATGGGACTACGCGACCACGTGCGCGATATCTATTTGGTCCCAATAGATATGATAATTTACCAAATATATCAATTAGTAGGCGGTTTCCCGGCAAAATTTGTATCATCACGTACAGTCAAAACATATTCTTTCACATGATTGGTAATGAGAGCTTCCATTTCATTTTTTGAGAGAGGGGCTTTTCCAAAACTGGTCTTTACCTTTAATACATCTGAAAGCATGGATAAACATGGACTATGAAACATAATTTATAGAAGGTTTGTGGAGTGACTGCAATGTGCATGTACATGTACATGCAAAGGTATTGGGAGTGTGATTGTATATATTTGAGAGTGAAATTCACTTTTCATTTTTATTTTGCTTCCCCTTTTTCAGTGGATGACGGGCGGAAACTCAGAGGCCAACCAGTACAACCAAGCTGAAGATGGCAAAACAGAACTCTCACTCATGCATTTCACTGTAAGTATATCACTAATGTAGCAATTATTTTTAATGGTTAAAGGATTTACTTGTATATATGCACATATGTATTTCAAACAAGAATATCTTTGTCTCTGAAAAAGTTTCATCCTGCTTCCACTGTCCTCATCTTGCTTTCTCTATCAAATCCCCCTCTTCTTTTTTAAAATAATTTTTTATACTTTAGTTTCTTTCCCCTTGATTTCATTTTCTATCTCTTACTCCCACCCTCTCTATCGTTTTCTGTCTCTCTCTCTACATTTATTATCCTGTATATCTTTGTTCTAACTCTTTCCCATACATGTATATCTATTCATTTACATCTACACTGTATACCCGGTCATTCCCTTTTTTGTCTATATCTGACTCTCTCCCTCCCAAATAAATCTTATCTACATGTATGTACCGTATCAGGACAATTACCCCCTGGACAATCACCCCGAAAACTACCCCCAAGGGACAATAACCCCCGGAAAATGACCCCCGTAACTGTCCTTGGGAGGGGCGGGGGTTGTCCTTGGGGGGTAATTTTCCGGGGGTAATTGTCCCGCTGGTAATTGGCCAGGAGGTGGTTGTCCTAGAACCCTATGTACCTCTTTATTTTCCCATTTTTTCTGTTTTCTCACTCTCTCTCCGTCTCTGTTCCGAATGTATACCAAGCTCACAATGTTGTATCTCTGTCACTGCAGGTCACCAACCCTAAGTGGACTCCACCCCAGAGTAGCAAGTGCTTCATCAGTGCCCTGAAGACACAAGGCAAGTATTCTCTCAAAGGTCACAGAGGTCAATTTGCAAGATAATTTTGGCATGTAATTGCTGTATCACGAGGACCATTTTATGATCGCATGCTAATCAAACAAGTGGCATAGTCTATCTTGTGGTTGATACTCTGTGGTGAATAGGGGGAAAATGGGATGACATCACTTTTCATCATCGTAGGGTGATGAAATGACCAAAGTTCACATAGAGGTCAGAGGTCAGCAAGGTCAGTTTACACAGGAATAATTTGTTACATATTTACTGCATTATACACATAGAATAATTATGATTTAGAAGAAAAATGTAAGTTAGAAGTAACAGAATTTATCCAGAGGTGTCATTGGACGAGTAGTCACATTCGTCAGGTTTATGTTGTTGTTTATTGCTGTTTTGTTATTGTTTTTTTTTTTTACTGTACTACAGCTCAGCGGGATATTAAAACGTGCAACAGACTGGAGGCTGAAAACAACGCCCTGATGACGTCAATGAGGTCTATTACATCACTAGAAGGGGTAAGTAAATGACTGTGTACCTCTTTGACTTGAAATATTAATCCATCTCCACCCCATCCACTTCAATACTGATAACAAAGGCCTCATCTGTTGTATTGTTTGGAGGGGGTGATTTAGGGTATGAAGGGAGGGAGAAATATTTGTCTTTAACTTTAATAAAATACTATTCTTTACCAAACCTTCCCGCTATTCCTCAATGGTGGAAAATAAAAAGAGGAAAAATGACTCTACTGAGAAATGCGAAATTGCTACAGTGTACAAGGGGTGAAGTGTGAAGAATTTGAGAGGATGGTAGAAGAATTGAATGTACATGTTTCTTTCACATGAATTATTGCTCCTTTCCAAAGTTTGAATTTTAAGGGGTGATCAAGGATATTATGGTACTGTAGAAAGTATTAGCACCTGCCAAATTAATAATACAAGTGATGGCATGTCTTCCATGTAAAAAGAATAACTGTGGACATAGAAACATATTTGATGTTGGGATGTAATTGAGATACAATACATTCAAAACTCTTTACTTCTTTATCACTCTTTTGTCTCCTACAGCAAAATAGTATTCTTGGTAGTCTGGCCGTTCAGCACAGCAACCCTCCCTCCCTAGGCACCATCCCCACCCCTAACTTCCAGCCCCCTGGCCCCCTCTCAACCCCCCTCTCATCCCCCACCCCAGAAGGTGCAACAAGCTCCCGCCCAACCCAACTGGTGATGGGCGGGATCACCGGTTCTGAGGGACCTCTAGAGTCTGAAGGGTCAGGTCTTCTTTCAAGGTAAGGTTTTATCTTATCATGTTCAGTATATTCAACCTCCATTAAGAGGAATTTGCAGTCACACCAGCAGAAAAAAAACAACAGGGATTTGATTACAGTTGTTTTAATGATTTAACTGTAAGAGTTTCTTTCCCCTAAGCGTCTTCTCCCTTGGGGCACTACTCAAAATGCAGTTGTATTATGGGCAGCATATTATTATATTGCCATGCATAAGCTACAGGGGGCACGGGTGGAGGGGTTGGGTGTAATGTTCATTGATTATTGAATAAGAATGGTTCTAGGACAATTACCCCCTGGACAATCACCCCCGGCCAATTACCAATGGGGCAATCACACCCCTCCCTGTGGACAACTACCCTCCTCTGAAAATTACCCCCTTGGACAATACCCCTCCCAAATAAATTAAAACCAACTTGTTATCAGGATGGACTTCCCCTTTAATGAACAGGGGGTAATTTTCCGGGGTAATTGTCCTAGGGGGTAATTTTCCGGGGGTGATTGTCCAGGGGGTAATTGTCCTAATACGAATGAGAACATACTGAAAGGAAAATTAATACAAGACAGGTAAAGGGAGAAAAGAAGGAAGATGGGGAAAGACAACATGGAAAGGAGATCCTACAACCCTGTACCTCACCTCTTCCACACTCAATGACCTTGAATCTTGTGCATCCAATTTTACCAGCAAGACTGCATAAGGAAAAATAGTGGTTAAACAAGAGTCCAAATAACACTCACGTAGTGCCATATCCCTATGCCATGGATTGATAATACGATAAATTGCAACTAGGATTTGAGACATTATGTTAAAAAAACAAAATTATAATCTTCCTAAATCTTGGGCTGTTTACATGTACATGTACAGTGGGTTGGATGAAATGCATCATTGAATCTTTAAACCCCAATAAATATCATTTTTTTAAATTTGTTTCCTGCCATACACTGTTCAGTCTACAGAGCCCTGATGCAGCTTTCCTGACTAGCATACAAGGTCCAGGTCTTATGCAGCAGTCTCTTATACCAACTGCCAACCCCATGGTGACGGGACCCTCCCCTGCAAACGTTACAACAGCCGACATGAACTTCAGCGCCCTCTACATGCACCAGGTATACAGGATTCATAGCCTAATAATAGCCTTCATAAAAGACAATGTAGACAAAAATAATTGTGCTTCTGATTTTCACATGCAATGAATTTTTATAAGTATAAGAGTGGTCTACAATCGTGACAGTTTCACTCCATGAAGTTACGTAATCGCTGCACTAAATTGAAGCAGTTTACCAAAGTTTCTTGCTGTAAATATGACTGTCTATTAACCATTCTGGTCTTACAAGGCGATAAAGATTATTAGGGTTGCATAATGGCTCAGTGGTAGAGCAGTGGTCTTGTAAACAGAAGATCCCAGGTTGGTTTAAGAAGTTAATGAGCTAGTGCCATTACTATCCAAGTCCCTAGGATAGGACTCAAACAGTAGGTCATATGATGGCTTGTTTATTTACTTGTACATGCCTTACTAGCAATTGTTCATGGGGAAGGGTGGCCTCAAGGCTGTGGTCAAATTAGCATGGGATGGCAGAAAGGAGATTGGTTCATTAATGAAAATGGAAAGTACACCTAACATGTACATTTTTGATTCTTTTTCTGAAGGCGATATTGTCCATGTAACTTATAAGGTTTTTGACAATTAAGAAATCTAATTAATGTCTGTTTCCATGCACAATCTAGCTTCATGACAGGAGTGTCGTCTTGCCAGGCTCCTCCTCCCTGGAGATGCAGCCCCCTCAACAACCAATGAACCAATCCACCCAGTGGCAAATGGAACTTCCCACAGACTCTATAGACTCAGATGATGATGACCACCCACCCCAGAACATGCCATTAGCAGCAGAGGGGCAGCTCATCAACACGGATGACATCAATGTCTAAAATTCCATACCTGTATGCTTTGCTCGTCTGCTGACGTCAAACTTTCAAATATGAAACGGACATCAGATTACATGACACGGGAGCCCGTATTCTGAAAATGATGTTATCTTTCATGTTAGTAAAATGCTGTTAATTGTAATAACGGATCTTAATTAGGACAAGCCATTGGTTAATATCTGTGCAAAACTGGCTGCGTTCGCGAAGAGTTAAACAGACATCCGCACAAGCACTAATGGCAAGTGTTAGTTTTCTTAATAAGAAATAGTCATGCCCTGTTGGCATCTGGAAAGTGAAACAATTTGTGCAGATATTGACATTTGACCTGTGTGCTGTGCAGAAGTAGAATAAAAGGTTGGTACATGCACTGTGTAGGTGTTTCAGATTAAAAAGTGCATTTTGAGTGATGTGGAAAGCACAGAAATTGTAATTTACCATTGGTAAGTAACATAAAACATAATTTATTGATATTAAATAAAATACAATAATTATAATAATAAGTATGATTGCAATATACACAACAAAAAGAGAATGGCATCACAGCTTCAGATGCTAATGTAGCAATTGGTTGTAAAACAAGTAAAAAATTATTTTAAAAAAAATTGCTAATGTGTTCTTTCATACTACATGTTCCTGTATGATCTTCTCAGATTTAAAAATCTCTTTCTCTGATTTTTCTCTGATTTTTAATACTTAGAGCAATTTATTTGCGGGCTGTGCTCTTAAAAGGTGTTTGTTAAATGTGAACACAGTGCATACCTGTGTAACGATACATTGATGGAAAATTAACTGTACCACTGTATTTGTTTTTGCATTTTGATTTTAACGTTAGATTCATGTACAAAAATCAAATCTTATTACAGATATATTTACATGTACGGTAGCAGGAATATACATGTATGTAGATTTCATGCTTGTACCAAATTGTTTATTTTGTTCTTTTTATCGTGAAGTATATTTATTGTAAACATTATGTATATAATGTGAGTGGGGATAAGTGTTGTATAAAGTGCTTTACATGAAGATGTTACACGTATTAGTCTAATATGAATTCTCACATGAAATGATGTACAGTATGCTTGTGTTATTGAAACCTAATATTATGCAATATATATAAACTCTTGGTTATGTGTGTGCATTTGTGGAAGTATAGAAAGAATTGCCTTAGAAACATTGGAAATAGTTTAAATAGCTTTAATAGTGGGAAATTAGCTGTGTAGGAAATTATAAGTCGAAATTAACTTGGTAGTATATATATATATATATATTCAAGTATGTACCTCAAATTTGTATCACAAGGTTGTTAATTCATTGAATATGTACTTAGCACCTTCTTGCAGTGGATACACGATGGTTTAGGTGATCCACTGGATTATATGTATCATCATCAACATTTATTAACTCAATTGTAAAAAGGATGTAAGTGCAATGCTTGTGAATAGCACATTTGTAAATTTCTTTGCAAAAACGGATCTGTGAAATATCAAGTCTGAAATATGAACAGAAAATGTTCCATTCAACATTACAATGGGAGGAAAGTGGTAAAGAAATTAAAAGAAGAAATATGAGTTCAAGTATGATATTCATGTATATATTAATGTAGTCTTAAAATGCATTTGCAAAGAAAATCTTGACGCAATGTTCCCGGAACCACCGGTAGGTGGCGCACCACACGACTAGGGCTTTAACGGAACACTCTTAATTACTTTCGTAGTAAAATACCAGGTAATGACCTAAAATGCCCCAGATATGTATGTTGTAGCCAACATTTTGACATTGTATCGCATGGAACGCCTTAGAATGGTTTCAAGAGGGTTAAAACGCTGAAAAACATACGAAACAGTATATATCTGAGCCAAAAAGTGAATTTTATTATTTTATTTAGTAGACCTGTGACGTCACACAGAACGTCATCTTCGGCATCATAGGTCTTGGAAGCAACGTCTTCGGAAGCATTCGGATGCTCGGAAATGTCACCCAAACAAAGTTGAAAGTTCGGTTATCCTATACTTTAGTGTGTTTTATTATTTTGGGTTTCTAACTTCAGTTAACAGCTCTACATGCATATAATACATACGTTGTGTCATACGGCCGTGCACATGGGCGAGTTCGGTTATCCTATACTTTAGTGTGTTTTATTATTTTGGGTTTCTAACTTCAGTTAACAGCTCTACATGCATATAATACATACGTTGTGTCATACGGCCGTGCACATGGGCGCGCACAGGCGGATTTTAAAATGACACACTGGTTATTGAATCTAAGGGGTTTTTATTATTAATGAACAGAGGGCAGTATTGTTTAAGGGTGATGAAAAGAGGGAAGGCATAGTCATGTAGCCTGGATGATTAGGGGCTAGAGTGGTGGGGGTGGTGGGGGAGGTGTCCGGGAAGGGGCGTTAAGGGATAAAAGGAGTGTTTATTACCTACTTCGTTTTAAGGGGTTTAATTAATAAGGAACAGTGGGCAAGATTGGGGGTTGGGCGTAGTGATGTAGTCTGGATGATTAGGGGCTCGGGAGGGGGGTCGGGGTAAGGGATATAAAGGAGTGTATATTACCTACTTGTTTTAAGGGTTTTATTATTAATGAACAGAGGGCAGTATTGTTTAAGGGTGATGAAAAGAGGAAGGCATAGTCATGTAGCCTGGAAGATTAGGGGCTAGGGGTGGGGAGGGGTCCAGGAAGGGGGGTTAAGGGGATACAAAAGGAGTGTTTATTACCTACTTCGTTTTAAGGGGTTTAATTAATAAGGAACAGTGGGCAAGATTGGGGGGTTGGGCGTAGTGATATAGTCTGGTTCAAAAAACAGCTGGATTGTGTGATGAACAATGAATAGAATAGCATTTCATTCCTTTTTTTCCCCCCAAAATGATACTTAAAAATCTGCTGAATGTAAATTTCCTTAATTGATGTACAGTAAACTAGGTGTTGGTTTACGGTTTTGCTTCCCTTCTTTTGCCCTTGATAAATTTCCTACACATCAAATTCATGTGGATTTCACTAGAGATAACCACAGTTTTGCCACTTCACATTATAATATTGTAGTCTTTGCGCAGTATCTATAAAAAAAATGTTAACGATTGACTTTGACCGTGGCGTATACATGTAGTTGTGTGAGTCCCATTGCAGGATGTGACTGGGTAACTATACAATTGATTAATGTCTGATTCCCATACCATTGTAGTGGCTGTACCATTTGATACTTGCTCTCTCCAAGAAAAAAAAGGCACCGTTTTTATATATTATGATCCGTTCAATGAGCATATCAAGTTATGAAGTGTATTATAAACCTGTGATGAAGTAAAATTCCATGTTGACATTGCTTGAAAAGAAACATTATTTCCGGTATTTGTACGTTTGAAGTGCATGTCATTTTACTTTGTAAGAACAGTGCATTACATGTATTTCATACAGTGTATTACACACCCAGTGAAAGAGTAAAATTCCATGTCTAAAGTGTTTGAAAGAGAGATTATTTTCAGTATTCGCGCAAGTGTTGTATAATACGATTGTACATTTGCAGATTTTTTTTTTCCTTGGATTTGCAACTGTCAAAAGAGTCCACATATTGGTCCGCATAACATGTTGCTAAGATTGTTCATCCTTAATTTAGTAGTTATTTTAAGAGGTTAATATACAAATATGTAAATATGTTTGCATAGAGGAAAAGAAATTATGCTCTTTGTGGGCTATTGACATACACGTAGTATAACAATTCACCCGTTATATTTCAGATTAATCCTTGGATTGCAGGATAGACTTTTTTAGTTAATTAAATCGTGATTTTAGCCGCTGTACAGTGTTGATGTTATTTAAAGCTGGAAATGTAAGACTTATGCAAAGAGAAATGTTACATTCTGTTAAATGCATTTTTCTTTGCCAAAAACCATTGAAAATTGCATCTTTTAAGATTTTTTTCTTATTATTACAGATTCTCCTTTTTAAATCTTCATCTTCCAATTACTAATTTTTGACTTTTTCTTCTTCATAATGATTTTGTTTATTCCGTTTTATTAATACTTTCTATTATTTTCAAGACTTTCAGAAATATTGGTTAGCACATTTACATCAAATGCACATTAATCTGGAAACCTTTATTTACATGCATTGAAATAATGTTTTGTTCTAAAGCCTCGTTCAGATATGAGCGGTAAACCACTTTTCTTTTTATTTAATGACGTAAAGTGTAATACGTTTTACATGTCTGTATCTGACAACACAGAGATAAGTAAATATGCGTAGGGTCTTTGTTAGGCCCACTTGCTGCTCATTTACAAGTAAAACAAAAACAAACAAAACCATAGCTTTTGATTTTTGCAGCGGTTTAATATGGCATATCTGAACGAGCCTTTAATAAGAGAGTTTGGTAGGAAACATTTAGAAAAGACATCCATAAAGATCAACTTCATATTTTTGAAACATGATAGCACCTGTCGCCATTTTAATAGCCTTATTCATTTCCTGTTGAAATGGGCGAACATTACAATGACGTATGACGTGATCCAAACGTCATTTATGTGGGATATACTGTAGGCCTAGGGAAGGCAGGTGCGTTATATCACTTGCCTGGAGACCGGCATAAATTGCCATAACGTCACAGTTCTCGTGATAGAAGATGCAAGAAGCTGAAAAATTCTTTCCCCCTTTTTGTTTGTTTCTTCTTTCTTTCTTTTTTTGGCAAATAGATATTTATATGATTAATACCATGTAGTTAATTTGTTGGATATTGATTATTTATTATTATTAAAACAGTATGTATGCCTGACATTTGAAGAGCTCTTTTTGACTTATTGATGTCCTGATTGTTAATGAACTTGTGGAGTGTGTTGTTCGTATAGTATACTTAAAGATGAATTTAGTAATTGTGTATTTTTTTTAAATTGAAGGTTACATCAAGGCTGTTTGATTTATTTCATGAACACCTTTCCTCAAATGATCAATCATACCTTGTCCATTATCATCATGTTCTACAATACATGTTCTACGATACATGTTCATGTATACATCTTCCTCTCTCTCTCTCTCTCTCTCTCTCTCTCTCTCTCTCTCTCTCCCCTGTCTCCTCTCTCTCTCTCTCTCCCTCTCTCTCTCTCTCCTCTCTCTCTCTCTCCTCTCTCTCTCCTCTCCTCTCTCTCTCCTCTCCTCTCTCTCCCCTTTCTCTATCTCCCTCTCTCCTTTCTCTCTCTCTGGGGTGTCGGTTCTAAACAAAACTCTTTGACAATCATGCATTTTAAAAATGTGTTTGTTCCATCGTAATTTTGAAAAGGGGAATTTAAAGAAAATTTTAGGACGAAGGAATTGGGAAGTCGCCCAACTTACAGCCCACATCTCACTTGCCTTTTGCGATTCCTCATAATTCAGATATATCTATTATTACTTCGTCCCAACCACCGATTTGCTTTCTGATTTTATGATTCCATAGGGGCTGTCCAATAATTTAATGAACTTGATCGCAAAGACCTTCGAAAAATCAACCTTAGACAATTTCAGTATAATTTGCTATCACCTTTACTGATATAATTATGTGAACATTTCTATTCCAAGCGTTACAGAATGACATTTCTAGAGAATTTTCAATTTGAAAAAAACATAGACATTTTTAATAACAATCTGCAAATCAATAACAAAACATAATTATGAACATATAGGAGGTACTTTCACAACGGTTGAGTTTCCTATAACCCATTCGTCAAATTTATACTATGAAACCTGAATAAGATATTTTTTTAACGAAATCACCCAAAATGACATGTCATTACGTTGCAAACCTATATAAAATGTAATTGTGTATCATTTTGATGAATGGTTCAGATTAAACCAAAATGTTGTGAAAGTGCATAATATAAGTCAACACATTATGTCATTTATTTGTACACTTTTAGAATTCAAATATCTATAATATTTTGTATTCTAAACTGAAAATTCTCTGGAAATGTCACTCCGTAGCGCTTTGACTTGACCAACATTATAATGAGAAAGCAAACATAACAAAGAGGATACTGACACTCCAAACGCCTTTGTTTGTTTCTTAATGAACAACTTTTAATCATACATGGTTTTGTACATGCCAAGATCACATAAACAACCTTATCTCATATAGGTAAATGTATGTATGTTATCACAAAAATGATATGTGTACTTTGCAGTAGTAATATATCTTTTTTGTCAAAACGACTATGATACAATATGTCAACAGTTTACACTGCGAATATAGGAAGAACGGGTGGATACTCCATGCTTACAAAAAACAGCAGAATTATAATCTTCTCAGTATATACATATTTATACTATATGAACCATCTACATTATATAAATCTACACACTTTCTGATATCCCTATCGAACACGCCGCCATACCGCAGACGTATTCGGTTAAGGGTAAAACTATTTTTTTTTTTTTTTTTTTTGGGGGTCCCTTTTATTTAACCACGCTGTACCAAGGGTTTATCATGTAACATAAATCACAAATTCTCGAAGTCTTTTCTGAATAGCAAACTATGTCAAAACATTTTGTTCGAGGTTTTAACAGAAAAGGTATGAAATACCTGGTATTTGACATTGATGTACTGGTTTATGTAAACATGTACAGTGGCGGATATGGAAAAAGAGCGAGGAATGTAGCATAAAAGGTCACACCAAAACCCTTTCTTCTCGTTTTGTTATTTTTTTGTTTTTGTGGATAATGGAACAGATAGATGCACATGTGATGTGCTTGAGGCAGTAGGCCTAACTACTGAAATGAATATTAAAAAAGACACGACATTATTCGCCATCAGTAACAGAATTAAAATAAGAAATCCACACCATAAAAGTCACCAAGATAATTCATGAATGTGCTCCCGTACCCGGTAAGATTATTTTTATAAACTCAGACATCAAAATGAAAAGATGTGTCAAATTGCCTTGTTTCTGAGCAACGTTGGAGTTATCAATATCAAAAGTGCACATTTTTTACACCGACTACTGAAAGAACAAACAACATGTTCTACAACTAATGGTTACATGATTAACTGAGTAAGATAATTTATAAAATGTAATACTAAAAAGCATCGGAAATGATCTGGAATTGAACCAGAAATTGTTGTAATATAATCCTGGTTATAGTACAATACAGAATTAAAATCTAGCATACATAATTTACGAAATGACCCGTTTGTAATCCTTTTAAACAAGATAAAAATATTATTTTACGTTACAGAAATATTATACCATAATATGACAAAAACAATACGAAAAAGTAATTATAAATTTAAAGAAACACAATCAAATCTAACATTCCAAAGAAATGATGCAACAAAGAAATCATTTTCTATATCCTAAAAACAAATGCTTAAAACTACAAATACGTATACAAAATTAATGGGGGAAATTGCCTACAGGTGCGGATTTGAAAATGCAAATTGTTTCTAGAAGTACTTACATATTCATAATATGATGAGTGAGTAGTAAGAGGAATATCATTGTTTACTATTATGATGTCATAAAATAATGCGATCTACCATGTGAAAACTCGATTTCATCAGAAGATCATTTTTGTCTAGGTTTGACATTATATCTAATCATATGTTTTAAAGAACCCAACATAATATATCCTAAGTAATGTCATTACCCTATCTTATCATATTTTTTCTCTTGCTTGAGAATGCTTTTAAATAATTACAATATTTTCTTTCTTCACGTTGCAGTTAAGACAGTGATGAAAACCCATTTGCTTATTACCCCCACCACATCATCATTAAAAAAACAAACAAAAAACACCGACATCATTATCATCACCATCATCATCACCACCATCATTGACCAAAAAAAATTATTATCATTATCATTATCATCATCATCATCTGACATCATCATCATCATCATTATCATCACCAACATCATCATTAACCCCAAAAAAGAAAAGAAGACATCATCATCATCACCATCATCATCATTATCATCATCATCATCACCACCACTATCATCCCAATCATCACCATTATCATCGTCATGGTAATGATTATCATCATCACCATCATCATCCTCTTCTTCATCAACACCATCATCATCCTCTTCTTCATCAACACCATCATCATCAGCAGAACCAATATTGATACCAACATCATCTTGATCATCACCGTCATAACCCTCAATAATACCATTATTGACATCATAGTCATCAGTCATCTTTATGATATGATAATAACTTCGAATGATATTCCAAAGCAAGACACATCGTTTATAAGTTGTAGGTATTTTTCAGTTAGGATTCATAATTCATTTCGAATTAAAACCTGCAAATATCCGTGAGAAGGAGAGAATGAGGTGTAAAGTTTCACCATCAGCATCAACATCATTATTGCTACCGAAACCCTTATCCCTATCAACACCACATATACCACCACAACCACCAACACCACCACCACCACCACCTCCACCACCTCCACCACCATGGCTGCCATTCCGTGACTAACACCACCATTGCTATTGTTATCATCGTCACAACCATCACAATGATAATCAACATAATCACCATCATCATCATCATCACCACAATCAACCTCATTATCATCACCCTCATCATTACCACCATCATTATCATCATCACCACCAATACTATCACCATCATCATCATCATCTTCATCATCATCATAATTACCAATACCATCTCTTTTACCACGGCCAAGTTCACCACCATTATCGCTACCACCACTGCTAGCACCACCGTAACCATAACGAACAGGATCACAACCACATTTCTAAATTCCCCATCACTAATACATCTACCATGATGAAGAAAAACAAGATCATCGTTAGCATCACCACCAGATTAAACTTATCCATCCTCACCATGAATGTCGCCATCAACAACGCTACTACAAACCCAATCAATATAACCACCACCACCACCACCAACACCACCATTACCATTACCATGCACCATTACGAACAGCACCACCTCCAATAGTATCACTATTAACATAAGCACCATTACCAGTTTAGTCACTGTTACCACGAACATCACCACCACTATCATGCTATCACCATGATCACCATAATCAGTCATACTCACCACCATTACTAATACCATCATCATCACCGCTATCATGCTATCACCATGATCACCATAATCAGTCATACTCACCACCATTACTAATACCATCATCATCACCAACATCACCGCTATCATCAACACCTTTAGCAGCACCAGTATAATTACTGTGACCAGGGTAACTGCCACCAATCCCATCACCTCCATCCAGGGGCGGATCCAGCCGGCGGCAAGGGAGGGGGCCTAAAAAGGGGCCCACTTCGTGCGAAAATATGAAAATCGTGCCGGCCGATTTTTCGCTCAGTTGGGGAGGGCGTAGTGAGCAATTTTTTTCGGCACCCGAAAATACGGGAAGTGTTTTACCACCCCTTTGGCACCAGGAGGGCCCATCTTCTATTTTTTTCAAAAAAGGGTGTTTTTACCTGTTTTTTTTTTGCTAGGGGAGGGGGCCCCCTCCCTGGATCCGCCACTGCCTCCATCACCCCAACATTCCTCACCATGAGCAATGATAACCACGAATATTATCTTGGCCACTACCAGCAGCACCATTAGTGCAATCAATTTGTCTTATTATTCTGTAACTCAAGCTATAAAGTGTCGATATCGAATGCATATTGAAAAATGTGAAAAATATGTAGTAGACCCTTTAATGCCGTCACATATCAAAATACTAGTGCATGACATAAAAGGTTGTCAATATATTTACAAAACTTTTCTTGGAAAAACAATTGTGTACCCTCAATATGTCTGAAATGGGAACGACATTTAGATTATACCCCTGAATGTCCAAGAATGCATAAATATCATAGAATGATATTTCGTTTTACTCCAGATATCAGTTTAAGATGTTTTTAGTATAAGATAGTAAATAGGATTCTGCAACAAACAAGCAACTGTATAAGATGAAAACAGTGAGTAATGATAAATGTTCGTTTTGTAAAAAAGAGCTTGAAGATATTGTACATTTCTTTTATAATTTTGAAATCAGTAAATCAATCTGGAATGAAACGGTGAAATGGATAAATGAAGGTTCTCGAGTACAGTTAGAGTTTAATTTAGAAAATGTAATTTTTGGTTTTGAAGACAAAAGAAATGATGCTTTAAATTGCATGGTGACTTTGATTAAGCACCAACTATTTGTACAAAAGCTTAACAACAAAATTCAAAATTTTAGTTCTTTGAAGAAGAAAATTATTCAATATTATGAGACGAGAGATATATTCATTCTATATCTGGTATGTTTAACAAATTTTGTACTAAGTGGCAGGCACTTCATCTTTTGTTTATATGAAAAAGGAGAGAAATGTGAAAGTATTTTGTTTTATTTGAGTTAAGGTAAGACTTGATTTCATTGAATTGTAAAAAGTTTTGTTTGATTTTGATTCAATGAAATAGCCTTTGGAGGGCTAAATCGTTAAAAAAAAAAATTAGTGCAATCACAATTACTGTCACCATGGCTGCCACGGAAATCACCATCATTGGTTATGACAACACTCCGTACTTCGAACTTTTCATCAAATCATCATCATTACTGTCAGTATTACATCATTTTATTGAAATGTTTTATGACCATAGAATACAAATCTTTTCCTTGCATGTTCATATCATTCATCCCAGCGAACACACAACATTCTCATGGCGATCACTAGCGTTTATAGATCACCCTCATCCTGACCATCAACTTCACTATCTCCACCACTCCACCACTACCACCATTAACACCAGCACCATCATCTCTTGGTCATCACTATCGATACCACTACCGTACACATTTACCATCACCACAACTACCACCAACATCACTACCACCTGTCCACTCCGATGTCATCACCATCACTACTCTTACAATCGCGTCACAACCGTCATCCGAGCCAAATTCGAGTAATCGAAACTACATCAACCAAAATGACCACAAATAACATCATTGCAATATTTACATCACCATCATCACCACCACCACCGCTGCCACCACCGCCACCACCAACAAGACTACCAACATCATCATCATCATCATAATTACCATCATCACCATCATCATCACCACTACCGCTACCACAACTACCACCACCATGTCACAGACATCATGGTCATCATAATCACCATCACCTTGACCATACCTATTATCAGCATAACCATCATCCCCACCGTCATCATAATCATCATCATCATCATCATCATCACAAGCATCATCATCACAATCATCATCATCACCATCATCATCATCACAACCGATACCACAACTACCATCACAAAGACTACCAACATCAACGTCATCATCAACATTACCATCACCTTGGCCATCATCTTCATCACCACCGCTACCACTAACCACGACTATCAACATCATCATCATCAACATATAATCACCATTAACAACATTATCTTCTTCATCATCATCAACACCACCACTAACACCACCACTAACACGACTACTATTATCATCTTCATCATCAACACTACCATCGCTACCACTTCCATGGCTACCAACATTATCATCTTCATCATCATCATCATCATCATCATCATCATCATCATCATCATCAATACCACCACCACTAACACGACTACCATCATCATCTCCATATAATCACCATTAGCACATTATCTTCTTCATCATCATCACCATCATCATCAACACCACCACTAACACGACTACTATTATCATCTTCATCATCAACACTACCATCGCTACCACTACCATGGCTGCCAATATTATCATCTTCATCATCATCATCATCATCATCATCATCGTCACCAATACCACCACCACTAACACGACTACCATCATCATCTTCATCATCTCCATATAATCACCATTAACGACATTATCTTCTTCATCATCATCATCATCATCATCATCAACACCACCACTAACACGACTACTATTATCATCTTCATCATCAACACTACCATCGCTACCACTACCATGGCTACCAACATTATCATCTTCATCATCATCATCATCATCATCATCATCATCATCATCGTCACCAATACCACCACCACTAACACGACTACCATCATCATCTTCATCATCTCCGTATAATCACCATTAACAACATTATCTTCTTCATCATCATCATCATCATCAACACCACCACTAACACGACTGCTATTATCATCTTCATCATCAACACTACCATCGCTACCACTACCATGGCTACCAACATTATCATCTTCATCATCATCATCATCATCATCAGTACCACCACCACTAATACGACTACCATCATCATCTTCATCAACAACACCACCATCGCTCCCACTACCCTGACTACCAACATCATCAACATCATCAACATCATCAACATCATCAACATCATCATCATAATCACCATAGTTAGTACTATCATCTTTTATCAACATCATCGTAATCACCATCATCATCACCACCAACACTACCAACATCATCGTCATCATCATCTTCATCACCACCGCAACCACTATTATGAAGACCAACATCACCATCACCGCTACCACCACCATGACTTTCAATATTATAAACATCATCATCTTCGCCCACGTCGTCGCCACTCGTCATCATGCTATCCATTAAAATACCTCCATTTTATCATCAATAAACAGGCCTACCTTACATCTTGTAGTTATACCTAAGATTTCACTATCTTTTAAGGTGTTTTTTAATCGTAAGATTCTTCCCCACATTGGCAAGGCTGGGGACCGGGATAAATTGTCCCACGCCACAGTCAACCTTGAAGCAGGGATCGCCCAGGTTGAATACAACTGATGAGTGTTTCCACGTCCATTCAAACCTCCACAAAAATCCTCTCTCGCTTATATCTGTCAGAAAAAAATGCTGTCCTCGGTTTGCGCCAGTAGATGTTATGCTAGTCCGGTTCTAAGCTACAATCTTCACGAAATAAATAGTTAAAAAAGTCTCACACCTACATCATTTCGACCTTCCAAATTTAACCAAGTTTAGGCAATCTCAAAAATCACGGCAAGCTCATATACATATATATTCTATTCTATAGAACTATATCTACATAAAAATAATTACGCTTTGCTATGCTTTGAAATAAATTTTGACAAATTTTACACGGCAGCAACATTTGATGATTACTTCTTCTCCAACGATCCCATGAAGTTTTTTGCTTTTACCTGTAAATGTCCTCAGTCTGATGTTTTGAGAGAAACAGATGCAATCAATCGTTTTGTCCAGTGCAAAATATCACGTTTGTACATCATAAGTAATTCTTGTATATGTTTTACTCTAAATCTCGTCTCAATCCTGCTAGAGATTTCCCGTTTCGTTCTCGGGCCATAGCAAGAAATCACACTCTCGGCAACCGCTCGGCTTTTCTCGGAGTCCGTCAGGAAATTTCGCGAGCTGAAAGAGACCAATGGCTTCAGAGTTCCACCAAATTATTGTGAACCATTGTGACGTCACGTTTCCGCGGGCACGTGACCATTGTCAAACAAAGACATACGGATCTGTAGTAATTACAAATAAAGATGAGATAATATTAGAAGATTAGAGTACAATAAAATAAAGTATCAATATCTACAATGATATGCCAGTGTGTGTTATAATATGTATTGAGCGTTTTTTTTTCAGTTTACTTTCGTTTTTTTTTCTTGGTAATATCCTCTCCAAAATTACCATATTTACACTTCATACGATACAGGGAGCGCTTCCCGTGGTACGAAGTTATAAATTTACGTACGTTTGTACAGGTTTTGTAAGCGGATTCTTAATGTCCAACAAATAAGTTTGTTTTATTACTAGAAATATTGCTATACACGTATAACTGAAATGTAAAAGAATGCTTGTGTTTATCGATATGTGACAATAATTCATTTTCCAAATCGGGCATTCTTTTGTTCAACAAAAATTGACAAAAAATCCGTCATCGAAAGAGGTAAAATGTTTATACCCTAAAAATTTGCAGAACGGGGGAATGCGAAAGTAGAATGCGAAAGTAGAAGGTGAAATTTAATTTAATCTTAGAGGTTCCATATCAAACATACGGCAGAACTTTACGAACTTTCTTATGGGGGCCATTATGCACCCTGGAGATTTTGCATCAGAAAAGAGTAGAAAATAACGACATGTATCATATATTTTGTATGAATTCGACGTCAGAAATCTATAGTCTTTTTACTTAAGAAATTAACAGTAAGACGAAAGAGGAAGTAATAAGTGCTGTGGTATTTTTGTTCAAATAGTGTGTTCGTTAAAAATAACTAAAATTAAAAGCCCTGTCGTCATTAATATTTCAGTGTAACATAGAAAGATATGTGCAAAATAAATATGACGTAGTAGGTAATGAATTTAAAACACTGAAAAACAAAGAAATCTAAATTTTGAAACTTTAGGGATTAAGCCAAAAGTATATGTGTCACAGATAAGGTGAATTTGCTATCACACCGCAGACAACCCCATCCGTTTATGAAGGCTAAAGAGAAAATATTCATTACAACTTGATGCGGGACTGTGTCTCGTACGGCTGCCAATAGACATGTATCCACTCTGAATCCCCCCACCTCCACCCCCTCATCGGTCCGGTTAAGACGCTTCTCCAACCGCTTATTAAAGGTTGTTTATCCCTTTTGCAGCCAACATCACATTCTGTAGAACTTTGCAGGAATTATGAATATGTCACGTATGTCCTATCTGTGAAATTTAAACGTTAGCAGTGTCCTAGTATTCAAATTATGCAAGGAAACCCGTTTACTTTCTTGACTTCACTGTCAGACACTATTGAGTGACTGACTTACTTCTTTTTTCTTTGGTAATAACATACATAAAATGAGCTGTAAAGGGTACATGAGCATTTGTCTACATCAATAACCCACTTCTTGTAAAGGCCAAAATTAAACTGATTGAATATTTGCGCAGCACAAAACGTACGACCATTCGGTACAAGGGCTTGAAAATCAGACTATTTAATTAAACGACCGCGATCGATAAATTCGATTCCACAACTAACGGTCGTTATTTTACCACAAAAAGACATTTTCAAGCCCTTTTGTTTGGAGGGAAGTTCTTAATTAGTATTATCTTTCAAATGCCGTTGGGATTTAACCTTTTCATTTGTTTGGCCTTCAAATGGGACATAGTACATTTCACTGGTGGATACGCCATTGTCGTATGGAGACTATTCAAGCTCACATATTAATTCTGTCGCAAGGGAATAAAATACTAAATGATTTGAGGTATTGTCATTATATACGTTACCCACCCAATAATAGAGGACACACTTCCACAACTGATTGAAATCTGTTTCATAAAAACAAAGTACTCATTTTTACTACTTAGGCGCATTTTTACTATGTCTTCAAAAACATTGAACATGACTGCAGACGAAATGCCTCAAATGTCACATAAGTTGAATGGTTTTACAGCCAGGTCTATATCTCTTTTGACAAAGTGCAAAATTAAATGTAAAAGAACACAAAAAGACTTCCAGAAAATTACGAGATAATGAATTACTAAAGTTGATGAAGATATTTGTCATGTTGATGGCAACATTGCAAACTCATTCATGCACATTCTCGAGCAATCAATTTCCAGGAGAAATGTAACATCATATCATTGAATCCATGATTGAAAAACGAAACTGAATATTCGCATGCATGGGTTTTAAGAAAAGCGTCTAACAAGAAACGATAAACGGCCTGTTTAAATAATGAAATGAGAATTGACTGAAATGAAATAGACACTAATATTTAGTCACAGTAAATTCTTACCTAGTAAACGCATTCTGTGAAAAACAAATTAATCATATCTTATTAGAAAATCTATTTCAAACAACAATGTCTAAATTTATTGGTTGTAGTTGTTTAAAAATTTACTTTAAAATGATTTTTTTTTTAAATGCCCGATAAAAAAAGGATTGTACGAATAGTCAAGTTCCATTAGGAATGGACGTATTATAGAGAGGTTGTACCCTTTTTAAATTTTTCCGTATTCACTCATCGTTTTTACATATTCCTGAATAGTGCATGCTTTATTTTCTAATTTTGAAAAGTCAAATAATAGGAATGGTCTGATACTCTTTTTATTGGTATCTTTTCCCTGAAAGAGCAAATAAATATATTCAAGATAAGTTGTGAACTTGATTAAACCAACTCTGCCAATCTAATATTGGGTTTCCCCTCCATATATATAAATAATGTATTTAAAAAAAACGCCTATAAACTTATCAAAGCAACTTTCAATGCAATATTACTACATGGATGTGAATGAATTCATATCCTAATTTCACAATTTTAAAGTTCAAAGACAAGTTCAGGAATATATGTTTACGTACATCTGTTGCCGTGGTAACGATTGAATGACCCCTATGATGATGCGGACTTCGAGTGTTCCTCCAGGCATTCCACTTCCTTCTCAATGTGGCCCTTACCTGAAAAGGATAAAATGTTGGAAAGATCGCAAAGGATTTCGAGAATCAAACTCAAGTGCAATTTCAATACTCTATGGAAATATCCCATAAAAAAATCATGCTCGAATAACGTAATACGTAATTGTAATATTCACCCATTGTACTCACCTGGGCCAATCATTATTGACCCTCCTTCCCTCCCCTCTCTATAGATACTGTAAATGAAACGTTAAAAGAACCGAATAATTATCACAGGGATATACATCTAGGACGCCCTCAAATTTCACAGCTCCTAGGACATTGCCAGGACAAACCCTAACTCACCTCTGCATTGACAAAACAGTAGAGCACAGCGACGAAGAAACCTTGATAGGCATCGAGGAAGAGGAAGAGATAGTGATAGATGAGGATGAAGGACTTCTCATCATCGGGTTTGGGTCTTGGTATCAGCCACACCAGGTTTGCGATGCCCAATAGTGGCAGAAGAACGATAGCTGCTTTAAGAGCTTTCCTGCATTGAAAAAGAAAGAAGAGAAAACAATTTGATGATGAAGAAGAATAAGACGAGGAGGAATTTGAAAAGGAAGAAGAAGAAGAAGAAGTTGAAGAAGAAGAAGAAGAACATGATTAAGAAGAAAAATAAAAAAGGAAGGAAGGAAGGAAGGAAGACCAACAACAACTAGCAAAACAAGAAGAAAAATGGAGAGAAGAGAAAAGGAAGAAAAAGAAGAAGAGGAATAAGAAAAAGAAAGAGAAAAAGGAGGAAAGAAGGAAGGAAAGAAGAAAAAGAAGAAGAAGTAGAAAAAGAAAACATTAGTCCTTAAAGACACAGTTTTGTTATTTGAACTTGTGTTGTTGTTTTTTTTTCTTTTTTTTATTATCGTATTTTCCCAATTTTCCATTTTGTAAGTGATACGGTACTTCATCTTTTTAATTTCCCCGGCTATCCATTTCATCATCATCATCATTTATCATTCCACAAAAAAATAAAATAAAAGTCGACAAGTAGCCTATTCCCTTGGGCTTCAATCATCGTGAAACGATTTTAATTTTCACGTTTCCCATAAAACGAAGAAATGGAGATAGCTACAGACCTGCAGGAGCAATAATTATTCCACGAATTGCTTGATGTTCGGGGCGATATCATAAGCTCGGACTTTCGCGTTGGAGCGTTTAGAGTGACAATAAATACCTGCGATTTAATGTGTTAGAAAAGGTTCAGGCAACGCAATTTAGGTATCTGTACATTTTTCGAACGATTATGCCTGAAAGGGATGTCCTGTCAGCCATATTTGCCCGGGGGAAATGGGAAACCACAGGTACATGACAATGTTATCATATTCAATCCATTTTCTTCTGCGAGATGCGAGTAGCCTAAAGTAATATAACAATCCCGATAATTGAAAGTGGTCCCTAACCCCCCCTTCCCCGGATTTAAAAAAAAGATGGTTTCCACCGTTTCGTCGGCTACCTGCAAGAAGGTCGTAAGCGCAGCTATGTAATGTCAGTTCTCCTTGCGGGCAGCCGACGGGTTGTTATAGGACGGTGATGGAAGTAACATTTTGTAGACTAATACCACATCTTTTACCTGACTTGTTGGGTGTCACTGGTGTTACTTTCCCGAAGCTTGGTAACCAGTACTCTGATGATGTTAAAGAGGAACAGTACGTTGGCCTAAAGGCAATGATGATAATAAAATACAAAATATTATCAAAAGGACAGTGACTTCTGTAAATACGTATCGTACCATTGAAAAAGGTCCAAACGCACTTATGAGAAAGATGCAAAACAGATACAACAGCTACACGAAAATGTAATTGACTATTGATCAATAGATAAGTATAAATAAATAAGTATGTTTTTGTAAATTGAACTGTATTAGAGATACTATGTCCCTTTTGCAGCCAACATCAAATTCTGTAGAACATTGCAGGAATTATGAATATGTCATGTATGTCCTATCTGTGAAATTTAAACGTTAGCAGTGTCCTAATATTCAAATTATGCAAGGAAACCTGTTTACTTGCTAGACTTCACTGTCAGACACTATTGAGTGACTGACTGGCTTTTTAATCTTTGGTAATAACATACATAAAATGAGCTGTAAAGGGTACATGAGCATTTGTTTACATCAATAACCCACTTTTTGTAATGGCCAAAATTAAACTGATTGAATCTTAAAACGTACAACCATTCGGTACAATGGTCTGAAAAATCAGACTATTACTTACTGGCTCTATAGCTCCTAAGTCAATTTTACAACTAATAGTCATTATTTTCCTACTTAAAGACATTTTCAAGCCCCCTTTAATTTAGGGAAGTTCTAAATAAGTATTGTCTTTCAAATGCCGTAGGAATTTAACCTTTTCATTTTTTTGGCCTGCAAATGGGACATAGTATCTTTAACATGTCTTACATTATGCTACACCACGGTTTGAGTCGTTACTCTTTATCAATCGGACTCTAGATTACGACTTGTAGAGCCTAACACAATCATGTCGGAAAATAAGGGATTGAAATGTAAAAAGATCATGGGATTTGTTTGAAAAGAAGGATTTTTTTTAAAAACTTACCACAAGCATCAGGTTCCGAGGGATCTCGATGAATACCCAGTACCAAATCGAATCTACATGTCCATGCCAACATCTATATAGAAAAGAGGAAAGTATTCCCCACGCAGTAAAGAATAGGTGGAGAAGATAAAATGAAGAATTTAAAAGATGAACTCGTATGCTCGTAATCTATTAAGTTTTAAACCCGTCGCTGGGGTTAAGCTTTTGTCCCAAATCTTGTGTAACACGGAAAGTTTGTCTGAGGTTTAAGTTTTCCGTTGTGATTTTAAACGTGATGATAGACCCAAGGTGGGGCTTATCTGAATAAGTATAGTATGAACAAAAAGGCAGTGTTCTAAAAAAATTGAAACCTGACTTGGGGCTTGAGCTTTCGTTCAAAGTAAGGAGTAAGACAGAAACTTAGTCTGAATCCGAAGTTTTCCAAAGAGAATACTTACATGTACACCAGGGCTTAACTAAGATGTACCCCAATGGGGCGTTGCAAGATAGTTGCAATCAATTGCAAATCCCCCAAATCAAGCGTAAGTCTTGCGATTAATTGCAAATTTGCAATTGATCGCTACTCAACTTTCTTGCAACGCCCCATTAGTAAGAGAGAGAGAGAGAGAGAGAGAGGGGGAATAAAAGCTAGATCTATTTAATTTAATTTAATTGTTAAATCTTTAATCCTAACAAAATCCTAGGAAATTTAGGAGAGTAGTGGGGCGTTGCAAGAAAGTTGAGTTGTAATCGATTGCAAATATCAATTGCAAATTTTGCAACTTGCAATCAATCGCAACTTTCTTGCAGCGCCCCACTAGTGAATTTTTTTTTAAACAATGATAACCATTGTTACGTCACAAAATGCCACTAACGAATGACAGAGAATGCAAAAGATTCGTGCGAATGAGAACTTATGTTATCATGAACTCATATTATATGCATTATCATCATATATTATCATGAATGCATAATCATATTTATCTTAAATCGAGTAGAGGCTGTGTGTTTCATTTTGATTAGGAGTAAACTTGTATAAAGTGCACTGCAAACACTAAAATACCCTGAATAGAAGTTGAAAAAATGTTTACCCAGAAAGCTTTGCGGCTGTGAGATCCATCACGATTGCCCAAGCGATCACAAACGATATTGGAATAGCTGGGGAAGAAAATGAAAGAGAGAAAAAAACAAGATAACATAATGATATACGTTAACCCTTTCGGGACAAGCATGCCACCTTTATGGTTTGGATCAGTAGCTTTTGATTCAG
>CP137683.1:17575288-17582788 GCA_037976565.1 Mesocentrotus franciscanus | reverse complement strand
TGGCCAGTACTCTACTTTGTATTTATTTAATCGCGGTAAAACTTGCTCTCAGCTTGAAGCTGCCTTCCAGCAGGGCCGTGAAAAGAAGCTCAACCATAACGATACATGGCCACAAAATTACAAGGAATACGAAAAAGAACAACATAATTATGAACAGATGAGAAACAATATAATACGTCTTTACTTTATCATTGATCGGATTGCCATTTCGGAATGACTTACCCCAACCGATGACGTAAAAGAGGACAAACTTCGGAGTTCCGAAGACAGCCGAAGAGAGCAATGTGTTGAGATAGATTCCCTCTATGAACATCCAAGCAAAGGTGCATATTCTCGTGTATTCTCGGAGAACTTCGAAAGTTTTACAAAGTGGCGCCTGCGGGAATGAAAATGTGATATTCAAACAAAGAAAATAATTTAAAAGAAAAAAACATATACATGTACGGTATATACGGACCAGATAAACAAACAAACGAGCAAACAACAAAGAAAGAAACAAACAAATAAACTAACGAACTAACCAACTTAACTGACTAACTAACTAACTTAATTACTAACTGACAAACAAACTAACTGATTAACTAAATAATTGACTAACTAACTAACTAACTAACTACCTGACTAATTTAATAACTGACTGACTAACTACCTAAATAACTAACTAACTAAATAACTAACAAGGCATTAGACTGTCAACGCTGTGATATAACCATGGGCGTAGCCAGAGTTTGATGTTTGGGGGGGGGGGGCACATACATGTAATTGATCGACGTCCTGGGGAGGGGTCTAAGAGGAGGGGTGTCTGATCTTAGAAAAATTGGGGGGGCACGTGCCCCCCCGTGGCTACGGGTCTGGATATAACTTCTCTCGAAAAGCACAATGGGTTTATGAAAGGAATAATCTTGATAAAAGCAATAGGATATGTCGATGCTCATATTACTTATCGGTGTAGAGGTATGATTTATATTTCACATTGTTATTTTCCGCCAGTGGGCTTAGAGGAAAACCCCAAAGACCTAAAGACTATTTTCTTAAAGTAAAATTTTGTCAATATTTTTCCTTATTTGTTTAGTTGAAAAGACAAATCATATACCGGGGGAGAACTTTACTGTTACACAAAGAGCCATACCCTACAGCAAATTGACAACATTAATGGTGGCGAAGGTTTCATGGGATATCAAGATTTTGTTACTTCTGTTCGTCCATTTTTAACAAACTTGTTTGATTTTCTCAGAAAATAACTTTTCATCGGATATGCTCTTAGGTACACAGCCTGAGAGGATTATTTTTGAATTATTTAGTGTGCTGTATTCGTTGTGTTGGATTGTAAAGGTCCAATTTTAGATTGTTTTTTGTGAGGTTAGAAAAAGGTTTTGCAGCCTCGATACAAAATGAACTTTTGAAAAGGAAATTATAAACAGTGACAGATAGAAGCCTGGAAACTTGGCACCTAAATCTAATTCTGTAGCATTATATGTTCAGATATCCATAAGGGCAGTAAACAGATTGTTGTAAAATTCAAACTTATTTTCTACTTTGGCGGAAAACTTTGCAGTCTGGTTAATACTTGAACTTTGAAATACATGTATATAGACGACTCATGGGAAGAAGTTTGCCTACCCAGTGTTTTGGTGTTGTTTCTTTTTATTTGGAAGAAATTGAGGAAATAGACTCATCTTGACGAGAGTATTTTAGGCATTATCAAATTTGAGTTGGCATTTCGAAAGTGGTCAACAATGATTGGAAGAGTCTTGAAGATGGATTTTATTTCAAATTGCTTCCGCAATTTACACTACACACTAAGAAAAAATGGTGCAAGTATGCACCTTTAGGGGTGCAAACCGATGCAACACTGGCAGCACCTTTAGGGGTTAAATCCTGCACCCTTTTTAAAGGTGCAATCCTGCACCCCTTAAAAAGGTGCCAGATGGAACCTTTTAGGGGACATGTTAGTACCCTTTATTGTTCAATCCTGCACCTTTGGGGGTGCAAACCGATGCAACACTAGCAGCACCTTTATGGGTTCAATCCTGCACCCTTTAAGAGGGTGCCAGATTGCACCTTTTAGGAGACATGTTAGTACCCTTAATGGTTCAATCCTGCTCCATTAGGGGTGCAAACCGATGCAATAGCAGCACCTTTAGGGGTTCAATCCTGCACCCTTAAAAAGGTGCAATCCTGCACCCATACTCGAGGAATACTGGTGAAACATGCTCGTACACAGAATACATATTAAACATGCGTGTTGTTTCTTGGTTAGTAATCATATAATCAATATATCTATTGCTAAAACGTGAATGTAATTGTAACGTGATCAGACAAAATAATCTATTGGTTAATGATTGCGCAAGGAAAATACAAATCACAAAATTGATGTGCATTGTCATAATTTGCTTAACAAATCATAATAAATGTATTTTTATGTGAACACGTGTAAAGTAATCATGAATATGCATGCAATATTCAAACTTTTATTTTGCACCCTTTTTGGTCGAAAGGGTTCATTTTTGTGGGAAGGGTGCAAAATCTTATATTGCACCCTTTTTTTAACCCCTTTTCCTTCAATAGGGTTCATTTTTATGTAAAGGGTGCAAACTCTTATTTTGCACCCTTTTTTGCACCCTTTTTCCTTAGAGTGTAGTGGAGTGGTATGTAAAATGGTGCTAGAAACATCAGATTTTGCATCAAGATGTTGAAACATTGCAATTGACATTTCGAGAAGCTTATCATTACACTGCAAAATTATGGTCTTGTGAAGTAAGGTCCGAAGACAATTTTACCACCCTCCCTCCTGATTGGTAGTGGGAAGTATCTGCCCCTTAGCGTCTCGCGTCTCGCGCTTCCGATGGCACGTGGGTGGCGTGGTTTTCTACGTTCTTAAGATACACTACTTCTAACAAAATTTTAGGAGCCTAGCGAAACAAAAAAGAAAGGGGAAAAACGTTTTTGGGAATGGTGAAACTTTGCATTGTTAGAGCACTAGAAAGCTTATCGCTCACTGCAACAACAAAATGTATTGATGGGGAAATGGCATGACTAAAATGCTTTTGGAATCGCGAAAATTTGCATCTTCAGAGCACGAGAAAGCTAATAACTCACTGCAAGAATTATATTATATGTTGAGGAGGTAAAAACTATCATGCTATTATTATTCCCCCATCTGTATCTTGATTAAGGTGCCTATGGTATAGACACTACACAAAAATGATAAGAAACACTGTATCTATAAATATGCGAGGAAAGCAAAACTAAATAATGGAGAGTCCAAAATGACCCAATTATTGAGCTCTTGGGGAGGGGCATCTGCCCTCTGCCCCGCCGCTGTGGACGTCCATGTCTCGTAATTACAAAAATAATCTGTTGTTGCTGCTGTTGTTGTTGTTGTTGTTATTGTTGTTGTTGTTGCTGTTGTTGTTGTTCTTGCTGCGTCTGCTGTTATTATTCTTGTTTGTCAGAGAGCTTATATCGTAACCCCCTTTATAGAATCCTGAACCCGCCCCATTATATACGTACCACATTATGAATGCTATGTTGACTCTCGTAGCCCTGTTTTGAGGCGAGTTTGCTGTTGAAACGGTCGACACCGAGAATGATCTCGATGGTGAGACGGAAGATGAAGGCGAAGAAGAGATGCTGGTGGATCTTTGTTCGATGGCATCGAAGGTTTCTAGGGAATAAAAGAGGAGCGGATTGTTGTGCATACTTGTGACACTTGTAAGTGTAAGCCTTGTTCAGATATGGCGCGATAAACCGTCGGTTTTTCCCTTTAGAATATCATAAGTGTATATGCGTCACATTTCTGTGGTTAGCTTCATATCTGAACCAGCCTTAAAATGTACGTTGTATCATGATTGTGATATCACTACCATTTTACATAGGTGTTGAGCGATTTACGAAGCTAGTACTCTCTACAATAAATTAATGAAATAACGAGATACTGAAGCAATATTATGTGAGGGAGCAAAGCGACCGGGCGTTTCCGCATGTTAAGCCCTCAAAACTATATCTTCCTTCTCTCCTTTTCTCTTTCTCTCATTTGCGTTTTGTGCCCCTTTAAGTGCGCGCTCCCCATTCTGGCATTCAAATCCCCCTTCCGTCTCTCTGTTTCTCTCTATTTCTCTCTCTCTCTCTGTCTGTCTGTCTTTCTCTCCCTCAGTCTTTCCCCTTTTTCTCACTATTTATTTTTCTCTTTCTCTCTCTCTCGCTCAATCTCCCTCATTTATCTCTCTCTCTCTCTCTCTCTCTATGCCCCTTCCCCCTCCTCTCTCTAATGCTTCATCTCTCTATGATCTTTCTCTCGTGCTTCCTCCTGAAAAATAGTGACACAAACTGAAATTCATTCGGATATGTTATATTCCCAACATTTCGTCTGAAGAAAAAATCACAGTTCCCATGCATGTCACTGTGATAGGCCCTATATATACCTAGGAGGAACGGAAGGAGAGATACATTTAAACGTAGCTGGCAATTGATTTTGTACTCCGGATTCCTTCTATGGCCGTAAGCCCACGTATACGTTTCGGTGTAGCGTTTCCGATGCGGGAAGTAGTAAACTTTTTACAGAGTGGAATTGATGTCGAGTTAGGGGTATAGAGCAGAGTATGTCACAGACAGGGCTATAGGCCAAGGTAAGTATTCAAGTTTAGAAGGAATAAGGATATCAGTGGTAAACATGTCACTAGCCCTTGACCGCGGTGGTTTGATGATGTTCTAAAGCCCTCAACGGATCCCCAAGTCATGTAATGATAATTATTTACGAAGGACATATTTTAACAAGATAGCAAAGACTTTCAATCTGAGGCAAATTCAGTAAAGTTTTCTACCATCTATTGAAACGAACGAACATCATAATAACATATTACGTAATCCGAACATGATTTCTTTGGGATATTCTATATAATAATTGAAATTGCCCTTGATTTGATTTTTTTTTAAAGTCTTTGTGATCGTGCTATTTAGAGAATC
Organism: Mesocentrotus franciscanus; assembly: GCA_037976565.1. Taxonomy (NCBI): domain Eukaryota; kingdom Metazoa; phylum Echinodermata; class Echinoidea; order Camarodonta; family Strongylocentrotidae; genus Mesocentrotus; species Mesocentrotus franciscanus. Next base: position 17,577,823 of record CP137683.1, on the reverse strand, counting down.
ATTAATTTTGTTAATTCTTCTTACCTGAAATAGTAAAATATGAACAGCGCCACCACAAGTCCGGTCCACGACAGGAAGAGGCCGACTAATTCCATTAACTTAGCTCCATTGATAACACTGTTATAAAACTATAGAATCAAAAGAGAGAGAAAAGAAAAAAATAAAAATTAATAAATTTTGTAAAATCAACCTATATGCAAAGAGCTTAGAGTCTTTTTATACGTAGGTCCTAGAGCAAAACACAAAATGGCAATAAATACGAGGCTCGAATGTTTATGTACACATAAATCGAATCACCTCATAAAGAGAGAGAGAGAGAGAGAGAGAGAGAAATTAAAGATAAGGGGGAAAATATCAGCCAACCATAATAAGCTAATTTGAAGACTTAATCGTTGTTTTCATTTTTTAAAGGCCTGGTCAAGAATCATCATGAACTTGTTGAAAAAATTAAAACTGATGCAAGCAATATTTGCCGATGGGATCAGGAAATAGCAGAAAACAGCGATGGCGAGAAGATGGATGGGGAAATAATATTTCCTTCTTATTCTTATAATTCTGCTTTGAGACTCATCTCATTACAACGGGGCATGGCGGGAGCAATCCTCTTCTTTCCATTTAACCCTCCTTAAAATTCACCCCTCCCTCCTTTATTTCTTCATCTCTTCCTATCATCAATCCCATTTTCATTCTGTTCTCTCCTCCATTCACTCTTTTACACTCTCCTCCTCCTCCCCTCCTCTCTCTTCCTCCTCCTCGTCTTCTTTTCTGCATTTTCCTCCTCACACATTCTCACTTCTCATCTCGCCTCTCATCATCATTGTCATCATCATCATCTCCCTTCTTCTTCTTCTTCTTTCTTCTTCTTCTTCTTCTTTCTCCTTATTCTCCTCCTTCTTTCTTGTTCTTGTTCTTGTTCTTGTTCTTCTTCTCCCCCTCCTCCTCCTCCTCTATTTCTTCTATTCCCTCTTCTCTTCCATCTTCTTTAACCTTTATGCCCATCGGTTTATCCCTACACTGTATCTCGTTTTCCTTCTAGTATTATCATTATCAGTCTCCTCCTTTCCCATATTTCTTTTTTATCTTCCCATTTCCGTGTTCCAATTTCTTGAACTAATTCTTCTAATCTCTGTTGTTCTATATTTTTATCTTAGTCTTTATTTCCTGGCCCTCTTTCTTTTCCAACGTCAACGTGGTCAATTTAATGACCTATTTATATTTTCTCTCAAGAAATCCTGCTCCTATTCCATTCTGAATAATAACCTCAATTATTAATCATTTGATTCCGAGGCTAAATATGTGGAAATTACCTCTTTCGGGCTTTGGACTTGTTTCTCGAGGGTCAGTAAGTTAATTAACCTAGTTCTCATTTCGCAAAAAAACATCCACAAATAATTTTATTTAAAGGTACTATGTCCCATTTGCAGGCCCAAAAAATGAAAAGGTTAAATTCCAACGGCATTTGAAAGACAATACTAATTTAGAACTTCCTAAAAAAGGGGGCTTGAAAATGTCTTTAAGTGGGAAAATAACGACTATTAGTTGTCGAATCGACTTAGGAGCTATAGAGCCAGTAAGTAATAGTCTGATTTTTCAGACCATTGTACCGAATGGTCGTACGTTTTATGCTGCGCAAAGATTCAATCAGTTTAATTTTGGCCATTACAAGAAGTGGGTTATTGATGTAGACAAATGCTCATGTACCCTTTACAGCTCATTTTATGTATGTTATTACCAAAGATGAAAAAGCCAGTCAGTCACTCAATAGTGTCTGACAGTGAAGTCTAGCAAGTAAACGGGTTTCCTTGCATAATTTGAATATTAGGACACTGCTAACGTTTAAATTTCACAGATAGGACATACATGACATATTCATAATTCCTGCAAAGTTCTACAGAATTTGATGTTGGCTGCAAAAGGGACATAGTATCTTTAAACATTTCGACAAATAATCGACCATTCGGTCATATCAGCAAATAAATAGGAAACGAATCCATTAATAATTGTGTGTAGCCAAACTTGATTAAAAAAAAAAAAACGATTCTAATTAAAACTATTTAAAACGCGGTTACTAGAGTCTGAGAATTTGACATGCTGTGAAAAACAACAACTTGAAGATGGTTCAAACATTCTCTTCCCTTAAAAATACGTGTTTTTTTGCAGGAAAACAGTGGCGCACAGGGAACGCTAATAATAAGCAAATAATTACCGTTGGTGCGTGATGGGACAAACTATCACTTCCGAGGCGATCTGATGTAGCTATCTTTCCGAAGCGAAGCTGAGGAAAGATAGCGTATACATTCAGATCGCCGAGGAAGTGATAGTTTGTCATCGCCTGAAACCAAAAGGTGATTATTTGCTTTATATTCCACATCGGAAACATTTCACTTCTTCCGTCATTTTAGAGCAACAAGTCATCAATTGACAGCTAGCTAGCATGCAAACGGTGTACGATACGTACAGTGCATGCAGTATAATATGGTGGTGTGACCATAGCTCGCGCGTGACCAAGTTCGCGTACTTACACTAAAAGCGCTT